>OY294062.1:19219100-19941357 GCA_958510865.1 Myrrha octodecimguttata
AGATTTTTCAACAAATCAGCTGTTTAAGGAGATCCAAAATCGATGTTGAGGTGTTGTTATGATACCTAGAGCACGTGTGTGCGGAATTTATCGCCAGCTAAGTGAATTTGAGAGAAGTCAAATTATTGGTCTACGGGAGGTGGGGTTGTCCTTTCGAGAAATAGCTAACCGTAGGGACAGAAATCCAACTACTGTTATGAGATGTTGTCAAGCGTGGTCTGATAACGCCCAAAATCCAAGAAGTGCACCGGACGTCGAAGGGGCATAAATGAAATTCAAGATCGACGTCTGAGACTTATGGCCATTAGAGACCGATTTGCGACAACTCATCTTTGGCTGATGAGTGGTAAGGAGAACAAGGCAATCTTGTAACTTCCCGAAAGGATAACCGCTGTATAAGGTCTTTTGGACTGCACCATAATCTACCCCATCTTGTGTTACCTCTAACGGCTGAGCATCGCCGGCAAAGATTACAGTGGTGCAGAGAACGAAAGCACTGGAATGTGGAATAGCATCAGGTCGTCTTTTCTGATGAATCTTAATTCTCCTTGGGTACACATGATAGCCGAAAAAGGATTAGATGACGTTGGGGCGAAAGACGTGACACTCATTTTGATGTTGAGGGTCATGTACACCGGACAGTAGGCGCTATGGTTTGGGGTGCTATTGCACATGCAAGTAGGTCACCTTTAGTCTTTATTTGAGGTAACAAAAAAGCGCTGGGTTACCTTCAAGAAATAGTGGAGCCATGTTGAGTTCTCCCTTTCCTTAACCGGCTCGAGAATCCAATATTTCAGCAAGATAAAACTCAAAACTCGACCTCATGTTTCCATAGATCCCCCGATCCTGTAGAGCATGTTTGGGACATCATGGGTAGAAGGCTCGGAAATTTACCCAAGCCCCAACGGACTTTGGTGGCTCTGAGACATGAAGTACAGGTAGCTTGGGATAGTATCCCGCAAGAAGAAATATAGCATCTTTTTGCATCAATGCCAAGACGTGTATAGATGGTGTATAGATAAACGCGGTGGAAAAACACATGATCAATAAATTTAATGAAAAAAATTGTGAACCCTTCGTTTTTTATCTCCAAATTTTAATCGATAACTCCTTGCTATACTATCTTTGTTTTACCAAAAAAATAAAATTGACACAGCTCCTTCTGAATCAACCAGGAAACAAACTATTATATTGTTCGGCAGATAATGTGACAAACTTCGAGATGATTGAAGTAATAATTTCCCCATTTACCTGAACTCATCTCAGCCTGAAATGATTCTGAACCATAGCTCGTATTTATAATATTTGTTCAAGGAAACGGGACCGTTATCTTTATGAGCTGAAAATGGATATAAACGAATAGGTTGGAGCCACTAAAATATAATTCGTTACCAGATTAAATTCTGTGATATTTGACTAAAACAGAGAATCTTCCATTCCGAAAGTTCATGAAGTTTGTGCTTGAAGGAAAGTATCTGTTCTACACAATACTGGATATTGTAGCACATCGAAAAAGAAAGAGATTTCGAATGCTGAGCTTTCCGAGCAATACTTGATTTCTTTAACCAATGATTTCCCCGATCTAAACTATCCAAGAAATTCATACACCAAGAAACTCCAATAAATTGACAACTATATAGTCAAGAGGCTGAGCTTGAGCTACTGCAGCTCTTCATTTAAGAAAAAATAGTCCAGATTATAAAGTATTGCCGTTTTTTCGAAAAATCGTCTTTGAAGAAGTTTATAAACTGAAATTCGTAGATCGTTATGGAAAAATATCACTATTGAGTGAAATTTACCAGGCATGTACTTAGCCCAAGCGCTCAAATGAAATAGATGCCACATTAGGTTTTGCCAACCAAGTTTATTCTCAGCTGATGTGACCATGAGAGCGACCTGAAATCACGTTATTACTGAATTTTAAAAGGATATAATGGGGTTAATGAAACTGTGAAAACACAAAGGACATAAAAAAAAATAGATTGAATGGAATTAAGTGTTTCAGTTGTTTCACGTGAAGACAGCTGTCCCCAATCTGCATGCTTTAACGTTGCCAATGGCCGCGAGAACTATTAGAAATGCGTTAAATTTCGACGTTAATACTAAAAAATGGGGTGTCGCTCTGCAAGCTTGAGTTATTATTTTTTGAAAATTTTTTTTGGGACATACATAATTCTTGCGTAAGAATTGGCAATTTTATTTTTTCATTTTTCACTACATTTCAGTTTTTATTCTCCCAAATATTCTAGAAAATAAATGAGAGGCAACATTGCGCATTCTTACAATTTTTTTGAACCACTTGCACTCTAGCCTCTAAAAGTCGTCCCGGTATATTCAAGGTATTGTTTTTCTCTCAGGAAAACGTTTTAGGATACCTACGATTGGTTCGTATATACAGAATCAGGTTTACACAAAAATATCTTCATTTAGTAAGATAATATGATATAGAAATTTCGAACGTTGATACTACAGAGTGTTTTCTATCAACTGAGGTGAACTGGGTGTGTCTGCGACTGGTTTAACCGGAAATTGACGTGAATTGGGTGAATCGGTAAGTTTTTTGCACACTCGAATTATACGTTGAAATTTGTTGTTTGTTTTTGACATCGGAACAATTGGAATTCTGGATATATTAATTCTTACCATTATATCTATCTTTTGAATAGAAGTTACAGTGGTTTTGTTTTAGTCTCTTGCAGGGAGTGAGTCTTCTGCTCCATTTTCAATGTACTTTTACTCCCTGATCATATAATAATTGGATATAAAAATGATTTCAGTAATTGCCGAATGATATTTTTGTGGAAAGAAATAAGAAATCGAATGCTCCATCGAAATGAGAAAAAAATTTACCCAATAATCTTACTTTATGGTTGGGAAATGAACGAAATTATCTTTCTATCCAGATACTGTATGATCGGAAAATATGTGTGCAAAACTTTATAAACCTAAACCCAGTATATAAAGCGTACGAGCAGAAGGGTCGCCCCTGGGACTGAGAAACTAAACTGAAACTTCTGCCAAAAGTGTAAATTTCAAGTGGAAGTAGATTTTAATGATTTTAAAAAACGCGAAAATTAATGTTTCAATCGATTTTTTTTCATTCATTTCATCTTTCCTTCGACGCAATTCCAGCCAAAATTCAACGTAGAATTCGAATGTGCAAAATTATAAATCAGTTCACATGAGAAAATCGAAAGTAAAGTTCACTTCTTAGTATATCATACACACATATCAATTACTTAAGTCTATGGGAAACAATTTGTGGTATCAATATTTAAAATTTTAATTCGATATCTAGAAAAATGTATTTTTTTGTGGGGGTGAAACATATTCCTGTGGAACAAGGAGATGAATGTAGATAGAAGCAGGAGGAAAACTATTAGGTTTGTCAAATAAATATAAAGCAGATATTTGGTTCAGTATTTTTTTAATTTCAAGAATTAATTAAAACATGCTGACTTCGGTGATGGGTGTTGAAGTGAATTTTGAAGGTTAACGAATCTGATCATAAAGCACGATTCTTCATTGGTTCATATATTCTTGGTTTCTCAAGATAACTGTCCATATTGCAGGCGAATAGTTACAATCTTTTCTGGAAATTCTGTTTTTCTTAAATTCATGAATTTATCACTTACAATGTCATTTTGGTGAAAGGATATTTCTGAAGTCGAATGTAGATGTAGATGTAGATAAGAATCTGAAAAGCAGAATATATTAGAAACCAAATTCAAGAGTTAAATAAATAAATGTCCAAATCCCAAATCCAACTGATGGTTATATGACTATGGACATGTGCATATAACAGAGAAACAGTTCAAATCTGAAAATTATTCTTTCACGCTGTAGTTCGCTTTTTGGTCCAGTTTTCTCTCGGGGATGTACTTAATATTTTTCTTGCTTGGACCTTAATACTATTCGGTATAGCATATTGTGAATGCTAAATGTTTCATACTCAGCTGTGTGATTGAAAGCTTATGAAGAAGAATCACGAATTTGGCTACATTCTTTGTGTTGTGTGTGTAAGTTGAAGATATTTTAGGAAGGATTATCTCTTTTACTGTGACTTTAGCGAATACAGATGACAATATAACTGAAAATTTGGTGGGATCGTGTCAGTAAAAAGTTTTGAAAGAAATTGCTTCGAAAATTTATAACATTTCTGTTCAAAAACATTTTTTTTGTGAATATCCGTTCATCAGATTTTATAGAAATTTCGCGCAGTCCTCAGAGTAAAAGTTTATAAAAACTGCTTCCATGTCTATCATCAGAAATTTTGAAAAAAACTATGTCAAATTTTATTGCTATTTCGAGTTTCAAGATTATTTCCTCAATTGAATTAGAATTTTTGTCGTTATTGTTTTTATTAATTATTTTTTGAGGTAATTATGAGTTTTGTATGAGATCTTAATCTTTTTGTTTCTCCTCAAGTATCTAGCAACCTAAGTGATAGCAATTGTCGATTAGGAGCAATTTCAGATGATTAGTTTTGGGATTATGGAACAACTGAACGTGTGAGAATGCAATTACTCACCCCAATGTGCTTGATGAAGAAGAACCTAGGCGAGTCACCACTGGTCTGGCACCAAAAAGGCTTCCAAAGGAAGGGAAGCACGGAAATTGTTTCCTTTTGTACAGTTTCCGTGATTACCACCTCTAGTCGATTAAAAAAAACACAAAAACACTCAACTCAAAGTTGCTCAATATCACTCGAGTTTATTTTCACAATTGTACAGATGAAAATGATGCGAAAACTTAGGCTATAAATCAGACGATAGCTTTGGTTTTTATAGAAAGTATTTCACCATAAACTGGTCAAACATATATAGCCGTACCTATAGATGACAATGGGGAAGTCATTTTTGCCCTGTGACATATACCCCGTTTTCGAAGCATAAGCGAGATACAGGGTGCGTAATGTCAACTTTGAGCAATATTCTGATAACTGTGGTGAGTTATTCATGACCTTTAAATTGGGCAGTTTTTGGTCATATCTTGATATTTTTTGGCCTAGAATTCTGAAAAAAAAAATTTTGAATTGGCGGAAAACCTACAAAGTTGGAATTTTTTGTTTTTGATTGCCAAATTGGATAGCATTATTTCAATGTACTCAGTTGTCTTAGATTTTCCGTGAAAAAATGTTTCCAAAAGTCGAACTCAACTTTTTCTTACATATGTGAAAAAAAATTCTACCCAAAATTGTTGAAATCTTTCGAGGTTGAACTAACCTCCATTCTGAACACTGGTGTGAAAACAGAATGAAAAAAACATTTCGATAGGGCATTCGCATTTTCCCCTCTTTCCACAAAAATGTAATCCGAATAGGGCCCATTTTGAATGAAAACTGTTTTAATGATTCGTTATACCGGTGAGAATCAATATATCAGGAATTCCCATCGATACAATGACGAAATAGAAAAAATTATAATTTTTTGCATGATTATTCAATTTTCAAATTTTATCGAAAAATTTCATTTCAGTTTTGACGACATTTCATTCTGAATTTCATGTTTAATTGGAACATGCAATACTATGCATCAGTTCATATGAGAAATTGAAAGTTACGCCCATTTATAGTTGAACCGGAAGTCATCGACACACCTTGTTTAGCTCAATCGATGGAAAACAATCTGTAGTATCAATGTACTCCAATCCGATATATTGTAAATGGAGTCCAAATATCTCGGCTGAGTTCGTTAATGGTTGAAATCAGTCGGAAAGTTTCGGAATACGGCCTATTTGAAATTTTGCGGTAAATTCGTCGATATCTCATGAGGTACTGACTCGATCAGATCAAGACTTTGTTGTTATTTGAAGAATGCTAATGCGCAACTTAGTGCAGAATTATGTGTGGATACAGAAATGAAAAAATTCCTAAAAAATTTTAATTCGAAGATCTTTCAAATTTTTTTGAACTTTTTTTTCCGAAAGGTATTGAACAGATTTTAACGAAATTTAGCCCAGACCTGAAAGTCAGTATTTCACAACAATAATCCAAATTCCACTTCGATCCGATATTTACCTTCGGAGATAGAAAAAAAATATGCCAAATTTCGTTGTTATTTGGAATTATATCGTTATTTCGTAATACCTCGAAAAGAACAGGCGAAATCAGATTGAAACTTCGTACTCGGTGAGGAATATAAACGCGCAACTAGATGCAAAATTCCGTGATAATCTAATGGTTACAAAATTTTAAAAAAATTTTGAAAATTTTTCAAATTTTGTTGAATTTTTTTTTTTTTTGGTAAGTGTTTATCCGATTTCCGATTTGAGATCAGTATTGAACAGCAACGTTTTAAATATCCATTCGATAAGATATGTACTTTCTGAGATAAATGAACGAAAATATGTCAAATTTCGTTGTTGTTTGAATTTTTGAAGTAATTTCCTCAATATCTCAAGAAGTACAGATGCGATCAGATCGAAACTTTGTAATTATATAGAGAATACCGACGCAAAACTTGTCGCAGAATCATGTCTGGATCAAGTTGTTAGAGAGACCTTTCAATTAGTATTCAACAACAATGTTTCAAATTTCAATTCGATAAGATATTTACTTTCGAAGATATATGGGAAAAAAATATGTAAAATTTCGTTGTTTGACGCAAAACTTGTCGCAGAATCATGTCTGGATCAAGTTGTTAGAGAGACCTTTCAATTAGTATGCAACAACAATGTTTCAAATTTCAATTCGATAAGATATTTACTTTCGAAGATATATGGGAAAAAAATATGTAAAATTTCGTTGTTTGAAACTTTGAGGTTATTTCCTCTATATCTCAAGAAGGAAGGAAGCGATCACATCTAAACTTCGTAATCACTTAAACAATATCAACGCGCAGCCTGCCGCAAAGTGTCGAGCGTCTTCAATCGTTGAAGCATTCTGAAAAAATTGTGTATCTGAAGTTTTCCACATCTGTAACGAAATGATGTTTTTTTTTTATTTATTGATCGCATTTCGATAAAACTCGACACAGACCTTGAAGTTGTTCTTCCACAACAGTTTTTCAAATTTCACTCTGATCTGATGTTTATTATCGGAGTTATTAGAAAAGATTATGTCAAATTTCGTTGTTATTTGAAATTTTGAGAATATTTCTTCAGTATCTCGATAACTATTGACGTCATCAGATTAAAACTTGGGATATACCTTGGAGTCAATAATCAAAAACAAATTTCTTCAAAATTCCATTCGATCCGATATTTATTTTCGGAGATATTGAAAGATTAAGGTAATTTACTTAATATCTCAAGAAGAACAAACGCGATCAGATTTAAAGTATGTAGTAAGTTGAAGAATACTAACGCACTACTCAATGCAAACTTTCGTGATGATCTCTTATAGGGGTTAAAAATTGTTTAAAATTATTCGGAATTTTTTTCGTTGAAAAACTGTCTTACCCAGAACTATTAATAAGAATTCAACAAAATTGGTGAGAACCTAGAGTCAGTATTTTACGGCAGTGTTTCAAAGTTCAGTATGATCTGGTCCGAATTCATCTTTGGAGATATTGGAAAAAAATTTTCTCGGTATATTCACAGACTTACTCCAAAATTACTGAAATAATGACATTTCGAATGGAATCATTGGATGATTTTACCAATTCGAACCGGTTCAACAAATATCAAGTCTTTAAATGGATTCTCATTTTACGGATGGCAGTTAGGCTGACCTCAACCACAATCCTCTCCGTAAAAAAGTTCTTAGAGAGAGTTAGGCGGTCAATTAAGAAGCTCGAATTCGTGATTCGTGAAAACTTGAAACACCCCTCCCCCCCTATTAATTTCGAAGATATATTCATTTGAAATTTCATTTTCCCAGTATAACCAAAAATGCAGATGTGTTCAAATTGAAATTCTGCACTCAGTTGAAAAATTACGGCGTGAAGGTTCATCCAAAATATCTTGAGGAATATGCAGACGGTCTCAAAAAATACATTCTTAAAGCTCTGTCAGTTAATTCAGAATTGAATAGCACAGATATCAATGAAAACTTAATTTCAATCGCAGAATCGAAAGAGCCACATACGTTTATGTACGAGAATGATGAATCTACAGAATGGCTCAAAAATTAAATACAAACATTTTTGTGAACCGATTTCAACGGTTTTTTACGCAGAATTGAATCCTTAACAGAACTCTGAAAATTTCAAGATTGAAAATGTTAAATTTGCAGATATCATAGAATATCATCCACAAAAAGCAAGAGCAACCCAACTTTTTGTTTTCTGTCCAATGGTTCAAAATGTATATCAACTTTAACATGGAATTCTGGCATATATGCCCTCAAGAAAAAAGGGTTCACATTAAATCATCGATATCGACAAGAACATTTCGTTTGAAATCATTACTTTTTCTGCTGAAAAAATTCTTATGTAAAAATGGTATATTTTTCGATGGGAAGCGACTTCGAACTTAAAAAACAGATCCTCAATAATAATTTCATAATGAACAAGAATTTCATGAAATGAAAGATGTTGAAACGAAAAAGTTTCAAATAAAGAGTAAGTGCTTTTCATTTCGAATACTACGAATTTTCCCAAACTTTTTTGTTCTTCTGAAAATTTTCACATAAAGCCGGGTCCAGATGAGTGTAATCCGAACAGCCAAGCAATAAAGTCTGATGAACTATTCGGCAAATAGTGTTGACGGCACTCGAGCTCAGCCTCGAATAATAAATTCGAATGCATCATTCAAGTTGAAAAACGAGTCCTCACGGAGCAGAAAGAGCGCTGCCTCCAACCATGAAACTTCCTGTGATTTATTGCATTCGCTGTTCGCCTGAAGCCGGATCCAGATGAGTGTAATGCAAACAGCGAACGCAATAAATCACAGGGAGAATTATGGTTCAAGGTAGGGCTCTTTTTGCTCCATCGGGACTCGGTTTTCAACTCGAACGATGCATTTGAATGTATTATTCGAGGCTGAGCTTGAGTGCCCTCCACACTATTCGCCGAATCGTTAATCAAATTTTATTGCATTCGCTGTTCAGATAACACTCATATGGTCCAAACTTTAAGTCGGGTCCAGATGAGTATAATCCGAACAGCGAATGCAATAAAATTTCATAAACAACTCAGCGAAACCTGTGGACGGCACTCGAGCTCCCTGTGATTTATTGCATTCGCTGTTAGCATTAAGCCGGCCCAGATGAGTGTAATGCGAACAGCGAATGCAATAAACCACCGAGAGTTTTATGGTTAGATGCAGCGCTCGTTCTGCTTTGTCAGGACTCGGTTTTCGACGCGAACTATGCATTTGAATGCATTCGAGGCTGAGCTCGAGTGCCGTCCACACTATTCGCCGAATCGTTTATCGAATTTTATTGCATCCGCTGTTCGGATTACACTCATCTGGACACGGTGTTATACTCATCAGGAACTGACTTTACACTGAGTTGGTTCCAGCTTTAATCTGAAGCAACAACGCGAACAAGAATTGTATTGCTGTTTATTCAATATCTCTGCCGTGTCTCCAACTATCTCATTCGCTTTACGTCGATATGGAATAATTGAACAAGTTTCTAACCATAAAGTGTGATGCTATATCAACAGAATCCTCGAAAATATAGTAATAAAACTGAAATCATGCTATTACTAACCCTGTAATTTCAGATAGCCATAGAATGAACAAAAAAGAATAATAAATTGCCTTCAAGCTCCAAAGAGGTTAATTTATATTGAAGAAATAAAATATTTAATGCTCGCCATGGTTCCTCTTCAAACAGAATAAGAAATTATTAATTGCAACATTATATAGATATTTTAACGACCAAATTGATAACGTTGACATAGTAATAGTTATTTCAGTCATGGAAAGAAAATGTATCTGTTCGTGCAGCGTTCATAAATTATGAAATGTTGAATAGGACCCAGATTGTAGATAGCGAAAGTAATTCCTTCAAGGTGAATTACTCGTTTCCCTTGAGATCTATAAATTATGGAGATAAAGCAAATGGGGAGGCTTTTTGAGGCAACAATAAATAATTGGTGAAATTCTAACCAGTACCCTACCGCTCTTTTATGGTATTCATTCGTCTATTTATCATTAGGTATGTATAGAATTGTATTAGAAATTGATGTACAGGGTATTTCCAGAATACGGTAAAGAGCTCCAAGGGTGATTCATTAGGACTTTTCAAGAAAGAAATGTCCTATGAATATACAGAGCATATACCTTAGTTTGAAAAAATTCGGTGAGTATAAATTGTCATTAACTATTCTTAATCCGTTTTAGTTGAAATTGAGTATAGTTTTTTAAGGTAATAAAACATTCAAAGAACCCTAACCATATTGAAATTTTTAGGTCGATTGCCGTCCCAGTGGGTACAATATTGAGAAAAAATATCACTACTAACTTCTGTTTGTATTATAACATTGTTTCACATTGAACAACTGAATATACAACTTTTTGTCTTGTTGGCTTGGCTCAATTGATATATTGAAAATTGCGAATTCATCGCTCTTAATATTCGATGACTTAGAATGCTCAAAATACTGTCCATAAACTAATAGTAAGAAACCTTGACGTTGATAAAATTTCTTTCTTTTCGAATCAAATAAAGATTTGATATTTGGTATGCATGTATTAAACCTCTTTTTTCATCAAAAAAAGCGCAATTTAATCTATCCATTGACCCACCCGAAAAAAATTCTTGCAAAAAAGCTGTCTCTGATATACTGTTGTTTCCAGGTGTGATTTCGAGTAATCAACCTGCATCGAAAGGAAAGAAGAAATTCCGTTGATGGAAAAGAAGCCCTTCAATAACAAACATCAATTTCACTACACTTATACGGGGAGACATGGTTTATTCTGAGGTTTTTATCTGTGCTCTTTTGTATCATACGTAAAAATGTATGGTACCTCATTCACATTTCCTCTGCTAATACTGTCGAAGTGTATGTGGAAATAATATATAATAATAAGTATTGTTTTTGAGTTATTTGTTGTTAGTGTTAATAAGTGTATATTAATAGTTCAATTATTCTGAACGCTTCGACAAATCATGAAAACGTTACATTGGTATCGGGTGTGCGGTTCGAAATCGTTCGAATTGAATGAATAAACTCTATTGATTTAAATTTATGCCAGTGACCACAAGACTACAGAACGCAATGGAGACGCAGGCGATTGTAGGATTTTTGAGTAAAATTAATGAGAAGATGGATAAACTGGATAACAAGGCAGAAAAAACTCTCAGAATGAGAAAATGAATAAACTATAAATAAAGGCAGAAGAAAATTCCAGAAAATCGATGAGAAAATGGATGAAAAAAATCTCAGAAAGTCATTGAGACAATGTGTGAAACTTTTCGGGATAGCAATTGGTGAGTCAATTTGAAATTGATTTGGATGAGAAAAGAGAAACCATTAAAGAAAAATTCGATAAAGTTGACGGGAAATTGAAGGAAGTAAATGAAAAATTTGATGAAATAAAATAAATAAATAAAAGTTTGATGAAGTTAATGAAAAATTTTAAGGAAAAAAAAAGTTGACGAGAAATTTGATGAAATAACAGGAATAATCGAACAGCATTCTAAATTGGTAGAGTTCCTGAAAATAATGTCAATTAGAAAAGATTATCCGGCTACATTGTCCTAAAGCGTCGCGAAAGCAGAAAATAACAGCGAAAGTGCTGAAATGAAGATAAAGCCTCCAAAATTTCATGGAAAAGTAACCTGATCGACATATCAGAAACAGTTTGAAGCTGCTGCGCTGGTAAATAGTTGGAGTGACACCGAAACAGCCACATCATTAATAATAGCTGTACGGGGAGAGGCACTCAACATTCTGTATACGATTCCATAGAGTCAGTAAGTCTGTTACGAAGTTCTAACATCGAAACTTCAGATGAGTAATGGTGATGCTCATCAACAACAAGTTTATTATGCCCGAATAAGGAACCGGGTGCAGAAAACAGGAGAAAATCTTCAGCAGTTTGGAGACGATGTGGCTAGATTAGTCAGATTGGCGTACCCAACTGCTTCAGACAGCTTCCTTGAGCAGCAATCAATCCAAACCTTTGTAGTGGAATCAAGGGCAGTAAAATATAACAAGCCGTGAGATTTGCACGCCCAAGAACTAACTTTAGCTCAGGCTTTAGTATTCGAGGCAGCGAAGCAGGCGTTGCCTAAGGGACACTTTCGTGTGAGGCAAGTCCAAGACATAGACCGACCTGTTGAGGAAATCATTAGAGAAAAAATCAGCAGATTATTGCGTACTAAGAAAATAGATGCTCTGTGCTGGTTCTGCAATAAAAGTGGGCATATTAAAAGAAATTGTCTCAAAATTGAAAAAGAGCCACAGCAGGAAAACTGAAAAGGTTCGGTGATTAGGGGCATAAATCGACCCAAGCTTAAAATGCCCTTGAAGTGATAATCCGGGAATAGTGTCCACGAATTCATCAGGCCTAGTTTTTCCCGAAATGATAAATGATCGGAATGTGAAAATCCTGGTAGACCAGTTATGATCAAACTTCGAATTGCCAACTTATGGATGTGCCGTCTCCACTATTAAGCTGGGAAACACAACAGCAAGGCATGAAGTTCTAGTAGCTGAAATCACAGAAGAAGTTATCCTAGGATTGGACCTTGTTAAGAAACTTGGATGCCAACTGGATATGAAGAGTGATGTTCTCCGGCTGAGGAGTGAAGAGATCCCGTTAAATGATGTGGATGACAAGATATATCGGATTCGATTGGCCGTAGACATCACGTTGCAAGGTCGAATTGAAGGCAAAGTAGATTTGATGACGTAAAAAAAATGTCTGCATCAAATTTATCGAGCACTGTGACGATGCAATACTAGCTAAAGGATGTTACTCGGAAAGACATTGGTAAGAATAACAGACTGGCAAAAAGAAAAGAGGCTGAACGGATAACTAAAGACATGGCAGGAGAAGGTGTCATTGAACCATCCAATAGCCCATGGACGTCGCCTGTAGTGTTAGTGATGAAAAGGGATGGTTCCAGTAGATTTTGTGTAGACTATAGGCAGCTCAATCAAGTTACGAAGGAGAACAGCTATCCCTTACGGAGAGGCGATGATAGTAGTAGTAGTAGTAGATTTATTAAATTCAAAAGTTATTGTATACATACAATAAAATTGATTATCGTCAAATTCATTAATTATTACAAAAAGTGAAATATTCGGACAATGAATATGGTTCACACTCTATAACTAGTTCATGCAGGGTTTTCTTGAAAATTTTTAAATTTCTCATCATTCTAAATTTACTAGGAAGACAATTGTACAATTTCATTCCAAGATAAAGTGGAGATTTCAGTTATTGCCAGAGAATGATGAGGATAAAAAAAGGTTTCTTTTCTTCTTGTCAAATTAACATTTCTGTGGACTTCAAAATAATGGGGATGAAAATACATGAAGATAAGAACTTTATATATAAATAAACCATAAACTGTTAGTAAGTTGTTTTGCTTGAAATGTCCTCTACACGATTCCCTATAAGTTAACCCCAATAATGTTCTCAACATAGACTTCGGTTTTAAAAACACTAATTCAGTCAGCGAACTACCTCCCCAGAAAATTATGCTATAACTTATTAAAGACTGAAAGTTCGCAAAATATACCATCTTCAAAGTTCGAAAGTCCATTCTAGTTTTTAGAACACACACTGAATATATCACCGAGTTTAGCCTCTTTACAAGATTGTCTATGTGAAAGTTCCACTTTAAGTGGTTATCTAGATGAACACTCAGAAATTTTGCAGTTGTGGACACAGTTACACAATCTTTAACATCATGAGGTATACTAACAGTAGATCTGTCAGTACAGAAGACCATACACTCACTCTTTGCAACATTCAGGACAAGACGATTCTTCGTGCACCATTTATTAACATCATCCAGAATTGTCTGAACCATCTCCAAGGTGAACCCAAAAGACGGGGATCTCAAAATAACATTAGCGTCGTCAGCAAATAACAAACACTCCAAAAAGCTGCCAAAAATATGATCACGTAGGGCTGATGGAAGATCATTTATGTAAATCAGAAAAAGCAGTGGTCCAAGGATACTACCCTGAGGCACACCTGCCTTGTTTACTTGTTGTGAGGACTGATATTCACTGCCATTTATCACCATCTTTACTGTCTGAGGTCTATTCTTCAAGTAGCTCTCGATGAGTTTCAGCTGCTTATCCCTTATGCCATACTTTTCCAATTCCTCCAGTAATATTTCTGTATCAACACAATCGAATGCCTTCGACAAATCCAAGAACAATCCAACTGGCAACTCATTCCTTTCTAATGCCGTTACTATAGAATTATACAGCTCAAATATCGCTGTCTCGGTACTTTTTCCATGAATATATCCATGCTGACTTTGTGAAAAAACCTTGAACCTATTGAAGAATCTCAGAAGCCTATTGGCCAAAACTTTCTCGAATATCTTCGAAAATGTGGACAGAATGCTGATTGGGCGATAGCTTCCTGGATCTTTGGGATCACCCTTTTTGAAAATTGGCTTTATAACAGCAATTTTTAGGTCTTCTGGAAAAACCCCATCCTTAAATGATTTATTCATTATAATAGCCAAAGGTGTTGCAATGAGATGTATACATGCCTTGATTACTTCCATAGGAACACCATCCCATCCTGCAGATTTGGAGTTTTTCATTCTTTTAACTGTAGCTATTACCTCATCTTCAGTGATATCAAACACGAAAAAGGATTTTTCTTGACGTTGTATACAATCAGAATCGTAATCTGACTGTTTTTCAATATTGAGTGATGACTGAACATTGACGAAGAAGTTATTAAAATTGTTCAACAGTTTGCACGGTTCAGATTCATTTTTAATTTCACTTGTATTTTTGCTTTGTTTCCCCAGTGTTTCATTAACAAGATTCCAAACGGTTTTTGATCTATTTGTTGACTTTTCGATGATTTTTCTATTATATTCTGTTCTTTCTTTTTTTATCATAATGTCATATTTACGTTTCGTCTCTTTGTATGCTGATAAATATTCGTCAGACCTCCTGGAGAGTAGGAATAGACAGTCCAGAAGTTTTTTATATTCTTGAATGGTGGTACTTTTAGATTTACGTTTCTTGTTCTTCTGGAAACCAAAAGGAATAAGCATGAGGTGAAAACCTCATTGAATTTTTCAAAAAATGCTTTCCACAATGAATTAGCATCATCATTCAAGTCCTCACATACCTCTGTCCAAAGTTGATCAGATATTCGATCAATAAACTTCTTCATGTTGCCTTCATTAACATCCCTGACTTGCTTCTTTTCAAATACTTTGTTTGATTGTTCTGTTTTAGGAAAGATAAATTTTTGAGCAGAATGGTCAGATATATGTTTTTCAATAACTGAGCCAGTTCCTACAATATCAGTTATAATATTATCAATACATGTAGCTGAAGTTTTAGAAATTCTTGTTGGTTCATGAATAGTTAATCGATGACCAAAACTCTCTATCATCGATCTGAAGTTCTTAGTTGCGGATGTATTGAGTAAGAAATCAATATTGAAATCACCTGCCAGTATTACATCAGCTTTTTCTTTTAAACAGCAGGACAAAATACGTGATAGCCTCTCCAAGATATACTGGATACACTCTCGAGATCCCGTTGGTTTTCAAACTAGGACATGAAGAGTGGGTATTGGTAGTTTGGCACAGGTCCGACATGCAAAGGGAAAACTACCTTCAGTATTGGAACGGGCCTGTGACAATTTAATGTGATACCCTTCGGCTGATGCAACGCTTTTGCCACAATTGAGCGTTCAATGGAGACTATATTGGAAGGACTCTCCTGAAAAACTTGCCTGGTGTACTTAGATGACGTAATAGTAGTGAGAAAAATTTCAAGACCACCTACACTAACTATCTGAGGTTTTTCAGCGACTTCGTGGAGTTAACCATGAGCTAAGTCCAAAGAATATCAATTTATTCCGAATAGAGGTGAATTATTTAGAACACGCAGTTTCTCGAGGGGGCGTGAAAGTTGACCCGAAAAAATAAAGGCTTATGCACTTATTATAGAAGATTCTTATCTGGATTCGCCAACATTACCAAACCTGTAACAAAATTAACAGAAGACAGGCAGGAGCACACATATGTTCCTATGATTTCGCTAGAGCCTTCGCACAGTTGAAGAAGGCTCCGGCCAGCGCTCCAGTTTCGAGCTACGCAAGAGCTGAAAGAAAGTTTTTGTTCTACACGAATGCTAGTAATACGGCGATCGGGGGCATCATATCGCAAGTTCAAGATGGACATGAAAGAGTTATAGGGTATTTCAGCAAGGTCTTGTCGAAGCGAGAACGGAATTACTGCGTGACTAGAGGAGAACTTTTAGCAGTCATCAACTCCGTAGAACATTTCTACGAATATTCATACGGAAGGAAATTTCTGCTGAGAACTGATCACGCCGCGTTGAAATGGCTCCTAAGTTTCAAGAATCCGGAAGGACAAGTGGCCAGATGGATCGAGAGATTGCAAGAATATGACTTACAAACCGAAAAAAGAACGGGAGCTACCCATCGAAATGCTGATGCATAATCTATAAGACAATGCCCCTAGAATTGCATCCATTGCTCACGTGTGGAAGATAAGGCCGATTTTAGACGGAACACGGTAGTTGAAGATGATTGGCTACCCCAAGATATTCAACCAACACAAGAAGAAGATCCAGACTTTGAAGCAATCCTGAGTTGGAAGAAAAGCGGTAGACAACCTACTTGGGAAGAAGTATCCAGACTGGGTCAAAATATAAAGTCGAATTGGGCACAATGGGAAACGTTGAAGATCGATAAAGGTCTACTAAAACGTTGTTGGGAAAATGAAGATGGATCTGAGAAGAGGCTTTAGTTGATTGTGCCGAAGAGTCGAGTGACAGACGTTTTGACCAGACTACACAATGGAACTTCAGACGGCCATTTTGGGATCACTAGAACGCTGGAGAAAGTCAGGTAGCGGTTTCATTGGATTAACTGTAAGAAAGAACCTGAATACCGTTGTAGAACATGTGAAGTTTGTGCTGCAGCTAACGGCCTTTATGGCAAAGGAAAGGATTCAATGAAACAATATAACGTCGGATATCATATGGAACGAGTAGGTGTCGACGTCGCGGGCCCCTTTCAAGAAACAGATCAATCAAACAGATTTCAGACATTTTGGTAGCGATGGACCATTTTACCAAATGTATAGAAGCGTACGGTATTTTCAACCAAGAAACAAGTACGGTTGCTAAAAATTGGTCAAAGAATTCTTCTGCAGATTTGGAATACCTCTAGAGCTGTATTGTGATCAAGGCAGACATTTCGAGTCGACGTTATTCCAAGTTCGTAGGAAATTGGGGATCCATAAGACAAGAACTACTCCTCTGCATCCCCAATCAGGGGGCATGGTCAAACGAATAAATAGGAGAATGAGAAAACATCTAGCCAAAGTAGTCTCCGATCACTAGCCGGACTGGGATGAGTATTTGCATCTAATCACGATGGCATATAGATTTTCGGTTCAAGAATCTACCAAAGAAACTCCACTCAATATAATATTCGGCCGCTAAATTAGAATACCTTGTGATTTTGAGTATGGTTGTAAGCCTGGAGAAGATGTAGCCGGAAAAAACTACGTCAGCAAATTCAGAAGCAAGTGATCGGATGAAAATGTGCTATGACATCAAGGCTATTGAAGGAGGGTTTACCGCAAGAGGTCTGGCGTGGTCGTATAACTCGCAAAGAAGAAGATGATTTTCACCGAAACTACAGAGACAGTGGAAAGGACCGTATAAAGTGGTGAAAAGGATAAATGATGTCGTTTACCGGATACGGAAGCTCCCCAGAGGAAAACCAAGCATCGTTCATCTCAACCGATTAGCTCCGTAAGCATCAGCACGGGGTGACGAAGAAGAAGAACGTCTCATCAAAGTTTTGGCGAAGGAGAATGACGATTTCCTGGAATTTATGAATAGCTATGGGAGAACACGAGTTTGGCGTCACCCAGGAAGTTCATCAAGACCTGTTTACAGTTCCCGAGGAACATTCTGTCACAAATTGTGTAGCAGCCGATCTAAGGATGAGTAGGGGAATAGCAGAGTATTCAGAACCATGAGACAGCAGACCAGAATTGGAAAATGCCTGAGATTGGAGTTGGAGGGTCGGTTCATTTATTACATAGTCACCAAGCAGTATCCTCATCAGATACCCCACCTATCAGAGTTTGTTGATGGCGCTGCATGGCTTGAAAGAAGACCTTAAATGCTTTGGGGTTAGGAAATTAGCTGTACCAAGCGCGTTTGTAGATTAGATCAACTGAATTGGCGGGTTGTGCAAAGAATGCTTGAAGTAGTTTTTCAGAAGACAGGTTTACAGATCTTAGTATGCAATTTCAACCCAAAGCAAATCGAAAAGCTCAGCAAAACTGTAGACTGTTACTTCCATCAAAAGGGCTTCTGTAGAAATGGCGACGATTGCAGGTTTCGCCACGGTCCTCCGAGGAATTCATGGAATCTGTTCTGGGACAGAAAAGGCTTAAGGAGGGGACAGTGTGATGAGTACGGCCCTGTCTATTCCAGAAACTTCCGGATATCTATGCGACCTTCGCTTGGTTAACTTTCTGGATGAATTCTAGCAATCGCTAGAAGTTACCCGAGGTATATAACGACGGGCGCGGAGCATGGCAGGGAGTCATTCCGCGAAGTTATTTGAATTATTATTCAGTGAAAATAAATAGTGTGGAAAAAATTCTGCACAGACTTTGATAGAATTAGTTAGTAGTTGAGTTGATTGTTATTAGTATAAATAAGTATAAATATATGGCTTTACTATTCTGAACGTTTTGACGAATCAAGAAAACATATGTTTTGCGATTCTACATTCTACGCATCTTCAGCGCTAACACCGCTTGCTGGTCGCGTGGTCACGTGTACGTGCTTTCGTCATCAGAACACGTTTAATAAGAAATGACATTCTTGATCCGAGAGAGCTATGAATAGCTCTAATGTTTTCTGAAGTGTAGAGTACGTATCCTTCATTGAATTTAAATGATCGAGATTTGTTGTCTCGGTCAATTTCCGATGATAATAATATAAGTTGATATTGCACAATTACGAAGTGAAATGCGATGTCTTACCTTAATGGGTTGAAGGTGAAAAACTAGGCGAATTGCCACTGGTCTGGTAACAAAAGGTACAGGTAAAGGGGAGGGACTCAGGGATGTACCTTTCCTTCTGCTCAGCTTCCTCGGCTTTCACCTGATGGAAATAAAACCACAAGACACTCCACTCCAAATTGTCAATATCACTTTGCAGTGGGTTTTACCCGTATAGGCAAATAGACGAAATTGTATGTAGATCAGACGAACAATGCGGCGAAATAATGCGACGATAAATTAGCGATAATTGCGTCTTTCTTAAGAGGTTATCTCTTAATAATTGAGTAATGACTCTTACGATTCTAGACGAGTGACTGGCGGTTGACAGACGATTCCGGCAAAAATGCGTTTCACGCCCAACACAACCCGAGTTAGGCAATCCAACATACACGTTGGTTCAACTCGACAAAGGGGAAAAAAAAAAGGTTCGCGTCTTGACATGCCGCCCGCCCTGAAGAGTCCCTTCAGTAAGATGAACTGAAAGGCGTGAACAAACGAAGGAAGCCAGACGCAATCTACTGGGTTGGAAGAGGACACAATTTGACGACTGGTCGTCGAATGATTCCAGAAGCAGTAGCAACATCAGCTACACGAGTTGTGGAATCAGCTCCCGGGAAAACAGATGATATACGGCCAATAGACCACTTCAGAGGAGGAAGATTATCATCTCGAATGATGACAACGGTACCTGGAAGGATAGGAGTCGATGGATGCAACCACTTGTGACGCTGCTGCAAAGTATGCAAGTACTCCTGACGCCAACGCCTCCAGAAGTCCTGCTGAAATCTTTGGACGAGCTGCCAACGAGACAGGCGGTTTAGAGACACGGAACTGACATCGTTATCAGGAGGAGCGGTGAGGGAGCGGAAAACCAGAAAATGCCCGGGGGTGAGGGCCTCAAAATCAGAAGGGTCGGACGATGGGAGATACAGAGGACGAGAGTTGAGGATTGCCTCAACCTGATTGCAGACGGTGAGAAACTCCTCGTAAGTGAGTTTTTGCTCGCCGATAACGCGAGTGAGATGATGCTTAGCAGACTTGACAGCGGCCTCCCAAAGGCCGCCAAAGTGAGGACTAGAAGGAGGAATGAATCGCCAGTCGGTTCCGGAAGACGAGGCTGCATCACAAAGACTTTGCTGATGTTGTGGAGCAGACAATAAGCGGCCAAGGTCACGAAGGTAGTTGTGTGCACCCACGAAGTTGGTCCCGTTATCCGAAAAGATAACGGAAGGATTACCTCGGCGTGCAGCGAAGCGACGATAAGCAGCAATGAAGGCTGGGGTGGACAACTCAGATGCCAACTCCAGGTGAACCGCTTTGGTAGTGAAACAGATGAAGACAACTAGATATGCCTTGGTGCTAACAGCTCCGCGTAGGCGTGCGCTCGTCACATAAAATGGACCGGCGTAGTCAACGCCAGTGGTAAGAAAAGCCATAGCAGAGGATAGCCGCTCAGGTGGAAGATTGCCCATTGGTTGTATCAGAGGACGGGGTTTGCAAGAGAAGCATCGGTTGCATTTGCGTAGACGATTACGTACTACATTACGTCCGTCCAAAATCCAGAATCGTCGACGAATGAACGAATGAGTCGCCAGAGCGCCGGCGTGCAGAAGACGATGATGGGCATCGTCGATGAGCAGATGAGTGAGATGATCATTTTTAGGCAGAAGAACAGGATGTTTGTGTCTATATGGTAATAATGAGGCGGAAAGCCGACCTCCAACAAGGATAAGTCCATGCTCGTCACGAAAAAGGTGTAGTTTCATGATGAGCCGATGACGAGAAGAAGGTTTCTGAAGCTCAGCTAGCTCCTCCGCGAAATGAACAGATTGAACTAGACATATCAAACAGGTTTCTGCTTCCTGAAGCTCAACAGAAGAGAGAAAACCTGAGCGAGGGAAAGATGGACTACGAGAATTCAGCATGAAACGTCGACAAAAGGCAGTCACGCGCTTGAGTCGAAGATACGAGGAGAAACGTTCAATCATGGTGGGTTCATCGGAGATGGCTGCTAACATTAAAGCGGAGATCGGCTTGGCTTCGTCGTCCACTTGCTCAGTTGGAGATGAATCAACAGAGGAAAGAGGCCACGAAGACGAGTCGAGAGACAACCAACGAGGACCACGCCACCACAATGGGTGATGATGAACATCTGCGGGCATCAATCCTCGAGAGGCACAATCAGCTGGATTGTCCTCAGACACCACATGCCTCCAACAAGCCGAAGGAATCAGATCCTGTATTGCGGCGACTCGATTGTCGACAAATGTCTTCCATCTGTGACTTTCACCACGGATCCACGACAAGGCAACAGAAGAATCGCAAAAGGCAATACATTCAGCACCGAGATGCTGCAAAACGTGGGTGGACAGATGATGCATGAGTTTTGCGAGAAGATGGGCACCGCACAGTTCTAGACGAGGCAGGGTCACAGCCTTACAAGGAGCGATTTTGGATTTTGCAGCTAGGAGAGACACATGGCATTGACCAGATGATGAAGAAGTGCGAAGATAGACGACTGCAGCGTAGCCCGATTCAGAGGCATCACAGAAGCCGATGAACTGATGAGCAGAAGATGAAACGGCAAGGATGAACCTTGGTATGTGAAGCTCTGCCAAGGAGGGAAGCTGGGATTGGAACTGCAACCACGGGGGTTGGACCTCAGTCGAGAGAGGTTGGTCCCATTCCAAGTGAAGTAGGCAGAGCTGACGGAAGAAGACTTTGGCATAGAAGGTGACAGGAGTTAGCCATCCCAAAGGATCGAAGATTCTGGCCAGTTGACTCAGCACAGTCCGTTTGGTGACTGCCGCTGATGTCAAGCGGACAGAATAGAAGAAGTGGTCAGAGGACGGATTCCATCCAAGTCCCAGGATCTTGAGACTTGGTTCACGATCAAGAAGAAGGGGGTCACTAGAAGAGGATTCTCTACGATTATCAGATGGAATGCCGTCTAACAGAGGAAGATGAGTTGTAGCCCATTTGCGCAACTCAAAACCGCCCGCCATGAGCAGATCCTGAACCTGCTGTCGCAATTCAAGAGCCTCAGACTCGGATGAACAGCCTGTCAGAATGTCATCGACATAAATCTCATGCAGCAAGACGTGCCTTGCAGCAGGAAATTTGGGTCCGTCATCCAAAGCCAGTTGCTGAAGGGTCTTAAGTGCTAAGTAGGGAGCAGAAGAAACTCCATAGGTGACGGTGTTCAGGCGATAATATTGGAGGGGTTCCTGTTTGGTGAAACGCCAGACTATGCGTTGATAATCCCTCTGCTCAGGGCGTATCAGAATTTGTCGATACATCTGTCGGATATCGGCAGTAAAGACAAATCTGTGTAGACGAAAACGAAGCAGAAGGGCGGAAATGTCCGCTTGCAGCTTCGGACCGGTGAGCAGAAGATCGTTGAGGGATCTGCCATTAGCGGATGCGCAAGAGGCGTTGAAGACTACTCGAATTTTAGTAGGAGGATCATCCGGACGATGTACAGGATGATGAGGAATATAATAGGGCTCATATCGAGGACAGTCAGATGACTCAGGAACCAATTCCATGTGGCCACTCTCGATATAATCTCGCATGAAATCATGATAGGCGACGCGAAGATCAGGACTATTCTCGAGGCGATGTTCTAACCTTATGAACTGCCTAGTCGCCACATTGACGGAGGGGCCCAGACGATAAGATGACAAGGGCAACCCAACAGTGTACCTACCAGTGGAGCTACGGGTGACATCAGCGCAATACATAACCTCACACTCTTTCTCGGCGGGGGTCAAGGGGAGCACGTCAGGTACCTTATCTAGTTCCCAGAAGCGCCGAACGATGTTGACAAGTTCCTGGTCTGAGTGTTGAGAGGAGCTCAGAGGAATAGTTTGAAGATCGGAGACGGCAGGATGACTTATCATATCAGATGGTAAGATTAGGGGTAATGAACCAGAAGACTCAGTCTTGTCAGAAGAAAAATGGCAGGTGGCCACTGACAGAGGGGGATCAAGCTGAGTTAATGGAGGAGAGACAGCAGATGATGATCCTGCAGACGATGATGGAAAAGTGTTTCGACGTGAGGCCCGAAGAGCAACCCGAAGACGTCGAGCGGGACCATTCACAGTGTCCGGTGAGAAGGAAACGTGTTTGGTCTTCTTGCGATGGCGCGCATACGGTCCATAGAGTACCCAACCTAGGGTGGTAGATAATGCACCTGGAAGCTCAGACGATGGGGACAACGTGCCGGGAAGAATAAGATGAGGGAGCACATCCGAGCCGATCAACATGCCTATGGTACGAGGAAGATAGAAAAGTGGATCAGCTAGGCTGAGTTGCTGAAACTCAGGCCATCGGCCATTGAACGCTTGGACCGGAAGGGGATCCACTGGACTGTCAATCACGTATGCTTTGATGATAAACTGGGGAGGATCTCCTTGGTGACAGAGGGTGACGTATGCGTACCCCTGGATGCGAAACTGATCCGCATTACTCAAGGTGCGAAGTTGAATAGGATCAGGGTGAATGCACAGACGAAGCTTGGAGGCCCACTCTCGGGTGATGAGGGTATGTTGGCAGCCTGAATCTAGAAGAGCACGGCCGAACAAGACATTCCGCCGGTTATCTAGACGGATCCAAGCGGTAGGCATGAGGTAGTCAGGCTTATGGGTCTGACGCAGAGAAGACCGCGGAGCTGGAGACAGATGACAAGAAGAGAACAGACGAGAAAATGCAAACAGATGTTTATTCGGCGGGGTTAGACGACCGCAAGATGACCACACTCGCAGTCACTCGGAACCACTTCCAGAGGAGGGACAAGAATGAGGGGGCGACAGAGCTGGCGAAGCTCGAGAAGATGTTGAGCCTACCGCCCTAGGGGTCTTGCACGACGACAGCCGGAGCCCCGCCGATTTACCCCTTACTGAGCTGCCCCGAGAGGTGAGAGCACGGATTGGAGGCTCGGATGAGACAGAGGGCGAAGAAGGACGTTGGTCCGTCGAACGGGATGTCTCCTCAATGTGGGAAACGGAAGGGGACGTAGTCGTAGCAGATGCCAGGTGGAGAATCGTATGGTGTCATCTACGGCATGTGTGACGGCATTGATCCGAACCGCACTTGGCAGTGACATGGAAAGACGACATGCAATTTCTGCATAGTCGCCTCTCATCCACGAAAGCTCGTCGCTGATGAATGTCCATGGCCTTGAACTCACGACATTGGCGAATGGAGTGATTCGCCGAGCAGAACACACACGCGGAAGATGAATCAGACGATGTAGAGGGGCGTGTGCCAGCGTAAGCAGGACGGCAAGAGGACGGACCAGGGGATGAAAGCACGGACGAGGAAGGGACAGACGCTGAGCCTGCCGGGGATTGAAGCCTTGACGATTTCCTCTGCACAGACGCACGAGACGAGGTACCCGAAGTGCTCTCCAACACTCGCAACTGTCGATTAGTAAACTCGAGAAGTTGCGCGAGAGTGGGAAATTCATCAGAGGATAACTGCCCCTCGAACAACTGGCGAGATGGTACATCAAGGTTGCGCAAAGCCAGCGAAAACAGGAGGTAGTCGGCTGGATTAGATATGGGCAGCGCCTTGATGGCATTTATAGCATTCTGATGCGTGGTTATGAAATGCTTCAGCTGCGACAAAGAAGACACAGATGCTGGCCGGGAGTCCAATATCTGGCTTACATAAAGATCCGCCTGCCGACGAGGATTTTGGTACCGGGAGTGAAGGGCTTGGTAAGCCAGAGGGTAATTTACCGAATCCAATTCAAACCCGGAGATGACCGACGCTGCCTCACCGGATAGAGCAGACATTAGGAGATGAAATTTCTGAACAGGCGCCAGAGATTTGTTTTGATGCACTAGGGCATCGAAGAGAGCGATGAATCCGGGCCATTTCTCGATTTTGCCATAAAAGCCAGGCAGCTCAACTCGAGGAATGGGTAAATCAACCGATGAGGATGCGAGCGCCGTACCAGAAGAAGAGCATGTCAGACGACTGTGGGCCTCACGTACACTCAGGCAAATCTCAAAGAACGCCGCGAATTTTGATGGTGATCCATCCTGTGCCGGTTCCTCCAACTGAGAGTTCAGTCTGATGATTGATTCATCGGCTTCCCTGAAATTCTTTTCTACCTTGATCAACTCCGACAGGCACATGTTGGCTGTATCCACCTCCGTGGTCAACCCTTTGATCAGCTTGAGCAGTGTAGACGCTGCGGAGAATGCATTCTCACGCTTTACTACACACTCGCTGATAGATGCCTTTAATTTCTCCACCGACGGCATTTTATATTTTGAACAACCCGGGTATACGGAATTTAATTATTCACGGAAAATTCAAATGTGAATGAAACAGACGATATTATGGGTGATAACAAACAGATGCCGTAGATAAGACTTTCCTTCGGAAATGAATTAATAATTAATCCCAGATGCGCTTGTAAATATGAGGATAAAACAGATGACAGCGATAAAGATTAGCGTTTCAAGTAATTTGTTTGAACGAATATTGAATTATGAATTCACGATGAAATAATCAGATGAATGGAATAAATATGAATTCAAAATTAGATAATCAGATGAATGGGATAACTAGACTGAATTATTTTTTGATCTAAAAGTTCCTGGTTTCTCGGCACCAATAAATGATCGAGATTTGTTGTCTCGGTCAATTTCCGATGATAATAATATAAGTTGATATTGCACAATTACGAAGTGAAATGCGATGTCTTACCTTAATGGGTTGAAGGTGAAAAACTAGGCGAATTGCCACTGGTCTGGTAACAAAAGGTACAGGTAAAGGGAAGGGACTCAGGGATGTACCTTTCCTTCTGCTCAGCTTCCTCGGCTTTCACCTGATGGAAATAAAACCACAAGACACTCCACTCCAAATTGTCAATATCACTTTGCAGTGGGTTTTACCCGTATAGGCAAATAGACGAAATTGTATGTAGATCAGACGAACAATGCGGCGAAATAATGCGACGATAAATTAGCGATAATTGCGTCTTTCTTTAGAGGTTATCTCTTAATAATTGAGTAATGACTCCTACGATTCTAGACGAGTGACTGGCGGTTGACAGACGATTCCGGCAAAAATGCGTTTCACGCCCAACACAACCCGAGTTAGGCAATCCAACATACACGTTGGCTCAACTCGACAAAGGGGAAAAAAAAAGGTTCGCGACTTGACAGAATTATTATTCTTGGGGGAAGATTACTTTATTCTAGAATATGTTTGTATTCGATTTAAGAGATCCTTTTTCTCTGTGTGTCCACTGATTTTAAATGCGTTTTTTTGCATTTCGTGATCACTGAATGAACAAGAATCAATGTACGTGGAATTGAATCATTTACAAACCAAATCCATTTCGTTTTACAGTTCTTTCAACGAATATTCTTTCATTTATTAGATGCATTAAACTTGGTCGTATGAAATTTTATGCAATTTATTTTTTTTATTGTATGGAATCCATGAAGCTGAATACTATAGAGATACTGGATGCTCCGCCTCCAGACTCGGACAGGAAACAGATGACTGAGTTAATTAAACGGCGGATAAGACAGCCATGAATTACGTTTAAATTCTTCGTTTTATTGTTAAAGTTTTCGAATAGCTTTGTAGTAATCCAGTTCAGTTCATTCAACATCGAGGTCTATACCATTCAGAATGCCGCTTAATTCAGCAGGAGGAAGGAACAATTGCCAGGGTGCTATATGCCTAGCTGATATAGCTCGATGTTACCACAGACTTTATAAGCTGAAAAAAGCTGTGATGTTGTTAGATCACGAAATAAACGTCACATAAGTAAAGTCAGGCGGTAGGATTTGGAATACTGCAATTATTACGTAGTTAGTTTGGTACCCTTGAAATGACGTCAATGTTAAGATTCTCGGGTAGGACTTTGCCACCTTGTGCAAATTTCCGAATTTTTCGAATGAGTTCGTTTGGAAACTGTCCATGAGATTTTTAAGTTGTTAGATCTTCCGTTGAAGTCAATGTTCAACAAAAGTATGCCAAATTTCGATTAGATCGAATATATGAATTTATAATGTGAATATAAAAAAGAACGCATATGAATGAATGGTAACAAAATGTTACCTTCCATCTCCAAATATTTCCTGGAATAAATATCAGATCGAGTTGAATTTTTGCAGACTGTATCAACATATTGACCGAATTTCATCTAAATCCGATGGATATTCCGAATTTCCGAGAGGTTCTTCGTTGAATACTAAAATTCCCGATAAAAAACTGAAAAAATATCATTGTTTCTGTGCATCTGCATCTGAGCTACTGAAGGCAATTGAGCTACATTGAGTTCAGGTAATGTGTTCACTGCTTGAGTGGTTACACATAATTAATTTACAAGACCAAGGTTTGTGCCGAACGTAATCTGGATCCGATGGATATTCCCAGGAAAAAAACTTGATTAACATGTTCCTAACAGTACAATTCTGGCAAAATTTTGCATAACGTTGCGCGTAGCATCATTTGTTCGGCGAATATTCGGTAAATAAGCCGAAAAATTCAAATAAGTATCATTTTTTAGGTTTTTTTGGGTTTTCACTAATATCTGAAACAGAACGATAAATTTGAATAACATTGTCTTTTATCGAAAACATCCTTGCTATCCCTGCAGGATAGAACTATAAGTCGAGGGCAGTTTCTAGGAAAACAGGCTAATGAACAATACAAGAATAATATAACTGATAAACAAAGTACTGTAACGTTTCAGAGTACAAATCTGACTAAATCATCAGACAAAGGAGAAAATTTTCAGAATAATTCTCTTTTGATTTTTCGTTTTGAGATTTTTGTATGAGAATGATTCTGAAAATGTTCTCGTTTGTCTGATAAAAAAGTAAGATTTGTTCTATGAAACGTCACAGTTCGCTTTATGTATCGTTTATATTATTCCTATTTTGTTCATTAGACAATCTGTTTTCCTAAAAACTGCCCTTGACAAATAGTTCTATTCTACAATCTGCAAGGGCGTATTCCATAAAAAAAAAATTTTCATTTAACTTTTAATATTTTTGTTTCAGATATTATGGGATTGAAAACCCAGAAAAAACCTGAAAAATTATGCAAAATCCTCCCAAAATAAGCTCTAATCGATACTTATTGTATAATTGAGAAACGGCTTGGAAAATTTGACTCATTAATAATTATCAACAATGCGATGATTATAATCATCGCATTGTGGTATGCAACCTGCCTTGAAAGTTCCGGCTTTTTCAGTTCTCAAGTGGCCTGATCACTTTCGACCGGCCGGACAAAATCAAATTTGACATCGCATTCATCATTACTGAGTTCGACTCAGTTATTAAAGAACGATATTTTGCATATCTCCATGCTTTCATTTTCAAGAAAATACTCAACTTCAATTCGCTTTGATCTGCGTTCTTTAACATATTGGTGAAAGAGTTTTTGAATGCTTGATTCGACGGATAGAGAAAACTGAATCTGGACACTCACGTACTACATACGTAATTACAAATATTTGAGAAAAACTATAACGTTAGGGGCAAAAAACTGAAGTATAGAGTTGATTGTGAATGAAATTATAAATATCGAACACACACGTCAGTTTATACCGGGTGTTTAATACGAATCAATCGAGCCGGGCATTTCTGGAAGGAACAATGTTCGTCGAGCTGTCCAAAAATTGCAACTTACAGAAAAAGCCTTGGAAGTCTAAAATCTTCACAGTATGTTTCGAGCCGGAATATCACAGGTCAAAATCCACTGAATAGTTTCGGAGTTGTGGCTATCCTGAGTATCAACAATTAATAAATCAAAAGACACTATTAAGACAGAATAAAATAATGACACCTTTAATTTCGACGCACAAATTCCAACTTATTTTTAGAGGATCGTATACATAATTAGAAGAATGTAATTTTGAAGTACCATTTATTCATCTCAGCAACAACCTCAGATTCCATTCAAAGCTTGAATAAGCCTTCGAGCGTTCATTCTTGAACCGTTTTGTTGACTTCAGATGATCTGGATTCGTATTCCATCGAGAAAATGGAATAAGTACCTATTACTGCGAGTGAGAACCAATATCAATCACCTACCTACAGGATAGAATTTTTAATGTTTTTTGTAATTGATTCGATCTTATTGTTACTTGGTAGTTGTATGTAAGATTTGGTGTAAGGACTTAAAAATTTCGCAAGTATTGCATTACTGGGTAAATTTGATATTCAATGCGATATGCGATATTGTTGTCGAAAATGTTATACCTCGCAATCTCTCAGTCTGATTCTGCTGAAGTTTCGCGTAAACTGCTTTATTTCTACTGGTTTTGAGATTTAATTCGATCTAGTTTTGGATATACTGGAAAAATAAAATCCGACTATAGGTATACATGTCCAGCGTTTGAGTTAATTACAACCATGTGCCGTTGATCCAATAGAATAGTTTTTCATTAAACGTTTTTCTGGATTCGGCTCAGATATTAATATGCAGGCTATTCAAATTTCCAAAAAAATCTATATTGATGTTGTAGCTTTAAAGTGTTTAATCCGAGTCAGATGAATTTTTTTCATCAATAATGGACATGGTAATCCAAAATACTACCGTCAGGAATGCAGATAAACTAACATAAACACATAAGGACGAATATCTGACGACAAGTCCACAAATATTCCACCTTCATCTGATCTAATTATCACATCAACCAAGGCAACCAGATAAAGTTTATCTTCACTCATTATAATCTTCAATTAAATTATGAGAATTCCAAAATATCTTACAGTTTCTGCTGATCCGCTTCTGAGATAGTGAAGCGTTTAGCTTCCTCCATCCCGCAGAATATACAAAGTTACTGCTCTGTTTTGAGACCCAAAAAATTCATAAGCTGTTGTTTTCGCCGATTGAGTGGTTTCATTCAATTCATGTATAAAATTGATGACAATGTGGATATTTATGGAATTTTTCATGTGAGATTATAAAACTGTGAATGATCTCATAATGGAAACAATTCGTCGTTGCATGAATATCAAGTGGAGATCAGTTAAGGTTGATTCTCACTATACGTTCCGGAACCTACCACTATCCCTTCCGTACGATTTAAGTCAAAATTTAGTACGCAAAAATGTCATTTCGACGGAACGTGAACGAAACGTATAGTGCGCATACATCAATTCATTTACACGTTATAATATTTTATAGGAAGGATACTGGAAGATTACGAAACGTATAGTATTTTCTTTATTTGTTTACATTTCCCAAAGCACCAGGGAATGTGCGGGGGTACAAACAGACGACTGTCTAGGTACATTTGTGCGTTCTTGTGGTGTATCATATATAATTTATAATGAGAATGTATGTACTATTATTATCGAAATAAATTTGATTTGATTTGATTTGATAGTTAGAATCAACCTTAATAGATCCCTTGCATGTAGCACGAATTATCATATTTTCATGTATCATTTGAGTCCATATGAATACAAATCATAATGTATGATGTCACACACTTCAACAATTCTCGAATTTTGAATAATTCGGTACTATATATATAGTCTTTTGAGATGAGCAGTACATTTTTTTATATCCAACAATTTGTGTCATAACAGTATTAGCAGAGGAAATGTAAACGGGGTACCATACATTTTTACGTATGATACAAGAGCACAGATAAAATCCTCAGGAAAAACTCTGTCTCCCCGTATAAGTGTGATGAAATTGTTGTTTTTTATTGAAGGGCTTCTTTTTTATAGACAAAATTTCTTCTTTCCTATGCGATGCAGGTTGAAATCTTGGAATCACAAATGAAAACAAAAAAGGAGACGAAAAAAAACTGATATGAACTAGTAAATGATTTAGTACTCATTAAATTGATTTGAAGTTCACGATCCATCTCGAAAAAGAATCAGACACCGAATGAATTGCCTCGAAACCATCGTCAAACTTATATATTGGACAACTATTAACTAAATGTTCTATTGTTTCCTCTCCTTCTCCGCATTCGCACCTTGGACTTTCGACCGAATTCCATTTGAAGAGGAAACTATTACAGCGACCATGACCGGTTTTAAGTCGATTCAAAATGTACCAAATTTTCCTAGGAAGATTGAAACCATGAACTTTTTCTGAAGACAAATACAGCCCCCGTTTTCAACTTTTTATTGAATCCTGATTCAATGAAAGTAGTGAGTCTAACAACTTGATCAGAACAATTTCTATTTTTCCTAAAACCGCCTTGACAATTTTGCAGAATATCTTCAACAGATGATTCTATCTGATATCTAACTTATAGGACTATAACAACTTGGGTCTGATGAAATTTTCCCAGATTTCAGAATTGCTATTACTTTTGCCTTACGAAATTCAGTTGGAATATTTCCAGAATTCAAAATATCATTCAATAACCAAGATAATGCTTTTTTGTCCAAATGTTTTATGAACTCAGGATAAATCCCATCGAAACCAGCAGCCTTCTGAGATTTTGTACACTTTATCGGAGATTTAAATTCATCCATGGTGAATGGACTAGATATAACATCCAAAATTGATGGTAATGAAAATGGTCAAATCGGGATATAAGTTCGAAGCGGGAGAAACGCGTCAGATCGCCTTCTACGTCACTCGTTATTGCAGGATTCACCGATTGATACAGCCGATGCTGTCTATTGGCTTGCTTGAGAAAAATACACGAGAGAAGAGAGAGAGAAAGAGAGAGAAATTCTATTATTCAATAGAAGGAATTGACTGTTCAAATTAATGTACATCGTCTAAATCACCCTGTAGATATGGTTAATTACGGATTCTTTTGGAGGAATCCATTCATGAATTTGCCATATGTAATTAAACTCCAAACCTTTTTTACGATTATAAGGTTTCTGAGTTGTTTTTTTGAAGTTATCGTGCTTATAATCATTTTATTCGCGTAGGTTTGAAATCTGCCAACCCTATTTATTTCCATTCGAAATTCAATTCCACAAAACTTCCGAAAATACAAATCAAATTGAAACATATTAGGTACAAGGAGTGAAAATAGATATAATTTGCTAAATTTCAAATTTTAGAAGGTCAATATAAGTTTTGAAGATATTTTCAGAATTTATTATATCAACAATTATGCACAAAGTATGTATGACTTGTCAATAGTTTCCTTCCAATCTTGTTCGAATCGAATGAAGTGATTTTGTGTCTTACTCAGGTAAGATTTTGCATTCATTGGAAAATGGATTGGTTTGTATAATACAATTCAAATTACCCAAGTAGTTGACCTCAATTATCTAATTTCAAATCATATAATAGGTCCCTTGCATGAATTTTTTGTTATTGGAATCAAATATTTATCCGTAAGACTACTGAAAAACATTAACCACGAACTTTTAAATTTGGCTCCATGGATTGGCTGTTCAAACGGAACAACGGTTCAAACTGTGACGTACCGGGATATATCCTCTCTCTCTCTTCTCGTGTGATTTTCTCTCTTGCAATCCAATAGACAGAGTCGGCTGTATAGATCGGTGAATCTTGCAATAACGAGTGACGTGGAAGGCGATCTGGCGCGTTTCTTCCGCTTCGACTTTACGTCCCAATTTGAGCATTTTCAATACCGAATTATTCAAAATTCGCAAATTGTTGAAGTGTGTGATAGCATACATTATGATTTTGCATCGATAGAATGAGAAAAAAATAATAATAGGATAATTCGTGTAACGTGTGAGAGACCTATTTCAATTCTACATTCAAGTAGAAGTACGTTCGAAGTCGAAAAAGTAAATTGAAGTATATTTTGTTTAGGTACAACAAAAAAATTTGTATCGATTAATGACTGTATTATTGTATTGACCTCCATCAAGTAGACTAGTTCACATTTAATATCAGGTAATTGTATTTCCTACGAAGTAACAAATCATTTGGAGTACCTTTTCATATTTTTCGATTTCAAAACATACCGCCTCCTGAAGTAGCTTAGTGGGTAGAGCCGACCACAGATCTGCACTCGCATGTGCAGTGCAAGTAGCGAATCAGTAGCGAAACGCATCATATCATATCACTCACACGGCCGACATTTTTCACATTTCGACCAAAAATAAAACGAAGCAAAACCTTTCGGAAATTCAAGGTATTATGTCCGTAAAGGGCGACTATACTGACTCCGCACGTTTTATCTAATGAAGGATACACGAAAATGAACCCAATTATGAATTATATGGTTTTCCAAATACCATTGATTCAATTGAAACTACAAATCCACAATACAGAAGTTTTAGATTGAAGACAGGGCTTTTATTGCTGCAACATGAATGTACGGTCTACTGAATTGCTGAAAGACTAGTAGGATTGTTCATGTCCATTTCTAATAATAAGTAGTAGAATCTTGGCAATATTGGACTTGTTTTTGGGGAAGATGAATCAAACCCAATTGGGGTTGTCCTTAATCATGACTAAAAATAAATATAGCAGGTGGCAATACAATATCATATAATCTCCTCTAGGTAATTACCTTAATCCATTTAAAACATTTAAAAAGTCACATATATATAAAATCATTAACATGAGTCCATACTGGAACAAAACATCAATAAAACCTCACTTCAAAACTTTTCTCGAAAATAACAAAACACATTTACAGAACGTACACATTGAGTAGACGGAAAGTCGCCAATTTGACGTCTGTCAGTGGTCCCATTTGATGATCCACAATTGATTGTGATCCACAACAGAGAAGATGAATTACATCAACATACTTAAAAGATTGTGCTGTCTTACAGTGAAGTCACATAATTTGCATATTATCTAGTATTAATACTTGTCTTACAGTGAAGTCAAATAATTTGCATATTATCTAGTATTAATACTAGATAATATGCAAATTATGTGACTTCACTGTAAGACAGCACAATCTTTTAAGTATGTTGATGTAATTCATCTTCTCTGTTGTGGATCACAATCAATTGTGGATCATCAAATGGGACCACTGACAGACGTCAAATTGGCGACTTTCCGTCTACTCAATGTGTACGTTCTGTGAATGTGTTTTGGTATTTCCGAGAAAAGTTTTGAAGTGAGGTTTTATTGATGTTTTGTTCCAGCATGGACTCATGTTAATGATTTTATATATATGTAACTTTTTAAATGTTTTAAATGGATTAAGGTAATTACCTGGAGGAGATTATATGATATTGTATTGCCACCTGCTATATTTATTTTTAGTCATGATTAAGGACAACCCCGTTGTTTTGTATGTGAATATTGAACAATAAATGTCCGAAACGTCGACGAAATTCAATTGGGTTTGATTCATCTTCCCCAAAAACAAGTCCAATATTGCCAAGATTCTACTACTTATTGCTGATAGAGTTAATTATCATGGGCTTCTATGAGAAATAACATAAGAAGTCAGTTGAATCGTTCTTAATATAAGGAAATAACGGTAACATTATTACTTCCTTTAGTTCGATTGTTATTCCGTCGAGTCGTCAATGTTCAGAAATGGATCGATAGCATTTTGTCCAAAATTTTTCTTCAAATTGTTTTAACGTCAAGATCATCAGAAAATTACGCAAGGAGTTGATCCACAGTATTCTCGAACTAAAAACCAAATATCATTATGATTGAATCAGTATTCAGGAGTTATTCCGGAAAAACGACCCCAAGGAAAAAGACAGTAAATTTTTTTCCGATATCTTTCGAAATTAAAACCTTACAAACTGAAAGTTCGAACACAACTGTAACATATGAGGTTCGAGCTCTGAACAGAATTGTTTTCAAATGTGATGGAGAGTTTCCGAACAAAAAACATTTTTCGATTAGAATTTCAAAACCATTTTTTGTTCGATTCAACAACGGTACAATCTCAAAAAAATCCTGTTGAAAGTTGCGCGACGTCTTGCTGCCAAGTTTCAATCCAATCGCTCAGGTATTTCCTGAAATATCAGGCAAATAACTTCGAAAGATCAAATGACTATAAATCCGAAACAGTTTGTCCATATTTGCCCATAAAATAACTTAACCGACATTTTATGAAATGCATTTTATCCTTGAAGTTTCAAGTCGATAGAATCTTCCGTACGCCAGTTATCGTGCCTATGTCCGGCCGAAAATAATCAAAAACTTATCATATTTTCTTAGCGAGAAATAAAGTTTGCTGAATTTACTGTCCCTTCTTTTTTCGATTATAGAATGAACCCAACATTATCTGTTCTGACGCTTCGTCTTCTCCGCACTGGTGCAGAACCAACAGCCGTGTTTCGTTTCCGAAATCCATCGTGAAACTGAAGCTTTCGAAGGTTTGCGAGGTAGCTTCAACCTCTTTGGGAGAGTGTCACGTTTCGTCCCGGCTTAGTTTGGGGGAACTCGTCAGGGCATGCACCAAACTAAGCCGTTTACATGCCTACGTGAGCGGACACCTCTTGTGCGGATCACAAGGGAGTGTACCAGACCGTTGGGGATGAGCGTTCTTACGAGATGTTGAGAGGATCCAACAGGGACAGCGTGCGCGCTAGCGCCCTCTGTACGTTGACCGATGATTTGGCCAAGCGTTACAGGCAGGTAACGTAGGGTACTTAAGACGCAAGGGATGGTTCTGCGCGCGCGACTTAGGTAAGGGCTGAGAGAGGGCGCTCGCTACAAAACAGTTCGTGGTATTTGTGGTTGGTAAAATGTTGATACTTGCGACAGGTCGACGGCCGTTTTGTGGTTATGTTGCGGTACGTGTGAATTAGCCTCAAAACAAATTTTCGGGTCACATGACTCCAGCCACTATTCCATGGTGCTATGCTTAAAGTAGCGGATGGACACAATAATAAAGCAAATCTAGAACACACCGGTCTACTTTCTTGTACAAACTCCAAACTTCTGAGGAGTTTCTTAAACAATCCTGAATGAATCAGCAGCAAGATCAATATATCTATCTTCACCGAGAATAATCCTCTCCATACGCCACGTAGAGAAACGATTATAAATCTCGTTCTTGAAACCGAAGCGTACCTACTGCTCGATACGCATCACTGATAAGCCGAGTACAGAAACGAGAGCTGAGCGGCTTTCGAGGCAGTTGCAACTGTTTCGAGGCACTTGTGAGGCAGCCTCGCGTTGTTGAAATGGCTTGCGGCAGCGTACAAACTTGCGAGGTAGCCCAATTAACTTGCCTCGCAAGCCGCTCAGCTCTCGTGTCTGTACGCGGCTATATACAGAACGAATGGTAAATTCTTGTTACCCATAGATTCCTCTCTCACATTTAACACTTTTTGCGCGCATATTCTAGGGTAATAGCGGGTTATCGTTTTGTCCAGATGTCTGTAATTTTCGGATTTTGAGGCGAATGTGGTCTCAAACGACTAGGTCGTACTCACTTATGACGAATCCAGTGTCAAAATCGATTATGTCCGGCCAGCTGGCCGACCGTATGCGTAAGATTACGAGCATACGGAAAATCCTATCGACCTGAAACTTTAGGGTAGGCAGAGCCGGATCTAGGATTTCAGCGCCCGTGGCAAGTTATCGGAATCCGCCCTTTTCAATTTTTTTTTTCAATGACTACACACTTTTCATAAATGATAGTATTTATTCTATTCCTAAGATATTTTACTATTATTATATTCTCTTGAGAACGAGCATTAGATTCTTAGGTATATCCAACAATACGTGTATAGAAATTACTATAATCTCCCATGTTTCTCTATATCTAGTGAAGAGAACTCACAAACGTATTAATATACGATAATGAGGGTATGGAGAAAACAAAAAGGAAGCGAATAGAATAATTTATTCTCAAAATAATATATAAGCATTCAAAGCTTCAAAAAAACAATAAATGAAAGTGTAAATGAAAAACTGAGATCCATTAGAAAACACACATGCCAACGAAGGTCATAACGAACAGTTCAATATTACTTTTTGTAATTCGCCATAATGTCATTGAAATCAACTGGTTCAGGTTTAACCTCAGTAAGTCCTGATTCCTCGTCAAAAGAATTTTCCTTGTCCGAATTATACGAAATGGAATACTTTCTTACGAAAGGCTCGGTACTTGAAGAAGTAGAAGGAAATTCCACTACATGATGGGCTTCGCTATTGGAACCACTTTTTGTCGACACAATACTCGCATTGTTCTTAAAGTAATTTGAGATATTACTAGTATTTTTTTTAGGTCTAATAATTTTTTATCCCTGATCTTCCGAGATTGAGATCCTGATAGTTTCTTGGGTGGCATTTCAGTTGGTTATATCAACCTAAATTTATATAAGATTCTGAAAATGCATGGACTTCGAATCGGAATATTTTGCGCGCTCGGTTATATTCATATCTGAATTGTCTCAATGCTCGACAAATGTCAGGAGGACAGAAAAAGGTTTCAAGTTTCAGTGAAACTCAAGAATCATTCTATTCATTTAATCGACACTTGATCCTCTTTCTGTAGTACCCATAGCTAAGAAGCTGATTAATAAAATACTAGAGATACGATAAATTTATCTTATACCTATGAAAACGTGCAATTAAGGGACAACGCAATTTTAATTGAATCGGTATAATTTGAGATCTCGCGAATAAAATTCGAACGATAATATCGCCGACATATTCCCAACCCAAACATAAACCTATAAATTTTGCAGTCTCTTAGTTATATCTTTCGAAAATGATTGACTCTCCTGTGCACTAACAGAATATTATTTAACCGAACGCACAAAAATCCTCAACTCAAAATTGAATTATTCAAAATTTTTCCAGCACGAATTATTTCCCGGCCCGCTTACACGATCACGTTATTTGTGGTATTGCTCATAATATAAAATGTAATGATAAGTTCCTGGTTCCTATTTTTCTTATTGATGCCATCAGCTGCGCTGCTGCATGGAAGTACCCCACATGCGAAAAAAAAGTAGTATTAATAAGACTGGGGTGATTTCATCAAGCCTATCGGTCGTTAACGTCTTCAAAATACATTACCCTTATCAAAGCCGGTGTGATGAACGATTCGGCGAATAATGTGGACGGTCTGAATCTCTCTGTCATGCCGCTAGCTCGAAAAATCGGACGGTAAGCTCTGTTAATGGGCAGAATCGGCCAAGAGATTTCGGAGTTGAAACCCTTTAAAATTTTGAGGTTATTTCTGTGATAACACGGGACCTACTTGAACGATTAGATTGAAACTTGGGAGTTAGTTGGAGTATAATGTCACGCAACTTTTTGCAAGATTTTGTTGGGATCGTGGCTTCTGTTAATGAAAAAAAAATTTCCTCCGAATTTGTTTTGAAAAATTTTTTTTCGACAACTGTTTATCATATTCGAAAAACTATCAGCTGAGGCCTTGCGCTTCATATTTTACAGTGGTGTACCAAATTTCAGTTTGATTATTATTTTTGGAGATAGTCGAAGTCGTTGTTTTTTTCGGAATAACTCAATAAATACTAATTCAATCATGATGAAGTTTGACAGCTACTTTGAAAATGCTGATGACAACGTTGTGCAGAATTTCGCGATGACCGTGTCAGCAGAACGATTTAAAGAAAATTTCAAATTTATTTTTCAAATATTCAATTTTCTCTGATCTTTTCATCATATAATCCGCATTAAATTCTGTATGAACCTTCTAACTGTCATTTTTCGATATAGTACTGGATTTCAATTCCATCTAATCTATATTTTCGGAAATATTGTGAAAATAAAATTTTGAATGGAGATATCAACGGAATCATTGGGTGGATTTTACCCATTCACGAATACGGCCTTGGTAATAAAGGCAGATATCAGTCCCGGTGATTTGTTTTGCAGAATAACCAATCCATCGTTTGAGTATCATAAAAGCATGACTGAGAAAACAAATTTACCCCATCATTGAAACACTAAACTTCCACTTGATATTCATGCAATGTCGATATTTTTCCACCATAAGATTATGCACAATTTCATCTTCACCTATTCGAAAATTGAAATTTCTATAATTATTCTGATGTTTTACAAATTTTGGAATGTATTATATGAAGATCCTCAATCAGCGGGAACGAATTAATTGAACTCATAGAATTCCAAGAAAATTCCATAAAGGACATAGGCTATAGGTCTATACTCTGGTTACATAATAGGTAAATATAATAACTTATTCTGGGTCCGGATTTACGTGGGCGAAGCTTAAGGCAGGGCATTTCCAATATCGGAAAAGGTGCATTTCAGAAAGAATTATTTCGAGTAGTTAAATCTTCTAAAATGATTGAAGCTTCTGATACGACTCAAGATAAACTTTACCAGCATTCTTGTCGTTATTTTTTAGGGTTTTATGAATCGGTGGGTATATATATTAATGAGGAACCAATTTGTGTATTGAAACCGATTACCTACTGAAGAATTTGTGTCATAGGTATAGAAAAATCAAACATCAAATTCCATTCCGTTGCGAATTACTAATTCAAAGCAACAAAAAAAGGAAATTATTTAATTAGAAATTTCAACAGCCTGTACGTTTTTGCCGCTACCAAATATGGAAAAATATCAAGGGGGAAAAGTGATGATTTGATAACATTAACCTATGCATACATTAAATGTACATCGTTAAGGCTTATCCTGTATAAATAAACTCTGACCAATTGAATGATTCATTATATTTCAGTTATTGTTTTCTTCACTAAAAGAATTCAAAGTTTTTGAACGTGTCTTCGTTCAATTTTGGAGAACGCGTTGTCACGAATCTAATTTATTCCAGTTCAAGGAAAATTTGAGAAATAAAATTGAAAAAAAATCTGGGTAGTATCAGCATAAATATTCTCTCTAATCACAGTGTTGTACAATTGGTTCTAGAAAATGCCCAGTAAAATTTTCCACTATGATAGTTTTTACTGTCAATTCGTTACATACGAGAAGGAACATATCAAAAAAAAAGAACTATTCATGAAATCGAGGTGCCTTCAGAATATATACTGAACAATTCCTTGAAACATGGCTTTTTACCACAGAAATTAAAAATAGCAGTTGTTCAGCCTATTTTCAAGCCCAGAGACCTGACTAATTTCGGTAATTATAGGCCGATACCATCGCTCTCGAAAAGCTTCGAAATGGCTTATTGCAGGCAGATTATGGAGTTTATGTTGGTGAACAACATTTTTTCCAAAACACAACATGGATATCTGAAGGGTAGATCTATTGAATCTGCAATTTATAATTTTATTGTTAAAATGTTAGATGGTTTTGAGGATGTAAAGCTGGCTTTGGGCATATTCCTAGATTTGTCTAAAGAGTATGTTTGTGTACAAGTCAAAAGGCTTACTAGAAAATTGGACAGATATAAAGTGAGGGGACTTGTGTTGAAAAAGGTTTTGTCATATTTTGAAGAAGGTCACAATTGGTGGAAATATAAGTTAATGGAAAGACAGTAAGATCGGAACTACTAACAGTTTTGATTGGAATTGCGTAGGGTAGCATTGCAGGACCTATACCTTTCATTGTCTATATTAATGAGTTTGGAGAAGAAATGGTGGATGTTAATGTCCATGGAGAAGTGGTTAATTATGCTGATGATGCTAACATACTTACGATAGAAAATAATAGCCATAGTTGAAAAAATCAACTTAAGAAGTATTGGAATTGGCCTGTTCCTAGTTTCACGATAACAACCTTATACTGAATAAGGAAAGAACTAACATAGTTAAGTTCCACCATCCAAGATCGGGTAAAGATAACCCAAATTATATAAAATTATACCAGGAATCTTACGAAGTAAAGGATGTTGTTAAGTTTTTGGGCGTGTACATTGGCAATAAACTGAATTGGAGTTTACCATGCAACCATAGAGGCCAGAGCAAGATTTGGGATAATATTTCACGGATCAGGTAACGTGTCTACTGTGTTTGTTTTACAGTTGAAGGCTATAAGAATCTTATATAATCTGCAAGGAACTCAATCATGCCGTGGCATCTTCTGAAAGAAGAAACTGCTGACAGTGTATGCAATGTATATCCAGGAATGTCTCATTTTCTTCCATCGAAATGAAAACCTCTTCCAACAACATGAATGAGAACAAGCGACATTATAATATAAATAATTTCAATTACACATATCCAGCACAACATTTGAGAAATACCGTGAGGCAGGTTGAATATTGGTGTCTGAAGTTCTTCAATACACTGCCATTATCAATCCAAGCAGAGGATAGTTTATAAAAATACAGGAAGATAATACACTACTATTTGAGAGAACAAGAACCATAAAGCATTGAAGATTTCTAATGTAGCTAATCTATTTTTTTTTTCTTTGACTCTATTTCATTTGCTTCATTTTTCACTCCTGTGAATTGGGAAACATAAATAAACAAAGTTTATTATCATTATTATTATTAAATATGTTGGAGGGAAAGACAGTAGAAAACTGAAACATGGTGGGATTTAAAATTACTCCTTTTCAGTCTGAAAGATATCGAAATACCCACTGGACAGAATATCGCTGAAGTTCTCACAAACTATTCACTACTCTGTTCGATTCTGTAAATTAACGGAAATTCTCGAAATATTGACCGACTTTTCGAGGTTGATCTCCATTCGCTTTGTTATTCAACCATCAATCTTATCTGAGGACATATACAAATATAACCATTCAAACTGCGTTCAGCGGATATTCTCTAGGGTTCTGAACACTCAATTCAATATAGAGAAACGGCTTTCTACTCCTGGGGATAAATTCAGGATGCGGCTCACATCGTTCTTCTGGAAGCTACCCATTCTACGGATATATCGATATGGGAATATTTGATAAGTCCCTATTTGTATGTCTGTTCATAAACATTTAAATTGAGTTGGGTGTTAGTTTTGGTGGAAAGGAATAATCTAAAATGGAAAATGAAAACTTTAGTAGTTCCTGTGTACTGAAACACCGTCCAAATTTATATGGTTCAGTGGGTAATATTTGGCGTTTGTAGCGTTTATTTAGGACAGCTCTTGTGCAGTTTCTGGAATCACTAGAGAGCTCAATTTCAGATGGAAAGTTCTATTTAGGATCAGAATGGACAAAAATTAAGATTTGTTAGGAATTGGTTCGTGGAGAAAAGAGAGCTCCAGCCATAATAAACTAACATATTCTCAAGGATGATCATCTGTCGAAAATCAACAGATATTCCACCTGGATCAGAGCTAAACTCCAATCAACTAAATCGTCATGCACACCAATTAAAGCACTCGAAGGTAGGATTCGCAAGATGCTCCTGGAAGATGGCGCGCTGTACCTAGTTATTCTGCAGTATTCAATCTGAAAGGTCACAAGTATCTAGATTCCCTACTCAGCGGTTTTATCCAAGGTAAGATGGCCTGACGATCAGTAATAACTGTGAAACAGCTGTAGTCATTCTCCTTGGGTCCGCTTCTTCGGTGTAGATGTTTTAGTTGATTGGATGATTAGCTCCGATCAAGGTGGAATATTTGGGGATTCATCGACAGATATTGGTCCTTGTGATTATGTCAGATTAGGGTTTGTGTTTAAAGCATAACAATAGTGGAATGATTCGATTGGGAGATCCACATGTCGATAATAATAATAAGAATAATAATAATAATAAATTTATTTATCCATTTAGACACAATACAGTGTATAGGACAAGTCAAAATATACATAACATAGAGAGGAAATGAAATCACAAATCATTGAATGCATTCATCATTAAGATATTCATTAATACTATAATAACATTTACTTAGGAGTAAAGATTTTATTTTCCTACCAAAAGCAGATAACTTAAGTGATTTAATTGAATCAGGAAGATGATTATACAAAATAATACTCTTATATTTAGCTGATGTCTCATATTTCGCTGTATAATATCTGGGAATACGAATATTTAATTTTAATTTCAAATACCTATTGAATAAGTCCCGGGAAAAAATTATTCGAGTCGAGACAGGAAACCAAGGTTTCACCGGGCATACATATCGACCAACGAGTGATTAAGAGTTTTAGTTATATCGATCGTCTTTGAGAATTTGAGAACCGCGCTGTGATAAGAGAAGTTTATGGGGAACGGCTTCAGACTACAGAACCGCATTGTAAGTTGAATTCAACAGCATAAAATCCATGGGAAAATTTCATCCGATGATGATTCCACAGCAGAATATGGGCTCGGGGAGAAACTTAGAGGAAGGGTCCTCTAGTACGGAAAATGAGGAATCATTAGAGAGTGACGTTTCAGAAGAGGAATCCGTGGAGGAGATCCCTGTTCCATTGCGGAGGTCCACTAGATCTCGGCGACCACCAGATAGATGGGGATATTAATGAAGTTCATGTCATATCGTTCGGGTACATGTGGGAATGTTCAACTCCAGGCCCATCAGGAGAAATGAATCGCCTCCTGCCCATTTTGTAGATTCCAGGGGCTCACTGACCCGGAGAGCCACCACCTGAAGAGGGTCCCGTCCTGGGTAACGGACACTTTAAGCTGTCGGCAATGACGGATTTCCTTCCTGTCTTCCTTAGTCGGGTTCGAAAGCCTAAGATTCCATTTCTTTATTTCCTTGATCGCATCTTCGTTTCCGATGAGTCTTCTTGCGAACTGAATAAACTTTTGCTGTCTAGGACATAGTCTGTCATAGCATCCTCGTTGCCGATCGGCTTTTCTCGCCTAATTGAACGCCTCCAAATAATTCAACTTAACATAATTTTCACTTAACTCCTCTCTGATGCTAGTGCGTCAACAACCTCTTTAAATATTAAAAATGGGAAAATGTGCCTAAATGCACATTCCACTGATATGGAGCCATAACCACCTCGGTTCCACTCCAGATCGTTATTGGAAAACATTTGACGTTAGTAATGCACGGTTTAAGTAAAGAGCAAGAAAGTTTCATTTGGATATGGGATAGTAATTGTTACTAACTTTGTGCTAATTTTTTAAAAAAAAAAAGGGTTATGATTTAACCATTGTTTGTCAGAATGAAAAAAAATTACCATGTATATGGAGTTAGATGGAAGTTGAGTGAAGTAAAGAAGCGATATGGTCACTGAGGGGTGCATAGGTGAGCATAACGCCAATGGTTGAGGGAAGGTTTTTATTTGAGTTTCCTTGGTACCTTCAACCATAGAATAATTTGTGTCACGTTTGAGTTGTGCATTAATTATTTGCTAAAATGTTTGTAGATATTCCTGAGCGACTGTAATTGTATAATATGACCTCTTATGTGTGTGATGTTCTAATTTAGGTGTAACAATGAATTTAGGGCGAAAAAATATGTTAAAAAACTGTTCATTTGTTATTGGTTGAAAAATGTCAATTTTATTTTGCTGTTTGTTTAGAGAAACTCTACGAGAACAAGTTCCTCTAAAAAGAATAATCATGGGTGGGGTAACCTTCATCCTTATCCTTACCATTATTGGAACCCAGGCATTGATAGCCTATGACTGCACGGACCAAAGTGCGGAGATAACGGCGGTATCGATTCGTGATGTTGCGGAGTGTCCGGCCCTTGAAACGGCGTATAAGAGTGAATCGGTTAAGGTAAAGGTTGTGCAAAAAGACGAAATTAAGCTTCAGCACGTTTGGACTTGTTGTATTGAACTCACTAGAGTGATAACGCATTGCGGAATGCATAGTCATAGTTCGATTGTATCTGGGGGTGTTTCGAACATTATTTATCGAGTAGGTGCCGAGGAATGTCGATCGATTCATCGTTACCAAACATTGAACCTGTATAATCAAAATATCGGCGGAATTAATATGAACGGGACTACAACGGCTTCTATCACGTTAGGAGGATCTGTGGATAGAGAAGGATCTTGTAAGGGTACTACGTACCAAGAACATGGACAAACATGGGAGGACGTCATAATAGTGGCCTCGGTTAAAATAAAAGTATCAGATTATGAAGCTAGGGTGAAGATTGATGAAAACGAGATAAGCCTGCAGGAAGGCGTAGTCTGCCCGTACCTAAAAGGGTACTGTTTCGATACAACGTTAGGAGAAGTAACTTGGGAAAATGGCCCACTCCGGACGTGTGAAGAATCTTTGAGTTTATTGTATCATGGACAGGCGGAAAAAGTATCGAATCAAATTACGACGGAACAAATTATAGTAGTAGAGGATAGTACAAAGGTCTTTGCTGTGACCTTGATCAAAAAGGTAGTACAGTGTCAAGTAGAAATATGGCAGACGGAACACCCGAGAATTTTAGTAATTGAAGGAAAACAGCAAGAGCAAATCAGTCCGAAAGTAAATATTTTACCACATAACGCAGATCTTATGGCCTACGTGAATAGCAAATTTTTGTATGTCGAGCAAGCTTACACCCGAAAATTGGATGAATTATATACTGATACTGTTCATAGGCGTTGTCTCACACAAAGAGAAATACTACGAAATCGATTATTGATGGCACCCTTGGTACCGAATACCTTAAGCCAATTGGTAAAGGAGAGTGGAGGATATGTTGGACGAGTTTTAGGAGAAGTCCTGTACATTATGCGATGTGTACCCCGCGTTGTCGCTATTCGACGCACAGAAAAATGTTATAATGAGTTGCCTATATTGGTAGACAACCAAACAAAGTTTATGGCCCCAGTCACGAGAGTAATACAGAACTATGCAGAAGAAGTGGATTGCAACGGATTAATGCCTCCACTGTATATGATTGATGATCAATGGATGGGTTTAAGCCCCTATCCTACCATGAAAAAGGCTCCAGAGGAACTGTCACCAGAGACAACAAGGAAGTTGAAATTTTCGCCAATACAACCTATAGGAACTTTAGGAATATATACCCAAGAGGAAATAAACAAAGCTCAGAGAATTTTAAGTTTCGGAACAGAGCGAAAGGCTGTTGAGAATATTATTGTAAGAAAAGTAGCTGGATTGGACACAACGGGACAAGGTTTTTCCACAGTCAATTTATTTGACCCAGAAGAGATGAAGGAATTAGCGCACCACACCATGCGACAGGTATGGGGATGGTTCACAGACATTGGACTATTTATGAGCGGTCTAATGGGATTTTATGCTATTTTCCGAATGGTTAAATATGCCATAGGAGTGATACTGAATGGGATACACCTATATCAGACGTTAGGTTGTGGATTCATGATATTAGACAGTTTGTGGAATACCCTCACTATGTGGGTTACTAATATGCACAGGGCAGAGCAAGATAGGTTGAAGACCCAAAGGGAGGAGCGAGAACCGGAGGCACTGGAAGAAGTGACATCCGCGAAGTTGTATCCACCGATAGCTCCAAATGCACCTCACTGGACCGAAGAACCGAAATAGTGCGTCGCCCAATAGACAATGACACGTTCGAAAAAAAATTGGTGGTGTAGCGAAGAGAACTCAAAACTCTTGGAAAAGAAAAATTAAGAGCAATGTTGTGCGCGCAGCAGTCAGACTCACGAAAACAAACAGTCGTCAGTGCGAAACGTAAGCGACCGAGTGCGTTTTACAAGACTCGAAATTCCCTTTTTCTTTTTCCTCACCCTTCCCGAAGGTTATTCCCTCAAGCAAAGTTATTCTTCTGCTCTCACATGGTTGAGTGTCTGCCGACAAGTTTCCGCTACCAGAGGTCATGCCCAATACAAGAAGACTTTCCCAGTACAAGGAACCAAGCCGTAGGAAAAGGTTTTCTCAATTGGCGATACAGTAGTGTTTCGCGAGTGCCGAATTAGTGATACGCGAAAGAGCAATCCGAATCGAAAGAGTGAACGAAAAGCCAAAAGTGAAAGAATCGTGGTTCTTTAGTGGAAAGTACTTTGATCGAACGCTTTATTGTTTAGTATTTAAGAAACCCTTGTCATAATTTGCACTGGAGGACGTTCAAAATTTTTTTTTTCTTTCTTTTCTTTTAATTAAGGTATAATTATGGTTAGGTTAAGTATATGCACTTAGATAGTATTTTACAAATTTAAGATGGTAGGAACACATAGGTACGAGGGGTCACCATTAAGTTACCTGACATTGGTAGATGTCACCTTGCAATAGTAGTAGGCAGGATATTGTGGTTGTATTAACATCATGTTGTATAATTATGGGAAAAGTATTGGCCTGGCAATGCCAAGACTTTTTCGTTGGGGAGAGTGATGTAATATCTGGGAATACGAATATTTAATTTTAATTTCAAATACCTATTGAATAAGTCCCGGGAAAGAATTATTCGAGTCGAGACAGGAAACCAAGGTTTCACCGGGCATACATATCGACCAACGAGTGATTAAGAGTTTTAGTTATATCGATCGTCTTTGAGAATTTGAGAACCGCGCTGTGATAAGAGAAGTTTATGGGGAACGGCTTCAGACTACAGAACCGCATTGTAAGTTGAATTCAACAGCATAAAATCCATGGGAAAATTTTAGCGTGAGAAGAGCAGAAATGCTTAGGTGTTTTCCGTTGAAGTGAGAGGCACAAGAGAGAAAAACTCAAATTAGGAGTAACATTTTGAAGGGGGGAAGGCCCCACATTGGAGGAGTTAAGAAAAAGTTAAGTCAGTTGCTAGCTAGACGTCGGGAATAGTAGCTCGAGGGTTTGTTTTGAGGGTACCAAGAAAGTGGTACGGAACTTAGAGTTCGGAATTTAGGGTCCGCGATAGGGACAGATAGTGATAGCTCGAGGTAAAAGATTGCCGTTAATTTGTCGAAAGTAGATCGTTAGAGACGACGGTATTGAGCGCGAATTCGTGGCGGGAGTGCCAGAAAACAGTGTTAAATTTCGAGGCGTGTGAATTTTCTTTCAGGAACATCGTGGGTCAACTGGGTTGCTAGGGTCGAAAAAGGTAGGAAAGGTTGTAATTACGTATTAACCCTTTTTGTCTATTGTAAAATTCTGCTAAGGTATTCTCCGATATTGCTGACAGCTCTCGACCCCAAAAATTGATTTGAGGTGTTTAAATTTGTGAAATATGTGTAAAATCATTGGAGAATTGAGTGTTCGGACCTCTATGGTCGATCACTGTATGTGATAGTGGAAACTATGTTGGTAATTTGTTTCTCTTGAGTTCATGTGAACAGTCAGTAGTTTCTTATGGTGAAATATTTAACGTGACCCCCTCGTATGCCATAGATAAATTGCCGAGGTTGACTGAGTTGAATTGATTAAGATTAGGACTTTGTAGAGTCGGTTTAGGATTTGGCGAATGTAGAAATCCCGATCATATGTGTGTAACCTGCCATTTAATTTAAATATAATTTTAAGGTGCTTAGAATTTGGTTTTCTTTCCTGTTTCCTTACCACTCAGAAAAATAGCAGAACAAAAGACTCTATCTTCGTGCATAGAGCACGAACTTTCATCCCTTTCGGACAATTTAAGTAGAATGATGCAAGAGGAGATAAATTAGTTTTTTTTATTAGTAAAATTGAAATTTAATCCTATTACTTTGAATGGTGACAGTTGAGAAATTAAGTAGCTAGTTGGTATTTTAGTTCGTTCTACACGGGAAATCAAAATTCTACTTTTATAAATGGTGACAGAGATTATAGTTTGGATTGTAAGTTCAATAATTTATAAATACCCAGAAACTTTGTAGACTCTCCATCGTTTCGAAAGTATGGTATAGTGATTTTCGAAAAGTATTGAAGTGATGAAGACTATGTACTAGAATTTTCTTATTATTCGAAGGGCCATCCGTTGCCACGATAACTATTGGAGGTAATGTGTTCGAGTCCTCAATTTTGGTTTATTATTTGATAAAATCAAATAATAAACCTTAGTGATCGACCAACAAAAAAAAAATTTCAACCCCCCCTGAAAATTTCACAGTTTACGTTTTGGAATATGTAGGTTTGAATAAACGAATAAAAAAAAATCCGTCCGTCCGCCGTCCGTTGTCCGGGGCTTTTCTCAGAAAGTACTGGACCAAAACCCGCCAAACTTGGTAGAAAAATCGTGTGTCACTCGGCATTGATCCTCCAAGCTTTTCAGCAGGATCGGTGAACCCTAAGGGCTCAAAATTGGGGGTTGGAGGGAAAAAACAATTATTTTCCAGAAACTTACTACCGAATTTTCATCAAACTTTCAACATTTATTATTGTTGCATAACTCAACCAAAAAATTTTTACCCGAATGATTTCCGACCAGTGGTTTCTGAGGTATAAAGAAAAACGCAGAATGAATGAAGAATTATTAAGGAAAATCCTCGCACCTCTTGATTTTGAATTCCGAAAGCATTTTATCCTGTGTTTCTTTGAATTCTATATTTCTCATTCCCAACGCCCCGCACCCCACTACTTTATTTCATCAAATTGGGTTGTGATACATCAAATGAAAGGTAATTTGATTACCTACTCAGCGATATGACTAAAAAAAGAATTTGTAGTGCTGTTTTCCAATAAAAAATCAGAAATTAATTTACAATTTGTGACTGGAGAGTACTGCAATCAGACCATTATTCTTTTAATAATTATTATTGAGGAAAATCCACGGATCCAAGGATTTGTAATTCCGAAAGCAGGTCTCCCTATGCTTTTTTGAATTTGAAATCTCCCTCCCTTCACGCTCCACACCCCCATACTGTTTTTTTTTCAAATAGTAATATATGGATTGTGATATATCAAATGGAAGTACATTCCATTGCATATTGAGTGGCGTTACTGAAAAAGAATTTGTTAGGCAGATTCTTATTCTTAAAATAATAAATATTGAAAAATGTCCTCCTACCCGTCGATTTCTATTTTCGAAGTTTGAAAAATATATGCAGTTTTAGAGTTGGGGCTTCATAACCTTAAACGTCAACAGTTTTTTTTCGGAAAAATATTGCATGTGATATATCGCATAAAAGGTCATTCGATGACCAATTCAGTTTTGTGAACGACAATGAAAGTTAAGTATTAATTCAATTTAAGTTACACATCCAGGGGTACGAGAATTTCCCTTATAGTAATAAGGTAAGTGTTTCTGAGGCAAAAATTGATTCTAGAATTATACTGAAGTTAGTAGAGAATCTTGTAGAGGGCCTTCTAAAGAGAACAAATTTCTAAAATCATGTGGTCTATACGTGTATAGGGTACTCGTTTCCATGAAGGTACTTCCAACAAAATTTAAACTGTAACAACAGTAGGCGCACATATACACATACTTGTACCCACGTCACTCTTTTACCTTAATAGAAAAGTCGCGCTTGTACATGAGCCTAAGGCTATTTAATGCTCTACCCCAAGGGTTTAGGAGGACATCCAACCTGAAAGTTTTCAAAACTACTTTGTATAATGCAATTGATGACTATGAATCATATCCTTAGAGTAAATTTCTTGATTTTTGTAAAAGTGAATTGTTTTGAGTTATGTATTCTGTTTTTACGACACCAACCGTATTGTATTTTAATAAGCCTCTGATTGAATAAATATATTATTATCATCATTATTATCATTATTAATCAATGAAAGAATAATGGTCTGATCACAGTACCCTCCTAACTGAAAATTCTAAATTATTTCCTAATTTTTCAACGGAAAGCGGCACAAGCAATTCTACTTCAAGCCACATCGCTGAAAAGGTAATCAAATTACCTTTCAGTTGATGTATCACAATCCATATATTTCCAGATGAAAAAATAAAGTAGTGAAATGAGAAATATTACATTCAAAAAAGAACAGGATAAATTGGTTTTGAAATCAAAAATCGACGGGTGCGAGGATATTCCTTAATAGTTCTTCGTACACTCATTATTGACGAGTAATTTTACTTTTTTGGCACGCTGTATAAGTTTTATTTAAGATATCAATGGTTTTGGGTTACTTAACTGAGAAAATAATAAACCCTTGTGTAAAATTTGCAACGTTTTTCAGGGTAGCGTTGGAGCCTGAATATTACTTCTTAGGTAGTTGCTACGCTGCCCGAGCCCTGATAAACCAACGATGAAAACCACCGATGATGAAATTAGTGTATGTTGATTTGGATCGCTGACCGAGGCGTTTCTACGAAAGTACCGAAAGAAAATCCATGAAACTTGGTAGAACTTTGTATATTTTGGTAGGATCAATCAGGTTAGGGCAGAAGGAAAGAATAAGTTCTCGAAAGTTAACCATTTAGAGAATTCGTTGAAAAAACTCTTGTGCGCGTTATAAAAACATGACCTCGACCTTATTGTTCATCGAATATTGGTATTGCTACTAGATATTGTTCGTTTCGCTGATTTTCGTAATAATTTTCAATAATTACACTCAGTCGGCGTGGCTAAAGTATGATACCTATAGGATCAAGAGGTTGATGGCATAAATACCTGGGGATTCCGTGAAATACGTGCGAACTCGAAATTTATGACTTCCTTTTGATTAACTCCATTCAAAATCAAGTAAATCCGAGAATATACGGTCCATGATCTGTTTAATTGTTATTTTCAAGAGGTCATCATGTGAATCTTAATATTATACATCATTTTCAATCAAATATCATGGTGGAAATATAACCTTATATTTCTACCATGGCAAATATCGCTCTTTTTCATCTACCATTTTTCGAGCTCCGGCTTAGGCTGTTGAAATTTCCGAAAATAATCAGTCTTTGTTTGTCAGCTTGAAGATGGTTACTCCGAATGAAATGAACTTTTTGGTATGTCTTCTATAAATATGATACATTTTCTTCACCAATCACGTTCGTCCTACTTGAAACTGTTTCCTTGTTGTAAATTCGCCGATTCATAAAACTATAATGAAGTAGCATGAAGAATGCAAATATAATTCATTTGAATCAATATTAATATTCACATTATATATAACTCACGGTGAAATTAATCTTCCAGACTATTAAGAATATAATTAAAGTTATATTAAGCCATCTTCTAGAATCTATTAGTACTCTCAAACACTAACCAACCAACTCCCCTTTATCTCTTAAGGTGGAGTTGTTCAGTCGTTAATGGACATAATCCACCTTAAAGTTTTGGATAATTCGGAAACTACCGACTACATCACATCAAAACTTGGTATCTGGTTGTAAAGTCCGAACAAATATAAACTTGAAAACTATCGATCCAAATGTCGTTTGGATTCCGCAAAAAACTTTCCGCAAGTGTTCAAACACCAAGTACTAGATTTCAATTAGATTGAAACGTTATTTCATATTCGTATAACTGCTAATCTATTGGTCCTATTTTGTCCGAACGAATTAATTCCAGATATTCAGACAATACTCTAAGCCCTATCGAGAAGAACAAATACCTACGGAAAAGCAAATAATTGTGTCCCTTGTAAATGTCATTTCGGTGAAATAGTTTATATTTGAATAATTCAAAATTGTGTCGGTTTATTGTTTTTTGCAAGTAAGTAATATTCATGAATTTCTAGCCTTGATAACAACACAAATAGTGTTACGTTGGTCAGAATGTAAAGAATCACAAGAATTGAGGAGAATTCAATCAATAAATTGATCCTTAAAGAAACTGAAAGTTATAATAGTGAATTTCTTTTTCTTTAGAACAAAAGCGTAAAAATAAGAAGAAAATTAAAAAGGACCAATAACTTAGAAACTCACCACAAGATGTATCCGAACTTTCTGATTTATCGAGCAATAGGCTGACAGCAGAAGATATACAGGGTGGTCCGCGAGTAATTGACATCGATTGATAGTAAATAGATGGTTGGTTTGAAAACAACATTTAAATATGGACTCAGGCTATTGGTTTCTAAAATACATGGTGATTTATTGATTTTGGCAGAACCTTCATATATTTAATTGTTGATTCCTGGCTTCCCAGGGTACCATTTATACACCATCAAACGAAGTACAATTTTTAGCGGACCTCCCTGTAAATTTTGCAAAACATCACGTGAGTACAGCTCGAGTCGTGCTTCGCAGAATGCGACGAGTGAAAGGTTGGTATAATAGAAATATATTGTCTATGCTCGAGTTTTTCTTCGTTACGATAATATAACGCATAGTATTTTTCACTTTTATTGATTGAGAAGTTTTCGGTCCCGTCAGCAGGTTTCATATTGAATTCCCAACCTTTCAATGTATATGCTTGTTTTTCATTCGAAATATCACCACGGAATTAGTAATGCCGATTCTCACAAATCACGGTTAACTGCTTCCGAACCTTATTATATGTTTTCAAAGTATTTTTTGGTCTCAAGTTCTAGATTTCTTGGTCTTTTTTACCACTATAACTATGATCAAAGCGGTACATTTTGAAAAATTCAACTAAATTTACTGAGCTTGACTTCCATCATTTAATTTTTTTGGCGGACGTCAGAAAAAGTCACTACGGAGGCGAAACACCAAAACGATTATACTACGTTATCAAGGGTATATTAATTTAAAAAAAAAAGGTACCAACGGTAAATTCACGAATAGGTCTCTTGCACGTAACACAAATTATCATATTTTCATGTTTTCCTCGTTCTATATCGATACAAAATCATAATGTATGCTATCACACACTTCAATAATTAGCGAATTTTGAATAATTCAGTATTAAAGATGGCCAAATCGGGACTCAAGGTCGAAGCGGGAGAAACGGGTGAGATCGCCTCTACGTTACTCGTTATTGTACGATTCACCGATCGATACAGCCCGACGCTGTCTATTGGCTTGCTAGAGTGAAAAGTACACGAGAGGAGGGAGAGAGTGGATATATCCCCATACGTCACGGAAACCGCGAAGCTCCGTCCGTTTAAACAACCGACATGCGGAGCCAAATTTAAAAGAGCATTCTCTCGTTAAAAATTGAAATTTTTGATGGCGGTTAAAGTTTTTCAGTGGTCTCATGTATAGAATATTTGAATCCAATGATAAAAAAATTCATGCAAGAGACCTATAGTATAGGTTCATCGAAACATGAATCATATAATCCTTTTTATACAGTTTGGTTGCGTCGCATCCAGATTAGAATTATTTTCTATTATTCTAATCAAATTTATTATTTATTAATGTTTCAGATTCAAACTCTGAGCAATTCTAGAATGAAATTCTGATTACATTTTCCTGAATATTTGGCTATTCAGAAACAAACTAAACAAAATGTTGAGACTTCAAACCATCTTTTAGGACAATTTTGTGTTCTGTGGCCAGAATGTCAATGTCATGTCATTAGGACCTACCTATCTAATATACCATAATAATCTATATTCGGGCAAATCCATAGGGCCTTCGTTTCTAGATAAAAAAAAAACTTTGAAAAATGGACTGCTGAGAATAGACACAGATTCAGCGTTAGCTTGTTGGATACCCTGTGATATCTTTGCTTGCTGGCCATAATTGAAAACAGACACATCTGTAATAGCTATTAGTGTGATGAACAGCCCAAGCAAAAAAATGAATGGGTAAAGTCAAAACATAATGACAGGGTGATAAAATAATATATATAAAATCGATGGGAAATTCGTTGAATCTCATAGCTGTTATTCATTTTGACTCATAATGTTTCCATTGGGCTGAATTATATTCCGATTATATCCCCTTTAGTGAAATTTATGTTACAGATAGAGAAAATTGAATGGTGTGCGCTCCCCTATCTGTGAAAATAGAAATACAGCTGGAAATCAATTGCGTGTGTTATATCATTAAATTCGGGGTGCCAAACCAATAACGTAAAAGCAACGTATTGCTTTATTGATTTTATCTGTCATGTCAACCACATCACTATGTGGGTAGGGATGTGTTGAAATGAAGTAACTCTGAGAATAATCTCGAGATTTTCAATCACAGCTGGACACTGAGCATTAAATAAACCTCACATATTCTTGCCCCATACGGTCAATCAGAATTCAAGGTTTTTTGCGTTTGTTTAGGCAAAAAAAAATGTTATACTTTTTTCCAGGTATAAGTATTTTTTCCCTTTTGAGAATAAAAAAGCCATAGTCATCAGATCCAGTTCAAGAATGAATTATTCGTTGGTGAGTTCAATTAGGTTCGTCCATCTGGTCGCCATCAGGAAATATAACTTCTGAATGAAAAGACTGGATATATTTTTGGAATGTCCAAGATCCAAATAAGCCTATTAATTTCGTTGAAGTGCCAAGTTCGCCCAATAGTTTTCGAGATAAAGGCCTCTGTATTTTTCTCAATCATTCGAGAAATATCGATTCAATAGGATTGATACAGGAGACTTGACATATTTCAAACTGATACAGCAGAGACATACAAAATCTGATAGTCAGTATTTTTCAACTAGTTACGAAGTTACATTAAGATAGGATCAGCATTTTTTCAGTGTTTTCAGAAATAAGAACGACCACGATGAAAAAATACAAAATTTCACAAAATTTTCCTCGATTTCTCGGAAGTTTAAATTTGGATTGAACTAAAATCCGGTACACTGCTGCAAAATATAGGGCTAAGGGTTTTGCATATTTCGTCAGAATCTTATGAACAGTTTTTGCAGAACACATTTTTTCAACTTCAATCTCGAAAGATTCCAGATATATTGAGGAAATTGCCTCAAAATTCAAATGGCTTTTTCTCAAAAACTCAACTATCCTGAAAAGGATCAGGGCACTAGGTGATTTCTTTAGACAGTTATTGTGTTCACAGCTCGATGGCTCGATTCATTTATATTTTTCCCATCATTTTGAAACTCATGATCCGATTCAATTGATATTTAGATAATATTTAATTGTAGAGAGATTTGTCACCTGCCCATATATTCTTTAAATCTACGCAAACTTCCCAAGTGAAATAATGCTTTCGACGATATAACTTTATATTTCGTTTTTCCTCCTCTGAAATTGTATGCCAAAAAAGGGTTGAAATTTTATCCTGCTCGAGTATTCATCGAAAGTTTGAGATATTGATGTAAAACTTGTTTCGGGTGCTTTTTATACAGAATTTCATTTCTGTTTAAATAATGGATTTCAAGAAAAGAAATATAGACATCAATTAAAATGCCCCGCCATTTCAGGGAGTATATTTACGCAGAGGTTGAGATTTGAAACACAATCAAGAGTCAAATTGTTTTTTTTCGGTAGAAAAATCAGCTTCTTGAATTCAGTGATCTCATTCTGAATCAGCCTGTACATTTGGTAGAATGATGACAAGGTACCAGAACGCAATCATCCAAACAAATATAAAGGTGGGCATTCGTTCTTTTGTTCCTAATTCTATTCAATATTGCCTCACATTTCCTCAATAAAAACATTAAGCCAATAAAGAAGTCATCTCTAAAATATGTCATTTTAATGAACTTGCTATAGGAGACGCCCCCTCGCCCCAAACTTCATAAGAAATCAGCAGATGTCGAAACTTTAAAACCGCCAAATAAACTAATTTATTGACTGATGAAGAAAAGGGGCCGAATTGTGTCATCAACATCTCGGTTGCCTCATTTTCCAGTGTCCCTTCCAATTTAACTTTCTTATAACTAACAAGGGTGAGATTTGGCTGCAAACGGAGAAAGGAAATGAATCTGAGGGATGTTTCTTCCGCCCTTTTAAACTTCGTTTCAAGTTCCCCCCTGAAAAGTTTTGGGATTACTTCCTTTGCGTTCTAAAGTGCCGTGAAGGAAATTCGGAAATATTCTTTGTGATAGAGAAAAAGTTTGTTGTTGATAGGAAAGTGATTGGATAAGAAGTCTACAAAGGAGTCAGAACTATTCGTAAAGCATCACCCATGTTTCCCTTTCCACGTGCCTGTTCTAAAAAATTGCGGGTTATGGATTCGTCACAATGTCTGTAATTTTGAGCCGAAAATGGTACAATCTGATGTGGTTGGATCTTCTGAAGAATGATCGTGGTCAAATTTAATTCTAGTAGTCCGTTCGTCCGTATGTGCCCTAACTTTCGGAGGAAAGCATCGAAAAATTCTCAGAATGCGTTCAGAGATGAAGTATCTCGGCTAAGTTCATTAATGGCTAAAATCGGTCAAACTGTTTCGGAGTTATGCGCGTTTGGAATTTTGTGGTTTGTTTTAATACCAAAGCTTTTATGCTAACAATCCTAAACTTCGGATTCAGTTGAAGGAAACCTACGCGCAACCATCTTTATCTACTATGGCGCACTTCCCGCGAAACTCTGAGATTCATTTTCTAGTAGAAAATTAGAATCGGCTTTTTGTTGAAAAAATTAGTTGTTTTCGGAGACTATTGATTTGAATCCGATTTTAATTCTATTCACGCAGTTATTGGAAAAATAAGGTCAGATTTTGTTGTTGATTTGAATTTTTGAGCTAATTTCTGCATTATCTCAAAAAGTACAGAGGTGATCAGTTTGAAACCTCCCGGAGGCGCAACTTCGTACAGAAGTTTGCGAGGATTGGTCCGTTCGGACATCTAAAAAAAAGTTCTAAGAATTCTTGCGTTTTTTATTGGAAAAGTTCTTTTTTTCCAGAAACTCCTCATCAGATTACCATGAAAATTGGCACAGGCCTCGAAGTCAAAATTCAACAAGAGTTCTTGTGATTCCAATCCGATTCGCTATTTATTTTCGCAGATATTGGAAAGAATTTGTGACATTTCGTTATTAATTTTAAATTTTTAGATTCTTCACAACACAAACAAAAATATCATGATTTCGATTTCAAATATTTTACCTTGTGGTATTTTCCACTCATAATTTTCTCACATAATTAACTTCTGGATGTCAATTCGATTCAATCTGTCTTTTCGGAAATATTGGTGAATCATTGTGTGAATATTTGCAAGTCGCGAATTCAGCCTTGCTAATTATAGTTCAAACCCACAATGCAGATATAAAGTTTCTGAGCGGATTCTCTGGTAGTTATTTTTTATTTTATTTCATTTATTCATTCACCCATGTACACTAAAGTATGAAGTGACAGAAATTGCACATGATGAATAGTTGCCGTCAAGTGCTACACGGCTTGTCAAAAGTATGAAATATCAAAAAAGAAAATGGAGAAAGATAAGTATAAAATATCACATATTTACATTAAAGACAAACAGGACATGTTAAAATACTCTTCAAGGTTATATATTGTCTTTTCTTGAAGACATTTTTTCATATTTTTGCTGAATCTTTGATCGTTCAAGCTTTTCACTTGTTCGGGTAACTTGTTTTAAAGTTTTAGTGAGATGTGGTTTACTCCCTGCTGCGCTTTCGAAATTCTAGTGAAGGGAATACTCAAGAATTGCTTTCTTCTTGTATGTTATATCCATGGAAATCTGGGTAAGATGGAAATTTTTCGAGGTGCTAGTGTACATAGACCACAGCAGTGAGGATGAAAACCGAAATACAGGTGACAATGCCCTCCCTTCTAAACACATTCCGGCAACTGTCGGACTGTTGCATTCCAGATATAGCCCGTATGGCCCTCTTCTGCTTAATGAGAACCCTCTGCGCAGCACTGCTATGTCCCCACAGTATGATACCATACATCATTTTAGCATGAAATGCTGGGTAATATGTGAACTTAGCCGTATCAATATTAGAAATCATTTTAATTCTTTTTATGAGATAGATGGAGGTTGACATTTCGCCACACAATTCACTCAAATACTTCAGAGAACCGGTTGTATGTTCCTTGTTAGTAAATTAGAGCTGCTGGGTTTTATCCTAGTTTAACAAAAGACCATTTGACGCGAACCGACTCTGAGCACCCGATAGTGATGTTAAGGTCTTCAACATGAGTGTGTCTCTATTTCCTGTACTGTTAATAAAAGCGTTGTCATCTGCGTAGCTGCAGAGTTGGTTTGTCTCCAAGTTAATATATAGATCATTCATGTAGATAATGAACAATATCGGACCAAGGACCGAGCCTTGCGGTCCCCCACTGTGATCTCCCGCGAAGAAGACACTGAGTCATTCCACCTCGCCACCTGACTTCTTTTTTTCAAGTAGGATTCGAACATTGTAAGAGCCTTCCCTCTTATACCGTAGAATTCGAGTTTATTCAGAAGAATTTTGTGACTAACGCTGTCAAAAGCTTTGCTCAGGTCGGTACAAGAGAGTTTCACTTCCTAACGGTTGTTGCAAGCCTCGATTAAAGTATCTAATAGATCAATCATCGCTGTAACTGTTGATTTTCGCGTCCGAAAACCGTGTTGAGACTCATGTATAAACATATTGCTCTCATATTGTTCTTGTTATCTATGGTTATGCGTTTCGAAGATACAAAATCTAAATGTTACTATTCCGATATTTCCAAAAATACAAATCGGATCGAACTGAAATCCAGTACTTCATCCGAAAATGAGCAGATTTATGCAGAAGGACCATGTAAAACGAAGATTACGAAATCTTTCCATCAGGGAGTAAAGCTGCAGTTGGTAGGGTCGATACATAGAAAGGTGACCGCTTAAGCAATGAATTTGAACGAGCACGAAAAACTAAGAGCCAAATAAAACATTTATTTAAACAAAAAAATATAAAACGAATCTTTTTTGCAGAAGCGAGAAGTGCAGAAAAGATTATGCCCCTTCCTGTTTATTGTGACTTGTCAACAGTAAAACCTCATACTCAGTTTGGCCAAATATGTGTGATTTCAACACGCTTTTAGAGAGAGATATTTTTCTGTCACAATGTCTGCTATTTTCGATTTTTTTCTGAAAATGATCTCACACGACTAAGTTGGACTCACTGATGAAGATTCTGTACTTTCAAAGGAAACCCATAAGCGACTTGGAATTTTCAGGTTAGGTTGGAAACCTTAATATCCCGGTTGAGTTGGTAAATTGGCGAAATTGGCCGAACAATTTCGGAGTTTTGCTTGTCTAACATTTTTAGGCTAGTTCCTTTATATCTCGAGAGATACTGATTCGAAATGATTAAAATTTTTATTGAATTAATGCAAAAGTTCATACAGGTAGCTCTTTTCTGGTATCCGATAATTCAACAAATTTTGTTGAAAAAATTTTTTTTCCGGATACTATTGATCAAATTCAAATGAAATTTGGCACAGACGTTAAAGCCAATACTCAACAAAAAATATTTCAAATTCAAATTCAATACAGTATTTATTTCCGGAGATGTAAGCAACAAAATATGTCGAATTTCTTTGATATTTGAAATTCTAACGTTATTTCTTGAACAAGTACTGATGTGATCAGATTGAAGTTTTACAATTAGTTGAAGAATATTACTGAACAAAACACTGAAAAATCTCGTGTAGATCTAGTTGTTACCAAATTTGTTGAAAATTTGTAACCGAAATTTTTTTCATGGAGACTTTTAATAAGATTTCAATGAAATTTGGCACAGATGTTAAAGTCAATCTGGATTGACTTTAGAAAAAGTCAAAGCACTACCAACCTCCTCTTAAATGAAACAGATGACATTCTGCGTCTTTGGATGAGGGCCATGCGTCCATTCTTTCCCTATTAAGGCGTTTGATACCCTGGACCATGAGTTACTCTGTGCTAAGTTAAGTTATTTCGGTTTTGATGAATCTGCTCTGAGAATTTTCAGGTCTTATATTTTTGGCAGATATCAGTGCGTTAAATTGAGTGATTGATTTTCTGAGTACTGCCCAATAACGCCAGGTGTGCCCCAGGGTTCCATTCTTGGTCCTTTGCTATTTCTTATATATAGCGGATTTGTATAGGTTGGTTAGGTTTGTCGTCCTCTATTTTTATTGCGATGATACACAGGTTCGCCTCTTTTCATCCGTCCGCTATTTCTCAAGCAGTCGAACAGCATAATGACGATTTGTCCAGAATGTTGGACTATTGTGAAGGAAATAACTTGAAAATAAACGTGAAAAAAGGTTTCTATATACCCTTCTTCCCAAGAACTTTTCAAACTGATGTTGAAATTGAGATGGGTGGCAAAAAAATTCCATCTTCCACCTGCTGCAGAAACTTTGGGATTCTTTTCGATTTCCGGCTAATATTCAGGGAGCATGTCTCTCTGCTGTTGAGGAATTCTTTTCTGGCACTGCGCCATTTTTATCGTCATAGACATTTTTTGGATTTTCACTCACGTAAGTATCTCTGTGAGACCCTTATACTGTCCAAACTGAGCTACGGTTTAACAATTTTTTATCCTTGTCTCGACTCGTTCGAGAGATATAGGTTGCAGAAATTGCAGAATTCTGGCTGCCAATGCATTTTGGGTATGAGAAAGTACGATAGGGAAATCAGTGATGGGATAAATAGATTAGAGTGGCTTAGGGTCGAAAATATTTTCCGTCTTCACATGACGACTGTTGTGCATCGGATATTGAGTACTGGCAGTCCTCCATATTTGAGAGCCAAGCTGGTACACCGTCGTGAGGTTCATCGTGTTGCTATAAGGCACGGGCGAAGGCTTATGTTGCCAAGATGTGTTTCAGCTGTGTTTCGGCGCTCTTTTACCTTCAATGCGGTGAATTTACACAATGAGTTCTTGATAGGGTGTGAGGGGAATTCTTTGGGCACATTGCGTAAGGAACTGAAAAGAAGTTGTTTATGAACCAGTCATAGACTGAAAATTGTTTCTTGTATGTTTCAAATTTTGGTCATAGTTTAGTTGCTTGTTCCATTTCATTAATTTTCTTGAAGTTTTGTTACCCGTTTATATATATTTTTTTCTTTAGATTAGTATTTCTTTTGTTTTTGGGGTTGAGTGGAGTAGCTGAAGCTAGACTCCGCCCCAAATGTTTGAATTATATATAATTTTTTTTCCGCTTCAATAAAGGCACTATTATTATTATTATTATTATTATTTGTCCTCTTATTTGAGATATAAACACCTGGGATTGGTGAAGATTTAATGTTGGGACTGTTGATGAATAATATTCACAAATTATGAAATTTGAGGTTATGAACATAGTAAAAATGACTGTCGAAAAAATAGAGGGTGATGACAGAGCGTCGTCGTTGGGAATAATAGAATATTGAATTTCTCTGATGTCATTCTTTGTTCCTTTCTATGTGGTCTCAATTAAAAAATGAATTCTAAATGAAACAGTAACATTGGGCCCACCTTGAAACCTCCTTCGTGACCTCAGCCGAAAAAGCAGAAGACGGCTGCAGCTAAAATTGGGCAAGCCACTGGTTATGCAGTAGCTGTCAAATCAGGGAAGTCAGCATTCAGGGTAGGAATTCTCTAGGGTTATCATGAATGCTGAGCAACTCTCCACTTTAGAGGACGTCCTGGTGGAGGAAATGTGCCAAAGTACAGAGAAAGGGATACACTTCTCTGGCGTCCATTTCCGCAGTGGAAAGATGCTAGTGGAGTGTGGATCTAAACAGTCGGCGGACTGGCTCATGAAGTCGGTACCGCAGCTGAAATCTTGGGAAGGACCAGAGTTGGTGGCACTTAGTGGAGGCGACATCCCAAGTCCCACAAAAATAACTGTATTCTTCCCAAGAAGCCTTGACAGGGCACCGGAGAAGATCCTCTGATTTGTCGATGTTCAGAAATCCAACAATAACACTGGAGCGGGGAGAGTGCTGAACTCGAAGAAGGAGAGCAAAGGAACCATCCTCGCGATTGGGATCGATCCCCAATCTAAGGAAGTCCTGAGGAAAGAGGGATGCCACCTGAACTTCAGATTTGGGTGCATCCCTCTCTCAGGACTAGGACAGAAAAGCGACCCTGTGGAAGGGTCGGAGATTGTGGAGACGACCTCCACATCCCAGAAACCTGGCTGCAGCGGCTCTGCTGGGGCTCCTGAGGAGACAGAGAATTCCTCTGCATCTCGGGGGGCTGAGCGGGGTTGTTCGGTGGCCAGGGATCTGATTGAGACTTCCTCGAGTACCTCTCAGATGGAATTCGAGGAAGAACGGGTGGAGAAGAAGGAGGGGTCAAGCACCCCATAAAACAAGCCTTCCTCTTCACCAAGGTAGCACAAGTGAACCTGCATCATGCGAGGGGTTCCTCAGCCATGATTGCAAGGTTGTTTGTGAGGCTTAAACTAGGGATTGCTCTGATCCAGGAACCCTGGATCAACAAAGAAGGCCAAATCAAAGGTTTGGCAACAGAGGAATCAAATTTGAGCTATGATATGAGGCAAGAAGCTCCACGTGCTTGTATTCTCATAAATAAAAATATTAAATATATTTGTGTTTCAGAACATATGTTTGGAGATTTAATACCAATTATGGTTCACCTCAATGTTGGGGGCGTTGACCGAGACATCATCATTGTATCCGCATACTTCGCTGGAGACGGGCCAATAACACCGCCAGAGGAGGTACAGGAACTAGTAAGTTACTGCAAAAGCCTTCCAATTATAATTGGTTGTGATGCGAACGCGCATAATACTGTCCGGGAAAGCACCAACAATAACCTTAGAGGTGAGCACCTACTTGAATATCTTTTACCTAATGACCTCGAGACCATTAATGTTGGGACTACTCCAACATTCGTCACGAGAGCAAAGGAAGAGGTCCTGGACGTAACAATAGTAAATTCTGCGCCCAGGAAAAACATTACTTATTGGAGGGTGATGGACGAACCATCACTCTCTGATCATAGGATCATTGAGTTCAGGGTGGAGGGAGATAACACCTATTCCCCTGCGACTAGAAATCCTAGAAAGACAGATTGGTTCCTCTACAAAAACAATCTAAAGGAAAATCTAGAACAAATCGATGTGGGGGATGACCGTCATTTCGATTTGAACTCAAGGGTAGAGCAGGTTAGTAGGGCAATAATGGAGGCGTTTGGCTCCAGCTGTCCGCTCACCAAAGCTAAACCCAGTAAGGATGCAGCTTGGTGGAACGAGAACCTGTCAAACCTCCGAAAGGAGGTCCGTCGGCTCTTTAATAGGGCAAAACGGAATAATATTTGGCAGGAGTACACCGAGAAACTTACACAGTATAATAAAGAAATAAGGAACGTCAAAAGGCTTAACTTCCAAGATTTTTGTGAAAATATCACCATCGCAGCCAGACTTCAAAAAGTCATGGCAAAGGGGGGCACCAACCACATACTGTCACTAAAAGAGCCAGACGGGTCACACACTGAGGGAGAAGAGGTGCGATCGATTCTTCTTCTCAAAACACATTTTCCAGGTAGTGAACCCATAAGTAGTATTGAAACAGCAACCGAGTTCACCAAGAAATCCGGCAAGGATTATTGGGATATTGCCAGGAAGATATTTACAAGACAACGACTGGAATGGGAAATTAGTATTTTCAGCCGTATAAATCACCAGGAGTAGATGGTGTGTTTCCTGTACTCCTGCAGAAGGCAAAAGTAACCTTTATTCCAAAAACAGCGAAACAAGACTGGACTGATCCCAGATCTTTTAGGCCCATTTGTCCAACTTCGTTTTTTCTCAAGACGATGGAGAGGGTAGTAGATAACTACATAAGAACGGAGAATCTGGAGAAAAAGCCACTTCACAACTGTCAGCATGCATACAGGGCGGGACGTTCCACGGAAACTGCTCTGTATGGGCTGACTGAAGGAATCCAGAAGACTCTGAACAATAAAGGAATTGCATTGTGCGCTTTCCTAGACATATCTGGGGCCTTTGACAACACAACACATGTGTCTGTCAAAAAGGCACTTGTAAGGCAAGGAGTAAACGATACCATTATAAAATGGTTGTATGAGGTGCTCTCGACGAGGACAGCTGAAACATTGGTGGGCAGTCAGACCATTTCTGTTAAAACTACTCGCGGAACACCTCAAGGAGGAGAATTATCCCCCCTCCTATGGCGCCTGGTAGTGGATGAACTATTGCACAGGCTTACGGAGCTTGGCTTCGAATGCATAGGATATGCCGATGACATATTCCTTATAGTAAAAGGCAAATTCGAGGATGTCCTCTGTGAGTTGTTGCAGAGGCGCCTCGGAATTATTGAGCAGTGGTGCTTATCAGTGGGTCTCAAAATCAACCCAGCAAAGACCACAGTAATTCCCTTTACTCGGAAAAGAAACCTTCCATCTATGAAGCCCATTTCGGTAAATGGAGTTGTTGTAGAATGGAAGTCTGAAGTCAAATATCTGGGAACCACCCTAGATAGTAAGCTTCTGTGGAATGAGCATGTTAGCAGAAGACTATCCGGTAAAACTTGGCCATGTAACCCTAAAATACTGAGATGGATGTACATCATGATTGTAAGACCGATAATAACATACGGGGCAGTAGTCTGGTTTGCTAAAGCAGGGCAGATAAGCACGAGGAAAATACCCGACAAGGTACAATGGCTTGCCTTTGTTTGCATCACTGGGGCTATGAGAACATGCCCGACTAGAGCACTTGAGGTCAGTCATCATGGATCTCAGTCCTCTACAACTAGTGATCAATACGGTAGCCCATAAGGCTATCCTTAGAATCTCTAGGGAAGGTACAGGTAATGAGAGAATTAAAAGTCAGAGAGCCTGGTCCTCTCTGAACAAGTACATCTCATCAGCGAACCTACCCAGTGATGTTATGATTAAAAAAGTAAGCATCGAGAAGAACTTTGACTCAATGCTATGTAAAAAGGAAGAATGGGAAAAGGAATACACTACCCGAAACTTCAAAGCAAATACCGTTAAATGGTATACAGATGGTTCTTAAACCACGATGGGGGCCGGCGCTGGAGTATACGGGCCTAGAACTAAGTGTACACTATCGCTAAGCTCCTACTCGAGTGTTTTTCAGGCAGAAATACTTGCAATCGAAAGATGCATAGACATAAAGCTGGAAAGAAACTATCAAGGGTGTGACATAGTGATCCATTCTGATAGTCAGGCTGCTATTAAAGCACTGAACTCCTATGTCATCGACTCAAAGCTGATATGGGAGGAAACTCAATGAAGTAGGCAAGAATAACAAGGTCTCATTAGTCTGGGTTCCTGGGCACTCAGGAATCAAAGGAAATGAAGAGGCCAACACTCTTCCCAGAAAGGGAGCACAAACGCTACCTACTGGCCTAGAACCTTTCTGTGGTATTGGCAAATGTACCTATAAGAAAGAGTTATTGGAGAAAGAAGAAAATGGAAGAGGGGCACTCTGGAGGAATTCTCCAGGAATGGAACACTCTAAAAAGTTCCTACGGAACTTTGAAATTGCTAGATCCAAAAATTATTTGGATCTCAGTAAGAATAAGTTACGCCTCCTCACTGGTTTCCTCACAGGACACAGTCGCCTGATGAAGCACATGATGAGAATGGGCTTATCAGAAACTGACGAGTGCAGATTATGTGGGGAGGAGAAGGAAACTCCTGTTCACCTGATCACAGAATGCCTCGCCATTGTGAGCCTGCGCAAGAAATATTTTGGACAGGAGTATTATAAGAGGAATGAGAACTTAGCCTCCTTGAAGCGATCACAGATATTAGAATTCATCAGAGCTCTAGAGCTGGAGGGCGAGCTGTAGGTTGCGAAAAAAGCCCCGACAAGGGGGCACAATAGATTTTAAGGTCGCAGTGGAATGTAACCCCTGACCAACTATAACCTGGTGTTATCGAAGAATAAGAATGGAATATTGAAATGGAAAATAAAGCGAAGTGAAACTGAAGAAATCCTATCAGTTTCTCTTTTTCAACGATTCCACTCCTGACGCCAATTTTTGTGTCGTATTCCTTCTCAGGAGTTTTCAATTTTTAAAAATGCAGGTTCTTGACACCATGGCAGCTATTGAGGTGAAGCTGCGTAACTCTTGTGTGATGATCAAAATTTATTTCTCTGAGTAGTTAATTTACTATGGGGCACACGGATGAGCGGCTGATGAGCCGCACTATCAATAGTATCGAACTTACAACAATGGTGATAGAAAGATCTGATCTATACTTGAATTATTGAATTGTTCCTCTTATGATTTTAGTGAAGCTGCTGCCTTGCATTGAGCTATATCGGCTTATTTTAGTTTCGAATATAAAGACTGTTTTGGGAGATAATGTAACAATAACATATATCCTTTGCGATGATATTCTTTTTAGCATGTCGGGTGAGAAGCTTAAGTTATATTCGTCATTGAGTAATATCTTTCATTTTCAGTAATATATTAGTAAATTGCCTAATATATTGACAACAAGTGTAGTATTTTGGGATCAAAATATCTCGAGTAAATATTGCACGTGTTTGTGCATCGACGTTGTTCCTAAATCAGTATATTCAGGTTCATCAGTGTAAAGGAAAATATCCACAGGAAGTGAAATATTGTCCCATATTTCGCAGTTACAAAAGGCTACGATACCTCAGTATCCAAACATGTACACTATAGAATATTTGGAGTAGGGAAAATTAAAGGATATGGTTTATGCTGGGGGCATCCGGAATAATTTGGAGAATAGAATAAACTGTTGTGATACACAGAGTGTTTCACCATAAACTGGGCAAACATATATTGCCGTATATATGATATTGGTAAAGTCATTTTTGCCTTATGACATATTACCCCTGTTATCGTGATTTGCTTGTGAAGGACCACCCTTTTTTAGGGACTATTGAATAACTATTTTGCTGTGAATTTTCAATACGTTTATTACGATATTACATTTGCGGTGGGCGAACGAGCTACATACATGCGATTACGCTGTTCGGTTTCTAGAACTACTGACTGCGCAAGTCGGCTGCTAGGCTGAGGTTTCCTGTTCTGCCTGCCTAGTAGGTATTGGCAGTGTTGCCGCGTTCGATATCTATCTATTTCCTTTAATTCACATAAATTTATAAAAGAATTTAACATATATTGCCGTATATATGACATTGGTAAAGTCATTTTTGCCTTATGACATATTACCCCGTTTTCGAAGCATAAGCGAGATACAGGGTGTTTAATGTCAACTTTGAGCTTTATTCTGAAAAATGTGGTGTTATGTGTGACCTTTGAAATAACGGTTTCTGCTCACATCTTGGTTTTTCGTGGTGGTCAATTCAACTGTGGTGTAGAATTCTGTGAAAAATATTTCAGAATGGCGAAATTTTTCCAAAATTCAAATTCAATTTTTTTTACATATCTACAGTGAAGAAACAATTCACCCAAAATTGTTAAAATCCTTCGAGGTTGAACAAATCTTCATTCTGAACACTGGTGTGAAAACGAAATGAAAAATATCAATTGGTTTTCATTTCACAGCCTTCCAAAGATTCCGCTCGGAGTACTAGTAATAGTTTTTGTTTAGGAAACTGCTGGCCCTACGGAGGCCAAAATTGTGTTAATGTGCCTCCAGAGTGAACAGAAAGATAAATTAATAAAAAATAAAATTTTCAAAAAAACTTTGATGGGAATCGAACTCGCTCCACTTAGGACAACAGTATCGCCTTACCACTCGAGTTTAAGCTGGATTCATTCCAATTACTATAATGTCCGTATTTTCACGGAAAATCTCAGAAAATTGAGTAAATTGAAATAATGCTATCCCATTTGGCAATCAAAAACAAAAAATTCCAACTTTGTAGGTTTTCCGCCATTATGAGATAGTTTTCCCAGAATTCTGCACAACAATTGAATTGACCACCAAATAATACCAAGATGTGACCAAAATCCGTTATTTCAAAGGTGACGCATAAATCACCAGTGTTATCTGAATATTGCTCAAAGTTGATATTAAACACCCTGTATCTTGCTAATGCTCCGAAAACGGGGTGTATGTCATAACACAAAATGACTTATTCAATGTCATTTATATGGCTACTAGCTGTCCGACCCGGCTTCGCACGGGTGGTGTAACTAATGAAAAAACCTGAGACAAAATACATTAGGAAATAAAATAACACCCAACTATTTAAATTATACTTTATTGCAATGCCCTATTATGAACAACATTTTTGGTTTCCTTTCTCAAGAGAAACCAAATAGAGCATTTGGTTTACCAACTCTCTAGCACGCAATGTACAACTGTCCATGCCACAAATATAGTAATTCAAGGTTTATTCCGCAAATTTTCAGCAATTGACCTTGTGATTTATTGATTGTCACTGCAAATGCAAGTCGCACTGGAAACTGAACATGCTTAAATTTAAAAGGAAAATCAGATTGCATTAGTGGAATCCTTCAATTAAGAACATCCTCGCTCTTGAACTTCCTTAGATGGTAGTAGCTTCTTTCAAATTTGTGAAAACTCTTTCAACATAAAATATTTTTCCGTTACACAATGTTGGCTGATTGAGGTTGCGTTTCATGATAATTATTGAGCCAACCTTCAGCTGCCAATTGTGTGAAGGTATTACTGGCAAATCCAACAAATTTAAGATTTCACTTGGATAATTCACAACTTTATTTGGATCGATGATGGAATCGATCGACTCAAAAGAATGCATCAATTTTATTTTGAATTTTTAAATTCAATTCATCAACATCCTTATTTTTGAGTACCGATTAAAGCTTATTTTGGGAGGATTTCGTATCATTTTTCAAGTTTTTTCTGGGTTTTCACTCCCACTATCTGAAACAGAACTACTAAAAATTAAATAAAATTTTTTTTTTTCAAGAAAAACGCCCTTGCGGATTGCAGTTTTAAACTATTTGTCAAGGGCAGCTTCTTGCAAAACAGATTGCCTAATGAACAATACAAACGATAAAGAAAGCAAACTGTGACGTTTAAGAGTAAAAATCTTACTCTTTCATCAGACAAAGCAGAAGATTTCAAGAATTATTTCCTTTGGATTTTTCGATTCGATTTGATATTGGGAGTTAAAACCCAGAAAAAACCTAAGAAAAATCCTTATTTTTGGCACTAAAATGGCCCACTCATCCAGCCAAGAATGGTTTTCATTCATTCATTCATTTATTTACTGTTCATCCATTTACAATAAATTCCAATAGGGAAGATCAATTACAATGAAATATAAAATTCATATCTATAAAAATGACAGCATTAAAATTATACTAATCCTATACATAAAATATACACAATAAAACAAAGATTAAATTATCACCATAAAGTTATATAACATTTCATTTGCTCTTAAGACTGCGAAGCGAGATATTAAACAGACAAATATCCTGTTCCAGTATTAACTGATTGGCTTTAAGAAGCATTCTAGTAAGCGACTTATTACAACCATAATTAGTCGGGTGAAACGGAATTTTAAAGGCACAGGTGTGACGATTTCTTTTGACTGCAACATTGAAGTCAATCTCCACTAACAACTCAGGACAGTCAACACGACCGTTAAGAATCCCATGCAAGAAAGCCACATCGAGCATCCCACGCCTGACCTCCAAAGAGTCCAAGTTCAATCGTGAAAGAATTTCCTCATAAGCAAATTCCTCCCTCACCAAACCCATTCTATAGGCAGCAATTTGAACAAACTTCCGCTGAATTCTCTCTATATATTGAATAAGCACCTGATGATCTGGTGATATATAATTCGTTTGAATATCTGAGAAGACTATTATTATGAATTCGTCCTTTGTAGATGTGAACTGACAAAAGTTTGGTGGAAAAAAATGAGACCATTGTGAGAGTCAACAGGAATTTTCACATTGCAAGTGTCAAATAATGTTTTTCAAAACAATTCCACTGATATGTCATTTGGCAAGCCAGTATAATATTTGCTTTTAAGTCGATACTCTTAACATATCTCCATGTATTTTTCAAGCGAGCATTTATCTCATCAGCTGCGGTTGATCTGGGGGAACGATTGGCAACGATTGTCGAAAGTCTCCTGCCAGTAGAATCATCGCACCACCAGGTTCTAATTGTTGCGCAAATCTCTTAGGGTTCTTTCTAGTGTCTCCAACGCCTGTTTATGGGCCATTGTGAATTCATCCATCCCAAATTATTTTTTTAGAATTTTGAAGCACGTTCGTTATTGATGATGTTTTGCTTATATCTTAAGTAGGTTCCTCTGCAGTCTGCAAATTCAATGGCACTTTGAGCTTTTTGGTTGTTTCTTGACCTGCAAGAGAATCATCAACATCAATCAGGAATCAAAACATAAAATGTTTTAAACAAAATTACTCTGAGAAAGTGGTTTATGATACTACGAAAGCATAGTAGAAAAGATTTAATATAACAGTAATCTAAGAAACTTATCCTCTAAAGATACCCTATTGAAATCAATTGTCACTATATTTTTTCATAATATAATTTTATCAATACTTACCAGCCACAGAATACATTATCTTGATCAGAACATGATAACCATATTCTCCATAGAAGAATATTAGTGAGTAATTTAAAGCATCATACATAAGATATGTTTCACTGATATGTTGAAGGTAATCACCATTTACAATGTCCATAATTTCTTCAACTTCCTCAATGGCAAGCAACTTCATTCAACGTTGGTGCATTGAAACGTCTCTTATGTTCTGCTGCTGGCCTTTTATCTGCCCTGACCACTAATTTATGTTTGTCACATGGCCTCATTTCTGATGCTATTTTGAACAATTTTACCATTTGATTTTGATTCAACATTGATTCACTTCACCTTCAGAATTTCCAAGGAAATAAATCTAGAGAAATTTCTATTCACCATTAACTGGTGGTTACAACACTTCTGCACGATGGTGAATTTGTCCTTGAATCTGTTGAAAAAAATTAGAAAAGCTTTGTTAATGAGTCTCAACAGAAGTTTGAACGAAATTATGTCACTTGGAACATACTATTGTAATGCTGAATATTCTGCAGAAAACGTTTCGATAGAAGTTCTTGTCCTGAAATTGACGTATTCAGAGGTTCAGGTGGCCTTGTCAGTTGTGGATATTTGATTTTTCTGTTCTATAACAACATAATCCTGGGGGTTCGTTTGGATACCTCAGAGCATTGCAGTAAAATAATGCTCATGGTTCCGAAATGAAACATTATATTGCCAGCATACTGTGGGATCATATCTAAATGCCAAACGTTCAAAGTTGATGTTTTCATTGGATACTATATTTTCTTTTACCTCGCCTGAGATCGATAGTATGGATTCATCCGAAGCTGAGACAGATCTTGCTAGAGATTGAGAGCCTCTCATTCTGTTGTCCAATCGCTGATTAGAAAGTCATCTTGCGTTACACGTCCGCCGACCAATATTTGGACGCCTCATTGATGGCATTTTAATAAATGATAATGAGTAATACAAAACACAACGATTAATATCAAACACAATGCTATTAAACACCTTCAATAAACACGTTTTACTGTAAATAACTAATAACACAGGTGGTTTGTTTTTGTAAATGCAGATTGAAGTAACTGTAACCTAACAACCTAAGTGTCGAACGTCGAAGTGTCAAAGTACTCTATGATTGCTCGCTTTGTCGAATACTTCATACTTACGTTTAATAGAGTTCTATGGTTGGAGGAAAAAGGAAGGCTTTGTTCTTTTTTCCTTGCATTTTTTTCGGAAATATTCCGTTATACAAACCTTGACCTGAGAATAATGAACACAACAAAAAAAAATTATCCAATTTGGTGGAGTCGTTTGAACGTTATGCTTGTTTGAAATATTGATAGACCATAGATCCTTTTTTATTTATATAGATATATGTTTGAGCAGTTTATGGTGAAACACCCTGTATAAAGACGCCATGACAATATGATTCGGAACACTATAATCATATCGGTGAATTCAAAGAGAAACTTGCATTTGTATGCAAATGGCTATGATTTTAAACAATTTCTGCAAGAATCATGATAGAATCAGGTGCTATTTGTTCAATGTGTTCATATTCCATTGCTAATTTATCTGTAAGTGACCCAACGTTGTACATCCTAATATTATCATAGTGATTTTTTATGTTTTCCATGAATAATTCCACGTCTCATTTCTCTTCATTCTCGAGATAATTCATTTCTTCCTTCTGTATGAATATTCAAAAATTCATGAAAAAATACGACGTAGTCAAGCAACATTCATGCTTTTCTTCAAATAAAATAGAAATCTGAAATTCGATATAAGAGATACTTTCAACCTGAACACGAGTCGACAACTTTTTAAGACTCAATAGATTCCAATGATGAGTTTGGCTGCAATGATGATTAGGATATTCACGTTAATTTGAAATAATCACCCTGTAGATTCCTGCAGAAAACCAAAAATTAATATTTTAGTATCAATCCATACTAGACAAGTGCACTACCTCTAGTAAGAGTATTTAATGTTAACCCTAAAACACTCCGCATTTCTCTGTAATAAAATACGAACAATATATATTACGATATATGGCAAGAAGGCTCTCGTGGTATTTGAATAGAAATATGTGGGTTGAGTAAGTAATTCCCAAATTGATCACGTACACTCTGGAATTGCTATAGGGCGAAAAATTGACGGAACTTTCCAGCCCTTATATTTTTGAAAGAAACTCTTGAAAATATTAAAGTCTACATCTAATCATATTTCAAGCTAAGGCGGAAGTTTATCTACCCAAGTAATGACTTCCTTGGTCGTTTTTGTTCCGTTTGTTCGAGTTTTGGTTTCGTGAGATGAATTTAATCAGACGTTGCTATGTTGAAAGGAAGCTACCAGGATGAAATTGGAATACATACGAGCTTTAAGAGAAGAGGTTTCGACATTCGTGAAAATCTCGTGCTAGCTCGCACACTGAGGGTAAAAGTGGGTATTACCGGTCACCTAAGGGAAAATGATCGTATGTCACTAAATGACTGATATTTCTTCCTTCTTGAATTTAAAATATAAATATTCAGAAAACATAATCAGAATAGGTGACATCCATAGGTTTCAGTATTTCTTACTTATACAACTTCAAAGAACTCACATTTCTTTGTGAATCGTTTTATTTGGCTCTCTGATGTTTGATTGAATATTTTGGGGTTGTTTTTGCGCTCATGTTCTGGGAAACACTGTGCTATCGTTCAGTCCAATTGTCTGTTTCATCGAACTTTTCCCCGAAAATGGTTTCAAATACCTATGTTGGACTCAATGACGACGAATCTAGTGTCATAATGGATTCTGTCCGGCCAATCAGCCATTCGTAGGTTTTGTATTTTATAAAAGTCCTGTGAAGAGCAATTGGAAAGCAATAAGAGTAATTCCGTAGATATAACCGTTAGATTCTAGTTAGATACTGTTACTTTTCGTATGTTTCCGTAGATTCTTTCAGCTTCATTTTTGCGATCTGCGTTTATCTCCGAAGTATTCTTGAAATATATTCACTAACGATTCAGAGTTAATACTGTGAAAAAGTAAATAACCGCAGTGTCATTTGCTTTAGTAATTGCATTTTCGGTTCTAATTCCTCTCACCGTCCAGCGAAACAGTACGAGATAGAGACTCAAGTGTACCGTAGTGTTCATTCAGTGCTACAAATAGTTAAACCTCTAAACGTAGAAGCCAAACCGTCTTTCTATTTGATTCTCTTGTGGTTTCGATCAGTTCAATTATTTTTTTTTCATTTCGATATTCCTGTTGAAATGAAATTCGTTATCGGTCTAACTTCCTCATAACTTCACTTTATCCTCTCATACATTTCAATGCTCACACTGTCCATGCTTATAAATCCTTCCGTTCATTATACACCTCTATTTACTACTCGAATAATACTTCTTTTCTATTCTATTCGACACCGTTCTGCACATTTGATTTCTTCAGTTTGTATTATCTGACCGTACACTGTGTAACACCGTTCTATACATTTACATTTCTGTTGATATTACCGTTTGGTTCGATTGTTTGTTTCTGTTCATTTTATATTGCCGTTTTTATTATATTGATTGTGATTTCGTTCGACACTGTTTTTAGCTTAACTATATGTATTTTTGATTTGAATTCATCAACGTCGACCACTTACTGTGTCGATTTTGAGAATTTTTCCAAAATACTTAGAATCTTCTTCAAGTTCTTCTACTTCCTCAGTTCAATTGTCAGATCTATCTTGAAGGTTTTTTTCGAAAAGGTCGAAATGTCGTCCGAATGTTTTTATTTCGAACATAAGCTCGCCACAATGACAATACACACCTTATCCAATTAGTATAGTACAGAACTTTTAGATGGTATAATATCATTTGACCAGCAATGGAAATTTTATCAAACAAAATCTGTTGGGTAAATTCAAGGTGTTTTTGTACATATAGGAAGATTGTTCTTCTCAGAATTGTTATTCACACTTTTGAAACACTTTCTTTGCCTGACAGAACAGCTTGATTCGGGTAATGTAACCGGATACACGGTTGTAAAATGTGGATAAAACTTCTTTGCTTGAAATAAAATGTTTGTGATCTTATAAATCGTTGTTCTGTGAAGTAAAACCTTCAGAGAAAAGCTAATTCTTTCTGTTTTGTGAATAGGTTAGAATATAGAGCACAGTTTCTGGCATCATAATATACTACCAGCGTTGTTGTTGCTTTGAGCTTTTTAAACCAACAATGGGAAGTGTGTGCAACCCGTAATACATATTGAAGAATTATAGGTTGCTTGTGGTACTTTTAAATAAGCAAGAACTAACTGTTTCAACAAAACAGTGCGTAACTACTCCCTTATTCACTCTTTGCGTCTAATGCACGTTTCAGAAACAACTTTCCATCGTCATGAAAGATGTGGTTACAGTTATTATATGTCTCGTGACGAAGGAAACTTGTTTCTGAAACGTTCGTTAGGCGCAAAAAGTGTATCAGAGAGTAGTTACGCACGGTTTTGTTTTCAGTATTTTATCGATATCGAACTTGAATGAATTGACTGTGAAAACTCATATATTTCATTCGGAATTTTGAATTGGTCGAATAATTACCACCGTCATGTTTTCCAGTGAGTTCTAGGCCATAGAAAACTCACGTTTATTCACGATTAAAGAAATCACGGCTTGAAACGAAAACTCAACATTCGGGAGATATTTTAATTCAAAAGCTAGTATCACACAGATGTAAAACTTTTTCCATTATGTTTTTCTGATTTTTGTCGGAGTGGCTTGAAATTTGACACATAAGACAATAAATTCCGTTTTCATTAGAAATATATATAAAATAGTATGAGAAGATCTAACTGAACCCAACATAAAATTTTCTTTGTATATTTTTTCTAGACTTAATTTCAGAAACCACGACTGAAACTTCATTGCACCTAAAAACTGAAATATCACAAAAATTCACATAGATGACTGTTCATACCCAACAAACACAACATACAGCAATTGTACAGTTTCTGCATCACAAGTGCCACCGGAATGCAGTACATACAATGTTGTATTTAAACTGCACAGTCTCTGCATTGGTGATACTGCTGTCCTAAAAATGCAGTCTTTTAAATACAGTTGCTGTACAGCTTTTGTGCAACAAAATCGAAATGCTGTATGAGACAACGCTGTCTCTGTCTTTGATGCTATATTTCGTTTTTATAGTCAGCCATCGTTGTTTGTGCCGATAGCCGGTACTTTAGAGAAGCGTTGTCGATTGTCGTCGTCGGCCATGCTGTTTTGTAACGGAAATTTGTTTGTTGTGTAGTAAATTCGTTGTTGGTTCTGAGTGAATCGCGCTATTTGAACTGACCGTTTAGAGTTGATTGGGTGCAAGTGTGGAAAACTGAAGTTTCGACATGATCAATTGCCGAAAAAACGAAATAAGGCAAATTACACTGATCTGAATGGCTAAAATAAATATTTAAATGATGCCGATTCATTTGGAACTGGAATGAATAGAAAATAGAAGAAAACATCTGAGAATCTACCTGAACTGGACAGGGTCAACAGAAAACAGAATTTCGAAGTACATAAACAACAATGAATGAAATTAAGGTATTATATTCACAAAAGGTAGACCTTTTTTGTGTTTTAACTCATTTTTCTCCTCTTCCAAGTTGCTGTACGAAAGAACATAGAGAGCAAAAATGATTCACCAACCGATATTCAAACAACCATCATGGTATGATTGTGAAATATGTATCTACTTATTTTAGAGAACTTATAAAGGAACGAGAGAGATTCACCCAATAATATATTATATCATGCATAATATTTGATATATGGCCGGTATTTGTGTAAATTCAAGTTTTTTCCATTAAAGTCATGTTCCTAGTGCATAATTTTTTTTATTAAGTTGAATTTGCTATGAATCACTTAACGTTATATCATTGTATAAAGACAACTTGTTGTCTTTATACAATGGTTATATGCTCAATATAAACTAGATTAACCCGATTCCTAAGACAAAGTATGTTTCAGGAATCCGGCTTACCTCCGAAAAACCTATATTTTTCAAGTAATCGCATTGAAATTCTGGACTTACATAGTACGGATTGTGTCCTTTGGTCTAATCAGAAATGACCGTACGATTTTTCAGATAATGTTGTGTACATTTTTATATATTTGAATTCCATGTTGAAATTTTGGTGACATGTGAAAAATTGAATAATTTAAATATTTTTCTGTTGAGTAATCAATATCTAGATACAGAAAGAATTGCAGATTTTTTTTTAACGTAAAGCATAGAAGTCGAATATGCAAAAATATATACATCAAATCATATAAGAAAATCAAAATTTATTCTGCAATTTCCGAATAAACTGGAAGTAGTACAATCTCTTTTTCCACATCTGTCGAAGGTAAATAATTTAGTATCAATGTGCAAAGTTTCAATTCAATCGCTTAAAAAATAATTATGAGTCTTATTCCTGTGAGTCTAGTTATACAGCCGAGCTTCTGCTGCATTATTGCTGCTTAGAAACTTCATATCGAAGTAGCACTGTTGGTGCATTAAAATACTATGTGCAAACTGCATTACAAAGTGGCATAGCTCCTGCTCAACTGCTGTATAGTGGCTGTACTTCGAACGCAGTTTGGGCTATACAGTTTCGATGCAATTCCGCGGGACATATACGGTCCGTTTCGATACAGTTACTGTACCACCATTGCTGCACTTCAAGTGCAGCAACGCTGTACAGTTTTTGTACTCTTGCTGCGGTTTAGTGTTTGCTGGGTAAAGTGCCTATTCATTGTAACAATATCAACGAAATCTTTGATCATCGATTGAAGTTTATTGTGGGAGGATTTTGCCTAATTTTTTAGGGATTTCCTAGTTTTTCACTCCCAATGTCTGAAACTGAACTACTAAAAATTAAATAAATGTAAGGAGTGGAAACCTTCAAAATTGAATCTTCGATGTCCATCATAAACTTACATTATCTGCTAAAATATTGGAACAAAAGTGATCAGTTTTGCAATAAAAGCCAATAAAATAAAAAAAATATCTACAAATTCCAGGAATCACCCGTGAAATGTGATCCTGAAACCCTCCTGCTGAGGCTGGCCTACTTCTGGAACAACCTTCAAATTTAACAGCCTTTTCGAACTTCACAAATGAGTCAACTTTTCGACAACGTCATCTATCAATCACACTTTACAGCTCATAAAATCTTAATGCTGTTTATGTTATCCGAATCCCCCCGTCTTATCTTTCGGATCCGTCCAGGTTTCAGGTTTCGAATTCAAATGAGTTGTACTCGTTGAAGAGCTCTCTTCAAGACAAACATCAAGTTTATAAGGCGGAACAAATGCCCCTTTCCGTTTCGTGTAGTCGTTCGGTTTGGCTTTCTCCCATTTATCTTGTCTCGAATTCATCGCGTTCAATTCCGTGAGGCGAGCACGCGGATGTCAGTCAGCGACGTCATGGGATGGGTATAATGCAATTAAATTTTTCGGAATTAGATTTCACCTCCGTGGCCGTCCTTCTTTGTGGCATGAAGAAATGGTGAACTTGTTTTGACGGATTACGAATAGGGAGGAGGTTCTTTGTTCAGATTTTTCGTGTATGATTACGCTTCTTCTTAGTTTTTTATTTCTTCGAATAATAAATACAAATAATCGCTGTTAGAATGAATAACTAACTTTTTTTCGGGTGTTCTACCCAGAGTACACTCTTGTATACCAAAAAATTCTAGGAAAGCAGTTAGAGACCCTTTTATTTCTTCAGTTATAGTGGAAAAACAACCTCAATGAAGAAATAAAAGAAATTTGAAATATATTACACGATATTCCCGGAAATATACATCGTATATTGAGCTGAAATTTGGGACACCATCGTCGAATTTTGAATGGCCAGATAACATGGAAATCTGATAGTTTCCGAGATTTTTTTTCTGAATTCATTCCTGAAATATCGTTTAATGCGCTTGTTTTGGTGACATGCGTGTTATTATCCAACCCAAATTTCCGTTAATTTCGAATTTTGGTCCTAAAATGATCTTGAACGATTAGTTTGGACTCCCTGGAGAAGAATCCGTGGTCGAATTCATCTCTTTCCAAAATTCATTACCTGCTCTCTTTTTCGAGGAACATGTCTAGTCTTGAAATTTTTAAGGAAGTTTTGTTGGTGGTTAACGTCCATGGTTATATATACAATAAAGTTTCTCACGAATTTCGACAAACGTTTGGCAAACGTTGGCAATGTACTAATAGATTGGAATAAATTACTGTCCAATATCCTGAGAAACTTTATTATTATTTTTGAGGACAGTTTGAAGCCTAACTACCTCAGTTTAGAATGTTAATGGGCAGAATTTGCTCAACTCTCCAGTAGTTATAGCCAGCGTGAAATTTGTTTTTTTGAACACAAAAAATATCAATTTCATTTGAGTGGAACTAGGTTTGCAGTTATGAAGTACCATCGTCAACCTGTTTGCAAAATTTCGTTAGGATCATATCACTATTTGTCACATGTGGCTGAAACTTTCTTCTTCCTAACAAGCATTCATAGAATGAGTTAATTGAAAACACGGCTTCGAAGTGGTTTCATCTTTTATTTTATGAAAGAATATTTTGGATCTTTCAGACAGGAGCAAAGAAACGCAAAGATGTGAATAGATAGATAGAAGAGAGAAAAAATTTGATTTCTGCCCAATATATCGCGGGAAAAAAGCAATATCTATTGAAAAAATAGTGAATTTAGTGAGAAGGTGAAAATAAAGTTCAGTATACTCTTTGACCACGGTCCTTTGGGAATATATGACTTTTTTTTTAAATAGGAAGAGTTTAGTAAATTACGGAAGCATTCATATTTTGCTCTGGTCTTCAGTAATGTTGATTGCATTTTCAGGATAATTAAATATTCCGTATTATTTTTTGATTTCATATGACATGACATCCAGGCGCGGTTTGTCACTTAGAGCTTGATTTTAACTAGATTTCGAATACAGAATCCAAGTGACAAAAAGTTGAAAAGTCATACAATTTAAATGGAAGGATTTCTGTGTGGGATAGATATGAGTGAGAGTGTAGAAAATGAGGAAGTATTTTAGAGCTAACATAATCATAAACAATATAATAATAATAATAATAATAATAATAATAATAATAATAATAATGATAATAATAATAATAATAATAATAATAATAACAATACAAGCAATGCAATACACAACAAGACAAGAAATGAGCAGGAATTACACAACAACAAGATCAGATCAGATAAGGGTTAAGTAACAGAGGAGAACTGTCATTCTATTGCAATTTAACAGTTTGTTGAGCGTGAGGAACACTAAGAAATCAATTTACTCTCATAAGCATTAGGATGAGCTGTGATGTATTACAGTTTGTGGTCCCACTTATCAATTCGAAAACTAACACAGGAGAGAGAAAAGTTGCTGTCGAAATGACGGAACAGCAATAAATCACACATTTGCCGCTCGTCACCAAGCAATTTTAGCAAATCAATTCGCTAATCCACGACCTAGGTTTAGATAGGATCCAATGATTCAGTAATCTCCTGAAAGAACCCTTAATTTTAACATCTTCCACTACTGCAGGAAGTAAATTATATAACTTTGGTCCTAGGTATGTATAAGTTCACTGTTTCAAACTTTTATTTACCTTAGGTACCGAAACACAACTACATTTGATCCTGGTGTTGTAGGCGTGATCACTGTACACGAGTTCATGTTTATTTGAGTGCCTTCGTAGTAGAACATTTCTGCAAAAAAAATGGCGAATATCCATGAGCTCGGTTTCTGTGAAGGGCGTTCGTTTCATATCTTCAGGGTTTTTCAAAAACTATTTTCAATAGACGTTTTCGTAGGATTTCTAAATCATGAAGGTGTCTTTCATTTGTTCCCCCTCAAGCTACAATCCCATAATTGATATGAGCCTCTACCAGAGAGTGGTTAAGACTTTCATCTGTTCGACTTCAAGAACTTTGGAGAGTTGCCTAAATTTATACAAGAGTGTACGAATCTTTTTCGATACGTACTGACTATGTTGGTCCCATTTTAAACGGTTGTCTATAATCACTCCCAAATATTATACTTCACGTGTGCAACTCTACCAATTTCAACAATTTCATCGATAATATCAATTGACAGCTTTTCAAAGTCAGGCAAGTTTGAAAGGTATGAAGTAAAGGGTAAGAAAAAAGTTTTGCTATAGTTAATAGGTAGCAACTTTTGTCTAAACCAGGCAAATATCTTCGAGAGACTTCATCCTGTGTTTTTCCGCAAAGATTTCCGATCAACATCATGATAAACTATTGCCGTGTCGTCTGCGAAACCAGTAATGGTACCGTACGTTGTCAAATTATAAAGGTCATTTATATATATGTTTAACAATAAAGGTCGAAAAATAGTACCCTGGGTACCTGAGTAATTGGAATTTTTGGATTCAATTTATTAATTGTTCTCTTAAAACAGTGCCAACGAAACGGTCTTGTTTTCTTTTCAAGGTTGGTTTTTAAAACAATATCGTCAATCTATCTATAAAATCAATGAGAATCATCAAAGGAAATCGAAGAGTATTGTCTGTTTTACAAACTGTCGAGCGAGACAGTTTGTTAAACAGATGATACCCTCTGATTTCCTATGATAATTTTCATTGATTTTATAGAAAGATTTGACGATATTGTTAAAAATTACCCTGTAAATTCTTTTCTGAATTAGAAAAATTTCATCCAAATTTGGCGAGGAGACACAGAAAGTTATTCTATTTCTTATTAATGCTTCGAAATTTGCATGGTTAGTATTCCGACTGATTTAATGCAAAGCTTACTTCATTTACTACCTGACTAAGACATTGAACGTACTTCCTGAAATTTAAAAAAGTATCAAAAAATATCCCTCAAAATGTCACATTTTTATATACAAAAGGTTTCGTGCTTCACTTAGATTTCTTCAGATTTTATTTCATTGCATCTGGCTGTACTAAATATGATTAGGTTTGTTTTTTCAGTGTTTGAACGCAATTGATTTTTTTCGAAGCAGTCAGCGAGTAGTATCCATTTGTTGCAAATACTTAGTTATATTCCTTGCATTTCAGCATTGTATGTCTGAAATAATGGTATTTTCACCAACAAAGGAATACTTGTCGATAAATCAGCACAAAAAGAAAGATGCTGAAAAAGTGGCTACACTCTTGAATATTGTTAGTGAGAATGGAGTTGAACTTTACAATAATTTTGATTTGTCGGAGGAAGATGAGAATAAAAATGCAATTTTTAAGGCTAAATTTGAGGAAGTGTTGAAAAGATTTGTGATTTTGGGGAAACAAGGAGAAAATGAACCATTCAATCAGTTCTACAATGATCTCTTTGATCTGTCTTCAGCATACGGATTTGCGGAAGAACTATTTAAATTGATAAGATATGAAATAGTTTCCAGTTCAAACGATAAAAGGCTAAAAGGAAAATTAAACGTGTAACACTTTATTTACACTTTCCGGTATTCAACGGAAAAGGCCAGTAATTACACAACCTCGCCAGGGAGTCAAGATATTTTTGTGGAACAGAATGTTGGAAAGTTGGAATGTTGAATAGATTTGCATCATCTGAGTATGATTAGCACAGAGAACTCACAGACGCTGTCAGATCCGAAATTTAAATTAAAACAGAACGCGACCAAGAACCTTGCCCTGAGGCACGCCACTCAAAACATCAATCATGGTGGATCTATTTGGCAAATTAAATTTTTATTTTAACTCGAATGTTTCAACGCCAGCAGTTCTGACCATGAAACATAAAATTATCTCCCTACTTTGAACATTTAGTATCTGAATATGATTTCTTTGCAGCGAAAATTACTCCATTTTATGGATTTTCCAATCACATATCAAATTTTGTTCTAACTACTTACTCTCCTGCTGCCGAGATATCATGGCTTACATGAAAATAGTGAAACACTCTGTTGCCCCATTCGAAATCTCTTATAATTAGGTATAAGAATCAGAGTATAATGAATTCCAGTCGAATTACGAATTTACACAGCCATATCTTTGGAAAATCAACCAAATGTTATTATTTCGTGCTGGCTTAACCTTCCCCCAAGATTTTCAGATTTTAGTAATATTTCCTCGAGTGTTACAGCACAAACGGAAGCGCGTTATGACGACCAAAAAAGATGAAATTTGATATGGGATTTTTCATCAGAATATAATCTGATCAATTAATGAATTCCATGGCTTCACGTCCTTGCGTAATAATAGGTAATAGTTTTCACAGGAATAGGAACTAAATGAAGTCCAAACATCTTGAACTGAGCCAACGTTTCGTTCATATATTCAGACTTTATCAAGGCTACAGAGAAACAAAAATAGGTATACAAGCAAGTATAACACACGTGTATAAGTAAAATATTGGAAATAAAATAAAATGAATTAATTTCTGTACTAGTTGAGATAAGATGTTCTAGGGTTGAAATTTGATACTGTATAAGCGCGACCCTTCGGTATTTTAATGGACTGAAATTTAACAATGAAATTGAAATGAATATATCAAAGAGAGAAAAAAAAAGATATCACCAAAGCAATAAAATGGCTCACCTTTCTCCTGTATATCGACCATACACTCTCGTCTGACACCTCAAATTTTCAAAATCTTCCAAATCAACGATTTTCACGATCTATCTCTTCAAACGACGATAAGACGAATGTTCTTGTTTCGACAGTTTCTCCAACATGTGTACGGATCGATCGACGTTGCCAAACATATATACTCTGGTGAAAATCAAAGGGAAAAAAAAAACACAGACACAATATAATTTTCGAACATTGGTTCATTTGATTTTCCCATTTACGTGAATCCCTAACATTTTGGTTAGGGATATATTTTACAAAACATATAGAGGAAAACATTGAAGGAATACGCGGAAGACCTAGGTCAGGTATATTCAAATTTGGTGACGCAATACCGGGAATTCCACATCTGAATGAAAACTACGCTCATGAAAAGGAATGTTTGTTAGTCATGGGACACTTTTTGAATTGTTAACGTATGAAGCAGTCGTCTTGTTGTGGTTATTGTTTTGTATTCTTTCAATGTTTTCTCTGATAAATTTTGTAAAATTGGTATCAACTTTCAATCCTAGAACATCTTTTTTCAACTAGTTGAACTTGGTAAGTGTTGTACAGAAATTAATTCATTTTATTATATTTCCAATATTTTATTTATACATGTGTTATACTTGTTTGTATACCTATTTTCGTTTCTCTGTAGCCTTGATAAAGTCTGAATATATGGACAAAACGTTGGCTTAGTTCAAGTTGGTTGGACTTTATTCCTGAGATAACTATCACCTTTGATCTAAACATTTCTATTTTTGGAAAAAACATCGAAAACTATCGATATTGAATAAAAATGAGGACGCGCTGTTCCCAACGAAATATTAATGTCTTAGTAGTTTATTGGCTGTTCGAACAAGCGCGAAAAAACTGTAATCTGCATTATCAGCAAGTAAACAACATATACGGGTCTATTGACATGGGTATTGATTTTTGTTCGTAGGCCATAATGTATAGTTACGTGCTGTAACTGCTGAATATTTGCTGAAATCGAATTTCTCATATACAGAATCAGAGAGCGTTACCATTTCGTCACAATGTCTTTTGTTTTCGTTTTTGAGCCAGAAATTTTCTTGAAAGATTGGGTTGCTCAAATTCAATTTGATCAGATTAAAACACCGCATATAATTTTGAAGTACCTAGGCACAACTTAGCGCAAACTTTCGTGTGTATCCGAATGTTGGAAAATAAAAAAAAATATTTATTCGAAAATTTTTCAGATGCTTGTTGGAAAACGAACGAAAGATGGCACAAACCTCAAAATCAGTGTTTTGCAACAATCTTTCTAATTTCAATCCGATCCGATGTTTACATTCGAAGATATAAAGAAAATAATATGCCAAATTTCGTTTTCATTTGGAATTTCAGAGTAATATTCGCGATAGCTCAAGAAGTACGAACGCAATCAGATTGAAAATCAGTAATCAGTTGAAGAATAGGTACCAACGCGCAACAACAAGGTGCAGAATTTTTTGGTGATCTAATACTTAAAATTCGAACAATCGCGTTAGATAACTTGGTCTCACGTCAGTGCTCAAAAAGAATTTTATGTAGTTTCTAAATCAGTGTCTTCCGATACCCACCACAATAGCTTGGAGGTGTGACAGTGACGTCAGGTTATCTTATTCCGCATAATCTGTCGAAGTCCACTTAAACAAAGCATGATACGAATTCAACCTTCACGTGAACATACAACCTCTGAGCAACTGCAGTAAGGTCTTTTTCTAGAGTGCCAGAGACCCAAACAGACGAAGTCTTACTAGAACTTGAGAGGATCTACGAGGTGCAGTGTGAGCGCTAGCGTCCCCTGCACGAGGGTTCCCCGACGCAAGTGATGAAGAAGAACCATTGTATAGATTTGTTTTGGTTCCAAGTTCATAACCAATTCAGAACTGTTTGGGACTGTTCGAGTATGCGCGATTGTGATTTTTCATGTACAAAATCTAAATCGCGCATACTCGAACCCTACATATCTTTTTACAATGGGAGAGCGCTCGCGCGACTCAAGTTAGGGCTGAGAGATGGCGTTCGCTACAGAAAAATAAAAGCGCGCAACTCAGAGCAGTATTTCTTGAGGATGCAACTGTTAAAGAATTTAAAAGAAATGTTTTACGAAATGTTGGAGACTATTGATTACATTTCTATGAAATTAGTAATCATCATATCATCCTCATTAAATTCTGTATGAACCTTCGAACTGTAATTTTCCGATGAAGTACTGGATTTCAACTCGATCTGATCTGTATTTTTGGAAATATTGGGAAAATAAAATTTTGAATGCGGAATCATTGGGGTGAATTTCACCTATTCACGAATTCGGCCTTCGTAATTAGGGTCCAAACCCTCTCTACAAATATTGAGTTTCTGAGTTGTTTCTTTCGGAAGTTATTGTGTTTACGCAGTCGGCCATTAGACCGACCCGACTGTAAATACAATAACGAGAAAAATTAATTTCCAATATTTTTTGGAAAACCTTTTTGTCGGAACTATTCTCATCATATTCGGAAAACAATTTTTTCACACCTTGAGCTCTATATTTCACAGCAGTGTACCAAATTTCAATTCGATACGGTCATCATTTTCGGAGATATTGGGCAAAAAATGTATGCAATTTCATGTTGTTTTTTTTCGCTGTCGGGAATAACTTAAGAAATACTAGTTCAATCATGATGAAACTTGGCAGCAAGTTCGAAAATGCTGATGGACAACTTTGTGCAAAATTTCGAGATGATCGTGTCACTACAGTAATTTGAGAAAAAAATAGATTTGGAATGGGTATATCTGTGGAATTATTGGGTGGATTTTACCCATTGTAAGTTGTTTCTTTCGGAAGTTATTGTGTTGACGATTGGCTGTTAGACACTGACGTGGAGTCAGCAGGTTTTCCAGGCATGTTCAAAGTATATCACCAGAAATGAACATGCGCGCAGAAGCTTCAATTCGATTTAAACTGTTTTTTTCGAAATATTAGGAAAACAATATTTTTAATGGGTATATCTACGGAATCATTTGGCGGATTTAACCCATTCACCAATTCGCTTTCGTAATTGAGCCCCAAACCTACTCTACAAATATCGAGTTTTTAAGACGTTTCTACCGTAAGTTTTTTATCTTAGTCTCTTCAGTTCGATTCGAAATCATAGGTAATAGTTGCAACTACCTATATGAAGGACGGATAGCGACGGGTAGTTTTCAGGCAGAAAGTTCATCTAACAAGATTTTTTCACAGTGCAATGTGTCAAACTTCCATGCCCAACAGATTGACTCAAAACAAGTCCTTCTGACAGCACCTATTCTTCAATATCCAAATTTTTCAGAGAATAATGAATTCATTCTTAGAACAGATGCTAGTGTATTTGTGTTAGGTTCAGTTTTATCAAATTCTAATGACCATCCGATAGCCTTTGCTTCGCGAAATTTGAATCCAGCGGAAAAGAACTATTGTAAAATGGAGAAAGAGCTTTTAGCGATAGTTTGGTCAGTCAAACATTTCAGACCATATTTGTTTGGACGAAAATTTAAAATCTTAACAGATCACCGCCCACTGATTTATTTGTTCAATATGACTAATCCTTCTAGTAGATTAACAAAATTCCATTTGATTTTAAAAGAATATGACTTCACGGTTCATTATGTAAAAGGTTCAGAGAATGTCACAGAGGATGCATTATCACGTATTCAACTAGAGTCGGGAGAACTCAAAGAATTGAGAAATATTGTAGTTGAAAACATAAGTGTCATGACGAGGTCTCGAACTAAAAATGAAGTAGGTTCCAAGCAACACGAGACGAACGCCTCCGATGGCAAAAGGATTGATCACTCTGTTGTAGTCGAAGTTTTGAAACGTCCAGCAAAAAGTGTTGAGTTGAGGCCACTTCCAGAAAAAGAATTTCGTAATTTGAAAATTCAACATTCAGTCCAGTACAATGAGAATTTAATATTTAATGTGAATTCACAAGTCTTTTTCATTAACCAGAACATCCGATCAGCGTACGACTTAGGTACATCGTTGAGGAAACTGGAAAAACTATGTGCAGAAAATGATATATTAGAATTGTACCTAATAAAGCTAGCTAGCAATATGAAATTTATAAAATTGTTGTCAAATTATAAAAACTAAATCTTAGGAACATCCTTAAAAATTGATATCATCAGAGACGTGACGCGAATCGAAGACAAATAATTCTGAATGATTTTCACATACTTCAAACTGGTGGACATGCAGGTATCGGACGCATGTTCAACAATATCAAAAGAGAATATTTTTGGAACGGAAGAAGTGTGATGATTGTCAACGTCATAAACATTTTTTACCTAGGAAGGAACCTTTGACAATCACTACCACAGCTTCGTCTGCTTTTCAAAAATTTTTTCTAGATCTTGTAGGTCCGTTACCTACCGATATCGAGAACCATAAGTATATACTCACAATTCAATGCAACTTAACCAAGTTTGTTGAGGGTTATCCACTACCAAACAAAGAAGCAGAAACAGTATCAAAATCTTTTATTCAAAACTTTGTTAAGGTATGGTATACCTGCTGAAATTATTACAGACCAAGGCACAGAATTCTTATCAAGAATATTCAGTGAATCGTGTGATTTGCTCAAAATTAAGCAACTCAATTCAACAGCGTATCATCACGAAACACTAGGTGCACTTGAAAATTCGCATAAACACTTAGGAGCTTTCCTTCGTATGCATCCAGCTAAGGAAAGTTACAACTGGAGTAACTGGGTTCCGTATTGGTGCTTTTCATATAATAACACCGTGAACTCTTCAACTCTCTATACTCCTTACGAATTAGTTTTCGGAAAACCTAGTAGAATTCCACAAAATTTAAAAAGCCAGGTAGATCCAATCTACAATTTTGACAACTACCCCCTTGAACTAAAATATAAGTTGCAAACGGCTTGGAAAGATGCTAGAGAAAACTTGGTGAAGACAAAATTGAAAAGGAAAGAAAGTTTCGACAAAAATTGTACTGAAATAAGCAATAATGTAGGAGATAAGGTGCTCTTGAATAACAAGAACATTGAGAATAAACTTGACCCCTTATTTAACGGCCCCTATGAAATAGTGAAAGTGCGAAACTCGAACATTGTTGTGAAAACGGACAAAAAAAAACTCAAAGAGGTACACAAGAACAGAGTGAAACCGTATTATCTTTGATTAGAATTAAGTTAAGTTAGATAAATATTCAATAAATCGCAACTTTAGATGTAAGATAACTTGAGACTGATGTAATTATGTAATTAGTAAGATTGACGTCAATCAAAAAATTTTTTTTAGCTTACGTAGAAAAATTTTTTTCCTCAAAGAGGGAAGGTGTAACGTATGTCAGACTAAACACTCTGTATAATTATTACTTGAAGACGAGCAAGGTCCATAGAACCTCGCATCATCCATAAAACGTGCTCAGATGGATTACCTACTGATAATGAATTCCCACGTCTGTTATCATAATATGCCTTTAAACACCTTGACAAAACATATATAATATTTTGTTATTGTATTATGAAAACAGTGAGTGAATAAGAACAATGAAGCGGAGCGTTCATTGATGTGTCGTAGTATAATTACCCATAGTAATTAAACCCTCTAACGAGTTCTTCGAGTGTTATTTCCAACCCTGTCCTGTACAAACCAACTGGACGATCCAACCCCAAACGGGGTAGACCACAGAATGGAGTATATACTTAACTTCATCTAATAATTGAATGAGGTAAACAACATAAAACGAAAAAAATCATTTATCAATCAACTTTGATGCAAAAATCAATCACCGTACCTTTTTAATTCAATTCTCGCAAACCCAATTTTACGGTTCAATCAAAATCTGCGAGCGGCTTAATTTGGTAATTCCTATCCGTGAAAAATCATCCGTGCCACACCCCTCAGAATCAATCAGTGATATAAAACGCCGTTTCAATATTCTGTATCTGCCCAGTCTTTAATCAAATTACAAAGCCATCCACAACAATTACGCTAACGCGAGGATAACGCAATCAATCGTTGTGCGTCTTTGAATAATGCATGAACCCGATTCGTTCCAACGAAGTCTGATGATAACCGCCCTTCGATTAGCATTATAATTGAACTTTGTTACGAATGTACACTATGATGAGGATGGAAACGCTGATCCCGTTCTCGTGGTTTATCACATTTTCATACCGTCAAGTTTGTGGTGGAGAAATCGAATATTTCATGGAATTGGAAGATACTGCATCCTCATGTTCCGGGGAATCCGATGATTTCTCTCGAAGCGAGACCCACAGTACAAACTAATTGGTTTTGGTCTGTGCTTTTCTGATGGGTGTAATAGTATAGATCAGTAAATTGATCATTTCGTAAATTCCAATAATGATCATGTCCAAGTTTTGTTGGGGGAACGAAACTAGTGACACTAAAAAAATGTATCAATATGAAGTCTTTTCGTATTATTCGAAGTAGCTGCAACCTCTCCTGGCTTAGTCTGGGGGTACTCATCAGGCTTACAAACTGAATGCCTTCTTGAGTTAATCGTCGAAGATGATAAGGTTAATTAAACCTAGAGAGAATCTACTGGGTAAAGCGTAAGCGCTAATGTCCCCTGCATGTTTGCCGATACGGCCTACGCAAGCAGGTAATATAGTGTACTCACGAAATAAGGGATAAAGTAGTGCGTGCGTGACTTGAGTAGGGGATGAGAGGCGCGCGCTGAAATAGTATCAATGATATCTAATTAACCGGGTTGAAAGTGCCTGCTGTTGAGCACTGAGGTGGAACGTCGGAAATTTTTCGTCTTTATAGTACTTCAAAATTGTAACGAAGGAATTTTCGTTACGTTTAAATCCTGTGAAAATTCATTTCAGTTAATTTTCGTTTCACCTAAATAAATGCTGTTCAATAAGAGTCAAAGTTAAAATCCATCCTATGTGGAAAAAATTCCGTACAACAATTGCAGTTCGCGATTGTCGCGATCCGCAGTTTTTTTTCCAGTTGTTGTTTTGGTTTTTCAGATGTTGAACAGCACAAAAAAGGGTGAAACGATTCTTCTTTGTTACCGTCTCTGGAAACTTCTAGAACTTTCTAGAACACCAGAGAATTTCAAACCAACCAATCAGGGGGCATCTTCGAGCCCCACTCAGGAAAAATGACCGAAAATTCGGACACATGTCTCCCTCCTCCAACCGAAGTGATATAAGTCCCGTACGCCGCTGAAAAATTCAATTCCGTCTTATTCCGAGTTTCATTCAGTTTGTTAGTTGTTTTTGGTCTGCTTCAGCGTCTAATAGATTTTACAGTTTGCCTTTAAATTATTTTTCAACCGTAACTCCGTTTAAAATTCAATCCGCGATTAAAGTGCAATAGTTCCGAGATAGAGAACAAAGTTTTTCCGTAGTGCTCATAGTGGTGTAAACCAGGGTAAGAAAACTTATTTGATTGTGTCTAATTTACCGTTTGTTAAACTCTCTTGTGTGCCGATCAGTTATATTTTTCCAAATTCCGAATATATCCGTTCATAATAAATAAATTATTCCAATCGTATCTTCACACGTGGGGCGATAAGGATTGCATTGCTCGGGGACCGCGGGTGAGATCAAGCCGGTCCAGTGTGACTTATTTCAGACGATTTTCTTCGGGAACATATACCGCGAGTCGGGAGACTGTACAGGCGGCGTCAGAAATTATTCAAGTGATCGAATTAATTCAGTGGGACACTTTCTTGGAGTGCTGATCTCAAACTGCTCACCGTTGGGGCTACTCGCTTTGGGCATTTGAGGTTAGAAGTGAGTGAGTGTCTTAGTGCCCTTCAGTCCATCGGGTCAGGTGCACAACTTGACTTTGAGGTCTAAGGGTGGACATCCGTGGTCACTTCTACCGGACATCCCGAACCGTCTTTCCGACATCGTGTTCCTTCTTTTATTGCAGACCGGAAACTTCTACGGAACAAATAAGATCGTATCTAGATAAAGCCATGCCAAATGTTACTTTCGATATTACGAAATTGGAGTCTAGAGGACTCAATTCTTCATTTAAAATTGGTGCTGATCTGTCCCTCAAGGATAAATTGTCTGCTCCTGAGTTCTGGCCTGAGGGAGTAACTATCAAGCGATTTTTTTTTCGGCGTTCATCCCAAGGAAACTTGCGCAGTGGAAGCTTTCAAAACTAATGTAGATAATGGGACTACGACGATACGAGATGACTGTTTGAGTGTATTCCATCTCAACGTTCAATGTTTGACGAATAAAATATCAATTTTTGAATCATATCTGAAGTCTTCTTCTGGTAGCCCAGATGTTATTTGTTTAACTGAGCATTGGTTCACATGCAAGCGAGATTTGAATTTATTTAATATTAGTGGTTATGTCAGAGTAGCTGAATTTTGTAGAATTTCTCATAAAAATGGTGGCAGTGTTATTTTTGTTAAAACTGCGCTTGAGTGTTACTGTAAAAGGGTCTCCTTAGTGTCTGAGCTGAGTAGTGAATTCTCATTCGAGTGTTCTGCCATTTCAATATCGGGCAACATTTGCGTTATTTGTATTTACCGTTCTGATGCAGGAGATTATCAAGTATTCGAAGAGCAATTTACCGGTTTATTAAGTCACGTTTCAATTTTGTACCCTTCGATTATCTTATGTGGTGACTTAAATATTGACTGGAAGCGGCCTTATGATGAAATGACAAGAAGTTTTCGGGCAATTCTGGAGGGCTTCAATATAATCAGTGTGAATGAAGATTTCACTAGGATATTCAGATCGGTTGACGGGCATATCAGTAAAACTTGCATAGATTATGTTTTGACTAACTTAGAAACTACTGCGATATACAGCTGCAAGAACTTTAATCCTGGCATATCTGACCATAATGCACTTTTTGTTAACTTCACAGTTTCTGGATGTCGCCCTCCTGAGCTTGCTCATGTCCATAAGAACAATATTATAAGGAAGCGTTTCTTCAATGAGGAAGCATTCAGTGAGTTCAATGTTCTATTGAGTAAATCACTGCACATGGACCTGGATGCTTCTGAAATTGTGGATATCGAGAAGGTCTTCGTTGACTTTTATCAGCAGTTTGTGTGGTGTTTTGAGGTTGTTTTTCCCGTCAGAACCAAATATGTGAGGTGCTGTGGTACGGAAGGAGTGCGTGTTTCGAGTGAGGTAAGGTATCTGCTGAGCAGGTTGGAGTTGTTTGGTTGGCTGTCGAGCAGGGTTCCAGGATTTTCGTCATCGATTGATGAGGAAAGAAAAATGGTGAAGGCGCAGAATAGATCACTCCAGGAGAGGTCCCAACGAGAACATAATTTGAGTATGATACGGAATAGTGATAATAAAATGAAGACTGTATGGAATATTATAAGGAAGGTTCAGAATAAACAGGTGAGAAGGGATTCAATCAGGTTATCTGTGAATGGAGAGGTGTTGGAAAATGCTGCTGAGGTATGTGAAGCATTCGGGAGATTTTTCACTGTTGAGTTCTATGAAAGAATGAATAGCTCTTTTCGGATGTCTCGTTATCGTTGTACGACGAAAAAACATCAACCAAGTAATTCCATGGTTTTTCGAGAAGTAACTGCGTTAGAAGTTATCGAAGTTATAGATTCATTAAAAAATAAGGCTTCTGCTGGAATTGACGAAATTCCTATAAATGTGCTGAAAAATTGCAAGCAAATTATTGCTGATCACTTGGCTAATTTGGTGAACATGTCTGTCTTCGTGGGTGTATTTCCGGAAGTGTTAAAAGTATCGCGGACCCTACCAATTTATAAGAAGGGTGACCCTTTAATCCCAGATAATTATCGACCAGTGTCTATTTTGAGCGTCTTTTCTAAAGTTATTGAAAGAATAATGTACCATCGATTGATAAATTATCTTGAGGACTTCAATTTACTGTCCAATTCACAGCACGGTTTTCGCCCGGGGCGCTCAACGAATACTCTGATGACTGAGCTGGTCCAGGGCATATCTTCACGAATGGATGAGGGTAAGTACGTAGTTGTTATCTGTTTCGATTTGAGAAGAGCATTTGATTGCCTGAAACCTGCATTTGTGTCCGAAAAGTTGGAGAAGATTGGAGTTAGAGGAGTTCTGAATAGTTGGCTAACATCGTTCTTGACTAATAGAAAAATGGTCGTGAAATTAGCTGCAGTCTCATCCGATTTGTTGGATATTCTGCTTGGTTCACCACAGGGTAGCGTGCTTGGTCCTCTGTTATTCGATGTTTTCGTGGATGATCTTGGTGAGTTTCTGTTGGAGTTCTTATCGGGGATTCTCCTTTTCATGTATGCTGATGATGTGAACGTTTTGATCAGTGACCGATGCCCAGTAGAACTTGAGAGAAAATGTGACCTGGTTCTTGAAGGGTTTAGTAGTTGGTGTGAGCAGAATCATCTGTTGGTTAACTACGAGAAAACGGTCGCTGTGGAGTTTCATGTTCCTCAGAGACTTAGAAGTGGTATCGGATTGATTTTTAATGACGTTCCAGTGAAGTTTTTGTCACATGTAAATATTCTTGGCACGGTGGTTGATGAACATCTCAGATGGGATTCTGAAGTTGATAGCATTTGTAAGCGACTTCATAAAAATTACTTCACTATATCTCACATTAAGAAGTTGGTGGGCAATGACAGCGCCCTGGCTTTTTATTATTCAAATGTCTTCTCTACATTGAGGTATAATATTATGGTTTGAGGCCGATCTGTTGAGTGGGAGAGAGTTTTTATCTTACAGAAGCGCATTGTGAGACTACTATTTGATCTACCATCTAGAGTGTCATGTAGGGATTATTTTAAGCACCATCACATTTTAACTGTTCCATCTATTTATATTTTTTATATTTTAATTTACACACACAAGCGAAGCTCTCGAATTCTCAGACGTGAAAAGGTACATTCCTATGAGACAAGGAACAAATATCGTTTCTGTGAGGAGAGGTCAGTTCATGCTTTTCATGAAAGGTCTCCGAATGTTTCGGGTTGTAAACTTTTTAATATGTTGCCGTCTCGTTTAGCGCATATGTCTTATAAACACTTTAGTAAGACACTGAAGGAGATTCTTGTTGATAATTGTTTTTATTCCCTTGAGGAATTTTGTAATTTTGTGAAAACCTTTCATTAATGTGTAATGTGAATTATTCAGTATTGTATATTTTAATATGTATCCTGCTTGTATGGACGTATTCTGGATTCATGGAATAAATAAACATTATTATTATTATTATTATTATTATTATTATTGATTATACGGATTCCTAAGGGTGCTTACTTAGTGTGCTGATCTCAAACCACCCACTGATGGGGCTCCTCGCTTTGGGCGTTTGAGTCAGACGTGAGTTAGTGCCTTAGTGCCCTTCAGTCCATTGGGTCAGGTTTATCGCTTGACTTGAGGTCTAAGGGTGGGTCCCCACGATCATTCTTGTTGAACATCCGGATCCGTCAGTCTGTCGTCGTGTTCATTTATTTTATTGATCATACCGATTCCTAGGGGTGCTCACTTAGAGTGCTGATCTCAAACCACCCACTGATGGGGCTCTTCGCTTTGGGCGTTTGAGTCAGACGTGAGTTAGTGCCTTAGTGCCCTTTAGTCCATTGGGTCAGGTTCATCACTTGACTTGAGGTCTAAGGGTGGGTCTCCACGATAATTCTTATTGAACATCCTGAACCGTCCGTCAGTCATCGTGTTCATTCATTTTATCGATCATACCGAATCCTATGGGTGCTTACTTGGAGTGCTGATCTCAAACCACCCACTGATGGGGCTCCTCGCTTTGGGCGTTTGAATCAGACGTGAGTTAGTGCCTTGATGCCCTTCAGTTCATTGGTTCAGGTTTACCACTTGACTTGGTGTCTAAGGGTTGGTCCCCACGATCATTTTTAGTGGACACATCGAACCGTCCGTCCGTTTTCGAGTTTGTTATTTGACATATCATATCATTTCCGCGAGACGTTTACTTGGAGTGCTGATCTCAAACTATCCACCGTTGGGGCTCCTCGCTTTGGGAATTTGAGTCAGACGTGAGTTGGTGTCTCAGTGCCCTTTAGTCCATTGGGTTAGGTGTATCGCTTGACTCGGTGGCCGAGAGTGGATTTCCGAGATCTGTCAAGTTTAAATACCGATTTGTGGATTTAATATTTTTGATCCGGTCACAAGTTAGTTCTGCAATAGGACACAACACTTTTCACTGCTTTACCGTCTCACCATACTACTTTGTGTGCTCTCATTTATTCACTGTAATAACCTATCACCGTTTGCATTTTATTTCACCTTTCCGTACATTTATCACCGCTAACTATTGCTATACTCACCCTAATATTTGCCGTTCCGTACTTTACTTTTCCGTCTGTTTATTTTGCTTGCTAGTATTCATTTTTGACATTGTTGATTACACTTACATAACATCTTGTATTTCACATTTCTTTTTGTTTATTTCGTTCATTTGTATTCATATAAACCGCACCGCTTTATTCTCCGTTCACTTCAATCATCCATTTCACCGCATATTATCATCACTGTTCGTATTTACCTATTTTAATTATTGAGTCATTTGATTACACACCGTAGACACGGTGTTGAACATTGTGTATATATTTGTCTTAGCATTTTGACAATTCAAGTGGTCGTATTTGATTGAACTCTCCTGACACTGTACCATTGTGTTGGTACTGCTCTTATAATTGTGATTTTCCATTAAACCTGTACATATTGCAATAAAGTTGTATATAGACTTTGTGTGTTTCACTGCTATACCTGTACAGTGTCAGTATCTGTTGTGAGAAAAACTTTTACATACTAATCGCTACCAGCTTTAAAAGCTACTCAGGTAATACCGTTAGTGCACTATTCAATCAAGGCGTTACAACCTTGTAAAACCCATTGTAACTGGCACCCGAGCAAAGTTTTAAGAGTTGAAATAATCAGGTTACACCGCCACCGAGAAAAGGTTGTCACACAATGTGTACCAATCCCACGGTCAACGCATTCTCGTGGTGGGTGGACTGAGTAATTTCGATTACGCTCAAGCAGTCGGTGCAAGGAATCTAAAGTTAAGTCGTTGTTAGCAATAGCTCCATACGGTTGGTTGATTGAATGACCAGCTCAGATTAAGGTGAAATATTCGTTGAATTATCAACAGGTACTCGTCCTTGTGATATTTTACTGAAGTTAACTCGTTCCCTCTGAAGCCACTGAAAACGTTCAAGAGGCCGAATGGAGACTGAATTATTTATGTCCAAAACGACTTCCTTAGGAAACTGGGTCGCATACCTCGGTTATGAGACCTCTCCTCAGTACCGAAGCTCTAATGAGGATGAACTTCTAATTATCCGTTACTCGTGAACTAAAAGAACGGAAAACACTGAAGTGTGCAATTCCGTTCTGGAGGGAAACAAGAAGTCCTAGAATCAAATACTACACCCTCATGCCTCATGCCTCAGGTTTGAAAAAGGAGAAAATTATTTCAGATACGCCCTCGTACAATGAAGTAGAGCGTTTGCTCTTTGAGTTGGCCCTCGCACACGAGAGCTTCACAGTTGCTCCTGTAGGTGGAATCCACCACTGTGACACTGGTGATGGCAGCTGCGATGAACCAAATCTAAACTGTCTAGGGTAACGTTACCTTCTGTCTGGGAAGCTTCAGCAGAAACTTCCATTCAGATAGGTTTTAAATGAATCCCGGCTATATCTTTTTAGAATACTAGAGGAAGATGTACTTACCTTCCGCCTATGTGTATCAATAGTATGGGCCAATAAAATTTTGCATATTTTCCACCAGGAATTTTCAACGTAATTCCTGATAATCTGAAAAATAAATAAATATTAAGGAATTTAAGACACGTTTGAAGATTGGATGAACAGTGGAAATGGACAAATAATACACATATCAATAAATAAAGATTAAATTATAAAAATCTAATTCTGATTCCCATCTAACAAGAAAAAGTACTTACCTACCGATAAGAAGGAAAAAAGATGCCTGACGGTGACAGAATATTTCCTCATGATGACAAGAAGTAATATTCGAATGCGACGAAATATTACACCCAATGATGAAGAAACAATACTCGAAAATTTTACCCCTCCTTGAATGTCATGGGTTTTTCCTTGCAGAGAATATGAATATTCATGTTTCATTTTCCTTCGACGTTCACCCTCATGGAACAATTTCGAGAATGATTTTTCAAAGTCACAAATAAGTGATAAGTTTTTTACTCTGTGATCAATTATTTTCATTTTTCGAAATATACTCAATTTTGCGTGCATGTTCTAGGGAAACAGCTTGCTATCGTTTTGTCCAGATGTCTATAGTTTTAGAGTGTTTAGCCGAAAATAGCCTCAAACGACTTGGTTGGACTCACTGATGACGAATCCGGTGTCAAAATCGAATCTGTCCGTCCAGCTGCCGGCCGTGAACACGATAACTATCGAACGGAGCAGGCTTGAGTCTTGAAACTTTTAGGGTAGTTTACGCATCGAAATGGCGCGGTTACCTTCGTTAATGGGACAAATCAGCCTAATGATTTCGGAGTTATAGCCATTTGAAATTTTGAGGTTAGTTCCCTGATATTTCAGGGACTACCTGAGAGATTGGATTGAAACTTGGCAGTAAGTTGATAACGACGCGCGACAATAAGCAAAAATTTTTTGGGATCTCATGGTCACTCAGTTCGAAATTTTTTTAAAATTTTTTCCCGAGTTTTTTTCAGAAAAAATTTGTTTTCAGAAACTATCGATTATATTCTGAGGAAACAGTTTTGCTCGTCCTTTGAGCTTCATATTTCACAAGAGTGTACCAAACTTCAATTCGATACGGCAATTAGGTTTGGAGAGATTAGGAAAACATGAATAATATTTCGTGTTTTTTTTCTCGATATCGATATATAGAAATACTGATTCAATCATGTTCAAACTTTGCAGCTAGTTTGAAGATGCTGAAGGACAACTTTGTGCAGAATTTCGTGATGATCGTGTCATAAGAACAATTTGAAAAGAATTTTTCTTGGTTCTCTGTGATCTCGTAATCATACTATCCTCATTAAATTCTGTATGAACTATCGAACTGTCATGATTCTATAAAGCACTGGATTTCAATTCGATCTGATCTGTATTTTTGAAAATATTGGGAAAATAAAATTTTGAATGCGGAATCATTGGGGTGAATTTCACCTATTCACGAATTCGGCCTTCGTAATTATGATCCAAACCTTCTCTACAAATTTCGAGTTCCATCGTTGTTTCTTTCGGAAGTTATTGTGTTTGCGGTCGGTCGTACTTTATCGAAAAGAACCTAGAAAAGCACTTCCATGAAGGCAGCAACTTTCGCGCGCGTGTTCAAATTTGTTGCCAAAGCGGTCATCTCCATTGAACATGAGCGCAGAAGCTGCTGACTTCACGGCAGAGGATTTCTAGGTTTTTATTATTATTATTATTATTATTATTATCATTAAAATACTGAGAATACTTCTGCGACTTAGAGGTTTCAGTTAGCCTTACATATTCCTCCAAATGTCCACCATAGGGATTATCTCAAAAAGACCTGTATAATAATAATAATAATAATAATAGAAATTTATTTTCAGAATTATTATCATTGACAACAAAATGAAAACAGGGCAACAAAAAACAAAATTATCTCTTATTTCATATAAAATTCACAAACAAGAATCTCTGAATTCTGTGAGCGAATAAGGCTCACACTTCAATATGAACAGATATAATGTCTGACGATATAAATTAAATGTTAATATGCATATGGTTTTGGGAAGTGAATTATACAACTTGATATCCATATGGAGAGTACCTCGCTCTGTATTTGAGTACTTATGGATTGGATAGAAATATTCCTAAGTTCTTCCTGTCAGATTTTTGTTTTCATATTTTTCAAAATAGTGAGGATGTTTACGAAAAAATAATACTATCTTATAAATGTATAATCCAAACATAGTTAAAATATTGTTTGCTTTGACGAAGCCTCTACAGGATGATCTAAACTTTATATTGAACATTGTTCGTACTGCATATTTCTGGGTTATAAAGATATTTTCTGCTTGTGAGCTCGATCCCCAAAAAACAATACCATATGACAAAACTGATTGAAAGTTTGCAAAACAAATGGTCTTTATAATATTTATATCTACTGAATGTTAAATTCAACCTAGATATCACGTCATCACAATGTTGCATCCAATTCAAATGTCTGTCTAGAGATAATCCGTGAAGTCTTGTACTTGCGCTTGTTGTCACTACGCTATAGCTGATTGTGATGCTCTCAGGGTAGGCCACGTTTGATCTGGGATTGGAGAAAAACACTTTGTTTGTTTTATCTGAATTAAGTGTTAATGCATTATTGAAACACCAGTTTTACATTATTGGGAAGGCACTTTTCAGACCAAGTGTAACTTGTTCAGCTTCTTTAGATGAAACGATAACATTTGTGTCATCAGCATATAAGTAGGCGTCAATCTCAAAATCTTCAAAGGGCTCCTCCGGATCGCTGATTTGCTCACTAGTATCCGGGAGGTCGTTATCGTAGACGATAAAAAGAATTGGTCCCACAATAGTACCCTGTAGTATTCCTGTGGATATGGACACTTCAGATGAAAAGAGTACCTCATCATTCACCTCCAGTACTATCATCTGTTTTCTTTCCTTCAGGTAACTTGAAACCAATCTTAGTGGAATACCTCAATTCCCGTTCCTTTCTAGTTTCTGAAGTAGTATACTGTGTTCGACACATACCGGGTGACCCATTTTAACTTAGGCAGCCAAATAACTCGAAAAATAAGCACACTTCGAAAAAATGTTTAGAATCAAAATTTCGTCATTTCGAGGGGGACGTACAATGACGTTAAAATGAGCCCCCCACCCTTCCCCCTGGGCGGTGAGGGGGGGCAAGTTTGAAATCTTAAATAGGAACCCCTATTTTTTATTGCATATTCGGAATCTTTGGCTAAAAACACATACAATTTGTCTGAAACATTTTTCTCGATTCATGATAGATGGCGCTGTAATCGACAAAATTCAATTTCTTCGATTTCTCTTACTGAGAACCCATGCTTACGATTCTGCAATAAATTAACAATAAAAATACCACGTTTTCATTGTTACAAGTGTTTATGTATTTTTTTAACATTTGTACTCTGATAAAATTTTGGTAAAATGGCAAATTATACGCCTACAGAAGTAGTCGATATGCAGTTTCTTGAGAAGTAATTAATGAGTAATAAAAAATAATGAGAAGTTTGTTTTAAGACTAATTTCGAGTATTAACAATGAAAACGTGGAATTTTTATTGTTGATTTATTGCAGAATCGTAAGCATGGGTTCTCAGTAAGAGAAATCGAAGAAATTGAATTTCGTCGATTACAGCGCCATCTATCATGAATCGAGAAAAATGTTTCAGACAAATTGTATGTGTTTTTAGCAAAAGATTCCGAATATGCAATAAAAAATAAGGGTTTCTATTTAAGATTTCAAACTTGCCCCCCCTCACCGCCCAGGGGGAAGGGTGGGGTGGCTCATTTTAACGTCATTGTACGTCCCCCTCGAAATGACGAAATTTTGATTCTAAACATTTGTTCGTAGTGTGCTTATTTTTCGAGTTATTTGGCTGCCTAAGTTAAAATGGGTCACCCTGTATATGGCAGCTGGAAATTATCCAACTACTCACAACATCAACTCTTTGGGAAATTCACTCTGAGAGCACGCCAATCGATTTTCAAGGGGTTTTTTGAATAGCTTATTTTCTCATTACTGCAGAATTGGAATAAAGGAAGTAAGATATGATTACTCCCAGATAGGCAAAGCCGCCAGTTGAATTCAACATAACCTAATCGGAAATGTTCGAAGTTTTAATTTTGTTCTACGTAGTCTTACTTTTCTCGTCATTTCGTATAATTGACATCATTCACAGCGAGTTTAATACGGAATTTTTTATCTTCCTCGTAAAAAATTTAATAAAACAATTTTCTTGGTAGGAGATTCTCGCCTTCTTGTAATATTCTGTTTCGTAGTCGGCTCCGTTCGTGTCATTATTAAGGCAAAAGGAACATCCCTTGATATTTCTCAAATAAGCGGCCACTTCTGAAAAAGGTTTTTTGATCTTTTATGAACATTATTTGCTCTCAAGCGCTTGAATGATGTCCAGGAAATTGATTGTATATCATATTGACGAATTTCGGAGACTGATTCTCTGAAACACATTGAAATGAAAATTCAATAAAATGTATTGTCAGGGATTTCTGTGCTTAATATCTGGAACTGAAGTTGCCATCGATTTCAGATCCAGTAACTTAGGAAATATGAACTTGAAAATTTCAAATGAATATCAACTTTTCATATTTAATGATCTATGCAGGAGATAGGTATTATTATACTAAACTTTTATGCCGAAGAAAACTATTACTTTCACATTCTGTTGAATTGAAAATGAATTGCCTATTTCAACATTTCCTTTTCACGAGAGCGTATTTTTATTAGATTGCTTCGGAAAATAACACATTTTTTTGTTCGTATGTCTGCAATTCTCGAAGTTTGCTCCTAAAAAACCAAGTTGGGAACTATTCTACTTGAAATTCAATTATTTCCGGTCAACCGTGGATTCGTTAACTTTCGAACGGAACAAGCGAGAGACGAAAAACATACGACGTTCATGTTCGTTAATGGACAAAATCCTTCCAACAGTTTCGGGATTATTCCCGATAGATCTTTTTTTAGATATTTTCTCAAACTCACGGAGTACAAATTAGATTAAAAATTGGTAATAAATTGTGGAATTCAGACACCGAAGCTTATGAAAAATTTCTTTAGGATCATATCGTGGAAAAAATTGTTTTTGAGAAACTAAATCTCTGGTTTCTAGTCAGTATTTTGCTATACTTTTTATGTTTTCGATCTACCGAAAAAATTTTTTCACAGAAATTGGATTTCATTTCGCTAAAGATACATTCTATAACCAATTACCTAGTTTGAATCGCATCAGTATTCCTCGAGATATTGGGAAACAACTCTGAAATTTATAGTAAGAGGTGCAATTCAAGTCATTCAAGATCACATTCGACCAACAATCAAAAAATATAGAAATTTGGAGACAATTAGAACGCGCTGTTCCCAAGAATAAGCCAATGTAAACTTTACTCATTTCTGATACCTTATATAAAATTTCTAATTATACAACTACCGTGATATCTTGAATATGGTATAAACACTCCTCACAATATTTCAGCACTCATTACTAAATCGACGGAATATGTACATTATTTAATGATAATAATGCTTTACTGCCATAACAATGTGATACATCAATTCATAAAAAGTGCCATTGAGGTTTTGAATACAACATTTGAAAACTCAATAATTGAGCAAGAATCACAAGATATGACAAGAGGCCAAAACTGAAGCTCACAATAATACAAAATAATAACACAAATCAGAATACACACGACTAGGGTTATAGGAATGAAAGAATAGGAAAAGGAAAAAGCACGGTCCGATGAAATCACCTTCATTCATCACAGTTCTGTACCAAATAAATATTTCTTGAGTGCAATTCTGAACGACAAAAAACTGGCGTGAGGTAAGGAGTTTTTACGCGCTTGTTCAAATTCGAACTATTAGATTAACACGAAATTTTGCACATAGTTGCGTGTTGGTGATCTTCACCTGATTACGTTTCATCTGTACTTCTTGAGATATTTCGGAAATAACGTTAAAATTTAAAATGAAAATGTCAACGAAATTTGCTTATATCTCCAAAAGTGGATATCGGATCGAATTGAAATATGAATCATTGTTGTTGAATACTGACTCTATGTTTGTGCCAAATTCCATTGGAATCTAATCAACATTTTCAGAGAAAAAAAAATTTCATCAAAAAATTCAAAGAATTCGGAATGAAATTTTTTTTCAAAATTCTAGATTCACACGAAATGCTCTAAGTTGAGCACTTCATGAGATATCGAGGAATTAACCTCAAAATTTCAAATGGGCCTAACTGCGAAACTGTTCGACCGATTACGTCCAATTACGAACTTAACCGAGATATTTGAACTCCTAACCTAATCTGACAATTTAAAGTTTTTGAGTCTTTTCCTTAGAAAGTAAGAGCATATACGGACGGACATCCGGACAGAATTCAATTTGACCACGGATTCTTCTTCAGGAAGTTTCACCAAATTATTCAAGACCATTTTCGACTTAAAATTCGAAAATTACAGACATCCTGACGAAATGATAACGCGCCGTTCCCTAGAAAAAGCGCGTAAAAATGTTGCACTTGTAGTGATGAAAGCAGGAATACGATTCCGAAGCTGGGGGAATTTCAACGAAAAACGTTTGGAAATAAAACTAGTGGTATGTGTAGGTATCCTGAGATAAGTGTTGGAATGAGCTCTGGTATTGTAATACTCATTACCAAGACCTCGAAGGCACTCGCAGAGGTATTACGGGACACGAGCCCTCATAACATTGAAGCCCAACAATAATAAATTGTAAGAAGTTTGAGCTCACGTCAAAACCACTAACATGGTCGAACCTTCTCAGTACATCAACAAAGCTTATGCCGACATTCCGCAACCGTACAAACTGAGCTATTGTGAAACCAGCCCCATATAAGTCACATCCGCATACTCAATTATGGATAGTAATAGCGAATAAAATAAGGTTCTTTTTCAATTCTCGAAAACTCGTAGTGTAGAATCTATACAAGGAGGTTAAATCTAATTCACCATATAGTTGAACTCTTTATTCTCCTTTCATACAGGCTATCAAGCCATTCTAGAAGCCATCTGAAAATTATATTACATTAAAATTGATATGAGTTACCAGAAGTGTGATGTTCAGGCTGTTAGATTATTCGGAAAATTCAAATTTGAGGAAGCACATGGCAACTTACTACATGAATGTTGAGTTCTTGTCAGATATGATGAAACCTCTCCAGTTATAGTAAAACAGTAATTAAATAATTTAATTATTGTTTCATTATTGTATGTTACCTTTCATGTTGCCCCGACTTGAAACTATAATTGGAGATGTTTCATCATATCTGACAAGAACTCAACATTCATATAGTAAGTTGCCATGTGCTTCCTCAAATTTGAATTTTCCAAATAATAATCTTACAGCCTGAACATCACACTTCTGGCAACTTGTATCAATTTTAATGTTATATAATTTTCAGATGGCTTTGAGAATGGCTTGATAGCCGAAACATCTCAGCCTTTATGAAAGGGGAATAAAGAGTTCAAATATATAGTGTATCAGATTTAACCTCCTTGTAAAGGTTCTTCTTGTGGCAAGGTGTAGAAAGTTTTCTAACAGACGAAACTGATGCATAGCACGATAGTACTTTTGAAAACATGGGGAAGAAAAATATTTTTTTTATCTCCGCAATATTCGCAAAAATATCACCCATTTATGAGTTGCGTTTCCAGTACTTAACTTGCTATCCTTCAAGTTCTTTTGAGTTACTCCGAAGATCTTGAAGAGAATTGTTAAAAATTGGATAGAAATTATTATTTTTAGAAAACGTCCTTGCAGATTGCGGGATTCAAACTATTGTTCTAGGGCACATTCTAGAAATAATGTTTCCCAAACTAAAATATCGTAAAAATGGTATCGATCAATGAAGTGAACTGTTACGTTTCAGAGCCTCCCAGGGGTCCCAGGAATCAAGCTCACCCCCCAAAATATCTACATTTTTGAAGAAATAGGTTTAAAATTTTGAACATTGATACAACAGATTGTTTTACATCGACTGAAGTAATTCATGTGTATCTGAGTTCTAGTGCAACCGGAAGTGGATATTGGAAGTTGGCATATTTGAATTCTACATTGGAAATCGGATGGAATATTGTCAAAATAGAGATGAAATAAAAAAAAAATAATTGAATTTTCTGGTTGTTTTCAACTTCGTGTCGATTGTAATGAATCAAACATAAAATTTGGTGTTATCAAAATCATTAAGATTTGTTTCAACTAAAAAATTGACCCCTTGGTCTAACGTTATTTTGTTCTAGTCCCATGCGAGGGGTGAGACTTCTGCTATAACTCTTCTTTTACTAGGTGTAAATTTATGAAATGTGGCATGCATATTTTCTTATCATACTGTATCTGAATAGGAAATAATGTTATTCATTTTCCAATAGAGCACCATTATAGGGGACACCTTTGCCACATTTCGATGTAGCATTCGGTTCCTTACCTATTTTCACAAACATATGATTCGAAAATTAATAGGATCACTGTAGAATCGGAGCGTATAAGTGCAAAACTTCATAAACCTAATTAAAGTCAGAGCAGAAGGCTCGCCCTTCCCAAGAGACTGAATCAAAAAGCTCTTTACTTCTGCCCAAATGGTCCACTTTGAGTAAAAAGTGTTTTAATGATTTGTAATTATGCTGATAATTGGTATATCCAGAATTCAACTGATCCGATGACAAATTTTCTTTGATTAAGATTTTTTCTTCATTTTATTTTTGTTTTGACAAGACTCCATTTAGCATTCCAAAGTTTTATTTGAGTATGCAAAAATGAGCATCAGATCATAAGGAAAAATCGAAAGTTACGTCCATTTTCGGGTAAACCGAAAGTCATAGACACACTTTATTCAGCTTATTCGATGGAAATCAATATGTAGATCACAACAGTGCTTTTCTGCAATTTTTCAATTTGTGACAAAGGATTATATTCAAACTCAATTTGTATTGAGATTCATCTCAGTATCATGAGTCTTTCAATATAAAATCGTGTAACTCTGGAATACCCCATATTGTCGAAGTTATCGTGTCAAGAAATAGATGACAGACCGAACATAAATTCAGTTCGACTATGTCCTCCACTTATTTCGTGTAACGCTCACATGTTACACAACATTGCATCTCATAACGTATTACATACAAGATTTTTTCTAATTATGAATGAAGTAATAGTGAATATATGATATTATTGATAAGAATTGTAAAAACATGAATCAAGTCTCTTGATTCAGCTTACAAAAAATTCATAAATTGATGAGAAGAAGATAAAAATATATTATTCAACGAGCATGTAATGACTGCTATTATTCACGATGGTGAATCGCCCAAGTGGGCAATGGCAATTATATGCGAGTTAAATACAATACTTTGCCCACGACTTTATTGGTTAAATTGGAATAATTCTGCATTTTGGAGAACCTACAATAGAGTTGTCACAATGCTATACCTTCATTCTCTGTGATTGCTGGAAACTGTCAGGCTTACGAAAAACGTCGAAACTTTCACTTGATCTATGCATGGAGTGTATAATATTCATTATACGCTCCTATTATCCACGACTTAATTAATGACTGAAATTTTTCTTGAACAGGGACCATCGAAATATATATTATTCAATGGTCGAGGACAGTATTCTTGCTTATTTTGGGAGTATGGGAGATCTGAAAGTATCCATTTTATGTGGACTTCACTCAATTTTAAGATCCGAACCAAATCTCAACAAAAATACTGACTACAAAAATTACACAAAATTGATAACGGATATTGAAAGGCAATCGTATGGTTGGTGCTTAGAAGCCAAAAGTATTTACCAAAGACGATTTTGCCAAATTTTTGTCAGAGGCTAATGACAACGAATACTTAATGGCTAAGGTTGTAATGATTATTGGAACACGGTTAACGTTTCTTTCATTTGAAAATGTTTTAAATTAATGAAGCCGTTTTCGGGTTCATATCCCTCCGTCAAAAGCAAAGTTATTCGACAGTTTGCAATGACTACTGGTGGTATTGAAAGTATGAATTTTGTTTGAATTTTCAAAAAATTTACTGAGTTCCGAACTGAAACTCTAACACAACCGATTTGCCGTGCTTTATTTGAATGAAAAATGTACCAGAAATCCTACAGGAATCAACACGTTCAGCAGTCTGTCAAAAGATATTTCATAATTTCTTAGACTTTCAAATCTTGCTCTTTATACTGGCCACTTTAATGAATGACAGTGGCGCTGATATTCAAAAATTAAAGAGACACGGTGGTTAGACAACAAGCAATGTTGCGGAAGAATATGTTGAGAATCCATAGAAGATAAAAACGTATTACACAAGATGTACTTGGTGAATCATCTTATGCAGTATGCCCGAATAACAGCAAGAGCGAGCCAGAAAACAAGTTTGTCGACGGAAAATAAATTACACAATAATTGCTATAATTGTGTACCTAATCAATATTCACAATTTAGCGGAACAATTTATATAATAAATAATTCATTTTATATCTCTTTTATTCAACTAATTTTGAAATCCATTTTTTCAAATTTTGACATATGAAGTGAAATTTTTGGAACTGATGAACGTTATGGAACGTCTTATTTTGTGTTATTAGTTGAAAAAAAGTAAATATACTACAAATGGTGATGACAATTAGTTTTCACAATTAGTGACAAAAAAAATTCATTCATCTGTTATAACACAAAATATGGACATACATTATAAATAAATCATCTATAACATTTTCAAATAGAAGCAATGTTGACTCTGCCTTTCCTCAAAGTCCTGCCATTCCAATAATTATTACACCCTGAACCATTGAGGTATTCTTTATCATCAGATTGTAGCAAACATTCGACGAAATATACTTCGGCAGAAACTTTTGACTTCTTGGCACTGTAGCTATCGGATTGCCTTCTTATGTACGTTATCAAATTTGTGCATATCCAATATCAATAATCATGTTAAGCTCTAGTTCGAATCTTAACGTTTAGTACAGTGTCTATAATGTGGATAATTTTGGATCTTTTCCAACCTCAAAATATGAATGCAAGACTTTCTCATTAATATGTTTTATCTTCTTGTCATAACACCAAGGTATAATTTTTTCGTGAGCCGAATTCTGAACTGCCTTTGACTTTTTGGGAAATACTTATGAGGTAGCAACACCGGCTGCCCCTTCAACATCGCTTGGCAGCTCTTCAGAACTTGAATCTCATTTTTGTGGAGTTAAATAAAAGCCGTGCGGCTTATTTATTCACAATATGCCAAACTGAAGTGATAGCAGTCGAGAGACTTTTTCAATTTTATCAGTAATATTCTATATTTATTATTACCCCATTCAAAATGGAAAAAACTTGTATTCAATACGTTAAGAAATGCAATTTGTATGATTTGTGATCTTTTGCTGAACGACCGCAGTGAGTTTCGCAGAAACCTCTGGCGTTACACAAAATGTGGTGTCTCGTAAATAGTAACATAAATAGCTATTTTGCCACCAGCATGATACTGTACTTTGTGTCACAAAGTAAGAAGTTTCATAACGACAAATATTCTTATGAAGTACCGGTTTTTATGTCGAAATTTAAAAAAATCTTGTAGTTCATAATACTACAAACTACACTGCATTAATCAATATTTCTGTGAGAATTATTCAGTTTAGAAAAGTTGAATGGCAAACATATTTCTTCATATGATAGAATACGACTGGGAGAGATATAAGATTTAGACACCGAAATATAATACCATAAACAAGAGAAAAATTCCTTGGAGCCAAGCTGGAAAATCCCCTATCGTTCAAGGCAACAAAAATAACAATCTGGGTATCTGCACAGCTTTACTTTGCTCCGTAAAAGAAAACACATCTCTGAAATAGCCAGGAGATATTTCAGGGCCAATTCTTATCTAGATCCCCTTCGCAATCCCCATATAAATGGAATACCACTCTGCTGAATAGATTTTCCTACAGAACATACTGAGTTTTCTAGCTAGCTCGTGAAAAATGCCCATAAAGGTTCTCAATGACGCAACTCCAATGTTTCCTCAACGAAGATGAAGTCATAAGAAGAGTAGCTAGGTAATACTGCAGAAATAATGTCCATTATTTGCAGCCGAGCTACTTCTCCTGACACATGAACAACGGCATATCATTGTATTGCCTCTCTTCCATCGCTGAAATTTCACTCATACAGAGCTTCCCTGAGTTGAAGAACCACTTATCCTAATGCTTATTACCATGAAAAAGGCAAGATACGGAGGGCTTTTCTCCTATCACCAGCAATTTTGCGTTTCATGATAGGCATATGGTTCCAGAAAAGACTGTGAGTTCTCTTCAGGTTTCAAAACTGCCAGTTAATTGCTTATAAGATACATTTATATGAGTACTGAAATGAAACTATGATGGAAATAATCCATTTCATACTGCTGCTATATGGATAATGCAACTTTTCGAGTGAACTTCAGTTGTTAAATCTCTTGGCAGGGATAGAAGATTCTTGTAAAACTGAAATGTGTAAGAATTTATATGAAGGAGTAGTGAATTTTTTGTTTTGAATGCTGTGCACTATCATTTTGTGGAGATTTGCTCTGAAAGGATCATCAGAAAGTTCACTCATATTAAGTCCCAGATGAATAAAATCGTTGGTCCTCTTATTCTCCTCAAGATTCAAATGAATCAAAAAAAATCTAGGGAAGTCAGCAACTTTAGCGTGCGTATTCGAATTCGTTGCCAAAGTGGTTATCTTTTCACGGACCTTCACTTCCTGATTGAAAGATTTGGTGATCTTCCAATCATATTATCCTCACGAATTTCTGTATGAACCTTCAAGCTGATGTTTTTCTAACAAGAACTGAAATTAAATTCGATCTCTTCTGTATTTTTCGAAATATTGAAAAAAAATATTTAAATGGGTATATCTACGGAATCATTAGGCGGATTCTACCCATTCACGAATTTCGACCCCGTAATTACTGTAGATTAGCAATCGAAATAGGCATGTCACATTGTGTGAACTCTTAAATGTAATATCGATACCAAATTATTAGATATTATGAGAAAAAAACTTGAATGTTCAATGTAGATAACCGCTTTGGCAACGAAATTGAACATGCGCAAAGAAGCTGCTGCCTTCACGGTAGTGCTTTTTCAAGTGTGTTTTCGATGAAGTAATGGATTTCAATTCGATCTAATTTGTAGTTTTGGAAATATTTGGAAAATAAAATTAAGGCCGACCGTAACATAATCACTTACGTAAAAAACGACTTAAACACTCGATATTTATAGGGTATATAGGTTTGATGCTTAATTACGAAGGCCAAATTGTTCTAATGACGCTATCATCACGAAATTTTGCACAAAGTTGTCTATCAGCATTTCCAAACTAGCTGCAAAGTTTCATTATGATTGAAATAGTGTTTTTTGAGTTATTCCGGAAAAACATAACGATAATTTAAAACAACCTAGAAAAGCACTGACGTGAAGTAGGCAGCTTTTGCGTGCATATTCTTTCTTGGTGATATACTTTAAACATGCGTGCGAAAGTTGCTGACTTCACGTTGGTGCTTTTCTATCTTTTTTATATCTGAAACCGAACTATCAAAAATTAAACAAAAATTGTTTTTTTTTATGAAAAATGCCCTTGCGACAGGATTAAACTATTCGTCAAGGGCAGCTTCTTGGAAAATAAATTGCCCAATGAACAAAACAGAAACTATACAGACGATGAACGAAGTGTAGAGAGTAGGAATCTGACTGAAAATTTTCAGAATTATTTTATTTCGATTTTTCGTTTTGAGTTGACACTTTTGTCAAATTGACATTTTTGAGAAATTATTGCAACACAGATTCATTTGGTTCGAAAGTTTTTCAATTCTACCTAGTTCTTAAGTCAATTCAGCCAAATGGGGTCAATTTCTACAGAACAATGAGCAAAACTACTCTCAACTTCAATAAAATACAAGAGGTCTCTTCAATTTTTTTTTTCGAATCATCTGATTCCGACATCAGTGTTTTTGTATTGTCTCAATCTATCATGTGATTTCGAATGGTCGAGCATACATAGTTCGCTATTTGGGGATTTTGTATGTCCCTTTTCGAAAGGAAACGTCACAGCTTCCTTTGTTTATCATTTGTATTATATTTTGTATTGTTCATAAGGCAATCTGTTTTCTAAAAAACTACCCTTGACAAATAGATTAATCGGGCAATCCGCAAGGGCGTTTTCCATGACCTATATGAATACTACAGGGTTATCAGTTCATTGGTGAGGCTTCAAAAATAATAATTTCGAAAATTTATAATTGCAGTCATTCTAGTACTTATGCTGATATAATGGTAGGTGCTATCAGAAGAGAGAACTTCATTCCTGGGACAAAGTTTTCGTTCTGATAAATTTCTCATCAATTTTGGGAGGAAAACTTTGGAATGGATGCATAATTGCTTAGCATGTCATCTCTATAGAACATCTAGGGAAGAAGGCAGTCAAGTAGAGATAACAAGCTCCTCAATGAATTTAAGGAACAATGATCATCTACGTTGAGTTATTTATCAATACTTGTCATTTGTTCTGATTGATTTTTTCTGTTTTTCTGCAGGTAATGGAGCGGTAAATGAAAATCTAGAGAAGCACTGACTTGTGGTCAGGAGCTTTTACGCGCTTGTTCAAATTCTAACTATTAGATCAAGACAGAATGTTGCAACTGATTGGGTGTTGGTAGTCTGCAGCTAATTACGAAGTTTCAATCTGATTGCATTTGCACTTCTTGTGATATTGCAGAAATAACGTTAACATTCCAAATGCCAATGAATTTTGGCACATTTTCACGCGCTTGTTCTGGAAAACAGTGTTTTATCATTTCGTCACGATGTCTGTAATTTTCGAATTTTTAGCCGAGATTGGTCTCAAACGACAAGGTTGGACTCACTGATGAAGAATCCGTGGTCAAATTTGATTCTTACCGTCCGTTCGTCCGTACGTCCGGCCGTCCGTGTGTGCTATAACTTTCGAAAGGAAGAACCTAGAGTCTTGAAATTTTCAGTTTAGGATTTGATCCTGAATGCCCCGGTTAACTTCGTTAATGGGCAAAATCTGCCGAATAATTATTGTGTTACAGCCATTTGAATTTTTGATTTTTCGAAAAGTAAATATCGAATAGAAATTTGGACCATTGTTGTTAAATACTGACTATAAACTTCGTGCCGAATTCAAAATTTCAAATGGGTCTCACTCCTAAACTATCCAAGATATTTAGACTCCAAATCTAATCTGATAATTTCAAGTCACTAAGGCTTTTCCTTCGAAAGTAAGAGTACATACGGACGGACGGACGGAGAGAATTTTTTTGACCATGGATTCTTCTTCTAGCCAGTTTCAAGATATTTTGTCCGTTTTAATTCAAAAAGGAAGAATAAATTTTGTCTTGGAAAACGATGCCCTCTCTTATGAATATTGTCAGCCTATTTCTCTACGCTTATGCAGGGGGGCCGTATATTGTCTTTTAGGTTTATCTTTTTATGATCTTTTATCATAGATAGCAACGCATGGTGCCTGTTAATTGAAATTTTATGTATCGAATAACAGCTTCTCTATTGTGTTAATGGTTTCTCAAATTTTGACTCCAATCAGTATCTGCCAGTTGATATAATAATCACATTGTCGTTGAAGACATGGTACTTTGAAGACAATAAAAGTATATGGTGAAATATCAATCTCAACAGATAGAATGTGAAGGAATTACAGAAAATCTGTATAATTTATTGTTATTATTTATTTTTCAAGGATTGTATTGAGCCTCACTCAAATTAGTATCTAATCTTGTTTAAATTGAACATCATTCTGTTAGGGAAATTGCATGCATCAAGATTTCACCTGAACTCTTTCCTGTGTTAACCTCATCTATTTTATAGTAGTTATTTCCAATTGGATAGAAGTCTTAAATATTCCTTATTGAAAAATGTTACAAGGTATATATTTCGTGGATTTGTCTCGATAGAAAGTAGTGTATTCAAAATAAAATTTTTATTATATCCTATGTTGGCCAAACCTGGATATTTTAGCATGAGCATGCAGGAGTTAAGATAAAATTATAATAACATTTTTGAAAGTGTTTCATGAGAGACGAGCTGACACCATGTCTCCATTTGAGATCATATTTAGTAGATGATGAAATAACTTAGTTTTCTATCACTATATTTTATCAATGATTAACAGTGACACGGATTCCGCAATACTACTACAATTTCAAACTGGTGTATTTCAAGTTCTGCAACAAGGTATTTAAATGTCTTCTGTAGGCTTATTTCTCATGAATTTCGCAAGGTTATGAATTCCATAGGTCCATCTGTTCGTTTAGAAGTTTAACTTTCGGGTACTTAAATCATTCTTTCATATGAACTATCACAAAGTAGCTGACTACCCTTTCCATTATTTTTCATCACAATTCCAATTTTCGATTTCTCTTGAAAATAGTCAGTAACAGAGAACACAGTTTCTTCAATATTCGCCAGGTATTCGGAATTATTCAACTAATATATCTCCCCGAATTAATTATTTTTCCGAAGTAAGTTGACATTTTGAAAAATACATAATTGCTTTGAACTCTATGTAGAGAGGACAACGCTGCATAGTTATCTGACAGGAAAATGACTATAACCTAACATTTTCAAAATATACGTGGTAAAATGTGTAAGAAGTTCATGACCAACCAGGAGACTGCATAAAAATGAATGGAGTATATAGTATATATAATTGTTTCAACCTATTGAATTCTGGTAATTTTGGTGGCTCACAGATATTGATTCAACTTATTGGTGAGCAATGTATTTTGTTTTCAAACGATTTTATTTATTTCATGTTTCATTTCCAAATGTGTCCAATTCAATATAAATTCCATAGTTTAATTCATTATCAGTCCTTCGGAGTTCAATAAGTAATTAGTATACTTTCTTTAGATATTTTTCAAATGTTTGGATTTGGCTTGAATAGTCAAAAAGTCTTCATTGCCACAAACCTCACATACTCTTTCTGGACTAGTCAAATCAAATCTGCCATTCTGCAGAATGTATCGCAAAAAATTTCTCGAACAATTCCATTGAATATATGTTGAAGAAATGAAAATTCTTTCTTTGAGGTTAGGTGCTCTAATCAAATTCTGTCAAAATCATGTATAGATGTATGATAACATAATCATATCAGCTATCAGCGGGAATTTTCGAGCGTGAATTCTGTTACAGGCGAATTCTTGTCACCAAGGCCGAAGACGCTGACAAAAATTCACCCAGCCGTCACGTCTCCTAGTGTGCGCAGGGCAATGCTAAAATTGAGACCCAGTCGGGGTGACGCCACCAGTGCGCGGTTGCCCTAATAATTCGATCAAGTTATTGACCAACCTGATCTAATTTTTTTCCTTCTCACATTCTCTCCCGAGGCAACGTATACCAAGTTTACCCAATTGATAATTGATTAAAAATTTCTTGGTTCTTTATGGAAAATCCCCTTGCGAGTTGTACAATTGAATTATTTGTCAAGGGCAGTTTATAGGAAGAAAGTTGCTTGATGAATAAATCGATGGCAATGCTTCCAAAGCACAAAGAGAATACTCTCCGAACAGGCGCATTCCTCAGGTGAGTGTATTTTCATCAACCTACCGCAGAATTGTGGAAACAGGTATTGGGCAAAAGGCTCAAAAGGCTGGTGCTCCAGGAAATCGAAACATTTTAGATGAAGCAATATCAATAGTCAGTAGAAGATGCTCCTACAATAGGTACGCGTTAGGCTGCCATTGATCTTGAAATATCTCAGAAGAAAGTAGGGTGATGAAGAAAAACCGTTTGCATCCCTTTAATATCATCCCAGGACAAGGATCAGCAGGATGGTGACTCTGCTAAAAGAATCCAATTTTGCCGAAATATCCTAAATACTGACAGAAAGAATGCGCTAGATTTTCATCGAGGATCCTATGAACTGGCGACGCTAGATTCAATAGGGAAGGAGTGACTAATTTTCGCAACCTACATTATTGGTCGAATGTCAATTCGCATTCGTGAAAGGCAAAATTATTCCAAAAAAAATTTAGCGTTCATGCTTGGATGGGAGCAATAGCTTATTCTTTGAAAGGTCGTTATTACTTTCTATCTGATAACTTAGACGGAGAAAATTATGGAGAAGTTTTGATAACAAATATGCATTTTTTTAATGAGGTTTCCCAGATTGACAGGCGTGAAATTATTTTTCTAAGGTATGGGTGTCCCGCACACTATAGGCTAAGTGTTCGTCTGTTCATGAACGGATAGGTTTCTTGCATGTATCACGAATTATATTTTCATAATTTTCTCATTACATACCGAAACAGAATCATAATGTATACTATCACATACACACATCTAAAATTCCCGAATTTTGAATAATTCGGTATTAAAAATGGTCGAATCGGGACTCAAGATCGAAGCGGGAGAAACGGGTCAGATCGCCTTCTACGTCACTCGATACTGCAAGATTCACCGATTGATACAGCCGGCGCTGTCTATTGACTTGCTGGACAGACAAGTACACGAGAAGAGAGAGAGTGGATATATTCCGGTACGTCACGGAAGGCGCGAATTTTTGTCTCTTTGAACAGCTGATGTGTGAAGCGAAATTTAAAACATCATTTTCTCGTTGAAAATTGAAAATTTTGACGGCGTTTAAAGTGTTTCAGTAGTCGTATGGATAGATTATTCGATTCCAATAATAAAAATTTCATACAAGAGACCTATTGTGTCCTAATCGGTGGATTGGCAGGAGAGAAACTATTTCGTGGTCAGCGAGAAGTCCGGATCTAAGACCTTTAGATTTTAATGTGTGGGGCACTTTAGAAGAAATTTTTTATGAAAGGGAAATAAATTCACGTGAATTATTTCTGGAGAGAATATACGAAGTTCGAGGATAACAGACAGTAACTACTGATAAGATTAGAAAGAGGGCAATGCTTGTATCAGGAATGGTGAAGCATAATTCATGAATACATTTCTTAAAAAACTTGAGTTGGTTTCATAGAAGAATATGTAATTCTTTATTTTTTTTCTGCTTTATATATCCCCTTTCGAATTATACTAATCCTTTTAGAAAATCTAATAAAGCATAGTCCTGCTGTTCTCATACATATGAAAATAAAATAACCTAAAATTATAATCAACGTTCGTTAATGTAGAAAGAATTGACCTAAAAATTAACTGAGAAAAATCAAATGGTTGCTTATACAAATCTGCTGAACAGAAACTAGTGAAAGCATTCCAACGAAAACTTGTTTCGGGAGGAAAGAAGTAAGTTGGCAAATTTCAAAAAGGAATTGAGCATACATAAAAGTTGCAGGAAAATCGATATTAGAAATTGATTTTATTTTCTGCATATATCACCTTCAGAATCATACTAATTCTCTTTTAATATCTATTACAGCCTAGCTTCACTTTTTTAATATATTCTATATCATTTTCTCATGAAAATAATTCAAAATCATAATCAAAGTTGGTCAACGTAGAAAAAATTGACGAAAAATTAACTGACAAATTTCCTGAAAATCAGAAAAATTCAAATATCTCGGAAACTATTCTTTATTGGTTAGACATAAATATGGCTCAAACGACAGCTAATGAGTCATACTAACACCTCCACCAAGGTTCAAGTCTAATTTGGAATCACCCTCTATATATTTAAAAAATCATTGCAAAAGTTATGTGAAATTGTTTTTTCAGGTTAACGAATAGTAAAGTCTATAACTCTACGAAGCCTCATCTTACAAACCCTATATCACGGTCGAAAACTCCGACTTATTTACTTCGTTACTGTCGCATAGACACTTTCATGGATTTATATTGTGTGATGCAATTTTTCTATGAAACAGGTCAGTATACATTTCTGCAGAAGTGTAGGGTTGAAAAAATTGTGTATTATACAGGGTCTTTCACGAGGAACCTCACCCATATTTATACGGGAAACTACTGAACGTATTTTCATGAAATTCAGCACTTATAAGTATTTCACGATGCTGATGAAATCTAAAATATTTTCAAGGCATGAGCACCTCCGGTTTTTCCGGAAATGACGTCAACTTCCGTTTTTCAGATTAGAACACCATTTTTTTATTGCAGAAATAGATTCCTTAGAAAATTTCAATTTATTTTGATGTAACATTTTTCAGTTTTGGTTGGAAAATTCTCTCTGAGCGGCAAAATTCGAAAAAACAATCGAAAATAGAGCTCCGCTGAAACAAGAATAACTTCGAGGTTTTTGGATGGAAAATTTTCATTTTTGGGATTTTTCAAGATGTAAGATTGATGTATCCACTTTAAAAATTGAAATCGCGATTCATGATACAGGGGGTGAAAAAATCGCTTTGAAAGTTAGGGATGACAAAATCGTGAAAAATCAATTTTTTCAAATTAGAAACCCATTTTTTTATGGCCGATATTGAATCTACGTTAAAAAATAATGTGAGTGTATGCATCACACCCTTGCCCTAAAGTGGATATTTTCTGAGTTATTCACAAAAAACTGTTTTTCGTCTTGAATTTTCAGCTATTTCTTTTCCCTTCACGCCAAAAAGATGACATTTTCAGGAACTGTTACTTAAACCATGTTTTAGATTTTACTACCCTAATATGCAAGAGAAAAAAGTTACAGGTTGTTCCTAAATAGATGGCGAATTTGGATTCGAATTTGTATCGGAAACCTCTTTATTTCAACTAATCGGCCATCGGTTTTCTCTCCAGTGATAAATAGAAAATTCCTTATGAACCATATGCAAAAACTTACCATGTTTTACATTATTTTTTTTTAATGATAGATATCATTAATTACATCTGCCAAATTCCTCTTTATTCAGTAGCATTTTGTGTTTACTATTAATTTGGTGATAATTCGTATTAAGTTATAAAATCGATCACTATGCCTAATTTTACAAATGAAGATTATTTAAATCTCATTCTACTACATGGAGAATGTAATAAAGTTGTAGATAGAACGATTCGACTGTTCATTGAGAGGTTTCCTGACCGACCCAGACCAACGAGAGATACCATTAACAGAACCATGACAAACTTGAGAAATGTTGGATCTTTCGTTAAGAAAACTACACACAGAGAAAAAAGTGTAGTAGAAGATGAGAACAACGAAATTACAGTTCTTGCATATTTTCGTGTGAATCCTCAAAATTCTCTCAAAGATGCCGAGATTGATCTGGGATTATCTCAATCGAGTGTTTGGAGAATATTAAAAAAACATGAAATGCACCCATATAAATTCAATAGGGTACAGCATTTGAGGGAAACTGATTTCGTCAGGAGAACAGAGTTTTGCGAAGCTATGATGATTCGATTTCAAGAGAATGAAAACTTTTTGGACTGTATAATTTGGACAGATGAATCTAAATTCACAAAGAATGGTTCTTTCAATAGGCATAACAGTCATTATTGGGATGAAGAGAACAACCACCACTTCAGACAATGGAACTTTCAAGAGACCTGGAGTTTCAATGTTTTTTGCGCCATCAAAAATAATGCAATTCTCGATGTTCACATTTATGATGGGACTTTAACTGGTAAGATAGAACACTACACATGTTTGCATTATTTAAAGAATGTTCTCCCTTAGGAGATAGATATTCTGACATATTGACTCAAATAATTGAGCCGCTAGTACAGAACCATAATGACTTATGGTATCAACAAGATGGCGCGCCTCCACACAATTCACTCAATGTGTCAAATATCCTCTACAGGCTATTTGAAGATCGATGGTTGGCGAACAATGGTCCACATCTTTGGCCACCACGTTCTCCCGATTTAACTCCTTTAGACTATTATGTTTGGGGTAGGATAAAAAATATTGTCTACTCAACTCCCCTGACTGATAAAGAGGACTGCATAGAACGAGTCAGAAATGCGTTCAGGTTTGTTTAGATTTTTAGATTCATAGTTTTGAAACTCAATTTGGTTTTTAAACACTTTTGCAGATCTCTTCCTCCCGATGAAATAAGAAGAGCAACGCACGAAGCATTCCTGAGACGTATAAATAAATGTCTAGAAATTAACGGTCAAAACTTTGAGCATCTTCTCTAGTTATAACTGCGAGAGTTTGCCATGGTTCTCCTAATAGTAACTTGAAGTCGGTTTCAAGAAGGGGTGAAAAATCTACAGCATGGTTCAAATAACAGTTCCTGAAAATGTCATCTTTTTGGCGTGAAGGGAAAAGAAATAGCTGAAAATTCAAGACGAAAAACAGTTTTTTGTGAATAACTCAGAAAATATCCATTTTAGGGCAAGGGTGTGATGCATACACTCACATTATTTTTTAACGTAGATTCAATATCTGCCATAAAAAAATGGGGTTCTAATTTGAAAAAATTGATTTTTCACGATTTTGTCATCCCTAACTTTGAAAGCGATTTTTTCACCCCCTGTATCATAAATCGCAATTTCAATTTTCAAAGTGGATACATCAATCTTACATCTTGAAAAATCCCAAAAATGAAAATTTTCCATCCAAAAACCTCGAAGTTATTCTTGTTTCAGCGGAGCTCTATTTTCGATTTTTTTTTCGAATTTTCCCGCTCAGAGAGAATTTTCCAACCAAAACTGAAAAATGTTACATCAAAATAAATTGAAATTTTCTAAGGAATCTGTTTCTGCAATAAAAAAATGGTGTTCTTATTTGAAAAACGGAAGTTGACGTCATTTCCGGAAAAACCGGAGGTGCTCATGCCTTGAAAATATTTTAGATTTCATCAGCATCGTGAAATACTTATAAGTGCTGAATTTCATGAAAATACGTTCAGTAGTTTCCCGTATAAATATGGGTGAGTTTCCTCGTGAAAGACCCTGTAGATGATATGATAACCTCCAATTGTTCGGCATTACGAGTTTGTGAATCTTGAAGAACAATATTATTTCATGAAATGTTTATTTTTTGTATTATAATTTTGAACCTTTTCATTCTTTTGATGTATTCTCCTTTCACGAATCTCTTAATTATTCAGGGGTATCGCCCATTGAATAGGGACTCGTGGAGTTTTTCTGTACTTTTCTTGTAAAGTTTTTTCCTCTCCTCTTTTCATTTTTATTCTTCAGATGTATTTATGGGATATTCTGGAAATATATTATCAATTAAAATATTCCTTGCATGTTGCGAATTCCTTTCATGTTATTCTTCGTCGCGAAGTTTTAATGCTTCTTAATTCTTATAATTATTTTTTGTAAATTTTTTTCACTCAAAATTTCAGGTATTGACGAAAGCTAGTCGAATTAAATCAACATCTTATGCTGCGAGGAAAAATGAGTATTTCCTTATACTTTTTGACCAGACTTGGTGAGGACACCCCGCTTTCCCCAGATGTTGGTTAATATTTTTGATTCATCGAAAGTGATCAATCAATTCAGGAAATTCAATTTATTTTGATGGAAACGGGGCAACTGATTCCACTCATATGACAACAACAATGACTCAGATTTTTTTGTCACTAAATGAATGAATACTACCAAACACACAATGAATACGACTGTTCTAGAAAAACACCAATGAAGAACATCGCACGACTGGAAGAAAGGCTGATCCGTACGACTGACTACACTTTGTTCCTTCTGATTAAATACAGTTTTCCTTCACTAGAAAATAAAATCCAGAGAGTGACAACAAACCAATAGGACCTTTGTTTCTTCCTATCCCTAATCTCAACTCTCGTTCTAAAAAATCCATTAGAGAAAGTCGATATTTGCGAATAGGCTTTCGGCAGCATAATAAAAAAAGTAATCTGAAGCGTAGTGAGAATTGGATAATTTACGAACTTTTCAAAGGAGAGTGGAGGTTGAGGAAAGATAAAATGTCTATCCTCAATTCGATTTCGCTTTTTTGCCCGAAGGCTTTATGGCTTGATTAGATTCAGGGATCAACAGGAAAACTTCGGCAAATACTGCGTCTACCCAATTTCATTCTTTTTTGGGGCTGGCCTCGCTTCATTGTGCCTTCCAGAGATACGGACGATATAAGCAAATGAGGCTACCAATCTTCTATTTCGTTATATCCTTATTGCCTTTCCGGAAGCCACCGGGGTTATCGGGTGGCAGTGTTGGGGCCAATATTTCTATTAGCATAGCCGAAATTTATTGAACAGGAATGTTCGATCCATTTTCCCAATTTCCATTTGAATGCGATCTGTGAAATAGTGCGTTTTTTATGAAACTGAGTAATTCAGTAGAGCTCGTGCAGAAGCAATTCTCAATGGAATAGGGCCATGAATATTCTTCTCGATATAAATGGACAATTAAATTGATTTTTCTTGAGTAAAACACTCTTTGACGCCTTATGATTTTTTTTTTCGATTTGAAAATCATAATAATGGTGCGAAAAGTTCGGAATATAGTCAAATGTTACCCTACCCCATCAAGAAATTTTGCATTTTCAATATAATTATTGGAACTTTCCAGATTCATTTTCATCTTGTAATTTAAGAGGAATAGGATTTTGAATTTCAACAGTTTCTGATTTCAATTATCCAATATTTGAGCAGATAAATTAATTCTTTTTCATTCGGTTTTCTCTCCCGATATCTGAAACAGAACTATCACTAATTAAATAGAATTATTTTCGATAGAAATAGCCCCTGCGGAAAACTAACTGGATATAAGCTTCTCGTCAAGGCTAACTTCTTGAAAAACAGTTGCCTAACGAAGATTATTTAAAAACTATGAGGGATCAAAATTGAAATATTTGGTTCCGGAGTCTATATCTGATTTCTTCATTGAAAACTGAATTGGATATTCATTATCATATATTATTCTCTACAGCTATCATGGTTCCACAAAGTCACGTCGGTCCTGATAAATGTTGTTATAAATGCAGTAAAGATACGAAATTATTCGTAAATTGTGGTAATTGTGATGCAAAATATCATCCAAGATTTAAATTGAAGATATGTGCTACCTATGTGGATAGTAAAGGTGTATTTACATATTGTGGCGGTAAACATAAATGTGAAAAAGGTGGGGAAATTAATCAGTTGAAACTATAAGGATTTCAAATTTGGACGAATCCCGACGTGAGAATTTCATGGGATCATAAGCTATTCGAAGAAGTGTTGCACTTGAAGAAAACACTGATCAAAATATCCCAACAAAATCCGTTTAAACTGAGGACTCCTACTATGGAAACTTGATTATTGAACAGAAGAATATACTCATTGAGGAACTACAGGATAAAATTCACATTCTTAAAAGGCATAGATATAGAACTTTCAGATTGGTATGAATTATCAACAAACAACGATACAAAATCTGATAACAGGAAAACTGTAAATACTGTTAATACACGACAGAATATGACTGACTATGATATTGTTATCAGTAAAAAATTAATTACGGGCACACCGGTTCAAAGGGACATGTGCGCATAAATTTCAACTGATTACAATGATGGTAAGTCATCACCATGAGAATTAACATCAGAGAGAGAAAACATTGATATTGGTGAACGTAAGAAGAGGATAGATAATAAGAATAATTTGATAGAAATTGGCGTGAAGGATGTGGGACCTGGGGGGTCATCGAAAAATTTCAAAGGCGCTTAAAATCCTTTCTGGAATATATCCGGAACATTCTTTAACAATCTAGTGAAGACAATCGAAAGAAAAGTATCACTGTTTGTATCAAGAATATCTGCCAGTACCAATCTAGAGGTTTTCACCATATAGTGAGACGAAACTTCATGGGAAGCTGAATGTCAAATGCTACAATCCAAACACACAGATATTTTTTTTTCATTTAAAGTATTCATATATGAAGAAAGATTCTTGGCCTAGGGGAGCCTCAGTTTCTGAGTTTTTTCGGAAGAGCGTGATAGTGGGACAAAACATAGTTTAGCCAACAGCCTTGTTCCTACTATCTTGTATAATGAGATAAATATAGTGTGGGGTAGTGTGTCCTGTGAAATAAAACACGCAATAAAGAAAAGGGATTAGCCTGTTTATTTTACTGTCGAGTGTTACAACAAAAGTGAATTCGAAAGGCAATAAAACTGAAGCTTTTGAAGGTTTGTGAGGTAGCTTCAACCACTTTGGGACAGTGTCACGTTTGGTCCCGGCTTAGTTTGGGGTAACTCTTCAGGGCATGCACCAAACTAAGCCGTTTACATGCCTACGTGAGTGGACAACCCTTGTGCGGATCACAAAGGTGTGTACCAGACCGTTGGGGATGAGCGTACTTCCGAGATCTTGAGAGGATCTACCAAGGACAGCGTGGGCGCTAGCGCCCCCTGTACGTTGACCGATGATGTTGGCCAAGCGTTACAGGCAGGTAACGTAGAGTACTTAAGACGCAGGATGGTACTGCGCGCGCGACTTGAGTAAGAGCTGAGAGAGGGCGCTCACTACAGGACTCCCCTTCCAGTGAAAGCGATACCAGAAAGATGCATCTGGAGGAATGTGACCGCGACCGAAAAGGTGTTCTCCTCTAAAACGCGGTTGTGAGCGAGCCGTTGTGCCATTGCTGCGCTGTTGAGTACGAGTGTACGGCGTTTGATGCACGGTGTAGACTGTGTGCTAGAGCGCTCTGCCTCGTCGTTCGAGGAGTGTGACCGATTTAGAGGAGGTGAGCTTTTAACGGAATGTAGTCATGGCCGTATTGACTATTGACCAGAAGATTTTCCACAAGTGCGGCCGTGATGCGGAGCAGTTGTGTGCCTTTGAATTGTGAGAACCCCGGATTGAGAAACGCTGCGCCACTTGTGAGTTCCTATACCACTCGATATCGTGCAGTGAGCCGGGTGCATTAGTGAGATCCTCTTTGAGCAGTGAGTTGCAGCACGAGAGAGCGAAGTGGCGATGTGGAACCTCCTCGGGATGGTTGCTGAACCATCGCCGAGAGAGGAACGGATAGGATCACACAGTTACAAGCGCGGTTCTCACTGGAAGCGTAGATGATCGTGGAGGTACAGAAACTGTGACACCGTCGTTGAAATAAATCACGTCGGAAAGTCACCACTTTGTGGGGTCGTGTGTCCTGTGAAATCAAACACGCAATAAAGAAAAAGAATTAGCCTGTTTATTTTACTGTCGAGTGTTACAACACTGTGTTGGAAAACACAGGCTAACAATTCTGGTTGTAAATCTCCTTGGGTGCTGATAGGTAGTTCTTCGCTGGCGCCGGGATGGGTCGGTAATGTCGAGAGTGCTTTCGTCGTCGAGGGTGGTAAACCAGATGTCGATGCGTTGGATCTTCTTCAATTTCTTCGCCTTGACACGGATAAAGATGAATCTTAGCGGTGAATACAGATGGGTTGGAGTTGAGTGATTTTTGAGAGCGGAGCGAAATGTATTTATTCGATTTTTCGGAGATTTGAATTTCGTGTTTCGTCTTCGGCCTTTTTTCCGTTTCTGTTGAAGTGGATGAATTCGCTACAATAGAATTTAATGCACCCGAATATACAGAATCTGAAAAACAAGTTTGATGTTCTTGAATGTATGAAATACTCTCAGTACAGTGAACTCGATGTGATATACCGAACAGAACAGGTTATCTAAGACTGAAACTCAAGGAATATGTATGTATGGATGGCTGGTATATGGGACATGTCTACACGAGGATGAACTTAGCAAGGGGAGGGTCCATGATACTCGTAGGGAATACTAGAACTCTCGTCGATTGTTCGACGATAAAGAATATACGCAATTTTTCGCTGGAGCTTCATTGTGAGATATCGGCAGTTAAGTTGAGATTTAACAGGAATATTAAGGTTCCATGTATATATTCCTCTTCTTCTAGAGATTTCAATTTGTTCATTTCCAATTTTGAGTCTTTGTTTAATGTGTTGAATGTCTGTCATGATAGAGTTATAATTCAGATCAGGAAGCAAACATATTTTCAAATCTTTTGTCATCTTTCGGCTTTAAGCAGGAGATTTTTCGGCCCACCAGGCAACTGTGTTTCAAATTTAATTTTTTTCTGTTTCAGTGTTATTCAGATATTATTTTATTATTGTAATTCAATCCAATTGAATTTTTGGAGATATTGGGAACGAAAAATGTGAAATCTCTTGGTTATTTGAAATTTTGAGGTTAGCTATCGATGCGATCGCATCGAAACTCCTTAACTAGTTGTAGAATACTGACAGGTGGAATTCGTCGAAAAATCAATTTGAATTTTTTTTTCTGAAGTCCTTATTTTGAAAATACTATTCCACATCATTGTCCAATTTCAGCTTGATCCGATATTTATCTTCGTAAATATCAGAATAAATTTCGAAAGTTTCTTGGATATTTCCTAGGTATTAGTCCCATTCATTTATGGTGTAACTCTGAAAATACTGATCGGATCATGATGAGTATATCCCATGATGAGTTGGGAAATGTGTCAACTCGTTTCAAATTTTGTGATGTTCTTTTCATCAGTACAACCATTGTATAAGGTCCTTATACAATGGTAAAAAATTTTTCAAATATTTCATTTGCTACGGTCTACTAATCATGGTCCTCAAGAAAGTTATCATGAAGCTTCAAACTCTCATTTTCTCAATCGAGTACTGGATTTCAATGCGATGAGATGCGATCTTTATTGCCGGAATTGGTGTATGTGAAGAATCAGTGAGTGTATTGTAGCAACTCGCGAATTCAGTTTTTGAAATCCACAATTACCAAGTCTATCAGTAGATTCTTGCAGAAGTTATTAGGTTTACCATCAGCGGTTATAACGGTCGTAAACACAATGATATTGTTGAAGCAGGTTTGGAGTTTAATAAAGAAGACCGAATTAGTGATTAGGCAAAATTCAAAACTTTAATTAGTCAGTATTCCCAAAAATACAGATCTTATCCAGTAGAAACCTCTAACTTGATCGAGAGATAACAGCTCGAGGATCTATAAAGAATTTCGTGAGTATCATATAAAATGAAGATCTCGAAATTTGTCCGTGAGTAATTAAGGCTGCGCTTGGAGGAATCGAAAGCTTAATATACTGCTGACTCTTTCACCAACGAATTTGAATTCGCGCAAAAGCTTCTGACATCAAGACTTGCTTTTCTCAAATGTTTTCACCGAAGTTATCCGAATATGGTTCACTTCTAAAGAACAATCGTCGAAATAATTTTATACAGGGAAAAATACTGAAGAATTCCTTCTCTTCTTTAAATATCTGATTCCGTCAAAAGTCTCTTTCCTTGCTGTTATTTTTCTGTTTCCGTTTTCTTATATCTAACAACCGTCATATTTCTCCTGTATATATCATTCAATACAGGGAATACTATATGTAATACCTCTTATTTTTATTGGTGATTTGATCGACATGAAATTTTGCCTAAATCTTCATGTTGGCACTTTACAATTGCAAACCAAGATTCAATTCAATCAGATATGTATTTCTTGAGATATTGAGGAAAACATATTTCAGCTGGCCTAACCCCGGTTCCGATTTTTCCCATTAACGAACTCAATCGAGATATTTAGGCTCCAGAACCGCCTAGGAAATGTCAAAATTCAAGGTATGTTCCTTCGAAAGTTAGAGTACACACGGCCGAACAGAATTGACTTGACCACAGACACCCCTTCAGGAAGTACCTGTAACTTGATCGCTTCAAACCATTATCTGCCCAAAATTAAAAAATGACAGACAATTGGGCAAAATTATAACGCACTGTTCTCTAGAACAAGTGCCTAAAAATTACTTTAACTTTAACGCTTTAACGTTCCCTAGAATAAGCACGTAGAAATTTGAATGTATACTAGTTTCATGTACAAATTGCCACTTAGTCAACCTCAAAGCTCCATTCGGTGGATTTTTTTTCATTAAAATTCTTCCATAATCCTCACCAGACTTCGGATATCCCTGCGGTCGCATCATTTAGACCGTGTGTTAGTGCCAGTATATATATACTGAAGAATATCAATAGTAAAATTCATATTATACTCAGTTGACCCATTTTTTTTTCCTTATGAAGCCAGATGAATTTGGAAGAACACTCCTCAAAATCAAAAGAAGTTTCATACCTGTTTGTTGAATGTAAGCTTATTTAATGAAAGGAGATTTATATATCCGTTATTGCTATTATTAACAATGTCAGAATTAATGAAAGAACTTTCGACTAACATTTCAGCATTATGCTGGCGTAGAATAGCCAGGCTGAAAGGAAACTCTAATTTCACTGTTATGCTATTCGCCCCAATTCCGCAGGGTTCTCTGCTAGCTCATTGCGTTACTGCCATACACATCTCATAAACAAAACCAATTTCTACATTAATATATCCAATGCTTCCTCCACAGGGTCACTGGAGTTCTCCCGACTAAGAGCTTTTGACATTATACACCGTAATAAATGCCACGCAGATATGTGGCCTGTTGAAATAAATTCGCCAAGTTCATAGCAACTGTTAGTTCTCACAACGAGCTCTTGTGTGGAGATTTCATTATTCTGCTGTGTTATTGGGGGAGACGAAAGCGAGGAATATTTGTTGACTGATGTTACTTTCAGTGTAACATGTTTCCTCTTATTACTGTAGTCGGGAACATAATAAAAAACAGAAATGTCATTTTTTCCCCGGTCTATGTTATGATAACAGCAGCTTGTTGAAAACATATGTGGGTGTTTTTCTAGGAAAGTCATTTCAATAAAAAGTTGAATCTATCATATTGTATGATAGTTTTATGATTGGCGGATGAAAATAAGCGCTACTTCCTCTGGTGGCTATAAGAGTAACCCGAAGTATTTGGATCATCATTGAAAAGTTAAAAGAAATGTCAAGAAAATAAGATAGTTTATGCATTTTTCTTGGCGTTTGTGTTTCTTCTGAGAAAGAGCAAACTCAAATGTCCCTTCCCATAGATTTCCAAAGCCCGGTGAAAAATTTCGAGTTGTGAAAGAAACTTCCTTTAACATTTTGGGCTTGAAAGTTTTTAAGTATATCGATAAAAACCTTGGCAACCTGTAACTCGAAATTGAGAATCCAACAAACAAGATTTATGAGAGTCTGTTACCTGCATTTTACTGATGATGATCATGTTTATAGCGGTAAGCACGATTTGCTCATGAAATATTAGATCACATTCATAAAGACAATTATTTTCCAGGCCTCTAATCCAAGCAGAGAAAGTTACTTAAGAGGAATGCGACGCCTTTCAGAAATCTGCCTGTTGAACTGATCATTAAGGAAAAACGTAAATGTTTCAGTGATGAAAGTGGCCGATTGAAACAAAAGAGTCTCAACAAGGAAATATCTGGTGATGAATACTCTTCGCTCAAAGTGCTCCTGACGATGAAATCAAAGCTGTACAAGGCTTATTTATTACAGCTTTTCAAGACCAATCCTATGGCTGTTTGAAAAATTTATTTATCAATCCATAATGAATGGGGCTAACGGTACAAAAAGCATTAGGAATGTATTCATTTTATTCACAATGTATTGTGTAAATTCGGTCCTTTCCTATATAAATAGTTCAGTCATAAGTATTTATCTATTATTCCAAAAAGTATGTTTTACAATACTATCTGTTTTTCAACTTTTTGAGCAGTAGATCGAAGGGGTATTTGATCAATGATCAAGTTGGATAGGTAAAAAGGTTGAAAGTATTAGTTTTGCAAATAACATGCAACATAATATTACATACATTTTCGTGAAGACTTTTAGCTTCTGTGCCTTCAAAATACTCCAAATAATTTGAAATTCATCTTGCCATTTGGAGTTCAAATAAGTTGATACTAAAATACTTCTAACATTTCTTGTAGCATTGCTACTCTTAATCAAAATAGATGAGACATAACTATTTCATAAAAATGAAATATGTATACACAGAATCACTTCTGTCAACTCAAAAAATCTTCGAACAAATTGTGAAATCGAATTTTAATTGATAGAATATACAAGCACCCACTTGAAAACCTAGCTCCCATCCCTCTACCTAAGGTTCCTAAACTGACCACCATGGCGCTGCAATATTAAATTCAGACGCCAACAGCAGAAACATTAATATTCAAAATTGTGGTTGGTTTGAAAGCCTTAAGCATATTTTCCGCTTCGAGCTCACCTCGCGTGCAACTGATAGATTAATGTTGATGAACAAAACTTCAATCAATCAATTGCCAATGCCCAAGCTGATGCAAAATGGCGAAAGGGGTGACTGGAAAAATGAATTAAATTTGAAAATTTTGCTTGTAGCATTTCTCAAAAAATACTCACAAACATTGAAGCTGCCATTTTTGAATTGTCAGATTTTAATTCAATCAAGCTTATATCTTGATCAATTTTGGTAAATTGAGGTTTCCATCATTCACTAGCGCTCGAATTAATAACTTCATGCCATTTGCGTGATTTTCGAACATTTTCTCAGTCATGTACAAAAGTCTCTCTCTTCGGGCCGATTAATTTTGGTGAATGATCAATTCCCGATCAAATCTAAATCGGAGTTCAGCCACATGGTTGAAATCTAGCTTGGAACAAGGTGTTGTTTTTGGGAGAACAACTGCAAAAATTTATTGGAATGAGTAGAATGGTTCAATAAATATGACGGATGAAAATTTTGTCCGAAAACATGGAACACCCTATATATCCAGCCCTAGAGCGCCATCCAATGCTGAGGTGGCAATATTGAACTCTTTTGAAACTTTTCTTTAACGTCGCTCAGTAAAATTTCTTTCCTATTTCAAACTACAACCTTGTACTCACACGATCTGAATTCGAGGTCATGCCTGAAAATTGAAACCTAGGCTTGGAGCCTGTTGCAAAAATTGACTTGAATAGGAAGATGGGTCAAGGATTATGACTAATGAAAATTGTATCCAAAATCCTCTATATTCGGCTCTAGAGCTCTACTTTTGCTATGGTAGTGATATTGAAACCTTCTAACACTTTGCTTCTATCTGCCAGTGAAGTTTCGCTTATTTTCCAAACTACACGCTGCTTACAGCAAACAATTGCTGTTTTAGTTTTTTTGAGCTACCTTCTGTAACCAATAGGGTTTTCAAGAAATATGCATACCTTATCGAGCCGAAAAGAGCCTCCATGCCCTCCATAATCAACAAATATACAGGGTGTTCCTAGCTTGGAGGTACAAACGGAGATTTCATGCATAACTTTGAGGATAAAAGTCCCATCAACATGGTACCGGATTTAGTTATCGAAAAACATGGCATGTGGCATACTAACTTCGATTGCCTATAGGGTGATATTCTTTACGGAACACTCTCCCTTGCTTTCCTTCACACCACTAGTTTGAAAAATTGTACAAAAAAACTGTGTTGTTATACTGAATTTATTGGTCTTTTGTAGGTTCGTCGTACCTTGAACTGGTTTCGGGAGAAAATTTTGTACGATTCTCTCGAAATCCTCAGAAAGATCCAAATTGTCATAAGGATCCAATTAGCTGCAGTGAATAAATTCATTATAAGTTTTTATGGATATTTTCCTAATCTGTAAAACTTATTGGTTCAGATTCGATAAAGTTGTATAACTGTCTTGGGAAACTCAAATTCTAGGAGGAAAAAACATAAAAAATAACTCAAACTCTATCATCATGTATCTCGAAAATGAATGATTTATAGGACTTTTTTTCTTGAAATAATACAAAGAATCTCCCCTTCTTGTTAGTACCTCCAATTAGAAAACACACTGTATATACGTCGAAAAGACTCAGAATCTTGATCCTCCACATTGCAAAAAACTTAGCCACCGGGTCCAGTCCATGTCAAACAGATATGGACATTCAAGACAAGACAAGAAGTAGGAACTACATCATAATCAGGCATCTTTCCAATTCAATTCTCATATCCGGGCTTCTTTCAATTTGATTCCTCACCCGAAGAATTCGATGTTATTTCGGTATTGCTTCTCTGTAAAAATATTTTTTTGTAATTTTTTCAAGCTTTTCACGGTGAGGTTCAAGTTTAGTGAAGCTGATCTCTAGAAAAAATTCTGAATATAATGAAATTTAGAATTGAATCCATTATAAGTGAGTCCAAGTTTTATGTCACAGGTTTGGACCACTCTCAGCTCAGAATCCGATAAATGTAGATATTGAATGAAATTAAAATGCCCCGTTCCCCAGAACAAGGATGTTAGAATTGACTCAAATACATGGGCGAGGTTATCAATCACCAGTTTCATAAAAATGTTCTGATATTAATCAACGTTCTTTTCGAAAAACGTATTTTTTTCAAAACATCAGAAAGTTCCAAAGTGAAGCCATTTATAAGGTGTAAATCTGAATTCAAATGGACGTCGCCAATGATCTCATGAAATAAATAAAAATAATCAACGAAGGGGAAAATGTTTACGACCAATAGTTCTTTTATTAATCTTTATTATATTATGGGACCGGTTTCGGAATACTTGATTCCATCTTCAGCCAGAGACTACAAATTAAAATAAAAAATTACGACACGTTACAGACCTCACTAAAATATATACTTACACTTAAAATACATGTAAGACGTCAAAACAATAAAATAAACATAAGGACAAGACTTCAACAATACTCTCAACTTTTCACAATTACTATACTGAAAAATATGATTAATCACAATCAACTGACAACAACAACATCATAACCTATACTTTCAATCGGTGACACGGCTTCACTTTTGTATTATTAGGGTGCGTTCCATTCAGGATCCTCAAACGTCATTTAGTTGTTCTCTATTATCCAATTATAATCGTTCTCCACCCGGATCAACAATAAACTCAAACAACGATTGATATTCAAAATTCGTTTGTACATTAAGTGGATTTTCGCATTTTAAATATCAAAAAAATAATAATAATTTTAATGAAAATTTGTCAGAGACAAATGAGTGTAAATTACGGCATTCAGAAATCCCTGGAATATCTATTTTAGGAATAATTATTGATATATGGAATAGTATTCCATTGGACCGTTAGAAAAATATCCCCCTTCCACACAGTCAATAGTCTGTCTTGTTTTGAGAAAAACCCTGAAAAGCCGCGGTCGTGAAACTTATACGTGACTTGAAAAACAAGAGAATTCCGGCTTGGAGATAACATCGAAGCGAAACGGTCGGGAATTAGAGCAGATGAAATATCTTCGTCATTGTTTTATTTGGGAAATTGGTTCTTTCAGGGGGAACTAAACCTTTGAAGGAAACAGTTTTGATTACGGTCTACAAAGGCGGCTGCGAAAAATAACGGTGGATTTCGACTCCCTCTAGTTTGACGAAAGAAATTAGCTCGGCACGAAACCGTTTTTTCGTTGAAAGCTGGAGTACTGGAACTTTTGGGGAGAAACGTTTGCTTGATCCCTTTTTCTTTTGATATAAAACGATATATTACTTCAAGCTTACAGCAACTTTTTCTCGATAGTATGGCCCAACTGATTTCGAATAATTAGATTCAAGATTCACAGATGGTTGATTTAAGGTCAAATAAAGTTTGTTTCATTCGCTAGATAAGGCCATATGTAAGTACTTTTATGATGATGAATATTGCTAGAACTGAGTGAATCACTCCCGTTGGAAAATATATCAACGCATATTAGAATGTCGTATTCGTCGCACGTACAAACTCACATAAACATATAAAATGAAGCTGAATCATACATTAAATTATAATTTATAACAGAAAATTCTGCTCGAGATGAATAATATTGGTGAATTTTCACCTAATCAAGAGTTTGAATCAAATATAAATAGAACTGGGGGCCGATTCTTGAATCTTGATCAATAATTGAAGAGTATGACAATTGTCATATGTTCATGTCGATTTTTCAAGTTTTCTCGAGCATCTGCAAAATTTGTGAGAGTTCTATTGGCCATTTCGACTTTGTTTTGAAGCAAATATTCAATCAATAAACTGAATTCAAGATATCGGAAAATTTCAAATCCAGTTTCCTTCGACTAAGCAACGAGTGGTTCAGAGTATAGGAGATATAACATTCGATTGTCGAGTAACATTCGGTTCAATGCACAGGTCATGTCTACTTGTCTATATTATATTCTGAAAATCGACGCAAACATATGGCAATTGTCATATTCTTCAATTCTTGATCGATATTCAAGAATCAGCCCCCTGAACTTTAAATTCGATCTGGAATGATTTTCCAGACCTGTTCAATTTCAATAAAACTATTCCTATGTTTTCGCATCCTGAAACACATCATTCTGTGTGTAATTTTATTTCAAATAACAAGATCGAATCGATATTTGCCGAGAGATAATTCATAAGATATATTTGGTACAATTGCAGGTCCACAAATGATAGGATTTTCTTCATGACAAAAGAATCAATTCAGATAAAATCCATTTTCATTAGAGAACTAACTTTTATAAGAAAAACTTTCGTTATTAATAAAGATAATTAATTAAATAATCGATATATTCATTAGTCAGTAGGAGACGATTGATGATATTCAATAAACTTATATACAAGGAAAAAGCTCTCATTCAGATATAATGAAAATTGTGGTCAAACTATAATCCTTATCGATTTTGAACGAATAAACATCTTATGGAAATCTTTCAGGAATGGTCGGGCTCATCTTAAAAGCCATAATATTGCATTGGTATGTATTCTATTTGCTGATTATTTCAAGTTTCTAAGAAACCCCTCAAAATCTTACGGCTTGTGTGAGTAAAGGAAGCGTGTAGTCATGATAACTGTGTTTTTACGCCATCCTAGTCACAACACTGTTAACGTTCGGCCCAATAGTACATGGTAGCAGGTACCGTCTTACTATAGGCTTGTTTTGGTTCCGGAATTCAGAACTGTTCCAGAACTGCGCAGAAACGATGCGATGTTGAAGCCCGATTCTGAACCATCCTAAAACAGTTCTAGAAGTGATGAAACCAAAACACGAATTTAGTTCGGGTTCTCATCGGGATCGCAGAGGAAGAAATACTCTTATTTGAGTTGGCAGAAAAGAGGAATGTTTATCATGTCTTATATATTGTGTGTGGTTTAAGTGAAAATATGCGAAAGTCCTTGTCGCACTATGTTATATAAAAATATTTTTGGGGATACTTGCGTCCACTTAATTTTTTTTTTGTCAAAATCGTTCTTCTGAATTTTCTTCATTACTTCAATAATAATCTTAGATGAAATAACAAATTATTGATTTATATAATTATGAATTCAATGATGAACGTTTTTCAGAGAAAAATTCATTCGAAACATTATTATTCAATAGAGGAAAAGGACTCTTGCATTCATAGATTTATTTAAGAAGTATACATCCCAGGTGTGAACAATGGAAATAGAATCCATTAGATTATCCTGGGAGGTCGTAGCGAAGGAATTATCCTCATAACAGAAGTTTAAATTCAACAGTTAACCATTTCATCAACAAATACAACAATCAAAAACCAAATCAACACGACGTCGAAAAAGTCAGGTTAACCATCCAAATCGTTGACAGCCACTCTACGCTTGTGCGAACTCCCCAATTCTGAAACAGTTCGGACTCTCACGTCCGAACTCCTTTCACACTTCTAGAACAGTTCGGAATCGATTCTGAAAATAACCAAAACAGGAGAACTCATATCTTGAACCGGTTCTCAAATGAACCAAAACACAAATCGCAATTGCGCATGCGGAACCGTTCCAGAACTGGTCTGAACTTGGAACCAAAACAAACCTTATAAAATGTCGTCCTTAGTTCAAAAGTGAACCCGGTACCATGTGAATCTATTTTGAGTACTTTCGAGACAATTTATGTTGGTTCTTTATCTTTACTGTGAATAAGCAAAGTATGCAACATTGAGCCCACTCAGCACTTTTGCATTGAATAGACCCTTGTTGTACGCAATACTTCTGAATGTCCTCCATTTGCTGGAGAAACATCCGAACATTTTAGAGCATAAGTCCACAGTATTTTCGAAATGAAGATGGAAATCCAGCTTGGAATCGTTCCTAACATAACTCACACTTCTGAAGGTGATTTCCTGCATCCAATAAGTTCGCAATATGGGATTGATGTTCCTAGTGAATCTATGTAGATTTTGACATTTTAAAGAGTTAATCATATCGATAACCAATGAAAGTGACATCATTTGTATACAAAATGGAAAGTAAAGGCTCAAGATGTGATCCCTGAGGAATAATACCAGACAAGATGAAGTTATCGTCGCAGGATATTATCAGATCGATATTCCAATGATAGGGACATTGTTGTACGAAACAATAGCCCAGTTCCAAGCAAAGTTGTTCGGTCTAACCACTGACTCAAAACACTCTAACTGCCTGAATTTATTTTTCAGGAACAAATTAAAAGAGGTGCGAAATACACCGGACGATTCCGTAGCTATGGTTTCATTGGTTCAAATTTCAGCGAGTTTGGACAGAAATTTTCTGCTGTTTCATGAAGTATCCTCTAGAAATTACTTTATTCTAAATATGAATTCATACATATTGCATATATCCTTGAGATAAGTGAACGCGGATTAAAAGTTTTTACTTGTGCAATTACACCATGCGGTAACACCGGGGTACTTCGGAACTAAGTTCGAAGGAGAAAACTGAAACTGGCTTCTTCATTTTCGATATTCCAATGATAGGGACATTGTTGTACGAAACAATTGCCCAGTTCCAAGCAAAGTTGTTCGATCTAACCACTGACTCAAAACACACTAACTGCCGGAATTTATTTTTCCGGAACAAATTAAAAGAGGTGCGAAATACACCGGACGATTCCGTAGCTAGATTATGCGCCATCCAAAAATTCAATTCGAATCGAGCCGAAATATAGTTTTTCGCTTAAAAAAAAATGGTTTCATTGGTTCAAATTTCAGCGAGTTTGGACAGAAATTTTCTGCTGTTTCATGAAGTCTCCTCTAGACATTACTTTATTCTGAATATGAATTCATACATATTGCATATATCCTTGAGATAAGTGAACGCGGATGAAAAGTTTTTACCTGTGCAATTACACCATACGGTAACACCGGGGTACTTCGGAACTAAGTTCGAAGGAGAAAAATAAAACTGGCTGAGACGTGGTTTCACTTGACAGTGCTATCGTATTCACTTTAAATAACGCACTACTCATCATCGATAGTTTTGCCGAGACGAACGAAATTTTATATAAAATTTCATAGGTTTCAACAGTACGCGCAGATTTCAGGAAAAAAACTATTAAAAAAATACTGTGAAGTATTGAGTTGTCTTTGTCTCCTGATTTCAATGATATATCAAATGTCACCCTCTACATCTTCTGTTATTTTGTTCTTGACCGTTGAAATGAATTGGATCGTTTCTCGGAACTATCTCTCCATAATATCTTTGGAATCGGCTGTGATATAACTATTTAATATTATCAACATCTCATAGCTCTGACATGAATGGGTTCACATAAGGATAATATTTTTACATCGGGAAGATAAAGTTCTTTCCAAAAATGGAGTTCCGATTATTATTTTTTTCATATTTCCTGAAACTTAATGCAACTTTTTTTGATGGCGGTTTGTTGAAACTCAGTTATAACCAAAAAACACTCATTGTTGACGCCGGCCCGAAGGACCAAAATGTCGCGGCCGTTTCCGACTGCGACTTGAATCGCAGAAAAGGGAGTTCCGCCAAATGTAGTTATTTCCCTTTACGCTGATGAACCTGAATGTACTTCTTCATGAACGTTGTCGGACGTGAACTCGTCTCAATCTTTATTTAAGATATTTGGATCTAAAAAAATCACACTTGTTTAGTTAAACGAAATATTAGGCTATTTACCTGTCGGAATCTAATTGTTGAAAATAAAAAAGTACGACAAATATAACTCAAACTTTTCAATAACAACAAATGCAATGAAGGTAAGCCTTATAAATAAAAAGAAAATCAATACTACTTAATAATAGAATGACTCACTTGTATGCGGAGCCGGATCTAGGATTTCGGCGCCCGTGGCAAGTTATCGAAATGCACCCTTTTAAAATTTTTTTTTCAATGACTACATACTTTTCATGAATGATAGTATTTATTCTATTCCTAAGATATTTAACTATTATTATATTCTTTTGAGAACGAGCATTAGATTCTTAGGTATATCAAACAATATATGTATAGAAATTACAATAATCTCCCATATATCTTATAAGGTAGTGAAGAGAACTCACAAACGTATTAATATACGATAATGAGTGTATGAAGAAAACAAAAAGGAAGCGAATAGAATAATTTATTCTCAAAATAATACACAAGCATTCAAAGCTTCAAAAAAACGATAAATGAAAGTTTAAATGAAAAACGGAAATACATTAAGGAACACACATGCCAACAAAGATCATAATAAACATTTTAATATCACTTTTTGTAATTCGCCATGATGTAGGGTCATTTAAATCAACTGGTTCAGGTTTAACCTCAGTAAGTCCTGATTCCTCGTCAAAAGAATTTTCCTTGTCCGAATTATCCGAAATGGAATACTTTTTAACGATAGGCTCGGTACTTGAAGAAGTAGAAGGAAATTCCGCTACATGATGGGCTTCCCTAGTGGAACCGCTTTTTGTCGTCCTCGTTTATATTCATATCTGAATTGTCTCAATGCTCGACAAATTTCAGGAGGACAGAAAAAGATTTCATGTTGCAGTGAAACTCAAGAATCATACTATTCATTTGATCGACATTTGGTCCTCTTTCTGTAGTACCCATAGCTAAAAAGCTGATTAATAAAATACTGGAGATACGATAAATTTATAGTATTCTTCTCAACATTTTGATTTTTTTTAACTTCTTCTTATACATATGAGAACTCGTGTAATTATGGTACAACGCAATTTTGATTGAAGCGGTATAATTTGGGATCTCGCAAATAAAATTCGAACGATAATATCGCCGACATATTCCCAACCCAAACATAACCTCATAAATTTTGCAGTCTGTAAGTTATACCTTTCGAAAATGATTGACTCTCATGTGCACGGACAGAATATAATTTGACTGAGCGCTCAAATATTCTCAACTCAAAATTGAATTATGCAAACATGCCTGATTGAAATTTTTAAACTTTTCCAGCACGAATAATTTCCCGGTCCGCTTGCACGATCACGTTATTTGCGGTATTGCACATATTATTAAATATAATGATAAGTTCCTGGTTCCTATTTTTCTTATTGATGCCATCAACTGCACCGCTGCATGAAACTACCCCACATGAGAGAAAAAAGCAGTATTAATAAGACTGGGGTGATTTCTTCAAGCCTATCGTTCGTAAACGTCTTCGAATTAAATTACCCTTATCATGTGCGATGAACGATTCGGCGAATAATGTGGACGGTAAGAATCTCTTTGTCATGCCGTCAAGAAACCGACCCTAGACGGAGTGCTACCGACGCTAGCTCGAACTATTAAACTCCCTCTGAACTTGCCGCTCATTGAGGACTTCAGTGTTCGAATAACAAACATCTGGACGCGATCGGGAAACGTAGGGCGACCAACAAGTGTAAATTTATCATCTGTTAACTTATTGGTAACTACTTGTCGCCACATATTGTACAACAGGTGCATGCACTATAGCACCGCTCTAAAATATGAATGGACTTTGAAGTGAAAATCGGCATTTCAAGAAAAAAAATCATAATTTTGCGCCCCTAGTTAGTTGGCGCCCGTGGCAAATGCCTCCCTCGCCACGCCCTAGATCCGGCTCTGCTTGTATGACGGACTGCTTCTCTCTTATGGTCTTAATATCATACCTGACGCAGCAGGTAGTCGAAATTTTGTACAGAGAGATATAAAATAAAGAATATTTGGAACGTGGGTATTTCTCGGCTATGGCCTCAGCAATATGCATAACTTACACCAGACGATTATAAGAAAATAGTAAATACGCTAATTGTGGCGTAAACACTCATAGGAAAATTAATGTTTATTTCTCTAAAGAAAAAGCTCTACCGATTACAAGACATAATCAAAGCACAAAGTCGATAGGAAATCCAGATCTTATATATAATTCTGAGTAAATGAAAGAACAAAATCAACAAGAATATTTGCTAATGGTGATCCTACTGGAGATGCAGTAAATCTCTGAGCTTTAGTTGAAAAGACCTAATAGCCTAATCAGAAGCATAAACATAATTGTATACAGGAATTGGTTCGTGGATAAAAGAGAAATATTGAAATAAAATAATCATAAGAACGAATATTTGTCGATAAATCAACAAATATTCAACCTTGATCAGAGCTAGTCATCCAATAAACCAAAACATCTACACTGAAGGAGCGGATCCAAGGAGAATTACTACAGCTGTTTCACAATTATTACTGATCGTCAGGTCAACTCACCTCGGATAAAACCGCAGAAGGAATCCCGATACTGGTCACCTTTAAGATAGATCTCTGCAGAATAACAACGTACAGCTTCTAGGAGCATCTTGCGAATCCCACCTTCGAGTGCAGAATACTTTGATCGATGTGCATGACGTTCATCCTCTTGTCGCATCAGGTCGCCGTTTCAGTGATTTTGCAGATCACAAACAACCGTCACAACTTTGGAAACACTCGGTTCATGTGGATTCCCACAAGACGATAACGTTCAACATCCGACAAAGATAGGAATTGGTTCGTGGAGAAAAGAGAGTTCGAGTAATATTGAAATGAAATAATCACAAGGACGAATATCTTTCGATAAATCAACAAATATTCCATTATATTATAATTTTGCGCAATATTTGTTTATTTATCGAAAGATATTCGTCGTTGTGATTATTTTATTTCAATGTTACTCGAACTCTCTTTTCTTCAAAACCAATTCCTATCTTTGTCAGATGTTGAACGTTATCGTCTTGTGAGAATCCACATGAACCGAGTGTTTCCAAACAGATATTCGTCCTTGTGATTATAATATTCTAATATTACTGGAGCTCTCTTTTCTCCATGAACCAATTCCTAATTTTGTCAGATGTTGGACGTTATCGTCTTGTGGGAATCCACATGAACCGAGTGTTTCCAACGTTGTGACGGTTGTTTGTAATCTGCAAAATCGCAGATACGGTGACCTGATGCGACAAGACGATGAACGTCATGCACATCGATCAAAGTATTCTGCACTAGAAGATGGGAATCGCAAGATGCTCCTAGAAGATGGCGCGCTGTACGTTGTTATACTGCAGCGATCCATCTGAAAGGTGACAAGTATCGAGATTCCTTCTGCGGTTTTATACGAGATAGGTTGACCTGACGATCAGTAAAAACTGTGAAACAGCTGTAGTAATTCTCCTTGGATCTACGTCGTCGGTGTAGATGTTTTGGTTGATTCGATGATTAGCTCTGATCAAGGTGTAATATTTGTTGATTTATCGACATATATTCGTCCCTGTGATTATGTTATTATTGTTTATGTGATTGAGTTGTCGACACATAGTATAAACTGGCGCCTTCACAAGTTATTAGTCCTGGGCTTAAGAAGGTGCAGAGTCTGCTACCGAAGGGACGCAAAAGTTCAACTAGGCCATTCAGGACAGTCTCAAAGGAAATGAATAAGTTTATATAAGGTGGAACACAAGCCATGGACACTCCTGTTATCCAACGACATAAAAGAGATAACAAAACAGTGTGTAACTACTATCTAATCCACTTGCACTTTCTGCATCTGACGCACTATTCGGAAACCACGTTTTCTTCGTCCAGAGACATATCGTTACGTATATATCTCTGGACGAAGGAAACGTGGTTTCCGAAACATGCGTTAGACGAAGAAAGTGTAAATGGATTAGAAAGTAGTTACACAATGTTCTGTTGTCAGTATTCAATTCACAGTGAACACAATATATACAAATTAGTTATTTATGACATTAGGGAGAACCTGCTCGAAAGCTTATTAATTTCTCTCTAATTTCTCGAAAATGTTTAAACATGCTGTATGTAGGAGGCTGATAAATTTTATGAATGATAAAAACATATTTTCGAATTCTCAGCCTTGATATCTTAGAGGGAGGTCCTCACAAACCGCCATTTTTGAATTCACTTAAATCATAATGGAACTCATTGAACAGGACAACCTAGCACTGGCTCTTTTTGTGGATCTTACCAAGGCCTAAGACTGTTTGTCGAGACCATACATTTTGGAAAAACTCAAGAAGATGGGAGTAAGAGGAAATGCCCTGTTATGGTTTGAATCATACCTGACAGAGAGGAAGCAGAGAGTAGTTATCAAGAAAGATGGCGTAAAAGCCAAACCATCAGTAGAGCAATCTGAGCATAGAGTACCACAGGGAAGTGTCTTGGGCCCAATTTTGTTCATCTTGGTTAGAAATGATTTATACAATATTCTTGAACAAGATTTAGCATGATTAATAGGTTTTGTTGACGATACTAATGTCTAATGAGGGCAAAAACAGCTCCATCCATCGAAAACAAACATCTAAAGACTAATAAAAGAGTGGTTAGAAAACCTCATTATTAATGAAAGCAAAACATCCGCAATACTGTTCTCCACCGAAAGAGACCAGTTTACTAAATTCCTTGGAGTATATATTGATGAATTTTTAAAATGGTCGAACCATATAGAATGGCTTGGTAGAAAATTGAATACAGTTTGTTTTGGTATGAGAACTTCAATTGATTATGTTGGAGAATGTTGCCTCAAAAGTATATATTTTGCGAATTGGGAGTCATCAGCTCGGTACGGTATTATATTTTGGGGAGCTGGGACTGATATCAATGAAATATTTCTAATTGAAAAGAGGATATTGAGAATTATGTTTAAAATGAAATATAGTGACTTATGTCGTGGTATTTTCAGGAAAAATGCCATTTTACTCCTTGAAATGCTCAAAATTTTCATTTAGGAATAGATGTAGATTCGGTATAGTGGTGAATAACAGATACCCTGTGAGATCCAGAGATCTTCATTATCCTATACACCATCTCACTATGACAGTTTCTCATTCAAATACCGAGGAATATTATTTCTTTCACGGGAACTACAAGAGGAAAACTACTTATCAGCCAATGACTGACGGCCAATTACAAATAGCTCGGCGTTTGATATCTGAAGGATTGTCTATCCGAAAAGCATATAACTCAAGATAGATTATCATGAATCCACTTCGGGAGCGAGATTAAAGTTCAATTGTGGTGATGAAAAAGCATCAAGGAGTCTTGGACGTTTCAAACCGACGTTTACTCCTGAGCAGAAGCAACACCTGGTAACGCATTGTATTGAACTGGACAAAAAAAATTTTGGAGTAACTCTCGAATCCTGCCGATTCCTTATTTGCCAATTTGCACGAAAGAACCACATTCCCAATCAATTCTATGAAATGACAAAACTTCTTGGAAGTGACTTCTCGCGCCAGTTCATGAGCGAACCCAGATTATCATTGCGTATGCCAAGAAAAACGAGTATCGCTCGTACAATAGGTTTCAATAGAGCTCAAGTTTCCTTCCATTTTGAAAATTCGCGGAATGCCATGGCAAAATTCAAATTTTCTCAACAGCGAATATAAAATATGGATGAGACTGGTGTCCAGATAGTGCCGAATGAACTGCCAAAACACGTTGCCCCCACTGGCAAAAGCGATGTATCTAAAACTGTCGCTGCCGAGCAAGGCCAGACAGTAACGGCAGTGTGTGCGATGAGCGCTGTTGGGCAATACGTCCCCCCTTTTTTATATATAATTACATAATATTGACCCATATTAAATAAATGGATCCTTTCCTTCATCCCATAAGAACTGTATATCAGAATGTATTTTATTGCAACTCAGCAATGAATCATTTGTTATTCGTTTCAGAATTGAGATAAGGAAATCTTATAAATTGTATTGCACCTGTTTATCCAACAGGAAGAAGTTAGTTAGAGCTTAGACGCATCAGTCGTATACCATTGTATTCAAAATAAATTGTTTTTTAAAAACAAGGTTTTCAATCTGAAATTCATATTTGGCGACGAGGTGATGGGATTGTGCCAGCTGTGAGAATTCTGCGTATGTTCCTGAAAAAGTGATTCATCCAGAGAAGCCCAGCAGCCGTCAGTTTCAACTGTTCAGCACAACCGAAAATCAAGATAGAAAACCACCCAGAAGCCTGATCACCCGAGTAGCGCCCCGTGACGACTTCACTTCAGAATACAACATTGGTGAGCATATTCAACTCCTTTCTTCCCCCAGTTTACCTAATCTGGCCCAAAATTAGACAACCTTTTTCCCAAGTTTTGTGCGTAAAACTTGTATCATAGTTTTTCCTAGGTTTCTATTAAAAAACCGACATTAGAGTTTTTTCTAGGTTTCTTATTCAAAAAACCGATTACCTAATTTCATTTATAATATTATTAATAATTATTCAATATTACTTCAATCAAACACTTTTCATATCGTAAAAATAAAAATAGAAAAATGGCTCAGGAAGGAATAGATTTGTCATTACCCGAAAAATTCGGTACTCTTTTACCTAGATTCTCAGGCATTGAGAATGAATTGCATTCGTTCGTGCGTAGTGCAGAACAATTTTTATTTATGTTTGCGAATGAACAACAAATAATCAAAGATTATTGTTTCGCTGTTGTTAAATCAAAATTAATTGATAGAGCTTTAGCAGAGGTATCTACTTCTGATATACCAAATAATTGGGAAATTCTCAAACGATTCTTATATACCAAATTTGGAGATCAAATAAACTTAGATGTTTTGATACATCAATTGCAATTTTTATCGAAAAAACCGAATGAAGACATGTTAACCTTCATTGATAGAATTATAGCTTTAAAAATTCGTATTAATTATAGGATAGACGCTGATATTATGCCTGATCCTGAAAAAATGATTTACAAGTCAAATATCTTGAAAATATGTAAAACAGTCCTTATATCCAATTCCCCTTCGTACATATCTGATTACTAATAATGCATTTAACTTTGATGATACCGTTAATGCCGTAAAAGATTACATTTGTAATTTAGCCCAATATGAATTATTAGACAAAAGTCGTAAAAATTCATCATTTAAAAATATACCTAAAAATAACTATCCTGATCATCGATATAATTCGAATAAATTCAATCATTATAATAATAATAATTATCGAGGTAACAATTTCAATAATCAACCGCGATTCCCTTCACAACCGATTCAATTTACACAACGTCAAGTAAATACGCGTTATCCCACGAATCGTGAAGTATTTAATGCACCAAGTACATCGAGAAACCCAAATCAGAATGTTTTCAAGCCAAATCCAAATCAACGAATTACTAGTCCCCCAGAAAGAATGTCTATTCAAACACGGAATTATCCCCAAAAAAGATTTAATTATAGTACCCAATATCAAAATAACCCCCAGAGAAAATTCTATAATAATAATAGAAACTCAGATTTCCTAGTTGAGGAATTGACTCATATTGAATCGAGTCCCCCTGATCACATAAATGCTGATAAAAACCGTGATAGTAAATTTATTTCTGAAAATTTTCAAAACCTAGCCTCAGAAGATTCATTGACTTGAATGATTCGCCAGACAATACAAATCAACTACCATATATTGAATTCAAAAATCCTAAATGTAAACTATTAATTGATAGCGGATGTTCAGTTTGCCTTATTGATCCAAAATTTGCATATAATAATTTTCCTAAAAATATTTATCGTGAAAGCATCACATTAACTGCGTGTATGAGACAACAAACTTCGAATGAAAAAGTCTCTTTACCACTATTTTCTGAATTTCAAATGAATGATTTTCATCCCTTCATATTATATAAATTCCATAAAAATTATGACGGACTTATTGGAGCCGACTTTTTAAATAAATATGAATTAAATTTAGACGTTAGAAACCAAGTCTTAACAAATGATTTTTGCGAAATACCATTCAAATATCAACAAGTATGTCAAAATCCTATTAGTATTCCTATTGACCTTAGTCATTTAAAACCAGAAATGAGTAGCCAACTATCGAAAATTTTACAAATGAATGAAAAAGTTCTTCAATTACCGGGTCAACCACTTAATTCTTCAACCCGAGTTAAACATACTATTCGAACTAGCGATGAAGTTCCTGTTCACGCTAAAATTTATAGATTCCCCGAAATTCATAGACAAGAAGTTAAAAATCAAATTAAAGAAATGTTAGACAAAGAAATTATCAAACCTAATCCAAATAAATTGAAAGCAGTAACTCAGTTCCCGATTCCCGATACACAAAAGAAAATAAAGTCTTTTCTTGGTCTCGTAGGATATTACAGAAAATTTATTCCTAATTTTGCCAAAATAACGAGACCCTTAACAAGTTGTCTTAAAAAGGACAGTAAATGAAATGTTAATGATCCGAAATATATCGAAGCTTTCGAAATTTGTAAGCGTAGTTTATTGAACCACCCTATATTGAAATATCCAGACTTTGATAAGCCATTCATATTAACAACTGATGCGTCAGGTTACGCAATCGGTTCAGTTTTATCCCAAGGTATTCCAAACAATGATCTTCCTATTGCTTATGCTAGTAGAACCTTGAACGCTGCTGAAAGTAGATACAGCACTATTGAGAAAGAATTGTTAGCTATCGTTTGGTCCTGTAAGCATTTCCGACCTTATCTATACGGAAGAAAATTCACTATCTATACCGATCATAAACCATTGACATGGCTATTCTCATTGAAAGAACCAAATTCCCGCCTTATGCGTTGGAGAATTAAATTAGAGGAATTTGATTATGAAATCAAATATAAAAAAGGTTCAACTAATAACGCAGATGCTTTGAGTAGAATTATTTTAGAATCTGATAACAATATCAATTACGAAAATTTCTTGAAATTTTGTGAGTCCCAAAATTGTAAAACTCCTACCAAAAATATTAACGAACTTTATGGTGACTTATTTGAAGCCCCGAAAAAATATGCATTAGCACATTGCGTCTCTAAAGATTTTCACATGAATAAAGGCATTGCTCTAGATTTCAAACAGAAATTTAATCGAGTTAATGAATTAAAATCGCAAAATAAATCTAAAGGTGATGTTGCAATGTTGAAAACGAAAGATAGAAATATTTATTATTTAATCACTAAAGAATTTCACTATGAAAAACCGGAATACGAAAATGTCTTCCTATCACTTGTTAATTTAAAGGAATTATGTATCCAAAATAATGAAAAATATCTAGCGTTACCACGTATTGCTTGTGGCCTAGATAGATTGAATTGGTCTAAAATATTTAATATGATAAAATATATTTTCATGAATTGCCCTATTAAAATTGTAATATATTCCATTCCCAATCAAGAAGTTGAAATAAACGGAATCGAAGACGATTTAGTCTCATTAATTAATCAAGTCACGGAAGATGAACTTGATGAATGTTTAGATCTTTTGAATAGAAGTAATCCAACTGATAATCAGAATAATGAAAATGAAAATAACGATTCAGAACCTGAAGATATAATTGATTTAGAAACAGAAAATTTTACTGTTCATAGTAGTGCAGAAAATCCCATTTTAGAACTTCCTTATACAGAGAGAAGTGTTAATTCAGCACCTTTACAAATAATTATTAAAAAAGCATCGAGTTACAACGTAACAAAAAACAAATTATTCGGAGAAAAACACAGATTCCTAATTTCTATAAATTCAATCGAAACAGATTTGTTTAAATTTATTAAAGAATATATTCGACCTAAAAGTTCCTATACCTTATATTTTAAATCCCCAGAATTACAGAAACCTCTTATTCAAATTTTGCAAGATAAATTTGACTATAAGACTTTTGATTTAAAAATCTCTAAAATATATTTAGAAGATGTAGAAGACGAAGAAGAACGTCAATTGAAAATTCAACAATATCACGAAACTAAAACTATCCATCGTGGTTTGAGAGAAAACTTAATTAGCTTAAAGAGAAAGTACTATTGGCCTAATATGAACAAAGATGTTCAGAATTATATAAATTCGTGCGAAATATGTCAGAAAAACAAATATGAAAGAACTCCTATCCAACTACAATTTAAACCCAATCCAATTGGTTCAAAGCCATTTACTCATGTTTATTGTGATACCATTAGATTCGGTCAAACATACTGTTTAAGTATAATTGATTCATTTTCGAGAGTAGGACAATGTTATCCTTTACTTCAAAAAACTGGAATAGAAATCGTAGATAAACTGATCATGTATTTTAGTCATTACGGAATCCCAAATAAAATCACGTGTGATAATGGAATAGAATTTAAAAATGGAGTTGTTCAAGATTTCTGTGAAATTCATAAAATTGAAATTCATTATATTACAAATTATAACCCTAATTCGAATGCGTTAGTAGAAAGATTTCATTCTACATTAATTGAACAAATGAGAACACTTGAAAATAGAAGTTCTACTTTTCAAAATAAACTTTCTCAAGCTTTACTCAGCTACAATAATTCAAATCATTCAAGTTTAGATATGACCCCCATGCAAATTATCAAAGCTGATTTAAATTATTCTTTACCCATTGAGAAAACTCATAATGAACAAATACAAGATTACGTTGCTAATTATGCAGAAAACCTTAATGATATTACTAAACAAATTGAACAAAATCGGCAGAAAAATATTGAGCGTTCAGAAAAAACGAATGAAAAACGAGCAGCTAAAAGTAGTCATCCCTTGAATAAAAACCCGACTTATATTAAAAATCCAATAACTCGTAAATTAGACCCTGCGTATAAAAGAATTGATGCTCGCGAAATTGATTCACATCGTATTCGAGATGACAAAAATAAACATATTTATCACAAAAAAATATTGAAACAACGAAAAAACTAGTTCAGAATTTTGTTTCAGACATTACAATGACGCCGTTCATTATTCCCCTAATATTGTTGAAGTTCGCCGTACTCACAATTTCACTGGAAATTATCCCATTAGAAAATAATATATTACCTGTCTTATTAGGTAAAGCATATATCACAAACAGAAACTTGCAATTGGTTTATCATATTGATTTAAATAAGATAGAAGAAATCATTTTTGAATACCAGAAGGAAATTGATAATCTCAAAACCCAAAAATTAGGTTTTGCTAAGACAGCAAATCATAGATACATACAACATTCCAATGATATAAACACCAAAGCCCTTGAAGAGATTCTCAATGAAAATATTAGAACTAAAAGAGGATTAGTTAATCTTGGAGGTAAAATTTCAAAAATTCTATTCGGAACCCTAGATTCTGATGATGAGGAATTGTACAAAACCTATTTTAATAGTATAGAGAAAAATGAGAATACACTTATGAGAAATCAGAAGCAGATAGCTACTCTTGTTAATGACCTTAAAAACAAGTATATTACCAAATTTCAAAAAATGAATGAAAATCTTAAATTGCTACGAATTGTTCCACAATTACGTGAGGTCGAACAGATGCATCTCATGATATTCGAAATTAAAGATATTAAAAATACTATTGATGAAATTCAAACAGCAATAAGTTTTGCAAGATTACATCTCTTACATGAATCTATTCTACCCTATACTAAATTCGTTGAATTAATTAGAAATGTCACTATAATACCTGTTCATCATCTGAAAGACTATTATCAAGTATGTCATACAAAGGTTATATTCCAAAATAAGAAATTATTATTTTTGATATCAATTCCCACAATTTATGAGAAAAGCTATGATCTATACAAGTTTTATTTCCTACCTCAAAATAATTTAACCATTTCCCATACCGATCCCTATATGCTCTCACAAGAAGAAATATTGGAATGGTCAACTAATCAATGTCACCCTGTTGAAGAAGACTTTTTATGTGATCAAGAATCTCTAATCAAACCCCCAGGATGTTTGAAAAATATATTGAAAAATCATACGGAGAATTGCCCCAGAGTGAAAACTGTTTCTCACTCGGATATCAGATTACTGGAAGATGGAAGTATCCTATCCATGGAAAACGAGAAAATTCGAGAAAAATGCCCTCAACAGATCAAATACTTCTTTACTCCCTCTATGGCACTATTACATTCAAGATGTGCATTGAGTAACATGCAAAAAGAAATTTTTCCTGTAACCACTATTAATGAAGAAAAATATATTGTTTTACCCAAGCATACCTATTCGTTCAGGAACGACTCAAATGAAGAAATTATCAAGAAAGAAGACATTCCAGATATTGTGTTAGAAGACTTAGACCAGTGGAATGTTCAACCCCACAGAATAACCCTTCTATTTATTCTTATAATACTCATTTTAATCATAATTATTGCTTTTACTTTTAAGCATTTTAAGAAAACTGTATTTTATAAAGCTACACCTACAGGTGATACCTTTCTCCAAGAAGGGGAGGAATTACATAATATTGACCCATATTAAATAAATGGATCCTTTCCTTCATCCCATAAGAACTGTATATCAGAATGTATTTTATTGCAACTCAGCAATGAATCATTTGTTATTCGTTTCAGAATTGAGATAAGGAAATCTTATAAATTGTATTGCACCTGTTTATCCAACAGGAAGAAGTTAGTTAGAGCTTAGACGCATCAGTCGTATACCATTGTATTCAAAATAAATTGTTTTTTAAAAACAAGGTTTTCAATCTGAAATTCATATTTATATGCAAGGAAGAGACTTAACCAAACCTCATCAAAGGGGGAAATGTTGGTTGCAGTATGGCGGTAACCGACAGGTGCTATGTGACCAATTCTGTTTTCATTACTTGGCTCGAACATTCGACATTCGAAAAGTACACTATGCCTAGCGAAAGTCGTCCGCTTCTACTTATTCTCAACAATCATGTGTCACACACCAGTCTTGAGGATATCACATTTGCAGAGGAAAGCCATATTCACCTTCTCACATTGCCTCCTCATAGTAGCCACAGGGCCAAACCACTGGACTAGACCGTATTTGGCCCATTGACAGCATATTATGACGCTGCAGTTCATGCATGTGAAGTATTCAACGCATACATTGTATCAGAAACGTTCAAGGTGGCCTTCGAAAAAGTGGGCACTATTGAGAATGCCATAAATGATTTTATAGCGACTAGAATTTCGCCCTTGGACCCAAATATATTCACCGACGGCGACGTGGACTTCTTGCATGCTGAGGTGATTGATCAGGATCCGCCAACCAGCTTCAAAGAAGAAAAAAACGATGATGACAGAATGATCGTGCTCGATACTATCCAACTTCTTCTATTGGAACTTCAGAAGAAAGTCATCCTAAGCTTCCTCCTCCTGATGACAAGAACCATCAACATCTCATGCTGTACCTCCTTGCTCTCCAGAAGATGCATGCCCCTCTACTTTATAAGCTCATCTCGAATATCTACCTAGTCTCAATGCAATCGATATGACATCTCAAGAGGTCCATCAAAGTATGATATCCCCTGAAGAGGTACTTCCATTCCCAAAAACTATAATCAAGAGGAAACGGAGGAGGAAAGGATATAAATCCATGTTGCTCACATCCACACCAAACTAACAGAAAGGTAATTAGAAACAAGAGCAATCTCCAGAGGAGATTCCCTAAGCAACAGTTACACTCAAATCCTCGAAAAAAGCAGAAAAAGGTAGAGTCTAGCTCTTCTGAGTCAAAAAGTTTTCTCCGACATTAGACAAGGATAGCACACACGATGATGAGGCACAATCAAATTCACTTCATGCTGTGAACGATCACGACGTTGTTGAAGTCGACTGTAAAACGAAAAATTCATTTCATCATTACGTTGCTAGAATAATTGAGGTTTACCCTGATGAATAGTAAGTAAGTAAGTAAGTAATGTATTTATTAAATCAAAAAACCATACAGGTGTTGATCCAGTCACAATAAGAGATCTATAAAATTAACATATCTCAAATTAATCCCTCAAAATCATTTTCCTGAAGGAATTCACCTATTTCATAATAACTTTTATTTATAAGAAAATGTTTGAGTTTATGTTTTTGTAATCTACTAGGAATTGATTTAAAATTTTTTGGCAACTTATTCCACACAGTAAGCTGTAAGTTACATTTTTTTGTAAATAGCTGTAGTTTGGTTTATCCTCTTGTAGATAATTTTTTCCTCTTGTATCATAATGGTGTTGAAGTTTTAGATATTTGAACTCTTTATAGTTATTTATAATGAACATCACTGACTCGTAGATATACAGACTCTACAATGTCATAATTTTGTAATTCCTGAATACATTTTTGCATGTTTCATGTTGTCTCATTCCGAAGATAATTCTCAAGCATCTTTTTTGTAAAAGGAAGATCCGTTTTGCTTCTGTAGATCTCGCCCAGAAGATGATTCCGTATCTTATTCTCGACTGAACATAAGCATTGTAGGCGGTTAGAGCAGCATCTATTCCTATCATTCGTATGGTTCTCAAAGCATATCCATAGCGTGCTATCATTGGTGAAATCATTTCAACATGGCTCTTCCAGTCAAGATTCTTATCAATATTTATTCCTAAAAAGGGCAGACTTTCAACTGATTCAATTTTCAAGTCTTGGTATCTCAGGTTTATTTCATTTTTTTCTCTGAATAATAAAAGTTTTGTCTTTTTTAGATTCAGTATTAAGTTGTTTTTAAGAAACCATTCATTCATATTCATAATATCACTCTCAAGAATTCTTGAGCACTGGTTTTGATTCTCAGCTTTACATATTATTGAAGCATCATCTGCAAACATTATGACATCATTTTTGGTAATTTGTATCAGATCGTTGGTATAGATTATGTAGAGTAATGATCCCAATATTGAACCCTGCGGTACCCTATGTGATACTTCTTTGGAATCAGATAATATTAAGTTTCCGTTTTTTCCTCTACTGATTGTCCTCTGCATTCTATTCGATAAATATGATCGAATGAGCTTCAGTGGTAGCCCTCTTATCCCATATTTCTCCATCTTTGCCAACAATATCTCATGACTGACTCTATCGAAGGCCTTTGACAGATCTAGACAAAGAGCTGCTGTGGTATTTTGCTGGTTAAGTGATTTAATTACAGAAGTCAGTGCCTGATATATTGCAGTCATAGTAGACTTTCCTTTCTGAAGCCAAATTTCTGCTTGACAAGTATGTTATTTGTCTCAAAAAAATTCACTATTTTGTCGAAGATTATGCGTTCAAAGATTTTATTTACGTTGGATAGTATAGATATAGGCCTATAGTTATCAAAATTTTCCTTAGTACCTTTTTTATGAATAGGTTTTACACATTTTCATTCTTTTAATCTTTGTGGATATCGTCCTGTTTGCAGAATCTGATTAACAATATGTGTCAACGGTGTTGTTATCAATGGTGCACACTTCTTGGGCAATTTGACTGGTATTTGGTCAATTCCAACTGAGTTTTTATTTTTCAATTGTAAAATATATTGAAATATTTCATGCTCAACAAGTGGATTGAAAAATATGCTATTATTGCATGATTTGATATTATCGGTATCAGCATGAGTAGTTTTGTTGTTAATATTTGAATCTATAAAGTGGGCATTGATTCGATCTAGCAGATATTTTTCATTTTGGTGGGGAAATGAAGTGAAACTTGAATCCTCACTATTTTTCTTCTTGTTTGTAATGGTGTTAACTAGATTCCATGTAGCTTTTGTTTTGTTTTCGGATTCATTTATATAGTTTCTATTACTAATCATCTTAGCCTGTTTAACAACCTGCTTTAATATACTACAGTACGTTTTATAATAGTTCAGTGATAGTTTCCCTTCTTGCACTTGCTTCCAAATCAATCTCTTCCGGTTGCTTGAAATTTTTATCCCGGCTGTTATCCACGTATGTGTTTCTCTAGTCATCGAGTAATTTTTTTCTGGAAATATCCAATTCAAGTGTATACGCATTATCTCAGAGAAACAATTGTAAGCTTCATCTGGATCCAAATGCTCCAAGACTCCTTGCCATGATACCTCCTTCAAACTGCAAAAAAACTACTCCATTTTAGTATTAGTGAAAATCCTCTTTCTCACACATGTTTCCTTAACAGTGACTCCATCACTATCAACTGTTATGAACTGAGCTGTATTATGGTCTGCCAATAGTGAATCTATGTTGTGATTATTTCTAAATGTTGTGGTGTTGGTGATTATATATATATATATATATGAAGTTGTTTTTTAAAAGTGACTACAGAATTCTTATAAATTTTCCGAAACGAATGAGGATTCTCTGATTCAAAATAAGGATATTATTATGAAATTATCAAAGTCCACAGAAAGCAATAGTGCTAGGTTTCACGAAATGATATCTTTCTCAGAAGATTTTTTTGAGGTGAACATCTACTGAGATTTACAGAATCTCGAATAAGTTCTATTTTTTGATTTGCATTTTTCAAAAGAATTTCTTGCTTTGTGATGTGTTTTATTATATTTTCTCTCAAAACCTTCTATCAGGGCAAAGCCACGCACTAGGGGGTTCACCCCATTTTTTCGGGCAACGCGGCGCAAATCAGTATTCGACAAAAACTTCTTCCCAACTAACTCTAGTTTCAATATGGTTGCTGATATGATGGGCATCAAGCTAACCCCAGATCTAACAAACCCATGCTTAAACTGAGCAAAAGGAGCTTTTTCTTCCTTCAGGAAATGAAAAACCGAAAAATGCGGGTATTTGCTCGTACCTACCCTAATTCAATTTTGAGTGAATAACCCTAATGGAAAACGAACATTGGCGAATCGTAGGGTTAATTCGATTCCAGATGCATATATAACAGAAATATAATTCATTCATCCTCGAGATGATTCTCCTTTCATATGTGATAAATATCACAATCCCACATTTTTCCATTTTCACGAAATCCATATGCAGTTATCTAAGGTAAAATCTTTCACTCATCTTCACAACTTGCTATCACAAAAATTATTGGTAGCTGGTATCAGAGTATTTATATCCAATGTATTCGATTTTCCCAATCCAACATTTGAAACGAGTATGATTGCGAATTCCCCTCCACCCGAATGATCAAACGGATACTAATTGGAACCTAAATGAAAACCGAGTAACAAATGAAATTTTTATCGATCAGATGAAACATATGGTCACTGCATTCCTCGTACGATTAAATGCAAGTCATGCACAATAAATTTTCCCGGAATTTTCCGGATATTTCATTCGGACACGCCGATTCACGAATGGCGTGTTCTGGAGCGTTTAGTTCAAATAATTTATTTAAATGACTACAATTTGTGGTTCTGTTGGCACCCGCTTTTCCAAATCAATCATTCATAGGATAGCCTTACGATTTGAATTAAATATTGAAATGGTTGAAATTAGTGAATTGAGGGGATAGCTCGATTTCCACAGTTGGAAATACTTAAGGTGAAATGTTTTTAGGGTCGAACAATTTCAAGGATCATTCTAGGTGAAACATCCCGCAGGTCCTGTAAAGCTGTCGCGTAAGATGAATCTTTATTGCAGCGCGACCGGTAAGCGCAAGTTCACATAAAAAGTTCGACAAAGCCTGACATAATCGGAATTCAATTCTTCATTTCAGCTAAGGACAATATCCACTCCTCAAGCTAACGAGCGTTAGACGGCAGAACCATAGAATAACAATATCCTAGTAGTGCTAACTACTTATCAAATCAGAGAAACAGAGCGGCTGCCATCTTTTTGGGTCGTGGTGGGAAAAATGACAGCGATTCGAATATTCGTGCAGGTTTATACTTCATGCATTTGAAATATTGGTATTTTATCGCCTGCTATAAATCATAAATCAAACAAACATATTATTTGAAAATTTATTAAGTCAAATATATCTCACATATTCGCTACAGAATGAATATTTATTCTGGTTGTGTCCAGGTACTAACCAATCAGATGGATTAATTCGTTGAAGCATTCTCATTGATTCGAAATATAATACTATACTTCAATGAACAACGATCGCACAGTCCATGGAGTATACGGAAATCTTACAACAATAACCATCGATACTAAGAATATAGTTTACGTGGGAATGAAACTGAAAAATTGACGTCCAGTTAACGCAAAACATAATTGTTGCGTTTCAAATTCCCAACTAGAACAGGCCGGTAATTCGACCCAGTCTGGAATAACTGATTTTTCTTCAAGAAAATATAATGAACAGCTAGCTTTTTACAAATAATTCCAATCCAAATAAATCCTTTTCGCTTGGAAAGATTAATGAAATTCGCAAATAATATAATAATTGGTCTCAACATACGTCAAAAATATCTTGTCAAACAATTCAAGTTGAATCATTATCAAACAGAGCTTCCAAACAGAAAATGAAATCTGGTTTTTTTGACATCCATTGGATCACAATCGGCCACTAACTTGCTTATAATCTGAAATTCAATAGGATAATTAATGCTTGAAGTTAATTCACTTCATAATATATTTATCCCCTTCATAAGAAATCATTGAACAAACATTTTGGTTTCGTTTTAGCAAAACTACTTTCCTCACATTTTGGTACGGTTTTCGATTATAGGTTAAGAATGTTATGATGTCATATTTCTTCGAAAAAGAGAGGCAAATATCTAACATCTCTCTCTAAATGCTGAGGCCGCCTGTTTCCAAGATTAGCACAGAAGTTTCATACTGGGCAGAATTACACAGTACCACCGAGTAAGGAAACAAATCTCTTCATCGTTACGAGGATTGTGTCTATCTATGTTCAGGAAATATTATTACCCACTAAAACTTTGGGTCCAAACCGCGGTCTTGGTACCGTCAACCATTGTTCTCTATGTTGAAGATGATTGCGCTTAGGCCACTTCGTCAAGTCTATAATATTAATTCAGCTGAATAAAGGTGATTTGAGTAAAAGCTTATGGACCTGATCAAATTATGTCATGAATATTGGATTAGTTATTTGAAATGATGGATCAGTCTAGTTTGCTTCTATCATTTGAGGAAGGAATTCAAGATATTATCCTTGGAGAATCACCGGAATATGTATCTCCTGATATTCATATACAAAATCATCAATAGCAAAATCAACTCGTCGGAATTATTATCGATGATCAAATTTAGTGTCCCTTCTAGAAGAACAAGATCGCCTTTGATGTTTAGTATTCCAACAGTAAGTACATCATTATCCCTGAGATCTCCTCTTGTGACCATGTTTCGATTGGCTAACGAATTGAACAAATTGATTAATATTGATTTCACAGTGTCACTGAAAACTTTCAGAAAAGAAATACTTAAGCAGATGATAACTTTTTCCATTTAGTCCCGCATCTCTCAGTTTTTGATATAGGTAAATTATCATACTTGCTCGTTGTCAATTTTCAATTCAGGTTAGTTCTTTCTTTTTGTGAGTTAAATCTTGAATAAATTTGTAAATTTGATATCCATGTAATGAGATTGTAAATATGTGTGGATATTATTGAATAAATAAATAAATAAATAAATTTGACCGGTCCTCTGATGGATTCTCACTGATATGAAAGAAGTATAACAAATGATGAACATCTACTAATTTAGAATTCGAAATATATTTATGGGAATAAGAGGCGATATAATTTTAATTTCAGTAGACCTTTATGGACACAAGAATTTATTTCGAAGCCAAAACAACGCTAAAAACGAAACGGGAGATTGATATATTACTCATGCATTCTACTGGAAAGTTTAGATCTTCATTCATAAAAATATGGTTTATAAATTGTGTATGTACTTTTTCATAAATATTGAATTCAAAATTTATGAATTTGTTACATACCTATCAAAAGATTTCGGGAAAATGTTCAGGTTTATTATTTTCAAAATATGAATTATTCATTCTGCTGTTTATGTGGTCATACGAGAATTTCAAACCCGACAAATTAAATTCTTTCCGTTGAACTGAATATTGAAATAAATATGATAAATAACTTTCGTAATGAATGGACGAAGGGAACATTGAGCTATTCTCAATGAATGGTGTTAATTATCATAACTTAAATTAGCCAAAATGAATTTATTTTCAGGAATTCTTGAAATTTATGTCTGGTCCCAGACGAAAAATCAGAAAAACGCTTTTTTTTGACTAGTTTTGATATGACATGTCGGTAACTTCCGTATATATTTCAGATTTTACCTGGCAGTTTTTCTGATGCCGGCATCTATCGGCGAAAACTGAAATAAAAATATTTCGCTCTATTTTTACAATACTAAGACCGCATTTTGGACCCAAAATGTGTCAAGGAGTTTTCGCACCATGTATTTTATGCATCTATATGAAAGTGATAACGAAGCTTCTTCTCAATGGGGAACTGAAGCTGACAGTCAGTAAGATTCGACATCTGATATTTCAAAGAACTCACACTGAAATTTAGATATTCTAGAAAAGCACTGAAATCGATAAAGGAATAGACGATTTCGATCTCATCTCTCCACCATTTTCGCCCCAGTTGATGTTATATTGGAGTTCACTCAGAAGACGCAATTTCTTATCAGTTTTATCTCAAGAGTTAACATTGCAAATAGGTTCCATTTTCTTGGAGGAACCTGTTCGAGTCTTCTCTCGTGGCTTGTGGGAAACAGTCTTCAAATTTAAGTACCAGTTAGTTGATATTAAGGAAGGCCAATTTTTTCATTGAGTTGGACAAATTGTATAATTAGAGATTCGGGAGCGTGGTTTTGGAGTGATTCGAAGTTTCCATAGGGTAGTGGTGCGTCCGTTAGAATTCACGACTCGTTGTCTAGTGAGCAAATGCTAAAAATGGGGGTACCGCAAGGCTCTGTTCTAGGTCCACTATTATTTTTGTTTTTTATTGACGACATTCCAACAAATTCCAGGAAACTGTTCCTCGAGTTATTGAACTACAATAATTAATAAGCCAAAATAATTCGCATTCTTATATTTGCTGATGATTCCTTTATAGCAATTACTGCAAAAAGCTTGGATGAGCTAAAAGAATTTTGTGAATGATTAGTGCATAGTTTTAGCGAGTGGTGCCGATTGGGAAAAAATCCTAATGAATGTACAAAAAACAGAGTACATTCACTTCTCTCTGTTCATAGATGAACAGAGTGCATCAGTTATTGGAAACTTGGATTTCAGCATTCCGACCAAACACTGCAATACATCTACATTGATAGACATCTTGAAGACAACTCATTCACTCATATGATATGATCGCAAGGAAAACATTTCACTACACTGTACTTGAAACACTGATCTCCAACTTGATGTTTATGCGATATCCAATTTCATTCCACTATAAGATTATCCATTCCATTCCATTCTCGCCCATTCTCATATTGAAAACTCGACGATAGTACTTTTTTCACGAAATTCATAAATGAATTTTATGAAATGAATCAACACACCTAAAAACATTCTCTAGAATAAAATAATTAACATAATAATCACAAGGACGAATATCCGTCGATAAATCAATAAATATTCCCCCTTGATCAGAGCTAATCATCCAATCAACCAAAACACCCACACCGAAGAAGCGGATCCAAGTAGAATGACTACAGCTGTTTCACAATTGTTATTGATCGTCAGGTCAACTTAACTTGGATAAACCGCAGAGGGTTCTCTCGATACTTGTTACCTTTCAGACGGACCACTGTAGTTTAACAACGTAAAGATCGCCATCTGCCAGGAGCATCTTGCGAGTCCCAGCTTCGAGTGCAGAATACTTTGATCGATGTGTATGACGTTCATCCTTTTGTCGCATCAGGTCGCTGTAACTGCGATATTGCAGCTTTACAAAAAACCGTCACGACATTGGAAACACTCGGTTCATGTGGATTCCCACAAGACGAAAACGTCCAACATCTAACAAAGATAGGAATTGGTTTCACGGAGAAGAAAGAGCTCCAGTAATAATAAATAACATAATCACAAGGACGAATATCCGTCAATTAATTAACAAATATTCCCCCTTGATCAGAGCTAATCATCCAATCAACCAAAACACCTACATTCTCTAGAATGTTATGGTTATGGAAAGTCTAGTTGATAGATAGGGAATGTGTCTGTGATGTGGTCACGAAATAGCATATACCCATAGAAATTATAACTTAATGTTATATCTTTGCATATACCCATGTTGTAAAAATCATGGTGTGCTCATCTGAAAAAAAAGTGACGTCAGCAAGATTAAAATACAAGGAAATATATATTCTGGGTTTTGAATTTGAATAGAAAAAAGTGACTTCATCATTGGTAAATACGATCACAGATGAGCAGATGAGCATACCATGTTTTGCTTACATCATGCATATACCTAGTATTAGTTCTATGCGAAATTAACGAATATTTATCTATATTCTACGGTCCTGATAAACGTGAACCCAGCTTAATTTACTTCCTTTACTAGATCAGGGGCGGATCTATAAATATAAGGAAATTATTCGAATTTTTATCCGATTTCAAAATATTCAACGTTGAATATCTGCAAAACGGTGCGTTTAAGAAGAAATCATAAGGAATAATATATAAATATAAAAAAATTAAATATTTTAAAATGATTGAAGATTCTTATGATGACATAAGATAAACTTCATCTGGATTCTTCCTGCTGATTTTGTATAGTTTTTTGAATCGACGAGTCTATTACTCGAAAACTATTCAAAGAAGGATGAAAGTGTTTACTGAAGAATATGTGCCATAGTTGAAGAAAACTTCACACCAAAATTCATCTCATTCGGAGTTAACATATCAAAGCTGTAAAAGGAAAACTGATTTTTTTCGGAAACTCAAACAGCCTGTATCTTTTTTCTAGATCCAAATCTGAAAAATTGATAAATGAAAAAAGTGTTTCATTTGATGAGAGGAATCTGTGGTTAAAATTAATGTACAACTTGAAGACCCACCCTGTATATCCCTGTGATGAATTTAAGTATGGATTAAAGCTTATTTTGGGAGGATTTTGCATAACTTTTAGGTTTTTCGCGGTTTTAACTGCCAATATCAGAAACGGAACTAATAGAAATGAAATAAAAATAATTTTTTTCATGGAAAACTCCCTTGCAGATTGCAGGGTTTGACTATTTGTCAAGGGAAGTTTTTGGAAAAACAGATTGCCTAATGAACAATACAGGAATAATATAACCGAGGAACAGAGCGAACCCTAACGTTTCAGAGTACAAATCTGACTATTTCATCAGACAAACGAGAAAATTTAAGAATTATTTTCTTTCGATTTTTCGTTTCGAGACTTTTGTCGAATTGACATTTTTATGAAATCACAGCAACACAGACTCATTTAGTTTGAAAGTTTTTGATTCTACCTCCTTTTAAGTGAATTCAGCAAAATACGGTCCATTCCCACAGAATAGTGAGAAGAATTACTCTCTCCGTTTAACAAAACGCAGGAGGACTAAATTTTTCTCTTCGAATTATCTGATTCCGACGTCAATATTCCTGTATTGTCCTAATTATTATGTGATAGTCGAGAATACATTATTCGATATTTAGGATCTTTGTATGTCCCTCTTTCTTAGGTTCTTTTTGTGCTCTCGTTTTCTGATATCAACGGTCGAGATGTTTCTCCGGTATATGTCTTAAAAAACTGTCAAACCGGGTGAATCTGTGTTGCTGTGATTTCATAAAAATACTAATTTGGAAGAAGTCTCAAAACGAAAAATCGAAAAAAATAATTCTAAAAATGTTCTCATTTGTCGGTTGAAAATGTCAAGTTTGTACATCGAAACTTCACAGTTCGGTTTGTTGATCGTTTAAATTATTCCTGCATTGTTCATTAGGCAATCTGTTTCCCAACAAACTGCCCTTGATAAAAAGTTCAATCCTGCAATCTGCCAGGGCGGTTTCAAAATAAATATTTCATTCAAATTTTAAATAGCTCGATCTCAGATATTGGGAAAAAACCTCAAAAATGTGATGAATCTGTTTATTGGCCGAATGGATTTGTTTATTCGCTGGCATGAAGTTTATTTCTTCATTATAATAATTCTTCACGGCGACAAGCAACGCCGATACCCAAAATAAAAACAACCTACAAATAAAAAATATTGAAATTACTATAAATTTAACAAAATCATAATTATATCTGTAGCTTATAAAGTGAATTCATTTCGTTATCAGCATCTTGAATGAATTTATTGATATCATCCCTTGATATAAACTCTGAAACTTAACAATTCACTTCGTTGATTGTTTACATTATTCCGATATTGTTCATCAGGCAAAATTTTCTATAAATTGCCTGACAAACAGTTTGAGTCCCGCAATACGCAATGTTGTTTTCTATAAATAATGATTTTTATTTAATTTCTGATAGTTTTCTTCCAGATAATGGTTCTGATATTCTAGAAAAAAACTAGAAAATAATGCAGAATCCTACCAAAATATTCTATAAATGATATCGTAATGATTTGCTAGACACATAACTTTTTCATCAAATTATCAGTGTTATTCTGAAGAATTGGGTCAATGAGTCCCGACCTGGATACGAATGTAACGCAGGGCTTAGGAATGTTCAAATAGAAGAGAACATACAGGGTGCCCCAGGTAGAATGCGACAAACGGATATCATGAATCAAGGTCATCAAGGAGGTTTCATATCGAGGGGTTTCAATCGTTCAAGGGCCCTCGTTTGGACTATACAGGGTGATATATTCTTTTTTAAGTTTTGTCACCCTTTATGATCGCCGTATTTCAATATTCCTGATATTTAATAAATCAGGACTAGGAAAATTTTAGAATTTTTCTTACCAGTAAGAATTAATTCATAATAAAATTCAGAATCTCTGCTTGGCACCGTCATACAGGCTGATCAATAATCATTCCCTTATGAGTGAAATTTCATAGTTCGATTACTCTTGAACTCATCGGTAAAATTCTTTCGAATTATCCGTTTTTGTTACCCTTCCCGACTGCTTCCCTCAAATTTTTCTCAACATGAAAAACCAGATCCGGATTAGGAAAATTTTATACTTCCTACATTTCCGGTGATATCGGATCACCCTTTTTCATGAGTGCAAAGAAGCAATTCATCAAGAAAATCAAAAAACTCTGCTTGACAGCATCACATAGGGTCATCAATAAAAACAAAGAATTATTGATGCTTGCGAAAGTGTTGAATGCCAACCGAATTTTTTAGCGAAATCTGTGACACAACTTTATCAACATGCTCAAAAATGTATTGAAATGGAGGGATATCATTTTAAACATTTCTTGAACAGAAAATATTCTCGTTTCTTATGTCTTTGAGTTCAGATATTATGAATTTATTTGCTGGATTTTGACCTAATCATTATCCAGTTTGTTGATAAAAGTTTTTCTCAAATTAAATTTTCTTTATTTATGAACACTTTTTTATGATTTGATATCTTTATCTGCACTCTTCAGTATTCAAGTGAATTGTTGAGATAAAAAGTTCAAATATGGAAATAATAATATGTCTTTTAATTTTCAGGAAAATATCAATATTCTTATCAATAGAATTTATTTAATTTTGAATAAGAAATTGAGCCCAAGTTTCTTTCACGTCACAGCTAAATATTTAATGAATAATTACAGCAAAATATTACAATATAAAATATCAATCAAGCCAATTAAAAAGATCAATATTTCTTTCTTCAGAGATAATATTTATAGATGACCCTATGTGATGAAACCAAGCAGAGTTTCTTGATTTTTTTGATGAATTTGAAGTCAATCGGTCGATGAGTTCAAGAGTTATTGAACTGTGAAATTTTACCCATCAGATGAATATCACCCTGTATATTCCAAACGAAGGCCGTTAGACGGATTAAAACCCCTTGATATGGGTCCTCCTTGATGGCCTTGATTCATGGTATCTGTTTGTCGCATTCTTCCCGGGACACCCTGTATATATCCAATGAGAATGAGTGCCTAATTTTCGAATCAATCATTTCTGTCTCAACTTCAATCAAGCCCTGTTTATTTAGTGTCACTCGTTGCTCGAATATTTTGGGACGCTATTTCCTATAGCTCGTATACATTCCCACCTTTGATGCTTTTGTTTTCATGAAACCAGCTATCAACATAGCTCTGTAATAAAGATATCAGAATCCATCGCCCGAAGCAAAATAAACAAATTAAAGTGTAAACACTGAACAGGGCGTGTATTTCAGTTACAAACAACCCCCCATAAAGTGCCACTCGATGAACAAAAAGCGCTGATGAAGGGGCGCCATAGAGTCGGTTAATTATGGTCAGTCCATTACTTGGCATTGGGTTAGAAATGAATCAATCGAATATAATTGAAAGATGTTCCAAGTGTGCAAAGAGATCATAAGAGTGGAAGTCTGTTTTCACGAACCGGATGTTTGGCTCTTTTTGCGCGCATGTTCTTTGAAACGGCGTGCTAACATTTGTCGCCAATGCTAGATTGGAAGCGGTGATGAAGAGACCGATGTCAAATTCGATTCTGTCGATCCAGCCCGTAGATAGAGGAAAGAGAAGATGCCGCAATGTTTGCAGCCAACATCTCTTGTGTTTGTTGTCAAATATTTGTTTACATTTCTCCACAGCGATCATTGGCGTACCCCTCATGAGGTAGAAAGGAATCGGACTAGTTAACGAAATGATAATATAATTGTATAAAGAGATTTATACAATGATAATATTGAGCAGTTCTTTGGTGGTATTCAACCCAAAAACTTGCTTTTCCCACGCAAATTACAAAAAAAATGCTTCAAGTAAGCTTCAGAATCTGATTTATGTTAATATTTCAGACGAAACTACGAGTCAAATGAGTTTCTCTCCTGAAACCAAAATATTTTCATTCCTATAAATAAAATTCAAGAAGTGGATCGAATAAGCAACTATATTCAGATTGCTGGATAACGCTGGATATATTGCGGCGGTAGCTCAGTGGTTAGAGCGCAAGCCCCATGATCTTAAGGTCTGGGGTTCAAGGCCTTGGCCGGAAAATAACTTTTCCTGTTTTTAGGGGACCGTCCAACCATTCGCTGTTGGGTAAACAATTAACAGTGCTGTTCCTAACGTGGCGCAAGGAATTAGTAATAAAGCCTACACAGAACACACCCGGTATCCTAACTCGCACGAGCGTTAAGCTTCTGAGAGGTTTCGTTGAAGCCTAGGATATTCGGGAAAAATACAAATACAAAAAAAAATGTCTTATATCAATGCATCCAAATTATTGAATGGTTTCTAGATAAATTTCATGGTCGTATATTGTTAATTTTGAAAAGAAATAATTGTATGGTTTCTTGAATTAATATAGGTACATTGAATGCGGAAAATCCTCTGAGCTAATATCAAAGTGTACCGAGCGCCCTCTCTCAGCTCTTACTTAAGTCGCGCGCGCAGTACCATCTAGCGTCTTAAGTATCCTACGTTACCATCTGTAACGCTTGGCCAACATCATCGGTCAAAGTACAAGGGGCGCTAGCGCGCACGCTGTCCCGGTTAGATCCTCTCAAGATCTCGGAAATACGCTCATCCCCAACGGTCTGGTACACTCCCTTGTGGACCTCACAAGGGGTGTCCACTCACGTAGGCATGTAAACGGCTTAGTTTGGTGCATGCCCTGACGAGTTCCCCCAAACTAAGCCGGGACGAAACGTGACATTTCCCCAAAGAGGTTGAAGCTACCTCGCAAACCTTCAAAAGCTTCAGTGGTGACCCCGACGTGATTAATTTCAACGACGGTGTCACAGTTTATGCCGCTTCGCGATCATCTTCGCTTCCAGTGAGAACCTCGCTTGTCACTGTGCGATCCTATCCGTTCCTCCCTCGGCGATGGTTCGGCAACCATCCCGAGGAGGTTCCACATCGCCACTTCGCTCTCGTGCTGCAACTCGCTGATCAAAGATGTGCTCACTAATGCACCCAGCTCACTGCACGACATCGAGTGGTAGAGGAAGTCACAAGTGGCGCAGCGTTTCTCAATCCGGGTTTCTCACATTTCAAAGGAACACAACTGCTCCGCATCACGGCCGCACTTGTGGGAAATCTTCTGGTCAATGACTACATTCCGTCAAAAGCTGACCTCCTCTAAATCGGTCACACTCCTCGAACGACGAGGCAGAGCGCTCTAGCACACAGTCTACACGGCTCAACACAAACGGTCTGGTCAACCGTGCATCGAATGCTGTAGACTCGTGCTCAACAGCGCAGCAATGGCACAACGGCCCGCTCACAATCGCGTTTTAGAGGAGAACACCTTTTCGGTCTCGGTCACACTCCTCCAGATACATCTTTCTGGTATCGCTTTCACTGGAAGGGGAGTCCTGTAGCGAGCGCCCTCTCTCAGCTCTTACTTAAGTCGCGCGCGCAGTACCATCTTGCGTCTTAAGTATCCTACGTTACCACCTGTAACGCTTGGCCAACATCATCTGTCAAAGTACAGGGGGCGCTAGCGCGCACGCTGTCCCGGTTAGATCCTCTCAAGATTTCGGAAATACGCTCATCCCCAACGGTCTGGTACACTCCCTTGTGGTCCTCACAAGGGGTGTCCACTCACGTAGGCATGTAAACGGCTTAGTTTGGTGCATGCCCTGACGATTTCCCCCAAACTAAGCCGGGACGAAACGTGACATTTCCCCAAAGAGGTTGAAGCTACCTCGCAAACCTTCAAAAGCTTCAAAAGTAATAAAGAGTACCTTTAAATATTGAACTCCTCCCTCGGACAATACAATATTTAATAAAAACGAAGTGTCCGATTCACCGAGGAAGAGACTATGCTAACTATTTACTTTCATTCTACAGATTCGGAAGGGATTCATAATATTATTGAAAAATTGTAAGGAAACTCCTCTCCTGGTGAAGATCAAGCCACAAGAATAGTTCATTATATTGGTGCTATGAGAAGATTTGCTGTATTTTTGAACAAAAGGTCCAAGGGTCTATTGAATAACTCATTAATTACGTATATCATACCTTGTTGGGAAAACTTCCTAAACGACCTTTTGATCCAAAATAAAGGAAAACAATATGCTGTTTAAGGATAATAAATAAATCTTTAAATAAATGAATATTGGTATCATTTTGTATTGGATAAAATTGTATATTTCAGGAGAAGGTTCTTAAATAATGTTAACAATTTTCTCTTATTTATACAGTCATAGTAGATATAATTGTTTATTGAAAACTAATCGTACATATAAATATAACAAATATAATGCAAAAAAAAACATACATAAGAGATGGTTTAAGAATAAATATTTATATTATTGATGTCTGAATAATATCTGCCTCCAAAATATTGACGACGTACGCCAATGGCGAGGAAAGCAAAATACTAACTTTTGCACGGAACAACTACACACATTACTGGCATATAATATATACAGGGTGATTCATTAAGGGTGGCCACCGGCTGTATCTTGGAAACCGTTTATCCTATGACTTCCGGAAAAAAATCTAATAACAAATTCGGTCCCTAGAAAATGATTAAAAATATTTTGAAGTTCGTAGTTCCCCACTAGAGGGCGCAATCTATCACTTGTAAAATATAATCTCATTTTTTACGAAATATTCTTCAGCTAACAGTGGTAAAGAATAATAAAATGAGAATCTACTCTTTCTATTCAACAACTTTTGTTTCAGTAATTTTTCTATATTTCCTATTTTTTAGTGATGGGAAGGATAAACTTTTCTTCACGAAAAAAATATTCTTACTCCTGTATGGATGAACCGATTTTCACGTAATTAGATTTCATTCGAAGGCCATCGAAAGCAGATCACAGAAACATATGACAACAATATACCGGGTGATCCAATTGAAAACTACAGACTGTTTTATGTCACTTCGCTCTATTTGTGCGTTTTACTGGAAAATTTAAAATGCAATGCTATGATTCTAACCGAGTGAGAATGAGCCAAGCATTATCACCTACCGACTTTTTAAAATCGCAGACAGATATCATTGGTCGTTTCGGAGTTATTGACATTTTGTAAATTTTGATCAATGTTGATCCTTTCTGTGAGCTTGAATAAACAAGGAAGTGACTTTATGCGTCATGACAACGCAGCAAAATACTCAACACACATGAAATAACAATGATGCGATAAAATAAAACAAAAATTAGCAACAACGAAAATATTTGAACAGAAAAACAACACTTACACCTAATGAATTCAAATATTTAAAATGTCTACCATTATTTTCTACACATAAATTTAGTCTTTCTTTCGTCGAGTTGACACTGCCTGTCGAAATCTATTTTGAATATCCTCACTTGTAGTGGGGGGTGTTCGGAAAACTAAGTCTTTATTCTCCCCCAAAACTAAAAATCTAATACTGTGAGGTCTGGTGATCTTTCTGGCCATGGAAAAATACTCCCTCGTCCAATATACGTCTTTGAGAAGACGTTATATGAATATTCTCTAACATTAGCAGCATAATGCGCCGGGCAACCATCTTGTTGATACCACATATCTAACCTGCTTTGAATAGCAATATTTTCTAAAAGAATTGGAAGATCTTCCGTTAACATTTCAAGCACTTGTGTCTTGTTAATAAGCCAAAACTTTTATGATATTATCCTCGTTACGGCTTCTACGTTTTCTATTTTTTTCTTCCAAGATATTGAACCTTACCAGTTTCTCGCACTCTTCGTGTCAATCTTTTGAATACCCTTTTGGAATGACGACGTCTTTCAGGATATCGTATCGGGTATTCCCTTTCAGCTACAGCATTTTCTAAACATTCGAAATGAACATTAAGCATATCATGTGCTTCTTCGTTTGAATAATGGGGCATCATAAAATAGTGGTTTGCAATCGTCCTAAAAATTTTTTACAGCTATAGATACCGAAAATGAACAGTATCGCCAAAGCTTACTGGTTCTAAATCAGCTTGTTTCGTTGTTTTGATGAGTTTTTTCCTTTCATCTAATTGTTTAGAGATGAAATAACTCAATTCCTCCTGCATTTCACAGGGTTGATCAATACTTATCAAAATTTACAAAAATGTCAATAACTCCGAAACGACCAATGATATCTGTCTGCGATTTTAAAAAGTCAGTAGGTGATAATGCTTGGCTTATTGTCACTCGGTTAGAATCATAGCATTGCATTTGAAATTTTCCAGTAAAACGCACAAATAGGGCGAAGTGACATAAAACAGTCTGTAGTTTTCAATTGGATCACCCGGTATATTGCTGTCATATGTTTCTGGGATCTGCTTTCGCTGGCCTTCGAATGAAATCTAATTACGTGAAAATCAGTTCACCCATACAGGAGTAAGAATGTTTTTTTCGTGAAGAAAAGTTTATCCATCCCATCACTAAAAAATAGGAAATATAGAAAAATTACTGAAACAAAAGTTGTTGAATAGAAAGAGTAGATTCTCATTTTATTATTCTTTACCACTGTTAGCTGGAGAATATTTCGTAAAAAATGAGATTATATTTTACAAGTGAAAGATTGCGCCCTCTAGTGGGGAACTACGAACTTGAAAATATTTTTAATCATTTTCTAGGGGCCGAGTTTGTCATTAGATTTTTTTTCCGGAAGTCATAGGATAAACGGTTTCCGAGATTCTGCCGGTGGCCAACCTTAATGAATCACCCTGTACTATATACTATATAATTGTATTACACTTGAAAATATTCAACTACTACGATCGAAATATAACAAATAACTGAATAAACAATTTTGACGTTTTGGAGAAATGTAAATATAAACACAGAGATGCTTGCCACGCTTTTCTGTGTTGTTTACTTCATCTTCTCTTTCCTCTATCTACGATCCAGCCATCCGCTGCCACAATTACTAAGGCAACCAGTCTAACGGCCGATCATAAACGCAAAAATAACATCCGAAAAAACTAGAAAAGCATCGACGTGAAGTCAGCAGCTTTTGCGCCCATGTTCAAAAGTGATAATCACTTTGGCAACGAATTTGAATCTGCGGAACAGCGCGTCACGATGTCTGTAATTTTCGAATTTTTGTGCCGAAATTGGTCTTAAACAACTAGATTTGACTCACTAATGAAGAATCCTTGGTGAAATTTGATTCTGTCCATCCAGTCTTCCGGCCGTGTCCGCTCTAATTTTCGAAGGACAGTACCTGGAGTCTTGAAATTTTCGGGTTAGGTTTGGAGCCTGAATCTCGGTTGAGATCGTTAGCGGGCAAAGTCGGCAGAACAGTTTTGGATTCATATCAATATGAAATTTTGAGGTTTATTCCTCGATATTTCATGAAGTACCGATTGGATCGAACTAAAACTTTGTAATCAAATTTTGAATACAAACGCGCAACTTAGTGCCAAATTTCGTGTCGATCTAGTGGTAAGAAAATTAAAAGAAAATTATTCGAAAAGTTCTGAAATTTTGTTGAAGAGTGTTTTTTGTTGATCAGATTTCAATGGAGTTTGGCACAGACCTCGAAATCAGTATTCAGCAAAGACGTTTCAAATTTCAATTCGAACGACGTTTACTTTCAGATATATGTGAAAAAAAATATGTCAAATTTCGTTGTCGTTTTTTAGGGTTTTTCCTCACATCAAAAATATGTAATTAGTTGAAGAATATCCAAGCGCAACCTACTTCAAAGTTTCGTGCAATTCAAATCGTTAAAACATTTTGAAAAAAAAATTTTCAGAAAATTATCCACATTCCTATCGAAACATAATATTTTTTTCTGAATTCATCAACCAGATTTAATTGAAATTCGGCACAGACCTTGAAGTTAGTATTTCACAACAGTTTTTCAAATGTCAATCTGATCTGATGTTTATTTCTGGAGATATTAAGAAAAAATCATATCAAATTTCATTATTATATGAAATGAGAATATTTCCTCGATACCTCGATAACTATTGACGCGATCAGACTTAAACTTGAAATATAAATTGAAATCAGTATTTTGAAACAGTTCAAATTTCAGTTCGATCCGATATTCACTTTCGGAGATATTGAAAGATTGAGGTTATTTCCTCAATACCTGAAGAAGAACAGACGCGATCAGATTCAAACTATGTAGTTAGTTGAGGAATACAAACGCATGACAAAATTTGGCGAGTATCGTAGAGGTGGAAACTTGTAAAAAAGCATTCGAAAATTTTTATGTAAATTTTTTCTACTGGAAACTATCCATCAGATTTCAATGAAATTGGCAAAAATCTCGAGTCAGTATTTTACAACAGTGTTTCAGAGTTCAGTTCGATACGATACGTATATTCGGAGATATTGGGGAAAAATGTGACAAGTTTCTTGGTTATTTCAACTCAATAAACACTGAAATAATGAAATTTCGAATGGATATTCATATACAGAATCATTGGATGATTTCACCATTTCGCGAATTCGGCTTTTGTGATTGAACAGGTTTAACAAATATCCAGTCTCTTAATGAATTCTCATTTTACGGTTGATAGTTCGGCTGTACTCAACCACAATAACATCCGAAAAAAAATCGACTTAGATATTTTTTAGCCGGTTTGTGCGTTATTTAAGGTTATTTATGTGAAAATTCGAAATGATTTCGTATTTATAACCATTCGAAATTTTTTTCCCCAATATTACCAATGATGCAGATGTGATCGAATCGAGTTCTGCACTTTAAAAATGACGGCGTGAAGGTTCATGCAAAATATCTTGAGGAAACGGCTTCGGATGTGAACAAGCGCTTGAAAACTCCTGACCTCACGTCAGTGCTATTCTAGGGTTTTTGAGTTTTCTGGAAAAAACAACGATAAGAAAAGGAAAAGCTCGAAATTTGAAATTTGTTTCCAATATTTCCGGAAATTATGACGATAGCAATCTGAAATTTGGTGCACTGCTGTGAAATATAGAGCTTTAATTCCGAGCAAGTTTTTGCAAATATAGTCGATAGTTTCCAAAAAACAAAATTTCTTGGGAAAAATTCTTAAAACAATTTTGTTCTGAGTATACTGACAGTAGCAACCAACAAAATTTTGCATAAAATTGCGCGTCTTTATGCTCCAAATAACTGCCGAGTTTCAATTCAATCGCATGAGAAGTTTCTAATTATATCAGGGAAATAACCACAAAATTTCGAATGGTTGTAACTCCGAAACCATTCGGCCAATTCAGTTCGTTAACGAACGCAACCGTCGAATTTCGAAATGCAGCCCACCCTAGAAGTTTCAACTATAGGACCCTCCTTACATCCGTTATCTTGAATACGGACAGCCGACCGGCCGGACAGAATAGACTTTGACACCGGATTCGTCATCAATGAGTCCAACCTAGTCGTTTGCAATCATTTTTGGGAAAAAAATCGAACATTACAGACATTTGAACGAAACGATAGCACGCTGTTCCCTATAACGTGAGCGCAAAAAGTCTTAGGAACCCGATACTTCTGAGGAAGGTGAAAGAAAGAGTCTGAAAAAAAACCTAGAAAAGCACTGACTTGAAACAGCAGCTGTTACGCGCCTGTTCACATTGCGAAATGGCGATTTGGAAATTTCAGTGAAATTTAAATGATATTCAGTTTGTGTTTCAAGTCCTTCCATAGTTATTAGGGGTGGATATCACAGGGTTAGGACTTTATTTACAAAAACTTTTTAAAACAAAGTCGATGTTTCTTCGATATATTTCGACTTTCTCTTGACTAGAAAGACAGAAGAAATAAATTAGATACATTGAAATTTAACGAAAAAAAATGTGTCTTACCCAGTTTAGTTGGTTGTTTATAATAAGTGTTAATGCAGACTCAAGAAATGGAAATAAAACACTTTCTCTACAGGGTCTTTCACGAGGAACCTCACCCATATTTATACGGGAAACTACTGAACGTATTTTCATGAAATTCAGCACTTATAAGTATTTCACAATGCTGATGAAATCTAAAATATTTTCAAGGCATGAGCACCTCCGTTTTTTCCGGAAATGACGTCAACTTCCGTTTTTCAAATTAGAACACCATTTTTTTATTGCAGAAATAGATTCCTTAGAAAATTTCAATTTATTTTGATGTAACATTTTTCAGTTTTGGTTGGAAAATTCTCTCTGAGCGGGAAAATTCGAAAAAAAAATCGAAAATAGAGCTCTGCTGAAACAAGAATAACTTCGAGGTTTTTGGATGGAAAATTTTCATTTTTGGGATTTTTCAAGATGTAAAATTGATGTATCCACTTTAAAAATCGAAATCGCGATTCATGATACAGGGGGTGAAAAAATCGCTTTCAAAAATAGGGATGACAAAAGCGTGAAAAATCAGTTTTTTCAAATTAGAACCCCATTTTTTTATGGCAGATATTGAAACTACGTTAAAAAATAATGTGAGTGTATGCATCACACCCTTGCCCTAAAGTGGATATTTTCTGAGTTATTCACAAAAAACTGTTTTTCGTCTTGAATTTTCAGCTATTTCTTTTCCCTTCACGCCAAAAAGATGACATTTTCAGGAACTGTTACTTAAACCATGTTTTAGATTTAACTACCCTAATATGCAAGAGAAAAAAGTTACAGGTTGTTCCTAAATAGATGGCGAATTTGGATTCGAATTTGTATCGGAAACCTCTTTATTTCAACTAATCGGCCATCGGTTTTCTCTCCAGTGATAAATAAATAATTCCTTATGAACCATATGCAAAAACTTACCATGTTTTAAATTATTTTTTTTAATGATAGATATCATTAATTACATCTGCCAAGTTCCTCTTTATTCAGTAGCATTTTGTGTTTACTATTAATTTGGTGATAATTCGTATTAAGTTATAAAATCGATCACTATGCCTAATTTTACCAATGAAGATTATTTAAATCTCATTCTACTTCATGGAGAATGTAATAAAGTTGTAGATAGAACGATTCGACTGTTCATTGAGAGGTTTCCTGACCGACCCAGACCAACGAGAGATACCATTAACAAAACCATGACAAACTTGAGAAATGTCGGATCTTTCGTTAAGAAAACTACACACAGAGAAAAAAGTGTAGTAGAAGATGAGGACAACGAAATTACAGTTCTTGCATATTTTCGTGTGAATCCTCAAAATTCTCTCAAAGATGCCGAGATTGATCTGGGATTATCTCAATCGAGTGTTTGGAGAATATTGAAAAAAACATAAAATGCACCCATATAAATTCAATAGGGTACAGCATTTGAAGGAAACTGATTTCGTCAGGAGAACAGAGTTTTGCGAAGCTATGATGATTCGATTTCAAGAGAATGAAAACTTTTTGGACTGTATAATTTGGACAGATGAATCTAAATTCACAAAGAATGGTTCTTTCAATAGGCATAACAGTCATTATTGGGATGAAGAGAACAACCACCACTTCAGACAATGGAACTTTCAAGAGACCTGGAGTTTCAATGTTTTTTGCGCCATCAAAAATAATGCAATTCTCGATGTTCACATTTATGATGGGACTTTAACTGGTAAGATGGAACACTACACATGTTTGCATTATTTAAAGAATGTTCTCCCTTAGGAGATAGATATTCTGACATATTGACTCAAATAATTGAGCCGCTAGTACAGAACCATAATGACTTATGGTATCAACAAGATCTCCTCCACACAATTCACTCAATGTGTCAAATATCCTCTACAGGCTATTTAAAGATCGATGGTTGGCGAACAATGGTCCACATCTTTGGCCACCACGTTCTCCCGATTTAACTCCTTTAGACTATTATGTTTGGGGTAGGATAAAAAATATTGTCTACTCAACTCCCCTGACTGATAAAGAGGACTGCATAGAACGAGTCAGAAATGCGTTCAGGTTTGTTTAGATTTTTAGATTCATAGTTTCGAAACTCAATTTGGTTTTTAAACACTTTTGCAGATCTCTTCCTCCCGATGAAATAAGAAGAGCAACGCACGAAGCATTCCTGAGACGTATAAATAAATGTCTAGAAATTAACGGTCAAAACTTTGAGCATCTTCTCTAGTTATAACTGCGAGAGTTTGCCATGGTTCTCCTTATAGTAACTTGAAGTCGGTTTCAAGAAGGGGTGAAAAATCTACAGCATGGTTCAAATAACAGTTCCTGAAATTTTCATCTTTTTGGCGTGAAGGGAAAAGAAATAGCTGAAAATTCAAGACGAAAAACAGTTTTTTGTGAATAACTCAGAAAATATCCATTTTAGGGCAAGGGTGTGATGCATACACTCACATTATTTTTTAACGTAGATTCAATATCTGCCATAAAAAAATGGGGTTCTAATTTGAAAAAATTGATTTTTCACGATTTTGTCATCCCTAACTTTGAAAGCGATTTTTTCACCCCCTGTACCATGAATCGCGATTTCGATTTTTAAAGTGGATACATCAATTTTACATCTTGAAAAATCCCAAAAATGAAAATTTTCCATCCAAAAACCTCGAAGTTATTCTTGTTTCAGCGGAGCTCTATTTTCGATTTTTTTTTCGAATTTTCCCGCTCAGAGAGAATTTTCCAACCAAAACTGAAAAATGTTACATCAAAATAAATTGAAATTTTCTAAGAAATCTATTTCTGCAATAAAAAAATGGTGTTCTAATTTGAAAAACGGAAGTTGACGTCATTTCCGGAAAAACCGGAGGTGCTCATGCCTTGAAAATATTTTAGATTTCATCAGCATCGTGGAATACTTATAAGTGCTGAATTTCATGAAAATACGTTCAGTAGTTTCCCGTATAAATATGGGTGAGGTTCCTCGTGAAAGACCCTGTATAGTCATAATAAAATTTTTAAAAACAGTTCCTAAATAATACAAATGACAAATGAGCCAACTAATAACTATATATCATGTAAGAAACGATTTTCACATTTGGGAGGCGAACATAGGCAATATTGAGTATTCGACACACAAACGATCTAGCAAAGAACTCGGATGGATTATTTCAACGATTATTTAAAAGGTGATATTAGGTCATTGTACGATTGGTTCAATCCCCGAGTATCCATTCTTTTGTTTACAGTGTTGTTCAAATTAATTTGTATCATTTCGCTCACATTTCTCCTAAACCAATTTTTTCCCACATCCACGAGAGACATTTCGTCAAAGTTGAATTGGTGACCTGTAGTGAAAGAGTGCAAAGCTAGCACTGTTTTTCCGTGTTTGGACAAAGACAAAGGAACCGCTAGCATTGCACACTCTCACTACAGGTCATCAATTCAACTTCGACGAAATGTCTGTCTTGGATGTGGAAAAACCTGATTTAGGAGAAATTTGGGCGAGATGATACAAATTTATTCGAACAACACTGTTAAAAATAGAATGGATCCTCAGGAATTGAACCAAACGTACCATCACCTAATATCACTTTTCGAACGATTAAATAATCGTTGAAATAATCCATCCGAGTTCTTTGTTAGATCGTTTTTGTGTCGAGTACTCAATATTGTCCTTGTTCGCCTTCCATATTTGAAAATCCTTCCTTACATTATATATTTGTTATTAGTTGGGTCATTTTTCATTTGTATTATTTAGGAACTGTTTTTAACTGATGGACAATTTTATTATGACCACACAAACTCTCGACTCTTTATTCACATTTATTATAAACAAACAATAAAACTAGATAGGACACAATTTTTTTGTAGAACTTTCAATGTATCTAATTTATAACTTATGTCTGTTTGGTCTTGTGAAAGTCGAAATATATCGACGAATCAACTTCATTTTAAAAAGTTGTTGTTAATCAAGTCCTAAACCTGTGATATCTACCCCTTCAGTTGAAATATGAAAATTTTCAAAAAAAATATTTTCATTTAAACTGTTCATCTTCCAACCAAGTTCCATTTCGATCAGGTAAATAATAAACTTATTTTGAGTTATTGTAAAATCAAAATTTCGAATGACTGTAACACAAAACTATTCGATTTTGCCCAATAACGAACTGAACTGACATATTAAGGATCAAAACCTAACCCAAAAATTTCAAGACTCTAGGTACTTTTTTTCGCAAGTTATAGCTCACACGGACGGTCTGACGTACGGACGAACGGAAGTTTAGAATCAAATTCAACCACGGATTCTTCATCAGTGAGTCGTTTGAGACCAATTTCAGCTCAAAATTCGAAAACTACAGACATTGTGAAGAAACGATAACGCGCTGCTTCCCAGGACAAGGGCGTAAAAAATAGAAATGCTGATAGGGAGATTGGGAGATGCCCTTTACTTTCCTGCGGAAAACTTTTCAATACTAGTCGGAGATATCCCGTAAACTCTGACATTTGTTTGACGTTCATGGTCCAAACTCATTTTATCTTGTAACGAAATAAGTTTTTTCCCTCAGGGTTTTGTTGTCCCGAGTTTCCTCTGGATGTAAGATTCAGCTTTGAAACTTATTATCGAGGATAGGGATAAGATTTAAAGTTGAAAGTAAGGAGGAAATTCATAAAAAATTTGATATCCTTCATGGAATCCATTCTGCCGGAACAAACAGAGGCGATTGATGAAATTCTCGCTGGTCTTCAGTATGACGATATCAACGCGGTTTCTCCAAAATATCAGTTTCAAATGGAAATTTCAATGCTGAGACAATTCGACATACCTACCGTCTATCAAAAGATTCATGAAATGAATGGTGAAATTTTACATACTTGGGTCTGAAAGGTGGTCCATATAATGTAGAAAAAGACCTTTATTGTCTAACTTCAATTTTGGCCGATAGATGTCGGGATCGAGAAATCTGCTATATGAATTCTGGAATCTCTTGGAAACTTATCGACACGTTATATCCAAACTAGTGGAATCATAGTTTTCTAATTCATAGTTCAAGTTTTGAGGATTCATTTCATTCAGTCAGAATGGCGATTATATATTTATAAATCAAGGTACTCTTTATTTTTGAGTACACTTATTCGAAACTCAATAATTCTGGATATTCATCATAAAAAGTTCTCATTATTCCAATATTTAGTTCATGCAAAGGAAATTTTCAGAATTGTGGATTCAACAACACCTATGGAGAATATTTGAAACGTTAAATGCGCTTATTTCGGATTCAATATTTTTCTAGCAAATTCATATGATAACATGAACAGAAATGAATAACATACACCTCAATCATAAAAAGCTTGAACATTTCCTTGAAATAAATTCACAGGTATGTAACATATTCATAACTGTTGAATTCAATATTTATTAATTTATATGTACGGAACTTGTAGTCCAAATTTCCATAAAAAATTGTCAGGAGATCCGAATGATCCAAAAAAAAACTCAATATGCCAAAATAGTGAATCATTATAGGTAAAACATTCGTACAGTAATCTATTTCAGGAGCGACACATGTACTGAAAAATCCAATTCGATATGTAATATGGCTAGGTTATTTCTGAATTTGATAGCCTTACCAGCTGAAGCGAGATATAATTAAAAGAGAATACAAACCAAATATACCCACGCTACGTGTGGTTATGACAACATACTGCGATGGTTATAACACTGATGAGAAGAGATATGCCTTTGGCTTTCGCGTTGCAGATATTTTCAACGAAATACGGATTGCGGTGAATTTCTGTCAAATCATGAATCAGCTGATTTTACAGGTTTAAATTAAGTGAGAGATTTTCGTCGATGTATAAAGCGAACAGTAGTACCGGCAAAGATTTAAGATTACTTTCTTAACCTGACACTTTTGAAATTTGGAAGAAATCGTGTAGCTAATGAATGAATGAATCAATTATTGAAGATACTTGGATGAGATTTCAGATGATCTGATAAACCGTGAAAGTATTTCAATTGCACACATATATCGCAAATTGGCCTGTAGCCTATACAAATCTCAAATAGCAAACATTTGTATTTGCAAGGACAACAAATAATATGGACAAATGACCCACAACAGAGGTTTGTTAATAATCGAATTTTCGGTTGAAATATTTTAGGGCTGAAATATTCAATGAAATATACATGTCTGCAGAAGATATTTCTGCTAGCAACAATGTGAATAAACTTGTTAAACCTTTCAGTTCCTCTCGTGAAATTCCATTCCTACTCTGATTGAAAAGGATGATACTTAGATATCTGGAAGGTTTTAAGCAATCTGATCTAATTAATTGTAGAAATTCCCACAGTGGATAACCAACTACATAATAAGGCAAACTAGCCGGTATAAAACTTGCATATTCCTATGCTTCAATTTAAGCTTCACTGCCGATCGGAAATCCCAATATCGAAAGAAACATCTCAGAAACTTGGGCACTACTTATGACGGCCAAATCTGTGAATGGGTTAAATGAACCCAATGATTGCACAAATTAACTCATTCAAAATGTTATTGTCCCAATATTTTCAAAAATACAAATGGGATCGAATTCAAATCTAGCACCTGCTCAGTTGAAGAATTACAGTTTGAAGGTTCATACAGAATTTCAGAATATCCCAGGATATGAAAAAAATAGTTTGAAATTATTTTTTCAAATTGTATGAATCTTGGACTTGCAACTTGCAAAAAGTTGTTCATCATCAAAACGAGCTACAAGGATTTATTGTGATTCAATCAGTGTTTTTCCAGTTTTTCCGGAAAAAACAACGATACTGAGAATGACATGTTTTTTCGCGAGATCTCAAAAAATTATAGTCGCATCAAACTGAAATTTGCTTTACGGTTGTAAAATATAAAGTTCAAGGTCTGATCATGAACCACGAAGGACACATTTAAGAAATGTCAGGACAATTCTTTAGACCATTCGAATTCTTTCACGAAAATAATATGATGAAGAGTCCGATGTCAAATTCGAACTGTATGGCTGGCTGTCCGTTGCCACCATAACATGAGATTTGATGCCCACGACGAAACTCGCCTGAAACTTATATTATCTCGTTTTTGGAACTGTAGTCTCGTCTCGAATCTCTTACGAGAGTCTCGAAAAAGTCTCGCAGTCTCGTGCCACTGTATTATCTTATTTGTGTCTGAAGTATTGACTTCCTTCCTAAAATTAGTTTAACGATAATATATTTCATTCCAGAAACTGATACCATAATAATTTCATCTTTAACAAAGAAAGATATTCATGGACCACATGAACCGAAACATAATCACAGAAAAGTATGAGAAAGGAGTATGAAGAATAAAAAGAATAAAGTATAGTTCATTTCAAAATTATTGAGATGAGAGCAGGCCATGAAAGTCTAGTCGCGGCTTTATTTCTAGTTACAAAAAAAAACTAAAAATTTCTGTGTGTTGATCATAGATTAAAATATACAAATATAACCTATAAAATTATTTCTAAGGCAAATTTGATTTGAAATTGTTGAGAATATTTATAATACTCTGATGCACTAAACCTGTATAGCGGCAGTATATTATTTTCATCATTGTTGCATTGACAAATTTTAGCATACAGCTAAACTGGCGACTGACAATACACAGCCGCATCATTTCACTGCAGATCAATTATGGTTATTCAGGATTGTTGATGAGAATAGCGTGGAATGCTTCAACATAAAATCATTCAGGCTTTCGAGAAACTCCAATTTTGAGATACACTCAAAGAAATTCACCAGGATTTACAACAGGAATTCGGTGACTTCTACAGGAAATTCCCCCTATATAAGCGACAGCAGGAATATTTGTTGAATTCCTGTCGTTCAATTCCTCTAGAAATAACAAGATTCAGATTAGTTAATGCAACCAAACTGCAGTTTGTCATTTCAACAGGAAAATAACAATGTGACGAAAACCGGAATATACATGACTATTTCCAGAAACGTAACATTGATTCAACTGGAATTTTCTAGTTATTTTAATGAACAACCTCACTTTTAGCGGAGCTGTAATTTCGATCTAACAGAAATTTCCTGTTCAATAAACAAACTAGATGGTTGTATTCCAAGCTTCAAACTTCGGTTTCTACAAGAATTCCCAGTAATGCATAATAGCTTAACGAAACTGTATTATCGAGTTAACAGGAGTTTTCAGTAGGAATAACAACTATTCTTCATATATTACAGTACTAGTAAGTTGTATTCGAAGCTTATACCCTGAGGTTTTACAGGAATCTTTTCCAGTTACCTAGTATTTAACAGGAATTTCTTGCATTTCCTATTGAAATATTTACGTAGTTTTGGCAGTAATTTCCATGTGCAGTTGAAATTTCATTCCATGGACTTTTACTGGAAGATTCAGGTAAGTTCTACCGTGAAGCATTGTTGCAATTTAGGGTACTTCCTGTCAATTGAAATCAAATTAACTCCTGAATGTATCCCTAGTCGTTAATCTGGTGGTAATGATGCAACCTCTTACTCCCTATCTATTTATTTCAACTTTACAATTAAAATTGCTATTTACAAACACAAATTTAGGTACAGTGAATCTGAGGTCCGGGATTCGAAGAAGCACTTATCTTAATAGTAAAGGATCCGACGGTATGATCCTCCAAAATGCAGGTATTATGCAGGTAGTCCAGTTTCAAGAGATTCCATCCAGAGCAAAGTCCAGAATTAAGATATTCCAGCAATAATTAGCTTCGCTATAAAGGTATTCCAGCCATGATCAGCTCCAGTACTAAGAAAATCCAGTAATAATTGCCTCTAGTACTAAGATAATCCAGTTAAACTCTGGGTCCGGTAGTAGGATATTCAAATGGGCATTAGTCCCAGTAAAAAGATAATCCAGTAGTCGGTAGCTCGGTGAAAAGATGGTTCAGTGGGCGATAGCCCTGGTACAAAGATGATTCAGTGGGCGATAGCCCCGGTACAAAGATGCTTCAGTGGGCGATAGCCCCGGTACAAAGATGATGCAGTAGGCGGTAGCCCCGGTACAAAGATGATGCAGTAGGCGGTAGCCCCGGTACAAAGACTGCAAATTTCAAAACTATAAGATAGTGCTTGTAACACGTGATCTCATTCCCAGTGACTCTAGACGTTATTGAAGTAATTTACAAGTCAATAAATATGAGATGAAATATCTAGAACTCAGGAATAAGCGCACGTTATTCGATAATAAGAATGAGACAAGAAATCAAATGCACAATATCATACAAAGGAAAAATGTTAACCTGTGTAACCTGCATGGAATGAAATAAATCAGAAATCACAATTTGGCATTCACAAAAGCAAAAAATATTGGTCGGGATATACGTAGTACTTACCGCCTTTTAAATAGACGTCTTATAAGAAACAACAAAACTTCAAAATTCCACGATGTTAATGGATTACGAAGTTCGTTAATTCGCTAAACTCTAGCAAGGTGTTGAATCTTCAACTTCCTACGCACCAAAAGAAAGAATTTTCCATCGGCTGGACCGAGTTGGAAGGGTCGCGCATGCGAAACACACACTCAACCGTCAAAGCGAAGAGAGTTCTTTAGCGACCGATCATATAATTTCAGTAAGGCGTTTTTCTTGCGATTGGAATTGAAATTATTAGTATGACGTATTTTCGCGATGGAAACTGAAATCGACAGTGGAGCGTTTTGTAACGTTACACAATATCGAAGTGCTTTTTCGTACAGGGTGTGGCGAAACAGACAGTGCAGTTTTGAAAAGCTATTAAGAAAAAACTACGGTACTTACAGAAATAAGATTTAGTTAATTTTATTCAGTAAATCATGCCGTTTTATGTGTCAAGTTTTAAAAATGACATCAGAAAGATTATGGCCGCCAGCAGCGATACATTGATGAAGGTGATTTCTGAAGTTTTTGGCTTCATTTAGACCACAGAAAAAAATTACATATAGTCAAAACCGGTGCTGCTGGTAGCCATCATCTTTCTGATGGCGTTTTTCAAACTTGATACATAAAACGGTATGATGTACTAAAGAAAATCGACTGAATCTTATTTCTTTAAGTTACATAATTTTTTCTTAACAGCCTCTCAAAACTGCGTTGTCTGTTTCGCTGCACCCTGTACAAAATAGCAATTGAATATTAAGAGGAAGTACCCTGAATTGCAACAATACTTCAAGGTTCAACCATTGTATAATAATAATAATAATATTTATACAATGGTTCAGCTAACCCGAATCTTTCTATAGGTTGCGTAGTTTTTTTAGTAGCCTTTCAAATCTCCTAATTTAATTACGGAATACCTATAAAACACAGTAGGCACTTCGAATATAGGTGGTATGAAAATATGAATTTCAATATGCCCAAAATTGAATTTGTTTATTGGAAGAACAATATTTTTCCAATGTTTTGTCTACAATAATTTAGTTAGAGCTAATATCTGATAATGTTTGGCATACAATTATAATAAAAGGCTGCAAATGTAACTTCAAACCTGCCATTTTATCTCGTCTCCTACTTATGGTTTCCTCCACTTCTGCAGCCGATCTCACGTATGTTATCCTTCCATTGATTCTAATCGGGATGGCATCCAGGTTATACCTTTTTGGCTCCTTCAAACTCTACTCAAATAAAGTAAATTAAATTGAAAATATGGCAGTTCAAGAGATTTGGATGAAAAGAATAGGTTTCACAGAGTGGAAAATCACCGTATCAGTCACATTTCCTTCCTTCTACTAATTTTATAACCTCATGCATGTTTTGAAACTATTTATATTTCAATGTGTGTTCTACTTTTTTTGTTTTTTTGAGTTCAATACGATTTATGTTGTTACCTTCATTATGTTTGGCATATGAAATCTACGGTTCGCAACACTTGTATGCTTATGTGTTGATTGACGATTACTTCAATATACGTTGTTTTAGTGGGAGACATTTTACAGCTAAACAACTTGAAATAATGAAATATACTTACTTCTGAATATTTCGGCGTAATTGACTAAACCCCATCCTCTTAAATAGCCGCCGACATCATCCTCGCTGGCTGCCATTTCTATTGATTCTATAGATTACCCGATTGGAGTATCTCTTCGTCCACATCTTGACTTTGATCTAAGCCAAAGACAATAGGGGCCAAATCATATAAATAATCAGTAGCACTTGATGCATACATAACTATTTTTCCGATAAATGGCAAAATTCACAATAACTGCACTTGTACAGAAGAATGGCGAATACCACAACTACATATGCGTGTTCCAACAACCAACGAACCAACACGAACCGCGTCTTACCCAGAGTAGCGGATTGATTTTGGCGACTTACAGGAATTCTGTTAAAATCAAAGTTCTGAGCTGTTAAAACAGTAGCGTCGATCGTAGAGATAACAGGAATATTATATCATTGATAACATGAATTTATGTGAGAAATACGGAATATTCCTGTTGAATTTAATGGGTCCATTCTATTAATCATACAAATATTGTTGGGTGTATATTACGAAATGATTAAATTTAACTAGATATTCCTATAACATTTACAATGTTTATTTCGGTTGCACTTATGGTTCCGAACTACGTATGTTTTACAGTCGTGGCTCGTAAATATGGCAGAATATCATTCTTCATACACAGGAAATATTCCTTATGAATTAAAGGTACAATATCACTGCTAAACTTACTGTTTTTCTTGTTCATACGACAGAAGTCTCTTCTACCGGAATCAGCATGTTAGATTTCAAGTACAGTTTGTTCTCATAACGGTCTTTTTCTGTTGTAATGATAATAATTGCGTTAAAATAACAGGAATTTATTTAACCGGAATTTCCCGGAATTCTTTTTTCTCAGTGTATCATTCATTAAATAATGAAAACTTAGGTAATCAAAGATCACTTGAAGTTCCTGCTCAATAAAGATTTCACTCTTCAGCAATCTTTGTATTCCTGATGACTATCAGAAATTCATCCAAGTTCTAGTCCTGTGATTTTTTCCTCAGAATTTAGGAAGGAAAAGAATGAAATAAAAATTATATCCAAACTGATATATTCATTGCTTTTGATTTTCAAATAAATAACGTCGTTTAACGTCTCTTTGAAGGTATAATCATGTGGAGTAGGTTTCCTTCGACTGCTAACTCCTGGCTGAACAGACTTGCCTTCTATTTTCTTCAAAATTCTTTGGACAGTACTTGGAGAAATCTAAAATTTTAAGACTTCTTTATTTATCAGAAAACACCTTGCTTGAGTAGGTAAATGATTGGTTACCTGAAAAACTAGCGAAACGCGATTAATACTAGCAGAAATATCTGATGAATCCCTGGAAAACTCGCATGAACACCGGTACACTGCCCAACGTTCTCTTGTAGTTAGGCGAGAGGTATCTTGATGAATTCCAGCCATTTTCAATTTGGTAAGGTTTAAGAAATATTAAAATCCAAAACTTATTTGTCGATTGAATCAAGAACATACACAATCAGAAATAAATTCCAAATATTTTCCACAGAATACAAATATTTGCAGTGAGTTTACTCAAACTTGAAAAAGTCAGTATTATTCTCAATACCAACATGAATCCTGCAAGACAAATATTACTGACTGGTCTATAACCAACATAATTTCAAATTTCCACAGCCACCCGAGATGACAATCATTCTGAAACGGACTATAACAGTGTAGATATTTCAACAAGTGTTTGAAAGGACATAGAGCTTGTCAGTTACAAATGAGAATAAAAACATTGACATTCAAACGGTCCCATTATAAATTTGAAAAATCTTTCAACTAATTATTCACAAATTTAAGGGGGAAAAAAGAATTGGAAGATCTAATCATGTAGTCGAAATAAATTACCGTGTCTAGGTTTATGAAATTGACTCCCTTATCATATGGATACAGAAATTATTTCAGTAATTTTCTAACCATAAAACAATATTATCATTATTATTATTATTTTTTCTACATTTAGATGAAACATTCGATTTCTAGCCTGTTTGCTCATGAAAATCATTCGATTACTACCACCTAGATTATTTTTCTATCCATTTACTATATGATCGGAGAGTACGAGTGCCAAATTTATAAACCTAGAAGCAGTGTAATGGGTGTGAGAGCAGAAGGCCAAAATTCCAATCTATCCGGAATAAAAATAAAAGGAGAAATTGAATATTTTTCCCCATGATAATTATTTTTCGACAACATTCTTCTTGAAATTCAATGTATAGTCCGAATATTCAAAAAAATAGTAAGTTCATAAGCGAAAATCGAAAGTTACTTCCAAACTAGGGTTAGACCGGAAGTCATAGATACACTTTGTTCACCTCAATCGAAAAATATTATGTATTGTTTTGTAGTCTCGATATCGAAAAGATAAATCCGATATCTTGAAAAATGAAGATTCTTTGGAGGTGACCTAATTCCAGCAACAACTAGTATATAAGTACTACAAAGAGAGAAAGAGAGTTAACTTCAGTGTTTTATCCCCTAATATTTTGAGATTTGCCATATATGGTTGGGTTAGACATTTGCAGATCTCACTGGATTGTAGGGTAAAAAGTACCTACTGGTAAAAGTGCCAGAACTTTTACTCCCAAGAATTTTGGGGATCTAGAAATGAACACGTGCTTGTTTAAGAAAGTAGGTTCTGCTTGGCTTCTGGAAGAAAGGGCGCGAATACTGTAATATATGTAACAAGGCAAACGGTCACATTTTCTATCTCAACATTTTTGTGGTTTATTATTTGTTAGAATCAAATAATAAACCAAAAATAACCCCTCCTGAAAATTTCACAGTTTACATTTTGGATTGTGTAGATTTGAATGCACTAATGAAAAAACGCTGCAAATTTTACACAAGGGTTTATTATTTTCTCATTCAAATAGCCCAATATGCCATTGATATCTCAAAAAACTTATATTTTATGCATAACTCATTGGTTTCTCACAACACAGAAACCAATTCCATGAAATAATTCATGTGAACATTGAAAGCTCAATAAATACACTTGTATAACTGAATAACATTTCGACATGCAGAACGCTAACTGAGTAGCAAAATTTAAAATATTTTGAATGAGAAGAGACGTTCCACAGTCGTTTCACTTCTTCGAAAATCTAACTATTTTCCACAATTATTAAATTTCGTGTCGGTATTCTACAACTGAAAATTGACTACAAATCAGATAGGGTTTGTCCTTTTTGAGATATTAGGGAAATAACCTCAATATTCAAAATGGTCGCGAAATTTTTTGCCAACATCTGCACAAATAAATATCGATCAAAACTGAAATTTGAAACACTGTTTCTAAATGTTGACTCTGAAACCTGTACCAAATTTCATTGAACTTTGATGAATATGTATCCGAAAAAAAAAATGTTTAAAAAAAAATTTTGCATTAAATCGAGTGTCTATATTCCACAATTAGTCATGATATTTGAATCCGAACGCGTTCGTATTTCTTGACACTGAGGAAATAAACTCAATCTTTCAAACTAACACCAATACGTAAAACAAAATTCAAGACTTTCCGCTAATATCAAATGTGTAGATGTGATTTCTACTGGGATTCAACTTTGTTCTGAAAAATATTAATGAAATAAAAAAAAAAATCAATCTTCCTGTGCAATTGATCTGAAAAAATTTTTTTTCCACAGCAGATATCCGATTCACTTGAGTTACAAAGTATCCACCACACAAACTGAAAAACTAAAGTTATTTTCAATAACATTTCTGTAACAATTAAATATAACGTGAACCTCATCAGGTTGAATTCGAAAGAATAATTCTAGATTATAATTTTCGTTCGTTGTTATCGTCGTCAGATATACTCAACCAAGAGGGTGTCGAATCCGAAAGTCTGCTTGATGTGAAGACCTGAAATTCAAACAAGTAGTTTGCCGACAACCAGATGATAATACATGCGGAATATTTTTGTCTACGCTATATCCCTTGTCTAAGGTCACAGACCCCATTCAGAACAGGTAGATAGATTATCGGCTCCTAACTTTAGTCTAAGGCTCCAACCCTCAGTATTAGATTGTCGACAATCGACAATTGATGAGATTTGCGGTTTGCTATTGATTTGTTTGCATATTATATCCTCCAATTTTTCTATATTCACGCTTATTTCAAACTGTCAGTACGAAAGATTTTGGATTTCGATTGAAACCAGTAACGGATATCCACAGGTTGACGATAATCGTATTACGCAAAGCGAAATTAATGGAAACCTCCGATCAACCGAATTTTTTGAAAATCTGCATTATTTTAAATTGCGCTACTTAATTCGCGTTCTGCATGTAAAAGTGTTATTCAGTTATAAAAGAGTATTTATTTATTGAGATTTCAATGTTTCAAATGAATTTTTTCATGGAATTGGTTTTTGTGTTCTGAAAAACCAATGATTTATGAATAAAATAAAAGTTTTATTGAAGATATGAATGAGCTTCATGAAGAAATTTAATCTTAAATCCCGTGATCCGCAGGCTGATTTCTATAAATAATAATTTGATACGATTTTCAGTAGTTATGTTCAAGATATTGGGAGAGAAAACCCAAAAATATTTAATCTGAACTACTTACGATTATGAAATTGTCAAGAACATCGATGGAGCATTTGCAAATTGTGATTATGAAATAATAACGTATGTGTTGAAAATTTGGTAATCAATATTTTCATCTCCTTTTAGATGTATGACTCTGGATGAAAAGTAAACTGATTATTCCAGTGAATTACAATCTTAGAACTGAATGCGATGTCATTCTCGACATTATTGGAAATTTGCAGCGTTTTTCCTTATAACTCAGGAACCTCTAGTCGGAAATCATCCGGGTGAATTTTTTTTGATTAAGTTTTGTAACAGTAATCGACGTTCTGAGTGGCATGAAAATTCGGTGGTAAGTTTTCGAGAAATAATTTTTTTCCACCCACCCCCGCTTTTTGAGCCCTTAGGGTACACTGATTCTGCTGAAAAGCTTGGAGGATCAATCTCGAGCGACACACGATTTTTCTACCAAGTTTCACTGATTTCGGTTGAGTACTTTCTGAAAAAAGCCCCGGACAACGGACGGCGGACGGACGGATTTTTTTTTATTAGTTTATTCAAATCTTCATAATCCAAAACGTAAACTATGAAATTTTCAGGGGGGGTTAAAATTTTTTTTTGTTGGTTGATCACTAAGGTTTATTATTTGATTTTATCAAATAATAAACGTCCGTCGTCCGTTTTCCGGGGCTTTTCTCTGAAAATACTGAACCAAAATCCGTAAAACTTGGTAGAAAATATTGTGTTTTGCTCAAGATTGATCCTTCAAGCTTTCCAGCAGGATCGGTGTACCCTAAGGTCTCAAAACTGGGGGTAGGAGAAAAAAAAATTTTTCTCGAAAACTTAACACCGAATTTTCATGAAACTTTCAACGTCGATTACAACCGGATGATATATTATTATTATATTATTATTATCATTCAAAATATTATCTCAAATTATGCTACTCAATTAGCGTTCTGCCTGTGGAAATGTTATTCAATTATATTTATATTATATTCATTGAGATTTTGATGTTTCACATGAATTTTTTCATGAAATTGATTTTTGTGTTGTAAAAATCTAATAAGTTATGAATAATATATAAGTTTCATTCAAGATATCAATGGTACTGCGGAAATAATAAACCCTGGTTTCAAATTTGATAGTTTTTCATCTATAGAAAAAAGTTGAACTAAAAAGATTGAGTTGGTATTACGAAAAATTGTCGTCAAGAATAGGACTCACGGATACATGAACATATTTGAATTAGAACACGACTTCTTCAAATACTTTTAGAATCGAGAACTCACAGAAGATAGATATTTACACGCGATGAAACAATTCTGATACTAGTAGAAATATTTCAACTTATCGGTCCCAACGACCTCAAAGTACGTTTAATTCGATTAATATGAATTGGAAATTTATCGATTAAACTGAATAAAAAATAGAAAATCCATTTTCGAAATCCATCATCATTCAGCTGACTGAAATAAAAACAGATACCTAGATACACTAACGATCCATTAAACGATATGACATCCTGCGAGACTTTCGAGATTCGAGGGACTCTCGCACGAGACTCGAGACGAGAATTTACTAAAGTCTCGTCTCGACTCTTATGAATAATTCGCGGTGTCATCTCGAGTCCTGTTTCGTTTTCGAGAAGAAACGAGATGAGACTCTAGAAAAAGAGACTCTCTTGGGCATCACTTAACTTGAGAACGGAAAGAGCCAGCTACTCGCAACTTTGATAGTAGGTTGCGCATCAGAATGCTTTTTGGGCTGGAGTTGATATTGGGCAGAACTGATCTGACAGTTTCAGAGATATACTTATTTCAATTTTTGGGGTAATTGCCACAATATATCTGGAACTATTTATGCGATCAGTTGGAATCTCTGAAGTTAGTTCAAGAATACTGACGTGCACCTGCTCGCGAATATTTGTCGGTATCGTATCGTTAGTAATGAGGAAGAATTCCCAAAAAGTCCGAATTTCTGTTGAAAAAAAATTTATTTCAAAACTATTCATCAGATCTGGATGAGCTTTGAGTCAATATTTCACAACAGTCCACCAAATTTCAGTTTGATTCGATTCGAAAAATATATGTCCATTTTCGTGTCCTTTTCTCGATATTGTAGTTATTTCCAGAATATCTCGAGAACACTGATCCAAACATGATGCAACTAGACTATAAGTTGGCAAATGCTTCCATATTCTAGCTATTTCTTCTTTCAGACATTTGTAGTATTAACGTACGGCCAACTGGATGAAATGGTAGCCCGCGAATTGGATATGTGAGCAGAGAATTATAATATGTAAATTTGAGGGGAGAATTTTCATAAATTTTAAACGCTGGTATTGAAAATGACAAGATGTGAAATACGAAGATCGAACCTTCAGCCGGAAAACTTTCTAAATTGACATTCCAAAAAACAAGTTCAGTAATATGGTGGGGGTTAGGGGTATAAATGCGTTGCAGGGGTGTTTCTCTCTTCCGGTGCTAAATCCCGCGAGAATAAAACGAATTCGACAGGAGCTCCCTCATAAAAAATTATATTCCGCAAGGCTGCCTCCGTATATCCTCTTTATATCAGAGTTTTTCATCAGAATGTTGAATGCTTGCTGTAAAAAGTGTTCGCACACCCTGCCACACTCCAATTGTTACAGGAGGGTTTTAGATCGTCACAGTTGTGAAATTCCTTCTTCTTCACTAGCCATATCTGAAAAATATGAAGATCGCACCGGATAAAGGAAGTTATTTTCACAATATACACGCTAGTTTTATCCTCGTTCTCGAGGATTTTCAACGAAATCGAATTTCAGAGCCTGCTCTCATATATATATATATATATAAATTGAGTATCAGAGTCTGTAGTATTGATAATGTATTTTTTTCAGGGTATAGCGACTCTCGTTGTTGGAGTAAAAGGAAGTACTCTTTTTTCTAAACCAAGCTTTCGCAATTTGTTTATTGCTTCTTCAGGGTTTCTATAATACAGAACATCTATCAATAAATTAAAAACATTCACAATATTGCATTCGGAGATTGATGAAACATTACAATGCTTTAACTCTTATTGGAATAGTTTACAATTCACAATAGAGATGGAGGACATCGACCATGGAGTTCCTTTTTTAGATACAAAGGTACATAGAGAAGATAATTCAATAAAGTTGAAATGGTACAGAAAAGCCACTAGTTCTAATAAATTCATTAATTTTCATTCAAATCACAACATCAACATAAAAATAAATTTCATCAAAGAAATGAAGAATCGAATTATGAAGATTTGTCACAACACTTTTCAAAAAGAAGGAATAAAAAATCTACATGAAATATTACTACAGAATTCATATCCGAATAGTATGATAAAAAAACTGTTGTATTCGGCAAATGCAGTAAATGAAGAAAACCAAAACGAAAAATCTACATCAAAACAACTTTATGCATCCCTACCAAACATAAAAAACTTAACAAGAAAAATCAAAAATATATTCAAAGAAGAAAAAGTACAAATAGCGACATATAATCAAAAGACAGTTAAAAACCTATATAGTAAGATCAAAGATCCAATTCCAATACCGAAAAAAAGCAACGTGATTTACCAGATAGACTGCCAGGATTGCGAACGAATATATATTGGCCAAACATCACAGTGGGTGAAAAATAGAATATCTCTTCATAGATCTGATATAAATACAGGTAAAGATAGATGTGCCCTTGCAGCACATGCGCATACCATGGACCATAAAATAGACTTGAACAACATAAAAATACTGAAAACAGAAAAAAACTACCAGAAACGACTGATACATGAAATGATAGAGATAAAAAAAAGTAATAATTCAATAAATAAAAAAAGTGACACACAAAATTTAAGTAACATTTACAGCTATTTGTTGGATGCAGTGACGTGAAAGAAGACGAGAAGAAGAAAAGTGACATTGAGAGGTGACAATCTTTGGGAAAAACGCAATTAGACAACTGAGATAGACAAATCAAAATAAAAATTTTATTATAGAACGTAGAAAGATAAAATTTGAGAATTTTAAGAATGTACAAATTGATATCCATGAAGTTCGAATTAGTGTCTTGCAATTTAAGTAGAATATTTAAGTGTTAAAAACGTATTGTGTCATGATTGTTGTTGCTGGTTTCATGTTTAACCTCACTTTCGGTAGGAACCATGCAATATTGTGAATGTTTTTAATTTATTGATAGATGTTCTGTATTATAGAAACCCTGAAGAAGCAATAAACAAATTGCGAAAGCTTGGTTTAGAAAAAAGAGTACTTCCTTTTACTCCAACAACGAGAGTCGCTATACCCTGAAAAAAATACATTATATATATATATATATATATTAATTCGTTCAAATATAGACAAAAATCATGCTGTTTTCAATAACAGTTGAGAGAATTTTCCAAAATAGAGGACTCCTAATTTATTTTCAACAATAGATGATGAAACACTGACAAAATAGCGAACTTTTCAGTTCCATGAGTACCTAATATCATTCTAGAAAAGTAGTGACGTAGAGTCAGCAGCTTTTGCGCGCATGTTCAAATTTGTTGCCGAAGCAGGCATCTTTTCAAGTGTTAAACTCACCAAACGCAGCCTTACTTCCAGATGGAAAGATTTGGCGATTTTCCAATCATATCGTCCTCACAGACATCTGCATGAACCTCCAGGCTGTCATTTTTCAGATTCAGAATTTGAATTCGATCCAATCTGTAGTTTTGGAAATATTGCAGAAAATTTTTTTTTTATAGGTATATCTTTTAAATCATTACGCAGATTTCACCCGTTCACGAATTCGATTTTCAGAATTAAGAGTAATTGTCCCATTTTCGGAATAGTTGGAGTTGACTTCCGGTTTCTACATATTTGAACAATTTTCTCATCTTCAGAATCCAGAATTTCTGTCTGAGGTTATTGACGGCCATCTTTTGTCCATGATGGTTTAAATCTTCATGGCAATTGGAAATGATTAATTTTGGTCTACGATGATTAGGGTCGTCTCATATAGTCAGTAATTAATGCGGTATTATTCAGTCTTTCACCTATGCTATTACTCCGAATCATTTTTTAATCAGGCCTGACTACGCTGCGTTATCGCTTGGCGAATTCGAAGAAAAAATGTGGATCTTCTGACAAAATGGAGGACAACACAGAAACTTTCGGATATCTTCTGGGGAAGATGGACTCAAGAATAAAATGACTTTAACAGCTATTTTGTGAATGCAGCTTCCAACAGTGTATCTAATTCCATACGGGATCCATCCAAACTGAAGTATAAACGTGTAAAAAATCATTTTTTGTGTTTGAGATAGAAGCTATGGAAATCGTCTGAGTAGTTGAGAAATTAAAAAATTCATTTTCGTCGGGATATGATCAAATACCTAGTCCTGTTAATAAAAAGATGATTCATCTCGTAGTTGAACCCTTAGGGTTTATTACGTATAAAACTTTTGTAGCAGGTAAATTTCCATCTGCGTTCAAATTATCGGTAATAACACCAGTGTATGAATCTGGCCCGGTGGATGATTTTAGTAACTATAGACCTATACATTTATTAAAAACTTTCTCAAGGATATTTGAAAAGGTTCTGGCAAATTGTCTGTTTAGATTTCTCAGAAAGCACGAAATTGTTTGCTCGTCTCAACATGGCTATATGAATAAAAAAAGTACAGGTACAGCAATTTTTGAACTAACACAGAGAGTTATAGAGGCAATGAAAAAAGGTGAAATTCCGGTTGGTTTGTTTTTAGATCTCTCTGAATCGTTTGACTGTGTGAATCATAAAAGATTGTTAGGGAAACTGGAAGCATATGGAATAAGAGATGAACAGCCCATGCTTATTCAAAGTTACCTGGAAGGTCGGAAGCAGAGTGTACGTGTAACAATTAACGCTGAATCTTTTGTTTCAGATAGAAAAGATGTCGGTTGTGGAGTCCCCCAAGTTAGTGTTTTAGGACCTCTCCAGTTCATTTGAATGACCTTCTTCTTAATGTGAATCAGTTGATGTATCTGATTTACGTTGATGATACTAACATTCTAAAAATTATAAAAGACATTAAATATTGAAGAATTAAATAATGCCTTTGAAGAAATGGTGTTCGATAAATGACTTAAATTTGAATGCCAAAAAAACCGAGTGTATAATGTTCCATACTGAAAGATCCAAAATTAAGCCTTCCAATGAGATATTAACCGATTGTGTTAAATTTCTTGGTATTCACATTGACTATTACTTAATATGGAAAACTCATGTAGATTACTCGGATAAAAATCTAATTTCAACCATTTATGCAATAAATGTATTTAAAAAGTCAGTGGACCTATCCACATTGAAAGTAGTTTATTTCTCCAACTTCCAGTCAATGTTGTCGTATGGAATTGTGTTCTGGGGAAATAGTTCCTGCACCTCATGCCTTGTTGTGAAACAAAAGATGGCTTTAAGATCTATGCTGAACATAAAATACAGAGAGACATGCAGGGGTATTTTTCGAGCTAGCAATGTTCATACTCTAACGGGACGCCATGTTTATAATTGAATAAAATAATAAAGTTGTAATTGTTGAATAAAATATTATATATAGATATCTATAAATGATTTACAAATAATTTTCATGACAATTAGAAAAAAATATAGAAATAACAACAAATATTTCGACGACACAAGTGTATAATTTTATTTCTTTATATTCGAGGAACCTGCAAATATTATTCTTCGGAAGCTCCAAGTACTGATGTTCTTCGAGCCGGAATACAAGAGACTTATTATAGTTATCGTTTCAGGAATCTGTATTCGGGATTCTGCAGTATGTGCAGCACCGACACCACTAAAATACACCCGGTTTATTTCGATTGTACCACGAGACATTGGTCTCTCACATCAAACAATGAACTGTCCAGACTGCTCCAGATTATTTACATTGAACTAAGACGAACCCTAGGGAGAATATCCTTCGATGTCGGTTTTGTGAACAAAATTTCACCAGCGCCATCTGTTAAGTTTTATCTTTGAGCGTTCAGTATTCTGCCTGAATTACCAAACCGGAGATGTCTCTTTCGGAATTCTCGCCGAATTCTCGACTCATGACTAGTAATAAGTTGCTCTCACCATTCTCTATCGATGTTCGATGATGCCCCATGAGCACCTATGCCCTATGAGCATCATTCAAGTTTTTCTTCTATGTTTTTGCCCTCAATATCTAAATCAAGAGATAGTTTTAAAAAAATCAAATCAAGTAAACCTGTGTAGCTGTGATTTTCGAAACTGTCGATTTGGCAGAAATTCTTGAAATGTCAGAGTATTGAATGAAAATAATTCCTTATATTTCCGCTTCATTGTTTGGTGAACGAGATAGATATATGGTATGAAACATAATAGTTCACTTCGTTAATAGTTTACATTATTCCGAAAGTGTTCATGAAGCAACATTTTCAAAACAAACTGACCTCAAATATGAGGCGCCGTTTCGGACAAAAGTGCGTTTTCAAATATATATATTTTTGAGCCAATATATTTATTAGTTGCAGCAATATATATTCATTTTGTGTGCCGATATATTTAATTTTCGTTCCGATATATTTATTTTCTACGAGACACGATATATTTATGAGTTGGGTGTTGCAAATATACAAATTCGTAGTGTCCAATATATTTATTAATTCGACCTATTCCAAGTTGTCACGAGAGGGCGCGCCGGCAGCATTCAGCACATTACGAGCATATGGCAACATGGCGTGGCCATTAGTACAACATATCAAATAATAATCTTCTTAATGCATAGTACCTACACTGGCTAATAGATGGCTTATAGATTGTCGATATTGAAAGCAGAAAACTAACTTTTTTGTAGCATGTTGTGTGGGATGATGATGAGATGAGTAACAAAGTAACAATTAATGATCAATCAATGACCATTTATAATAACATAACCAAACATATGCTCCTTCTTTATCTATCTTTCAGATAAGTACATATTATTATATTGAAGATTCCTAACAGCAGTTGGTTTGTGACTTAATACTAGAGTACAATTTAGTTAATTCGGTTGGTGTTTTGTGATCAACTTTCCAGATGTTATAAAAAAAAACTAAAACTGTGGCTGAGTGGTCCCGCACTTCAGTGGAGAGGGGGGTAGGTTCTTTGAGGATGTAGAAAAGGGCGCCACGTGATTTAAACTCCACTCAGTAGGAATAATTTATCATTAAAATCACGAAAATGATATTAGTGTTTTTAATCTTCGGCAAACTGGTAATACTACTTCTGATTTTCTCCGTATATAGGCCTATATATGGCGCACAATGTATATACATATATGTACACAATATAGCAGATGCTCATTTACATCATTTCATGAATTCTTCAAAATAACAAACGGCAGTATCACTTAATAATGTCACACAAATTGGCTTGAGAGAAAGGAACGAGACAGAAGGGAATGTAGGAAAAGGAATGATCAGGAAAAGGGTTAGAAAATTAACAGGACATAAAATAAAAGTTTTCACCACTTCCTGTTGTCGGCAATATTGAAAAACGAATACTATTTCGACCAGCGGTTAAGCAGGGCAGCTTCAACGAAATTCTGGTGGGGTTGAATTTCTCCCAGTATTTGTAAGTGGAAGCTTGCATACAGGGTAGATTCCAGGATTATATGGTTCCTGATATAACAGTACTAGCAGTGTAGGGGGGTATTACGAGCACCCTGAAATAAATGCGAGAAAGAAACCAGAATGAAAATGGAGTTCTTGTCACAATCAAGTATTCAAACTAATCTGAAATATGGTTACCTCTTTATGATGGAAGAGAGGGTGAAATAAGCTCCAGTGGTCCCTCACGGGAAATAATGCTTTTGGTTCAATCCGGGGTAGTATGGATATGGACACTTTCCTTTTGATTTTACTGTCCAAGTTGGTAAAATTATAGAACGAAGTCAATAAATCCGTCTGATGACGTTGGAGATCTCAAATACAATACAGAAATCGGTAATATTCGAGGAACTCCAAAATTTCCAATGAAAATAATCCCAAAATATGGAAAGAATACTCAAATTCTTCAATTTTTCACTCAGGAAAATCAAAGTCGCCTTCATTCACGAATTTCACCATTAGAAGATGGAGTCAAGACCAGTTTTTGTGCCGATAATTCAAATCAATCAGAATACGTTAATTCAAAACTTCAGATTAGCCAACAGAATTAAATACCCTAAATATTATTTGTCTCATTTTCTATCATAATAATCTACATATTTCCATCTTATTCGTCGCAGATACAACAAAGGGAAATGTGATGCTCTGAGACTACCGCACCTGGACGAGAACATAGGCGGAGACGGCGTCTGGGTTCGAAATTGTCGCGTGATGAAAATCAACACGTAACAGGTTTTCTACGGCAAGAAATGTGAAATTACGATTTTGTCAACGGTACTTCACGAAGTGAAGTTCTACACAATGTTATGGCCAATTGATGCATTTTTCAAACATAATCCTTATTTAACACTTCTTGCAGTAGCGCAAACCAAACAGTAAACTTAAACTTGTTATTGTTAGTATTTGTATACAGATGTTTGAATGGGTGCGTTTTCATTTTCATCGAACTGATTAATCGGTGTATCTCCCTCTCTCATTTCTCATGCTCTCCACCAAAGAAGAGAGAGATAGGGATTAATCGATTCATCAATACGATGAGAATAATAATAAAAACGCACCTAATCTCTTTGTAATCTGTTATTACAACTATATGGTTATGTTATTCGTATCGTGGTCTTCTAATGCTATTATTTTGGAACTTGGAACCATGGAGGTAGGAAAAAAAGTAATAGACCTTTGAAAGTTAGATAACTTGCCAACCATTGCTTACTGTGTGCGATTAATGTAATTATAACTACGCCATGTTGCCAAAAGCTCAGAACTGTACCGCCTGAACATTGCCGGCACGACCTCTCGTGGCGACTTGGGATAGGTCGAATTAATAAATATATTGGTTACCATGACTTTGCATATTTGTAACAGCCAACTCATAAAAATATTGTATTCCGTAAAAAATAAACATATCGGCATACAAAAATGAATATATTGCTGCAATTAATAAATAAATTAGCTCGAAAAAACATATATTCGAAATCACACTTTTGTCCCAAACACCGACTCATACTTAACAATTAATGTTATCTGTAGTTCGGAATCGTAATGGTGACGAGTAAGCATAAGAAGCCATGAATTATACATAGTTCAAGCCAACTTCGAAGGTGCAATAATAACTGAAGACCTCGTGTTGGATTGCTAATAAATCTTATTCGTTGATTGCCACGAAATATTCACGAATATTGTCCAGTCCAACTTCGAAAAGAACATCATCAAGCCCCTTTTCAGCGTGAATTGTTTATACGGGATCTAGTTACTCCAATTTAGGGCCTAAATAGTAGCAATTGCAAAGTATGTCCAAAAATGAGGTAATCCACCTGCAAGAACTGTTTCGGCATAAGAGTCTCTCAGCTTTTTTCTTCTTTTTTTTCTGCTTAATGTAATTGGGTCAATTGGTGGGGCCTCACTCTTATAATATGAAAAATAAATTGATAGCAGGCAAGGAATAGTCCTTGTTCTCCTCTTGAATGTGCTCTAGAACAGTTCGAAATCGATTCTGAAAATAACCAAAACATGATTAGTAAAATCCTTAACCGGTTCTGAAATAAACCAAACCACAAAATCGAAATCGCGCATTCTCGAACAGTTCCAGAACGGTTCTGAACTCGGCACCAAAACATACCTATTTAGTCTATCAGTATATTCTTTTAGTTATTGTGTTAACGATTCGGGGCTTGACCGACCAAAAACAAATTAACTTCTGAGAGAAATGACTGAGAGACACGATATCTGTAGAGAAGGTTCAGGGCGTGATTATGAAGGTCCAATTCGTGAATATCCAATATTCCCACAAATAAAGATCAGATCAAATTCAATAGGATTGAAAAATAATAGCTTTAAGGTTAATTGATTTGGGACTTAAATAAGAAGGCCAAATTCGTGAATGGGTAAAATCCGCCAAATGATCCAATTTAAATCTAGCACTTCATTGAGAAATGATAGCGTGGAGATTCGTGCAGAAGTTTGTAGGAATAAATGAAAAGAAGATCTCCGAATCAGTCTATTAGAAAGTAAAACTGCATTTGGAGGGATCAATAAGCAGGTGACTCGTTTGGGAACGAATTTAAACAAGCGCGTAAAAGCTCCTGACCTCATTTCAGTACGTTTGTAGATTTTTCGAGATATCGGAGTGAAATGTTGAATATTAATAGTATAATAATAAGTAGTAGAATCTTGGCAATATTGGACTTGTTTTTGGGGAAGATGAATCAAACCCAATTGAATTTCGTCGACGTTTCGGACATTTATTGTTCAATATTCACATACAAAACAACGGGGTTGTCCTTAATCATGACTAAAAATAAATACAGCAGGTGGCAATACAATATCATATAATCTCCTCTAGGTAATTACCTTAATCCATTTAAAACATTTAAAAAGTCACATATATATAAAATCATTAACATGAGTCCATGCTGGAACAAAACATCAATAAAACCTCACTTCAAAACTTTTCTCGGAAATACCAAAACACATTCACAGAACGTACACATTGAGAAGATGGAAGTCGCCAATTTGACGTCTGTCAGTGGTTCCATTTGATGATCCACAATTGATTGTGATCCACAACAGAGAAGATGAATTACATCAACATACTTAAAAGATTGTGCTGTCTTACAGTGAAGTCACATAATTTGCATATTATCTAGTATACAGAACATAAATTCAGCATATATCTACAGTACACACAATAATCAAAACATTATTCAGAATATGGAACTCAACCTAAATGCGCCGATAACCTCATACAATTAGAGAGTAAACAAATAGAAAGGAACAAGTGTAGTTTAGTGTAGTAGTTGTAGATAGTGTTTTTGTTATAGCAGGCCAAGGTGCAATTATGTTTGTTTGCTATGCTGTTATTGCACTTTTCCATATCTGAAAGGTCTCACGGAAAGAATTAACAGCATAGCAAACAAACATAATTGCACCTTGGCCTGCTATAACAAAAACACTATCTACAACTACTACACTAAACTTAAAGATCCAGTTCCAATAGAAAAACAATCCAACGTAGTATACAGGATACCGTGTTCAAATTGCAATAGCTCATACATAGGTCAAACTAAACAACTTCTCTGCAATAGAATTAAACAGCATGTGTACAGTTGCAACAAGATTTCGATTAATGACGACTAGAACAAAACGGCTTTAGTTGAACATCATGCTAGTACTGGTCATAAATTCGATTTCAAAAAATTTCACCATCGAAGAATATGAAAGCAATTATAGAAAACGTAACATCAGCGAAATGATACATATAAAGGTCAACGATACTGTCAACAAGAGGACAAGAGGACACAAAATTTGAGTAGAATATATAACATCCTAATTAACAAATACAAACATAAGAGGAAAAACACTGTAATTCAAATTCCCACGGGCTAAGATTGGCACCATTTCATCCCGTATGTTTGTTTATCACCTAACACTTGTTCCTTTCTATTTGTTTACTCTCTAATTGTATGAGGTTATCGGCGCATTTAGGTTGAGTTCCATATTCTGAATAATGTTTTGATTATTGTGTGTACTGTAGATATATGCTGAATTCATGTTCTGTATACTAGATAATATGCAAATTATGTGACTTCACTGTAAGACAGCACAATCTTTTAAGTATGTTGATGTAATTCATCTTCTCTGTTGTGGATCACAATCAATTGTGGATCATCAAATGGAACCACTGACAGACGTCAAATTAGCGACTTCCATCTTCTCAATGTGTACGTTCTGTGAATGTGTTTTGGTATTTCCGAGAAAAGTTTTGAAGTGAGGTTTTATTGATGTTTTGTTCCAGCATGGACTCATGTTAATGATTTTATATATTATATGTGACTTTTTAAATGTTTTAAATGGATTAAGGTAATTACCTAGAGGAGATTATATGATATTGTATTGCCACCTGCTGTATTTATTTTTAGTCATGATTAAGGACAACCCCGTTGTTTTGTATGTGAATATTGAACAATAAATGTCCGAAACGTCGACGAAATTCAATTGGGTTTGATTCATCTTCCCCAAAAACGAGTCCAATATTGCCAAGATTCTACTACTTATTATTAGAAATGGACATGAACAATCCTACTTATTAATAGTAATAATAATAATAATAATGTTTTTCATTTCAGGTAAGGTGTATACATGCATGCAGTGAACACTTGAGATGAAACAGGGGCATAAACAATAGTACGATCTGGTCTATCAATATTGTTTAACCGAAAGTGGACGATTTTTTTCTTATGAACTGATTCTTGTACAATCGGATTGTACGTTTTATTTTGAGTGAAATGCAAAAGAGAAACCGAGTTGATGAAAAGAAATTTAATAAAAAAAAAGTTTTGTTTAGGAGTTCGGTTCGAGGGTACTACTCAACATACGCATTTTTGACTATATCAAAAACCATTAGAGGTCATTCGCACTAGGAGTTGACCACTTTGTCAGAAATTTTACGTATTTTATTTCAGTCCCATGCAGGGGCTGAACATTCTGGTCTAACTTTAATTATACTGGGTCTAGGTTCATGAAGTTTCGCACGCATATTCTTTGATTGTAGAGTATCTGTATGCAGAGTTAAATTTATTCATTTTTCAACCATAAAGCAATAATATAGCGTTCCTTTTCTCCACATTTCGATCTTCCTTGGTCCGTTGTTACTCTGAGTAGTGTACGAAATCGAGAAATCTATTGCGTGTCAAACTAAACAACTTCTCTGCAATAGAATTAAACAGCATGTGTACAGTTGCAACAAGATTTCGATTAATGACGACTAGAACAAAACGGCTTTAGTTGAACATCATGCTAGTACTGGTCATAAATTCGATTTCAAAAAATTTCACCATCGAAGAATATGAAAGCAATTATAGAAAACGTAACATCAGCGAAATGATACATATAAAGGTCAACGATGCTGTCAACAAGAGGACAAGAGGACACAAAATTTGAGTAGAATATATAACATCCTAATTAACAAATACAAACATAAGAGGAAAAACACTGTAATTCAAATTCCCACGGGCTAAGATTGGCACCATTTCATCCCGTATGTTTGTTTATCACCTAACACTTGTTCCTTTCTATTTGTTTACTCTCTAATTGTATGAGGTTATCGGCGCATTTAGGTTGAGTTCCATATTCTGAATAATGTTTTGATTATTGTGTGTACTGTAGATATATGCTGAATTTATGTTCTGTATACTAGATAATATGCAAATTATGTGACTTCACTGTAAGACAGCACAATCTTTTAAGTATGTTGATGTAATTCATCTTCTCTGTTGTGGATCACAATCAATTGTGGATCATCAAATGGAACCACTGACAGACGTCAAATTGGCGACTTCCATCTTCTCAATGTGTACGTTCTGTGAATGTGTTTTGGTATTTCCGAGAAAAGTTTTGAAGTGAGGTTTTATTGATGTTTTGTTCCAGCATGGACTCATGTTAATGATTTTATATATATGTGACTTTTTAAATGTTTTAAATGGATTAAGGTTATTACCTAGAGGAGATTATATGATATTGTATTGCCACCTGCTGTATTTATTTTTAGTCATGATTAAGGACAACCCCGTTGTTTTGTATGTGAATATTGAACAATAAATGTCCGAAACGTCGACGAAATTCAATTGGGTTTGATTCATCTTCCCCAAAAACAAGTCCAATATTGCCAAGATTCTACTACTTATTATTAGAAATGGACATGAACAATCCTACTTATTAATAGTAATAATAATAATAATAATGTTTTTCATTTCAGGTAAGGTGTATACATGCATGCAGTGAACACTTGAGATGAAACAGGGGCATAAACAATAGTACGATCTGGTCTATCAATATTGTTTAACCGAAAGTGGACGATTTTTTTCTTATGAACTGATTCTTGTACAATCGGATTGTACGTTTTATTTTGAGTGAAATGCAAAAGAGAAACCGAGTTGATGAAAAGAAATTTAATAAAAAAAAAGTTTTGTTTAGGAGTTCGGTTCGAGGGTACTACTCAACATACGCATTTTTGACTATATCAAAAACCATTAGAGGTCATTCGCACTAGGAGTTGACCACTTTGTCAGAAATTTTACGTATTTTATTTCAGTCCCATGCAGGGGCTGAACATTCTGGTCTAACTTTAATTATACTGGGTCTAGGTTCATGAAGTTTCGCACGCATATTCTTTGATTGTAGAGTATCTGTATGCAGAGTTAAATTTATTCATTTTTCAACCATAAAGCAATAATATAGCGTTCCTTTTCTCCACATTTCGATAGAGAATTCTATTTCTTGTCTCTATTCACAAAAATATAATCCGAAAATTACTACAATAATATCTCTATTCAATTAGTGCATGTTCGAAGAGTTTTGTGTACAAAATTTCATGAACTTAGACGCAGTGTTATTAAAGTTAGTGCCGAAGGCTCACCCCTAATAAAGAGACTGAAACAATAATACTTCTGAATAAAGAATACAGATTTTTCTGTGATACCTTGAAGTCGTTATTGATATCCTTCGATATAATTTCATTGTCTCCAACGTACTACGTATGAATGACAAATTTAGTTATTGTATCATCTAACATGAAACGATTGAAGTAAAATACTTGAGGAAACGGTATCATAATAAAATACACTACAAAAATAGTACTAGACACATTTTTCCAGCTGTTAGGCCGACCGTAAATACAATAACTTTCGGAAGAACGACTCAGAAACTCGATATTTGTAAAATAGATTTGAGGCTTACTTACGAAGGTCGAATTGAAAACTAGCTAAAATCCGCCCAATGAATCCGAAGATATACCCATTAAAAATGTTATTTTTTCAATATTTTCAAGAATAAAGTTTAAATCGAATTGAAATCCAGTACTTTATCGAAAAAACCTAGAAACGCACTGACGTGAAGTTAGAAACTTTCGTGCGCATTTTGAAGGATATCACCAAAAGTGAACATACGCGCAAAAGCTGCTAACTCAAGATGAGTCCCTATTTTGTTTTTTTTTTGTGGTCTACCTGACGTCCTGCGACCTGATTCTTCGGTTGATGTTTGATGTTTTAATCGGCAAATTATGTCGGTTCAATGGTCACAGTTGTTTCCTTTCCGTAGTAGACAGTGATAGTGTCTGGATTGCACCTCACTACTCAAAATGGTCGAATCAAGACGTATTATGTTGTTGCCAGGTCTTTGAAATCGAAACTTGCTGGTTGTTCATGTGAAGTTCCATTGATTGGCTCCATTTCTTTAATTTGTTCTCATGAACCCGTCACGAATTCCAAAATTTTGTCCTTTGCGCTACCCCTTCTGCAGATTCAAGAAATTTTCTTTCGTCGCATAGTGGTTCGTCATACACCAGTTCGGCGGAGGTATTTTTCAGATCATCTCGCAATGCTGTTAGATTTCTGAGTAGAACTGTTGGAAGTGTTTCGGTGATCTGTCAAGTTGTTTACAATTGATTGTTGCCTTCAGCCGCCGATAACATCGTTTTACCATTCTGTTTGCTGCTGGGTGGAAGGCGAGGGTCCATAGGTAGCTGGGACCAATTAACTCATTCAGTTCTTTGAACGAGCCTGATTCGATCTTCCTTGGTCCGTTGTTACTCTGAGTAGTGTACGAAATCGAGAAATCTATTGCGTGTAAAATTTTTCAGGTACGATTTACATTTAGGTTCTGAGCGAGATTGCTTCTGGCTTCTGTTTTTCGACACAGGTGAGGAACCTTCAGAGTGAGGCATTATTATGATATGCTGATCTACGAAATGACTTCGTTATGAAGAGTGTCCCCAATGGAGTGGAGGTATCGCAAGACACTGTGATGGTTGATACTGGTGGTTTGATTATTTTCAGTTGAAGACCCTTATTGCTATTGCTATGTAGAAGTCTCTTCAACTCCTCGTCATTTTTCGGAGAGATGGTAAAATTTCTGGCCTCTACCAAATGTTGAAATTGCTTGATGAAAAGGTAGATGGAAAGAAGTTTTCAATCGTAAGCTCTATTGCGGGCTTCTGCTTCTAATAATTCCTTGGATAGGAAGCCTAGTGGTTGCCATTCTTGAGTGTGAAGATGCGGTTATCTGCTGAATCACTATGGTCAGGTGTGCATCGTGTGAAAAGGAGTTTTGCTGAAGCTCGATCTGTTGCACTCTTCTAATACCACTGAAGCCCTTGGAGTCTAGTTTATTTTTGTTTTTCTTGCGTTCGAGTGCCAAGATATGATTGAGAGGTGATTGTGTATATGATATCGGGGATATGAAAAGACGGTTTATCATACCTAGGAATCGGCGAAGGCCATTGTTGGTTGAGAAAACTTTAGAATGAAGTGAATGAGTGCCTTCATCTGAGATTGACTGAATTCAATGTTATCGAATATTTCTGTAATCTTGTGAAGATGATGCTGAGATGTTTCGTGTGACCATTACGTCGTCAATGTAACTGAAGAAGTTGAGTCATCGTAATTTCTGGTCGATGGATCTTTGAATGGAGGCTCGGAAAATCTGGAATGAAGGCATGATATATATATTTTGTAAATGTCTTCCACAGTCACTAGTATCTGGTTGTACGCTTGTTCGAGATCCAGTGTAGTGAAGATGGTCTTTTCCTGCAGGACGTAGGCAAAGGTTTGAATGTGCCTCACTCGACCTCGGTCTGATATTGTGAGGGCATAATAACTCAGCCCCTGATGATGGTGACGGCTACTTGGATATGCCTGTGTAGTTGGCTGAACAATAGGTTTTGATAAGACTTCATCAGAGCTTCTAGAACGTTGCTGTTCCTAAGGTCCCGTCGGTGATGGGGGGACCGATATGGTTTGCGGTCCGAAATTTATTTCTCGGATGTGCACAGATTCCTGATCAGATCTGTATTGATTCTGAAGTAGGCCTTGGACGGTGGTAGCTTCAGGGTGTGCAAACTGTTAGGGCCCCTACAACATGTCCAAACATCGTTTTGTCTGAGGGCACGTCGGGACTGGCAAAGATTCCTTCTGCTATAGCGAACTGTAGTGTTGGGTCAGTGGGGATCAACTCTGGAATCCGGAATGCGATCCTAGAGTATTTTGAGTTGTGTTTATCTTGGGTAAGTTCTTCCTTCTTGAATTTGGATCGGCCTTGTTATCGTCTGTGTCATTTAAATTCCTTTCTTTATTCTTCGGTTCACCAATTTGTGTTGTTGAAATCAAACAAACAATAAAGGGAAGAGGAGAAGCGATATTCATAATTTTTGTCAACAGTCGAAAGAATAAATATGGTCTGAAGGCATTAAATTTCTTCATTGAAATAAAACCCACAGTCCATGTTATGAATTTTAGTGGGTGTGGACTGAAGGTCTTCGATTATTGGTATTGATACTACTGGTGGCATCTAGACTACACAGAGAGGTGCATAGGCCTTACGGCAACCTCTGTCGCTGTCAGTGATAAAAGCCAGATGTGGTTTTCAAGCCTTTTCGTGTGTAAAATATCTTGGCGTCATTGAAATTGAGGAACTTGTTGAATTGAATGAAGATGATGACAAGAAATTATTCCTTAGGATAGAGCGAAATATATTTGTACGATTCAACGACGATTTGAATTTCGTGATCCGACTTCCCTCCCATTTTGTTTGATTTTGATGGGGATAAATTTGCTACTTTGAAAATATCTTGACACACATTCGACTAGCCTAGTTTTAGGCTAAGTCAAGTGCCATTTCTCATTGTTGGCGATATTCTGGTACTTTTGCCTTCAATCTGTTCTGCAATTTTCAAATTGCGAACTTGTTTTTTTTCGAATGTTGAAATATTTGTGGTTATAATCAATATCGAACACGGCTTTTCAAGTAGGGCTTGAAACTTGAAGAACTAATGCATTCTGATGAAATATCAGTGCTTTGGAACAAGCGTTAAAAGTAATAAGTGTTTATATTTAAAATGCACCCAGGACAAAGACGAAGATTGATGGCTTTGGCTGTATACAGAATTAATATCAATGCAAATTCCACACTGTGTCATCTTTTTCTGCTCCAAACATATCTCATTTACATAATTTCCCTGACTAATATCCACAGACCCTTGGTGTTCCGAAATTATTTTGCATTCATATGTTGACCGCGCAAAATAATGGTGGGGCCAAAGATTCATTATTCATTTTGTCTGTCTCCCATTATGAGGATCAAAATTGTGAATATTTTGTCTGTCAGATTTGTAGCTTACATAGTATAATACAATTGAAAATATCAACCTAATCGCAAGAACGGATATTTGTCGATAAAACAAAAAAACTCATCTTGTCCAATGCTGAAAAGTTGTAACCTGTTTGATGGCGGTTTTGTAGATCAAATTAAATTCCAAAGTTTCCTGCAATGGAAGGTTATGATTGATGAGGTGCTCTTGATATGGGGACAATACAGTGTTGTCCACAAGGCCGCCATCGAATCTAGAACTCCTTCTGTATTTGAAAGGATGAGTCACAATGGTTTATCACTAATAATCATGGAACTGTAGTATGCGAATTCCTTAGACAATCCTTCTTCAGGGTAGAAGCTTTCGTTAATGATATAATAAGCTCAGACCAAGGTGCAGTATTTGTTGATTTTGGACCAATATTGCAGTTGAAAACAAAAAGGAGTTTTTGTTTCCAAGTTGTGATGGTGCTTTTCAACTGCAATATCGCATACGCAGCATCCAAATACGACAAATGGATAAACTTCATACACATCACTGGTTTCGAAGGTTAAGGTTCGTTATGTGCTCCTGAGATGGAACTGACAAGATCGTCATTAACTATCTGAAACCCTCTCAGCATTCGACAAAGTACGTCGTACTGATGATCGGTATTAACCATAAAACTGCAGTATATAGGTTTCTTGGAGAACAGTTCTTCAGTGTAGATGCTTTGGTTTGTTGAATGATGATCCCAGATGAAAATTAAGTATTTATTGATTTTTCGATAAACATTCGTCCTTCAGTTCATGTAAATTTTTTGAAATGGTGATATTCCATCCCCATGAACTATTTCTTCGTTCAAATAAATAGGTTAGGATTCGTAAGATGTTCCTGAGAGATGGCGCTCTATGTTGTTAATACTGCGAAATTCCATCGAACAGGTCATATCTAATGTCCTATCGGCGATTTCAAGGTAAGGCGGTTTGATGATCGGTAATGACCGTGAAACTGCAATAACCGGACTTCTTGTACATGCTTCTGGGTGTAAATGCTTCAGTTGATTACATGATAAGCTCTGATCATGGTGGAATATATGTTGACTTATTGACAGATGTTAGTCCTGGTGTTTATGTAAGTTTAATATATTTAAGCGAACTGGGATTCATGGAGTACTGCAAAGTGCAAGCGTGCTTCGATGCACCATCTCTCGACGATTTTTGATGGATCGAATAAGGAAATATATTGGACCTCACATTTTTACGCGCTTGTTCTGCTTGTTCGTCACAATGTCTCTAATTTTCGAATTTCGAACCGAAATTGGTCTTAAACGATTAGGTTGGACTCCCTGAAGAAGAATCGGTGGTCAAGTTCAATTATGTCCCTCCGTCCGTCCGTCCGCCCGTCGGACTCTAACTTTCGAAGGAAATCACCTAGCTACTTGGAATTGCCGGATTAGGTTTTTAGTCCAAACATATCAGTTAATTTAAAAAATAGGAAAATTTTCAAGAAAAATAACTTTTTTTCAAATTTTTCCAGGGATAAATTAACAAAAAAACCATTCGGCAGATTTGGCCCATTAAGAAACTCAAACGATATATTTGGACTTCAAACCTAATCTGGCAATTTCAAGTCGCTTAGTATTTTCCTTCGAATGTTAGAGCACATACGTACGTACGGTCGGACAGACAGAATCAAATTTGACCACGTATTCTCCTTCAGGAAGTCCACCTAATCGTTTGATACCATTTTCAGCTCGAAATTCGAAAATAACAGACATCGTGACGAAATGATAACACACTGTTCCGTAGAACAAGAGCGTAAAAATGATCTACCGATCTAAGAACAAACGCCTTTTCGACAAAATAGAGAAAAAAATCGAATGTCCACAGACGCATTGATTAAATGAAATGAACCTCCGTAAAAAAGCTTTACACCCACTTGTCTTCCATAAAATCTGTAATTAATTTTTGCGCGCATGTTCTAGGGGAACAGCATGCTATCGTTTTGTCCAAATGTCTGTAATTTTGGATGATTGAGCCGAAAATGGTCTCAATCGACTAGGTTGGACTCACTGATGACGAATCCGGTGTCAAAATTGATTCCGTCCGTAGACACGATAACTGTCGACAGAAGCGAGCTAGCTACTTGATAGGTTGCGCATCAGAATGCCGCGGTTAAGTTCGTTAATGGGCCAAATCGGTCGAATAGTTTCGGAGTTATAGGCACTTGAAGTTTTGAAGTTATTTATTTTTTATTTGAGAAACTACTCAAGCGATTGGATTCAAACTTGGCAGTTTGGTGGAGTACAACGACGCGCAACTTTGAGCCAAATTTCGTCAAGATCATATTGTCAGTAAATTGAAAAAAAAAATTTTTTCGCAATTTTTTTACAAACAAATTTTTTTTTCGGAAACCATTAATCATATCCAAGAAAAATTATACTCACACTTTGACCTTTTAATTTCACAGCAGTGTACTAAATTTCAGTGCGATACAATCATAAGTTTTGGAGATATCGGGAAAAAATATGTCAAATTTCGAGGTTTTCCTCTCGATATCGTTGATTTTTTCGGTATTACTCGAGAAATACTGATTCAGTCCTGATTAAACTTCACAGCTAGTTTCAAGATGTTGAAAGACAACTTTATGCAAAATTTCGTGATAATTGTGTTATTAGAACAATTTGAAAAAAAAAATTTCTATGATTTTCTCATCATATCATCCTCATTAAATTCTGTATGAAACTTCGAACTGTTATTTTCGATGAAGTACTGGATTTCAATTTGATCTGATCTGTATTTTTGGAAATATTGGCTTAATTACGAAGGCCGAATTCGTGAATGGGTAAAATCCGCCCAATGATTCCGTAGATATACCCAATCAAAATTTTATTTTTCCAATATTTCCAAAAATACAGATATGATCGAATTGAAATCCAGTAATTTATCAGAAAAAAATTTCAAAAAGCACTGCCGTAAAGGCAGCAGCTTTTGCGCGCACGTCCAAATTCGTTGCTGAAGCGGTCATCTACATTGAACATGCGCGCAAAAGTTGCTGCCTTCACGGCAGTGATTTTTGAAATTTTTCAAGAGGTTTTTGTATACTTTCAATCGTTAGGCTGACCAAAAATGCAAGAAATTTTGAAATAAATAAAGGACGTGAATACTCGATATTTTGCTAGGGTTCGAGCTTGATCGAAACGGTCCTATTCGATTCCTGTGAGTTCAGATCTGGCCAATGGCTTCTAAGATGAAAGTATTCATTCCTGATTTTTCTCCAATGTTTTCAAGAACGCAGATTCGATCAAGTAGAAATTACTTTATTTTGAAATGACGGCTCGATTTCAATGTGAAATTTCACTAGTATCTCACAATTTGAAAGATCGCAAGCTAGTATTCATCAGAAAGTCTTGCTTCCTTGTGGAAGTCAATTCGAAGATGGATGACCGCTCTCTGAGAATTTGATAAATCACCAATAGCTCCTGAGTTAATATCATTGCATTTTTCGATACTCAATATACCTTACTTTTCACTTACATTAGTAACTCCAGTATTATTAAATTTATACTTTTTTTGAAAATGGGCACATATTGGTCAGAGGCAGATTGTTCAATATGCTTAGAATATTTCTGATAAACTGCCATACCGATAGTAGGGTATTTCTAAAATATTCTTATGAGAAGTATTGCGGTTACTATTTTATTGTTGGGAATTTATCTCTGTAAAAATAGTTTCTTAGCAACTCACTTATAATTGAATTACGGTAATTGAATTTCTACAAACTCATATTTTATGAGATCACACCCTGTATATTCTTACAAATTTCGATAGAGTTTGAAATTACTATTTCAAACCAGAGCATACTTGATATTTTTCTGAAGTTGTGTTCGAGATATTGAATTTTCGAATTTTTATTTCTTTGATGAAGGTTTCGGACCCTGCGGCGGTGGCTGTCTAGGTTCGATTCGAACAAATAATAGATGTAAGAAAACCCGTAGTCTGAAAACCATAAAAACTGGAGCGTCAATTGGAACGAATGATTTCATCAAATGCGAGGTAATCGTAGAGTCGGCCATTTTTTGTTGAACCACAAAGGTACGCCAAAATCTTCTTGAATATGAGTTGACGTTCTAGGCTTGATTTTAACAGCTCCAAAAACAACGACTTCTCCTGAATCTGTATAGTCAAGATAATTGTTTGGTCTTTCCTTTTTGAATTGACCTTCAATTATCAAGTTGTGACGCAATCGTGCGAAAATATATCGGAGAGGACGTCTTCTTTTTCACGATACAAAACACATATTCTCCTGTTTGTATAAATCAGACTAACATGTTCTACTTCTGATAATTTTGGTATTCCATTGCAGAAAGTTGAAAAGATGTTGCGAACCGAACAGAACTTTTAGTGTTTCGAAAAAAGATTCTGTTATCTTTCAGGAAACGACATATAAAGACATGAGATCATACCTCAAACAAAACACATAAGTACCTGGCAAACTTAATGGAATTCGTCGACGACCAAGCTATCAGAAGTAAAATGTTATGTAACAGCCCATAAAACCACGCCTAAAAGCAGAAGACAACAGATAGTGTTGAGTCGACTTCGGATCGGCCACACTAGACTCACACATGGACACCTCATCAACAGAGAAGCAGAAACACCGTACGACACATACAATACAAAATTAACAGTGAAACACATTTTATGTGAGTGTCCACTATATCGCGAAGAAAGAGTAAAACATTCCATTTTAGGAACATTAAGAGACATATTGGGAGAAAAATGTGAAGTAAATAACATTATATCATTCCTTAATGAAACCCAGCTTCTCAACAAAATATAATTACCAACTACTACACTCAATGTAATATCGCTAAAAACCCTTTGAGGTCGAAGCGATATTCTTTGTTAAATAAAAAAAAACGTTCGATAACTAACATTTCCATTGTTTCATTCACCATCAGAACCTCCTAGCCTACTCAAAGATAAAAGTTGAAAATTCAATGTTTCGAACATAACTCGAGAAATATATTAAGTATGCACTATCAAAATATGCAAAAATATGCGGTGTGTCCCATTTGGAAAAAATATTTTCATAGTGATATCGCATAAAATATCAGTTGGCGTGAAATTCAAATAACTTCATTGAATTCTACCTGAGAAAATGCTACGACAATGTTTTCACATGAATGAGAAATTTACAACAGAAGGAGTTACAACAATATATTCAAAATGACCCGGTATACTATGTTACGGTGATAGCTATTGGCGGTTTTCGCCAATGATTTTTTCATGAAAGTAGGCACTCACACATATCATTTCGTCTGTTTTGTACAGAAATAGGACTTCCTCCTCAAAAGTGTTCAATATCGCCCAGCCTGTACATATTCCTGTTTTTCCGCTTAATTGGCATTCTATTTGTGATTATAGAATGCATACTACAGATATTGAATTCATCTGTGATCTGTGATTCAGTTACAAAATTCGTTTTCTTCGTGAAAAACCTCACTTCACAAATTCCATAAAATAATTCGAAACACTTTAAGCGAAAGCAAAAATAATTCAGAGCCAACAATAACAATCAATCAATACGATATAGCAATGATTCATAACGAAATATTCCATACCGGGACCCAGGTTTTTATATGTTCCAATAAAAATTGCATCCTGCGAGTATGAAACAATCGAACGGATAATTATACTGAAATCGCGGCCCCCTTAAAAATCTCTTTGTCAGAAATTTGTTCCGAAGTCGACAAAGCAGTGGTAAAATTCCTCATTATGAGTGTTGCAATAATGATGAAAACAACAGTTCCCGGAAATCCAAACGAAGTTTCTTTGAAGCAGTGAATTTTCAATATTTCAATGTTTTCAGACCAGAGCTAGGTGAAATGAAGGACATTTTAATTAGAAGAACTGGAGAAAAAGCGAGGATCCGTTTGTAGCTGAAATAAACGAGTAACGGTCTAATTAGAGATTCCTGAAAAAAATGCAATTTGTTCTAGGAGGAATCGCAGAGGATTATCACGATTTCTGTAATTATCCGTAGAAGTACTGCGAATGTTGGAGAGGCTGCTTCGAGCCAGTTCGTAAGACCAAGTCTTGGCTTAATAGCCAGATGTCTGCTTGTGAATTCTACTTCGCCGGAAGTGGTCTTGACGATGTTGGCGAATAATGTGGATTTATTGTGGGATCATGAAGTTCCTGTCTTCGTTAAGACGCTGATATGCTCTGAATTACTTCTTCAGATATTATCACACTTGCCACTCATCCAAGAACTCATCTAGCGCATGGCTTCCCGATTTCAGTTGAAAATCCAGTTTCCATACGATCCTTACGAAATTCTCTACATGGCATTATTTTTGAGGAGATAAGTTGCCAATTTTTCATTTTTCGTGCGATAAAGGCCAACGTTCACTTATCGGCATTAGCCCTGGAATAACGACGCTTGGTTCTAGATTCCAGAAAAAACATTCAGTTATCGAATTACCCGATCATTACGAAATTTTGCATCATTCTTTAGCATGATTTTACAGTTTCTGTCCGATAGTTCAGGTCCACATGCCTCTAATATCAGCTTTTGAAAACTTGAAGAAGTATCTTCGAGATTTTGATGAATCAATCAGCAGTAAATACAGCAATAATATATAAACCGCTCATCCAAGAACTTATTCAGCCTAAAAACTTGCCTTCCAGATTCCAAAGAAAAATTAAGATCCCGAATCAAAGAATTCTCACGAAATTTTTCATCTAACATTATTTTCGGCATGAAAGTTACCGATTTTCCCCTTTCTATCCGATAATTTCAGTCTACATGCCATTTTTAGACTGCATCATAAAACCAGTTCAGGATTTGAGTAATCAATCCTGTATTGTTTTTTTCCAGAACCGTTTTCGAACTGTTCTAGAACTGTGAAAGGAGTTCTGAGGTCCAAACGGCTTCAGAATTAGGTAGTTCGCACAAGCGTAGAGTGGTGGTGTCGAATAATAATAATAATAAATAACATAATCACAAGGACGAATATCCGTCGATAAATCAACAAATATTCCCCCTTGATCAGAGCTAATCATCCAATCAACCAAAACATCTACACCGAAGAAGCGGATCCAAGTAGAATGACTACAGCTGTTTCACAATTATTATTGATCGTCAGGTCAATTTAACTTAGATAAACCGCAGAGAGTTCTCTCGATACTTGTTACCTCTCAGAAGGACCGTTGCAGTATAACAACTACAGCGCGCCATCTGCCAGGAGCATCTTGCGAGTCTCACCTTCGAGTGCAGAATACCTTGATCGATGTGTATGACGTTCATCCTTCTGTCGCATCAGGTCTCTGTAACTGCGATATTGCAGCATTACAAAAAAACCGTCACGACATTGAAAACACTCGGTTCATGTGGATTCCCACAAGACGAAAACGTCCAATATCTAACAAAGATAGGATTTGGTTTCACGGAGAAGAAAGAGCTCCAATTATAATAAATAACATAATCAGAAGGACGAATATCCGTCGATAAATCAACAAATATTCCCCCTTGATCAGAGCTAATCATCCAATCAACCAAAACACCTACACCGAAGAAGCGGATCCAAGTAGAATCATAATAATAATAACAATTTGTTCATCAGCTTGATAATCAATATAACAACATTCGGCAAATCTGCCCAAACAACGTTTGTGAGATGAATTCCCGACACAAATTTAGGTATTCAGTATTTCAAAAAATTTTGATAAATCTGAAGTAGTGACGAACACTCAGAAAGCTGTAGAAACGAAGAAAACAATACAGAGATCCAATTAGTAATGGAGACGTGGAGGCATCGAATAAGAAAAAATAAGAAAAACATCAAAAGAGAAAAAAAAGGCTGTGCTCAAAATCAAAATAATTTTTTGAAAGCCCATGAATTATCGAGAATGAATGTTGATATCACAGACCAACAAGACAAATCACTTCGTCGTTTGCGGGAATCGCGTCTTTCTGACCTTGAGAAAAATAACATACATAACTACACTTTTTTCTTCCGCTAAACGATTTGAAAAGGAAATTCCTAATATCAATGCGAGTTTTTCGTCTTTTCTCAAACTTCTACGAAAATAAGTTGAAGGAATCGGTTGGAGTAAATGGAAAACCTTATTTCCTTTATCAGAGAACCGTAAGGTAAAAATATATATGACATAGAAGTTTTCTAGCTTGAGAATATACAAGTGCAAAATTACTTTCACTTCATGGCTCCGAGCCAACTGAAAAGCTGAGGGAAGGTACGAACTATGAAATTTGGCGAGTCAAATGAGCATCTAAACTAGTGGAGAAAATGACAGGAGATTAATTGAGGGACGATTCAAAAGAATCATCAGCATTAACGTTTTGATCTTTGTAGTGACTGATACTAATAGGTCTCTAGGATACCCCTCAAAAGCTTGTGAGGGTTCGGGTGTGTTCTATTTCATTGCAAGCCTTTTTTTAATAATTGTGGATCCAATCAGATTAATGTGTAAGGAATGAAGACACTTTAAAAATTGATAAACAAGAAATAGAAACATTTTACAATGCCTTATCTTGTGTATAACACCATCAATAATTACTTATATAAATATGTTATTCGATAAGTTTCCAGTTTCTTTGAAATTAATATATTGTGAGACGTCTTCATTGCAAAACAGACATATACTAATGTTCCAAATGGAAAATGTATGAGTTATGATACTTTCACATCAATTGAGATTCATTTTCATATAAAATCAATATTTGAATGAAGCAACTTTGTTTGATTCCAATCCTTGTGGTTGTGCAATCACATACAATTTCATTAGCCATCCCATAGTTCAATTGATAATTTAATAATGGAGGTTGTAATTCTTTCACTTCAGTTGTTTTCCCTTTATATTATATGAAATAAACATTATGTCCACCTATGTTCAATTTCAATTCTTGCGCAGTTAGAACATCATATATGTAGGATTGTCATGATTAAATACAACCTCAGAGATTACTACACAATTGATTTCGTTGTGAAAACAGTTTGCATTATAATCTACAATGAAATAGATACGAAATTATTCATAAAATAAATATGACCAAAATTTCATTGTGTACATATCAATAACCTATTCAAGCGAGTTCAAAAGCGGCGGGAGTGACGTATTCCTATATCTGCAATCTGATTGGCACCCCAAAACACCTGCTAAAATTCTGATTAGCTCGATTCAAGGTCGAATACACGTTAACATAGATTTCCTAAGTAAATGACGCGAGTGGTTTATCTGGTTGATCTGTGTTAATATTCTTTTTGTACACTTATTTATTATTTTTTGTGTCTCTGAGTTCGATGGCTAGATCGTTGTACATTTTCGGTAGCAAGAAACAGGAATCTATGACTTATACTCCTATGAAACAAAGTGACAAACATATTCTTACTTGTGTTACCACTAGTAGAGTAACCTTGGCCTATGTTTGGAAATATATCGTCTACTTTCAAGATGAATATCAGAGAAACAAGCAATAGTTGCGCAAATTCATCAGTCAGCTGATTTACCTAGAATAATTTTCAATACTGTATTCTGTGTGACCTTCAAGGTATAAATTGAATATTTGAAGGCTCCACTCCACACTACAATGCAGTACATAAGGACAGTTTCAACAAGAAAAATATATGGAAACAATAAAAGTTTTGTGTTAAGTATTTCCCTAAGCATATAAAATTTATGAAATAACATTCTTATTTTTCCACAGGATCCAATATGCTGATTCAATTTTAGATGTTGATCAACAATTACTCCCTAATATTTTACGCTCTCTCTCTTCTCTATGTATGGATAATCCTTACATTACCCCAATGTATGACATTCTTGTGAGTGGACATTCAGGTTGTCGAAATCAGGTTGGTCGGAAGATGTTGCAGAAAATGTAACAAAGTATGTTTTTGAGGTATTCACATTCAAAAGATTTCTGTTTAGCCATGCAATTATGAGTTCAATTTCCCTACTAACATCCAACCACCTCTCACCCTAAAAAACTAAAACCCTGTCATCGGCGTAAGAAAGAACCCGACAATCTTTTACTGCGGCATGAATTTCATTAATGTAAACTAGGAATATTTGAATGGTTAACCTAACTTTTTAGTCGTCGTGATGATTCGGTTTTTGATTGTTGTTTTTGTTGAGAATACGGTTAGCTGTGGAATTCAAACTTTTGTTATTGAAGGCATCCCATAATTATCTAATGGAGTTTACTTCCTTCTTTCAGAACCGGGATGTTTACTTCTTAAATTAATCTATGAGAGCAAGAGTCCTCTCCCTATCGAATAACAATGTTTCAAATGATTTTTAAGATGGAAGACACATATCTGAAATACGTTCATCACTAAATGCATCATTATATCTATCAATCATTTATTTTGTATTACCTACTTAATTTCAGATAATCTCATTTTCTAGGACAAAACCAAGAAAAATCCTAGAAATTATGCGAAATCCTCCCGAAATAAGCTTTAGTCGATACTTCAGATTGTTGGTTCATTTTGAAATATAATTGAAGTAAAAGAGCAAAATTCAGGAAAATAATTTTTCCAACTGAAAAATCAACAGGAACTCAAGTATTCCCAAAAGTATATACATTACATATAAACTGCAACAAGGACATTTTTTTAATCATACCGCAGACAATAAGACAGGATAAACATATTCTTCTATTCTCTCATCAAAAACTGAAGTTTTTCTTTCTTTGAAATCCCGATGAGAACCCTGACTCAATTAGTATTTTGGTTTAATCGATTTCAGAACTGTTCAAGAATAGTTTAGAATCGGCCTACAACAGCGCATCGATTCTGCACAGTTCTGGAACTGTGCAGAATCGATGTGAAATTCAGAACCATCCTAGGACAGTTCTAGAACTGTCCTAGGATAGAAATTGGTATAACGGAGAAGAAAGAGCTCCAGTAGTAATAAATTTTCATGATGACAAGGACAAGTATCCGTCGATAAATCAACAAACATTCCCCCCTGATCAGAGCTAATCATCCAATCAACCAAAATATCTACATGGAAGACGCGGATCCAAGGAGAATAACTACAGCTGTTTCACAGTTGTTACTGATCTTCAGGTCAACTTACCTTCGATAAAACCGCCTAGGATAGTTCTGAATTTCGGAACCAAAACAGACCTATATTTATTGAAGATGGATCATGAGAGCACAACCAATGAAACAAGGTATACTTGAACAGGTAGTAGTTTTTCCATTTCGAATGTTACACATTCATTCAATAACGAAAGAATATAAACTGTAATTTCAATCTTCATCACAGAATGTTCGAAATATGAACACCACCATGAAAAGTCAATGAATTTGAATCTTGATCGACATAAGTATAATACAAGGAGGAAAGATTAGTTATTCACACCATCACACCGTACGCTGAAGTGAAAATATTCACTAATCTTTCCCATCTAGAATAATAACACTGCCTATGGATAAAGTTGATCAAACCATAAAAAGCTCCTTTGCATCCGAAAAACAAAATGCTATCTTCTTGTCCAAATGCCTGTAGTTTTAGAATATTCAGCCAAAAATGGTCTCTAACCACTGGGTTGGACTCATTAATGACGAATTCAGTATCAAAATAGATTTTTTCCGGCCTGCCGTTTGCAGGCACGATTACGGGCCCACAGAAAAACCTATCAACCTGAAACTATCAAGGTAGTTTGTATTTCAAAATTTGACGGTAGTATTCGTTAATGGGCAACATCAGCCAGAAGATTTCGGAGTTATTGCCATTTGAAATTTTGAGGTTATTTCCCTGATATTTCACAAACTTCTGAATCGATAAGATTAAAACTTGACAGTGACGTGAAGGATAACGATGCGCAACTGTCAGTGAATTATAAAAACAAATTTTACCAAAAATCCTTTCAAGAAAAATTTTATTCTCAGAAACAATTCAACAAATTTGAAAATACCTTGCTGAAACTCTGAGCTCCATATTCCACAGCTATTTACCAAATTTTAATTCCATACAGTCATTATTTCCGGAGTCATTGAGAAAAAATATGGCAAATTCCGTGGTTTTTTCTTCGGTATCGTTTTTTCTCCGGAATAACTAAAAAAATGCTGATTCAATCATGATGGAACTTGATAGTTATTCTGAAAATAATAATGAACAACTCCCTGCAAATTTTCATGATGATCGTGTCATTAGAACAGTTCGAAAAGAACTTCAATTTTGTTCGAATATTTAAGAGGTATCCCGCAGGGACCTTTAGGCTGTCGTTTTACAATCAATAACTGGATTCAATTCGACCATATCGGTATTTTCAATGTCGGGAGAATACAATTATGATTTGGTATATCTGCAGAATCATTGGGTGGATTTTACCCATTTACGAATTTGGCCTTCGTAATTGAGGTTCAAACCGCCCGTCGATTCCGTAAATATACCCATTCAAAATTTATTTTCCCATTATTTCCAAAAATACAGAAGATAAGATCGAATTGAAATTTAGTGCTTGATTGCAAAATGACAGCTTGAAGCTTGAAGTCAATTCGTGAAAAGATGACAGCTTAGGAAATGACTTTGAACATGCACGTAAAAGCTGCTGACTTCACGTCGATGATTTTCTAGATTTCTTAGCCAAAGCTTCTTTCCCCATCAAAGAATAATATTTGAGTTCAACTATAATGATGTAAATGAGTTGTGCAACATGCAGAAATTCGATATTGAATAAACTCTACTATTGCTCTTACATATCATAGATTTTTAACCAGTCCAAGAACTGGCCAACTGCACTCTTCCAGATGACGAAATAAAATTTTTGAAATCATAGAATCCCATGAAACTTTGGGTAGGCCGATATTTCAGTATATTTATAATGAATGAACCGTATGCAGATGACTTCAGCTCCGAAATCATTTGGGGGATTTCGCCCTTTCCGAATATTCAGGTCGATTCTGTTTGCAAATAGCAATATTGGTAGGAAAAAGATATTGCTATCATAACAAGATTGGAATTATTGGTATTCTGATCAACGATTTTGAGCAATATGGTCTGTCACTTTAACAAGAACCTTGCTATCAACAATGCTATCTTAGCAACCTCAAAATAATACTTGCTATGCTTCATAACAAGAAAGTTTAGAAAAGGAATCTTTCAGAGATCCATTTGTTTCAGTATTATTTCTTCTAAGAATTCGAAAATATTGAAGATAGGGAAGAATGTGCTAATAGAAATGTATTCAAGGTTCTCCAGAATATTCAATTTTAAGGATTCTTAGACTAAAACACCGGCATAGTAAGCAACAGCTGACCTGATTATTCCAATGATCTCAACAACAGCCATCCCTTTGAATTCCCAACAGAAAAGTTTATCGAATTTCGAATTATTAATTATCGCCTGCATAAAATTGCTGCATTTGATTTCTGAAAACCAAAATTCTATCGCTATCCAGGAAATAGGTCAATTTGACTTTAATTGGTTTTTCGGTTTCATAACATTTTCGAATAAGTCGATGTTTACATGAATAAAAAAAGGTATATGCTAATGGAAATGTGTTCAAGGTTCTCTAGAATATTATTTAATTTCAAGGAAAATTCTTAGACTAAGATACGGGCATAGACAACAGCTGAGATGATTATTCTAATCATCTCAACAACAGCAATCTTCTTGAAGTGCCAACCAAAAAGTTAATCGAATTTCGAATTATTAACGCCTGAATAAAATTGCTGCATTCGATTTCTGATAATCAATATTTTATTGGTATCCAGGAAATTGGTTATAGGTCAATTTGACTCGTTTCGTTTCCTAACATTTTTTATGTCGATATGTATATGAACAAAGAAGGCCGTAGATAGAGATTATGTATGCGAAACCATAAAGAAAACTCACGAATTAGGGTTATTTTCTTCTTCCTTGTAGTTCTAAAGTCACAAAATACAGTGTTGTCAGCTCTAAAATCACCAATTATGGAAGTCTATGATAGCAATATTGTTATGACAAAATTCATAACAAACATTGCTATAACACTCGAAACAGAATACGTAACATCATGGCCATATCGCTATAAATTAGAAAGATAGCAATATGACTAGAATAGCAAGGTTCATAGCAATACGCAAACAGAATCGACCTGATTATCATAAATTCACATAAAGCATACATCAGAAGTTCAGGCCCGTATTCTACATTTTCGGCAAGAATAAATTCGTCCATCAAGTTTCCAACCAAATCGTTTGTGACCATTTCACTAGAGACTTCGTAAATATCTGCCGCCTCACCGTTGCGACCCGATCCGCCATCAGTGGACGTTTACCTTAAATAGTGCTTGATCGGCAATCAACAATCATAAATCAACGATTTTTGAGCGCAATTTTCTGGGGAAAGGCGTGCTATCGTTTTGTCTCAATGTAATTTCCGAATTTAGAGCCGAAAGTGTTCTCAAATAACAACTAGAAACACTGATGACAAATCCAGTTTCAAAATCGATTCCGTACGGCCAGCTGTAGACACTATTACGCTCGAACAGAAAACACTATGGAAATTGTCAGGGTAGGTTGTATTTCAAAATGCGACTGTTAAGGGCAGGTTTACTCGTTCTCGAATGCGACCTACTCTAAAAATATTGAGTTTTCGATGTTTTTCTGGAAAGTTATAGTTGAGGCAATTATTCTATTATTCCATTCGAAATTTTATTTTCCCAATATTTCTAAAAATACAGATGAGACCGAATCGAAATCCGGTACTTGCCTGAAAAATTATATCCTGAAGGTTAATGCAGAACTTCGTGAGGATATTTGATTATAAAATCCTCAAATCTTTCCATCGGGAATTAAAGTTGGGTTTGACGGGGTAAACAGTGAAGAATGATGACCGTTTTGGAAACGATTTTGATCATGAGCACAATAACTGCTGACTTCACGTAACGAATTTTCAAGAATCTTTTGTTGACTGAGCCGTCAAATCGATAGTTTCCGATTGGGTACTTTATTGCCCTATCAACGGTGATCGATAGTTGGTAAAGCTGGCCATTGTTATTCTTTCAAATTTTCATGAACCGAAAATAAAAATCCAGAAGTATCAATCTATTCCGATTTAGAACATTGTAGTTCATGGAGAAATAACGAGTCAAGTTTGGGGTTCATTAATCAATAAAATAATACAATAAAATACATCGAAAATCTAGAAAAGCACTGACGTGAAGCAGCAGCTTCAACGCGCTTGTTCATATTGCGAAATGGTGATTAAGAAATTTCAGTGAAATTTCAATGAAATATAAAAATTTTCAAAAAAAAAAAAAATTTTTTTAATTTTTCCATGGATAATTCTTCTTATTGACACTGTTCATCCTCCAACCAAGTTTCATTTCGATCAGATAAATATTTTTTCGAGTTATTGAAAAATCAAAATTTCAAATGGCTGTAGCACAAAAACCATTCGGCAGATTTGGTCCATTAACGAACTTAACCGAGATATTCAGGATCAGAACCAACCTGAAAATTTCAAGAATCTAGGTCCTTTCTTTCGAGAGTTACAGCGCACACTGCCGGACGGCCGGTCGGACGGACAGAATCAATTTTGACCACGGATTCATCATCAGTGAGTTTGAAACCAATTCTGGCTCAAAATTCGAAAATTACAGACATCGTGACGAAATGAGAACGCGCTGTTTCCTAGAACAAGCGCGCAAAAATTGTAACTTTTCTTGAAAACGTTTCTTCACATAATTATTCATTTGATTTCAATAAAATTTTCCACAGATTGTGAGTGCTATGTTTCAAAACTGTACATCCAATCCACTATTGGGAGATAATGGAAAAAGTATGTCGGATTTCCTGTTTTTTCCTATTATTGGTATTTCCGGAATATCTGAGAAAAAAACTAATGCAACTATGATAAACACATTAGATAGTTGATAAAGACCGAGGCACAACTTTTTACGAAATTTCCTGATGATATCGCCATTGAAACAGTTAAGAAGAAATGTCGAAATTTTTCTTGAAAAAATTCCTCCGAAAAATATTGCTTAATGATCCATATCGGAACAATGCAAACGATTAGCAAAGTGAACTGCAACGCTAAAGTGTCCAAATCTAACTCCTTCTGAAACGTTACAGATCACTTTGATGAACATTTGCATTCTTCCAATATTGTTCATTTGGCATTTTGCTACAAACTGCCCTTGACAAAAGGTTTGTTCGTTGTACCTGCATGAACTACACTAACTACAATAACTCCACTCATTCTGTTAAGTGTGTTTTGTTGTGAACTTACACTCTGTTCGCTGCGAAAATGTTGGCAGTTAGTTTAGTCACAGATTACGTGTACAGGGCCATAGAGTGAGGTTATCTTCTGTGATGGTTATGTGTGAAATTTGATCATAGACATCTGTTTTGTTTCTGGTTCCTGGTTGGACATGTTTTGTTCTGCATGTGTGGTTATTTTAGATGACATCAATTTTCATCATATCGTTATTCAAATTGATATTTTCTTCGTGACGACTTTAAGAAAAATTTATGACAGATCAACATCATCCCGAAATGGTAGCGAAAACAAAGAAAGCATAGAATTCTGTCATCTTGGATTTGCGTAAAATCATCCATCATATATTCTGTAAGAATTATAGAACATATTGAACTTCTTTAACTCCACTCAGTTAGTGTAGTTCATGCGAGTACAACAGTCAAACCTAAAAAGTTTCAATCCTGGAATTTTCTTCAACTGAAAATTCTATTTGATTTTCAGTAGTTCTTTCCCAGATACTGGAAGTGAAAATCTAGAAAACACCGAAAAATGAGCAAATTATTTGAATTCAGGAAATTAGTTTTCATGTAGTATCTTTCAAATTTGTTCCTAATATTACTATGAATAAGTTCACTGCGCGTATGACAACTTCAATGATTACCTACAACTTTCGAAAGTTTCCAGCCGATATCATGAACCCAGTCGAAGCATGTGCCACGAAAGTGTAGGTTATCGATCTCCGTGATCATCATAAAATGGATGCATCTATCTCAAAGCGAGACCAACGACTTATTCATGATATCTTCATCAAATCCACTACATTTTATTCGATTATTGATCCCGTGAAATCAGAAAACGCTAAGTGGCATATTCAATGTTCAAATTTGAATTCGTTGGAATTGCATGAGGAGAACGACCTTCCGTTCTAATGCACGAGTATCATTATTCTTCGGAGTGATGAATAAATCCAGAGAGAAATAAAGTAAAAAATTAATCTCTGTCGCGAAAATTTCACAATACGGTCTCGGTTCGTAACAAATTGAATGACATAACATTGTTACGAATGATGGAAAAATTCGGGTTGATTGATGGATCTATCCATCAATTCATTCTAAGCAATATCGCGGGTCAATGCGAAATTGGCTGTTTGATATCGCTGAGAGAGATCCGATGAATCGATAGATGGAAACTGCTATTGGGGACTTATGTGTGAAGATATAATGGCCAATATTTGCCAAATTGAAACTTGCATTTATCAAAGGTACAAGAAATGCTTGCCGGCATCTAGTTGAACTGTGCATTGAAATTATTCCTTCCGTTTCATGCTTTCACAGTTTGAGAATACCGCCATCAAATGGAACCTAACATCAGCAACGATGTAGGACGTTACCGTATTGTGGAAAAACCACATGAACCGAGTATTCTCTTGTCGTGACGGTCCTGTACAAACTGAAAAATCGCGAAGACTGCGACCTGAAACAACAATGGGGGTTTTTCCTGAATTTGGGTTATTCCTGCAAATGCAAATTTGAACATAATTATTATGGGTTTGATTCATCATTTTCCCAAATTACCTTCAGAAAGTATTCAAAATCAGGTTTCAAAATTGGGGTTTGGGATTTGTCATGCATGCACGAAGTGACAACGTTGTTTAGAAGAATTGCTTTTTCTGCTATAGAACAACGAAATATTTATTCCTATCCTGTGGTACACACGTGTTCTTTGTCAATATAACCAAACAATTTCCGTTTGCGATTTGTCAGTAATATGACAGTATGACTGTCTGTGCTCGTCTTTTTCTATTCCTTGGTCGTTGTTTTCTACTCTAACCAGATCGAAGTATAGCTATCTCTGTTTTCCTAAGCAAAATAACACATTTGACGTCCTTTTCTTTCCGAGAAAGCTGAATTCGACGTTGCCATATCGTGCACTCATGACAAATCCCTTTAAATGGAGATCCCCATTTTTATTTTTCAGTTTTAGGTGATCAAACATTTTTTTAAAAATATAATATTGAAATTATATGTTTGAAATGTGATGTTCTGAAAGTTTTTCATGAAAATAACTGCATTTTCGTTTAAAGGAAAAACCCTTATTGAATGAACGTCATGAGTATGAAAGTTTTCTGCACTCGAGGGTAAGCTTCAGAAGATACACTCCTGAGGTGGAGCGTTATTATTGTCATATTACAGACAAGTCATCCAACATGTACTATACATCTAGAATCTCTCTAGCTCTTCTGAGATGAGTCAATCTGATGATCTGTGAAACCTTGAAACGGCCGTGAGTTCCTTGGACAACACTCCTTCATGGAAGGAGCTTCGAATAATTGGATGATAACCTCAGATCGGGGTGGAATATTTGTTGGATTAACGATAAATATTCGTCGTTATAAGTTTATACTATTGAACTGAAGCTCTTCATTTTTCTATGAGCCATCCTTATTTCGATCAATGTTACCGCCTGGTCGCAAAAATCACATAAACCTCATCGTGATGATGCTCAATAAATTGCAAAATTGCAGTTATAGCATAATTGGATGAACGTCGTGCACATCGCTCAAAATTTTCTGCACTCGAAGGTTAGGATTTGAAAGATGCTTCTGAAATAGTGTTGCATTATTTTATGCTACAGCAAGTCATCCAACATCGAGAACTCACTATAGCGTCTCTGCGGCGAGTCAATCTCAAGGTAAAATTTTGATCTCGGCAGTAGCTACCTGGCAGTCGCGACCCGGCAGCAATTACCCTACCGCTTCCAGGGAATTACATGCAACACTTAGCGATACAAGCTGCCGTGCAACGCTGCTTGCATCGGCGAGTGTTGCATGTAATTCCCTGGAAGCGTTATGGTAGTCGTTGCCGGGTCGCAACTGCTAGGCAGCTACTGCTGAAATCCTAATGATACCTTTAGAGCTAACTCACACGTACCATGAGCCGACCACAAATCAGCGGTCGCTTGTCGTAAGTAGCGAATTGAACTCTGGCATGTAACACGAATTATCATATTTTTATTTTTTTCTCATTCTACAACGATACAAAATCATAATGTATGCTGTCACACACACTTCTAAGATTCGCGAATTTTGAATAATTCGGTATTAAAAATGGTCAAATCAGGACTCAAGGTCGAAGCAGGAGAAACGCGTCAGATCGCCTTCTAAGTCACTTGTTATCGTACGATTCACCTATCGATACAGCCGACGCTGTCTATTAGCTTGGTAGAGAGAAAAGTGCACGAGAAAAGGGAGAGAGTGGATATATACCCGGTACGTCACGGAATCCTCGAATTTTCGTCCGTTGAACAGCAGATATGGGGAGCCAAAGATCATTTTCTCGTTGGAAATTGAAATTTTTGACGGCGGTTAAAGTTTTTGGGTAGTCCTACGGATGAAATATTCGTTTTGGTCGATAAAAAAATCATACAAAAGACCTAGTATATTATATAAGTCGGGAAACGCATCATATCCCTCACACGGCCGACATTCTGCACTCCATTTCGACCAGTGAGTGTTAAAGCCCTATGGTTCGTTTCTTGTCGCACTTATAGCATTTGGATTACAAGGTATTACAAATGCCCGTAAGGGACGATAATACTGTCTCCACTTGTTATTTCTTATGGAGGTACAGGAAAATGAACTCTTTTACGAATTCGCTCGGTATACCGAATACTAACTTGATTTTCCAAACACCGTTGATTCAGTTATCACTACAATTTCACAATAAGTGGAGAAAAATTTAAATTAAAGACAGTGCTTGCTGCAAGACTAATGATTATTCGAAAGCTGAATGATCGTACGATTGACTGAATTGCTAATAGGTTCACCTCTATTACATAGGAAGTCAGTATTATTTGTATTTTTATTTTGTATTTTGTATTCGTATTGAAGCTTTTGAAGGTTTGCGAGGTAGCTTCAACCTCTTTGGGGAAGTGTCACGTTTCGTCCCGGCTTAGTTTGGAGGAACTCGTCAGGGCATGCACCAAACTACGCCGTTTACATGCCTACGTGAGCGGACACCCCTTATGCGGATCACAAGGAAGTGTACCAGACCGTTAAGGATGAGTGTATTTCCGAGATCTTGAGAGGATCTACCAGGGACAGCGTGCGCGCTAGCGCCCCCTGTACGTTGACCGATGATGTGGCCAAGCGTTACAGGCAGGTAACGTAGGGTACTTAAGACGCAAGGGTTGGTACTGCACGCGCGACTTAAGTAAGAGCTGAGAGAGGGCGCTCGCTACAGTATCTTTCCGGCTATCTACGGCTTCAACGAAACCCCTCAGAAGCTTTTAAAGCTTGTGCGAGTTAGGATAGCGGGTGTGTTCTTACTAAATTATTTGCGCCACGTTAGGAACAGCACTGTTAATTGTTTACCCAACAGCGAATTGTTGGACGGTCCCCTGAAAAGTTTTTTTCCGGCCAAGGGCTTGAACCCCAGACTTTACGATCATGAGGCATGAGCTCTAATCACTGAGCTACCGCTCAGAGTAACGGTAACGTCAATACTTTTTTAGTTCGATTGTTGTTTCGTCAAGTCGTCAATATTCGAAAATGGGATGTTCAGTAGGAAACATTGTGTAATAATGATTAAAAGATCGAAATGTTTGATAAAAATGTTCTAGAAATGCAACGACATGGAGTCAGCAGCTTTTGCGCGCATGTCCAGATTCGTTGCCAATGCGGTCATCTTTTCATGTATTGACCTCGCCGAATAGACCTTTGCTTTCTGATGGAAGAATTTCGTGATCTTCTTATCATATCATCCTCACAAAATTCTGCAGGAACCTTTTATTTCGATCAAATCTGTTTTTTTATTGGGAAAATAGCATCGAATTGAAATCCAGTACTCCATCTAAAAATGACAGGTTGAACGTTAATACAGAATTTTCTGAGAATAATAGGATCAGAAGAATATTTGAATAAAAAAATTTAAAGTTTTTTTTTTTTAATTTTCGCACAAAGTTGTTCATCAGAATCTTCAAACCATATTATCTAGTTCCATTATGATTAAAGTAGTATTTTTGAGTTTTTCTGGAAAACACACCGATACCAAGGAGAAAACCACATGTTGATGTATTTCTCAACGCTGCTTTAGTGAAGGGACTTTGGACGATTAGCTCAGATAAAGTTGAAACATTTGTTGATTTATCGACATATTATCGTCCTTGTGTGTAAAGTTCATTGATAAACTGGAGACTTTTATATCTCCATGAACAAATCCTTATTTTAATCCAATGTTACTTTGACTATCACTTCATCGTGAAGTAACCATCACATTAGCTCAAATGGACATAGAGGATTCCTGTGTAGCGAACTTCTCGCTTGTGGTGCATTCTTAACCACATGGACCTGTACTTAATGAAAATTTTTCTTTTTTGGCTTCAATAGCTCAAGGATTTTTGTAACACTCCATTTAAATTTAACGATATTTTCACATTGTATGGTTGAGATTTGATCAGATGCATGTAGTTATTCTGGTGACTTCTTTTGATGGAGTAGAGAACTCTTCGAACGAAGAGAAGGTTGGTTCTATCCTTTCTCATGTTTCTCTGTTTCTATTGTTTGACTCTCATCTTGGTGCCATGATTATATGTGTTGCAACAATTTGTTGAACTTTCCCTGCCAGTAGAAATCGAGGTGCAGTTTTCGTGAAATCATATCGCTTGGTGGAGGTTCCAAGGATGTCTGCGGAAAGATTTCGCTTTTGAGTTTGTTCGTTTGAATTCTTACTAGTTGAAAGCAAACTTTTTGAAACATTGGGAACGCAATTGCTGGCAAGTTATCGTCTTGAACAAAGAGCTTTCCTTGTTGCTGGCAGTGAACTCAAATTAAACTAAGGCTATCGAAAACTTTTTCTAGAACAGTTCTGTTTTAGAGAACATTATTTCTTGAACGCTTTCCATCTTTTGGAATATTAAATAGCTATACATAGGCATCTCGAATACTTCATTTTATCAAATCTTAGGAAATAGAATAAACAAGCTGAGTTTCCATCACTCATCGAGAATCTCGACATTAATACCAGGTCACTAGTACATCGATCCATCAACATCAGTCCTTATATCAATGGTCCCAGGGCATTGAATTCAGGCTTATCGGTCATTGTATCAATGTATTTTGGACATCAACTAATCACTTAGGTACATTGACGTGATGCCAAAAAACTTTTTGTTTTGGATTTAAACCAAAAACTACTATTTTTTTTCAATATAAAACAATAATGAACGAAATGATGCCTCAATACACATATATAAATATAATTGCAGACTTTTGGTTTGGACGAAATTTTGTAGAATTAGCTTAGATTTGTATTTTTCTTGAACATCTTTTCAGATTTATGGAATATTTTTATATTTTCAGTCGAGTATAATATTTTTTGGGGATTGTGTTTTTTTGATTCTATTGATTTCAGTAAGTTGTCTTATCTATACTTTTATATTTCTGTTTGCGAGTTTATAGGGTCGTGTACATACCTTCATTCCTTTTCGTATCGAATTTTGATGGTAAAAATGCATACCTGCACCATAATAATCAGGTAAGAAAAGATCAGATTATAGAATGTTTCTCATTGAAAAAACTTTATTGGGAACATGACAATAATGAAACAACTGATATCATCTGAAACATTCGTTAGAAATTCACATAAATCATGGGTTCTAGAATATGAGTGTTAAAAAAAGTTCCAATCAATTTTCGAAACAGCATACGCTCTGTAGGGTAGCTTAAACTGAAAAGATAAAAAATGTTAAAAGAACATCTCCATCGCTCTGACAATATTGAAGAACTTATACCGTCGAATTATGTGCATACTTTTTGTATTTTCGGAATATCCCCACCAATGGCATGAACACGGGGATCATGACTTGGTTTTTCGAATTAAAAAACGGAATCCACTTCCTGTGTTGGTCTTCCAAGGTATGGAGAGGCACTCTGGAATTGTAAATTTCATGGAATAGATCTTTCTGTATTGTATTTTTTCCCCATTCTGGAAGTGCCCACATGACTGCTGCATCCCCTCTATCTAAAAATAAGCATTTTTTACCCTCTTGTATAAAAACAAAGCACTCCTGCAAGAGAATCAAATTTATATGTAATTCATTTACGACTCTCAGTTGATCTTAGAACTTATTCCACTTGGCTAGCTGAAAGCAATTAAAAGAAAAATCGGTATATCAACTTGATAACGGAAAACATTTTATCTATGACGTCCGCAAAACAAAATCATTTCTATACTATAAGTCTTACTAACCTTCGAAAATTCTCGCCAGAACTCATAGCACAAGTTGTGGTCAACTTCAAGCACAAAGAAAAATCTTCCCGATATGCATCCGCTATATGACTAGACCAGAATTAAACTTGATAAAACTAGAAAAATAGCACCATGATTGTTTTGAGGTTCGCGTACCCATATCAATTGTTGCACGCGGTGTTTGTATTAAGGTTCGCGTACATCAATTGATGAACACGATGATTGTAATAAGGAATCAGGACATCGTTTGATGACCTAAAGCATTGATAATATAACTCCAGGGCATGAATCAATTACGCTGATACATTGATGTGATGTATACATAGCATGGATCCATAACAATCGGCATTATATGGTTTCGTGATGATCGCCCGTGCCTAGTATTGTCACTTCCAGTACGTTAATAAATGTATGTTTTACATTGTCCCGGGGCAAATTGTCTTGAATTGATGTATTTCATCATCAGTACAATGTAATAAATACATTATAATAATGGACTAGCGTTCATTATAACGATCAAAATAGTGATTGGTCAATCACTGAAGTTAATCGTTCCGATCAATTTTTGATATTGTCCCAATAATACATCATAGTAACGTCCATACAGTTAATCACCTGTGGTGATTGATTGATATCAGGCTCAGTATTATTTTCTGTTTGGATTCCGAGAGAAAGCTACAAGAACAGATTCATGTGTTACAGGGATTTTTCCTAGTCATTCAAACTGAAATCAAATATTTCAAAATATACTTCATTATTACCAATTATTTTCGTAGGAATTCAACCCTTGTCTTGGTTTTTTTCTCGATGGAAGAATGATAGGGATAGCTGTCTATTTCTCTGTACAGAATTTCATAATCAGTCTACGCTTGAAGGTTCAAAATCACGAAATTCGAAAAATCGAATCTTCACGCATCAATAATATATAAAATTTTGTTGCCGTTTCTTCTAGGTTTTTCCAGAAAACCTCTCATAAGCTTGGTGCACCATAGGATCTTCTGGTTGCATTGAAATACTGATTATTATCTTTAACATTATTCCGCCTATTCGATATAATTTTGTCTGTACCTCTGCTAGGAGGAGAGTAATTGATGTTCATTTATGACAATTCATTTCCTATTTCCTTTACGTATGCGGAATAGGAAAATAAAACGTATTCAAAGAAATCGGTGCTTCATTTAATACATAAGACGATTCATTTACAATGTAGAAAGTTCACACACGAGTCTCATTTCGCAAACACTCCTATTTCAACCTCACCACAAAGGACTTATGCAAATTTCTTATGAATATTAAGTTGTTGAATGGCTCTAAGGAGCATTTGTGAAACGTATATTATTAGAATATTATAGCCTTTCATCTTCTCCCTAAGTAGCAATTCGTATGCCTTCGAACTCATGAATATAATAACTTGTAACTCGAGGTTTGGTTCGCGAATTTCTTCCATTAATGGCTCTGCATGTGGAATTACAGTATGTCGAGGAATGATGTAAAATTTCCCTCATCTCAAAGTTGCTGGATACATCCTTTTTGGCTTGATGTAAGTGGTAAAACTCATTACATTGAACCTACTTTCGTATCCTTGTTTCGGAATGATGAAATTGCGTCCAAAGTTTTGTAGTTTGATTATTTTGGGGCAAGAATGAACTCAAATTATTATTATTCCATGTGTGTACGAGGAGCAGTTTTATTCTGACAGGCTAAAAGTCTACGAGATCAGGCCCTCCGTAAACATAATCTCTTCTGAAGGAAGATAATTTTATATGAGGCTGAATGCTCAGTGGTTAATGCTTCATTTGTGAACGAGTGAAATCTCTGGACAGCTTTGGATTTTATACCTATTTAAATTTTCATTAATTGAAGTTAGTATATTTATGGCTTCCTATCCTTGTCCAGGGATATCAACATGAATATTAAGCTTTTATCTGTCATAAAAATTAGTTTCAAATGGGATGAGTAGGTTCTGCTTGAATTTGATTGAATAGCTTCCTGGAATACCGTAGCGTGCAGATGACAGATTTTAAGTGAGAAACCATATATACAGGGTGGGCCAAATAGGTCACTTTTGGAAAGGAGATCCTATTTCTGAACTAAAGGGAGTTTCAAATTGCGCGTTTTTTCATGACTGAATAAAACACATTATTCGCATTAATTTCAGAATCTTTTTATTGGTAATTGATGTATCAGTTATGACATTTATATACGAAAAATAATATATGTTAAATGACGTCCTCTTGCAGCTCTACAGATGTCCACTCTTTTGTTAAAATTCAATGACATTTTACATAATTGAGGCTCTATCTCACTAATGACACGAATAATTTCATTCTTTAGTTCAGGAACCGATTGTAAATTATTCTTATAGACCTAGCTTTTCACATTACCCCAAAGAAAATAGTCCATCGGTGTCAAATCACATAATCTTGGTGGACAATTGACATCACCGTTTCTGGAGATTATTGGTCCAGGAAATTTTCGTCTCAATAAATCAATGAAGTCATTTGCAAGTTGAGGTGTAGCGCCATCCTGTTGAAAACAAATGTCCTCTAATTCAATATTCACTAATTCAGGCCACAAAAATCCAATTATCACCCGACGGTATCGATCACCATTGACAGGTACAGTTTCACCAGCAGCATTTTCAAAGAAGTAAGGTCCAATTACACCACCTGACCATAATGCACACCAAACTGTAACTCATTTAGGATGCATAGGAATCATGAATATCACTTGGATTTTCCTCACCCCAGATATGACAATTTTGTTTATAAATAAAGCCACCAAGTTGAAAATGGGCCTCATCGGAAAACATGATTTTTTGAGAAAAATCAGCTTGTTGTTCATTGATGAAATTGACAAATGAACGACGTTTTAAATGATCTAATGGCTTCAGTTACTGTGTTATTTGAACCTTATATGCCTTCAGAGCTAGTCCTCGTGTAAAATACGCCATGCTGTGGACCCACCAAGTCCAACTTGCTGCGAACGTCGTTTGATGGACATTCCAGGGTCTTCAGCAACACTTTCACGAAACCAAATCAATATTTTCTTGTGTACGATCGCTATGACTGTATTTTTCACTTTTTTGATCTTCCACCGAACCGGCCTCTTGAAATTTTTTAATAATTGGACCAATAGTGCTTTGAGATGGACGATTATGTAAACCATGAAATTCACGTAATTTTCTAAGAACACTTTTCACAGAACGCTGATTCTCATGAAATATTTCAACAATTTGAACGCGTTGTTGTATCGTGTACAAAGCCATTTTTATAAAGGTCGGACATCAAACTTCTCAAATGTCAAAATATCCAGACGAATTCAGTGCGTCATCTATATTTTATTTATCCTCAAAAAAACCTTGCAATTTGAAATACTCTTTAGATTGACGAAAACTTATTTCAGTATCTGAGAGCCAATTTTCATTAAAAACTCATTGGCCAAACTCGCAACCCCAAAGCCTATCACCGTTACAAAGTTACCGGGTGTTTTCGAAAATGTTCATTCCAATGAATTTAATTAAATTATCTGCAACCTGATGATTTATTCATAACTTTGAAATATTTTTTTCAAATGAAACCCCCAGTATATCATTATACAATGCCATAGGGCTTGAATAACCATTTGAAATTTATAGTATACTTGACATTTTTCTGTGTTTTATGTTCAAGATATTGAATTCTCAAATTTCATCGCTTGCATATGGTAGACTTTGGACTGCGCGTCGACGTCAATGAAATAATGCGGAGATTGAACATTAATTGGTTTATCCAAGAACTATTGACCAACCTCAATACGACATTCGAAATCTGCAGACATGAGGTGATAAACTCTTTTGGCTCTATAAAGTTTTAATTTATGAGTTCTCAGAACCCCTCTGACATTCTTTCTTGGTACTCCTGTAAATTCTTCTATCATGTGAGTTGATATTCTAGGATTGAACTCAATAGCTCCTCGAAACTGTATTCTTTAGTGTCTCTTCGGTCTTCTCTTTGTAATCTGACCTTTATTCATTAAGTTGTGATGCCATCGTGCAAAATATCTATAACGGTTGTCGTCCTCTGGATATTTTTCACGATACAAATCACTTCCGGCCTCTGCATTTCATGCGTTATGTTCATGTTGTAAAACAGACTTACATATCCCACTTCTCATAATTTTCGTATTTTATTTTATTAGAGAAATTGGAGAATTAGAGAAATTTGAACAGAAGCAGCGTACTGAACAAAACTCTTATCGTTTCAATAAACTTTTGATAACTTTTTTCGGTTTCAACCAACATCGCATCCCCCAAACTCTACTTACCCAAGAGAAAATAACTCAATATGTGAAAATATACTAGGGGCCCCATTGAAAAAAATATTTTCATAGTGATGTATCGGAGATTTTCAGTTTACAAAAAAATTCAATTAACGTCATTGAATTCTACCTCAACAGGAGAAAAGTTACAGTAGTATTTCTGAAATGAACATTTTCGAAAAACACTCGGTAATCATGTAACGGTGGAGTTGTGATGACACCGACATCAGTTTTGGTCTATTCAGTGCACAAAAATAACTGCCCATTCAAAAGTGTCCAGTAAAGACTACCCTGTACAGTGCGAGTCTCCAATATTTTAAATATTTCGAACAGCGTCCTATTTTTGTGAAAAAATGTCATACAGCATGTCGCAAATTCGAGAGAAGACGTCCTCGGCTATTTATTCAAAAGATCATCAAATTTTCATGTCCATTTCTGAAGGGTATATGAAGTTACTTATACGAACTGAATACCAACTCCGAAAGAAAGAAATCTGTTTTACGCCTTCTTCAATAGAACAATGCAGAAGAACCCCAATAGTGAGTTTATCTAGTGTTGCACAACCAAATAACAAAAAATCCATCTTTGATATACTGAATTCAGAGAAAAAGACACACACTGTATGGGTAATGGGTATGGGGTTATCATTTCTCAGGATTTTCGAAAATGAAACATATTGCCTATTTATTATCTCCATTTCATATTGAACATCGAATAACATCTTAATTCGACTAGTTTTTTCTATGAATTCTATCGGTTCCGACAGATTTTGTCCTAAAGTTTTTCCACATACACACTGTATGTGAAGAAACTTCTCCTAAACGGCTGGCCGGATTTGTATGAATCTTCGTGTGTGTGTGCATCTGGATTTGATAGTGGTTTAGACTCACAGTTTGAAATTTTAATAGTATCTGAGAATCATACCCACTCCAATACACACAAAAATTTTATTGAAATCCGTTCGGCCGTTAAGGAGGGAGAAGATGGCTAAACTCTTCCTAAACGGCTTGACTGACTTAGATGATATTGTTATTGTTCGAGTGGGTTCAAAAAGGGCTTGGATTCATAACTCAGTGGAAAAAACTAAAACTAAGGAATGCTTCATGAAGAAATCAGAGCTTAAATTTAATTTTATAAACCTACATGATACAAGGACCAATTTCTGTAGTTAATCAACAAATATTCCACCTTGGTCTGTGCTTGTCATCCAATGCTGACGCTGTTTAATTTTCACACTACAGACAAGTCATACAATAAGTAATAAGTATCTAGAATCCTCTCTAGCTTTTCTGAGGCGAGTCAGTCTGATAATCGGTAAAACCCTTGAACTTCAATAACTGAAATACTTGGACAACTCATTTTCAGTGTAGAGGCTTTGGATTATCGGATGATTAGCTGTGATCAAGGTGGAATATTTGGTCATTTATCGATGGAAATTCGTCCTTGTATCATGTAAGAGTTAGAAATTTTGTGAATGAATGAGAATTTAAAGGAACAAAATATTATGGAAAAAAGTATGAATTAATTCTGGAATCCAATAAATTACATTTGAACAGATTCATCAAAATCCGTGCCGGCGTTTAGGCGCAATTCAGCGACACTCACACGTACAAAAAAGTTTCAGCTTGAAGGTGAATCCCGTTGAACTGTTCATACTTCATACAGATGAAGGAGAACACTGTGCCGGTTCCACGAATACCCCAAAGGCAAAATATCTTCGACCTTCTTTAAATTATACAGGATGTTTTTAGTATCAGACATTCAGTTTATGTTTGACGAACAAATTATTACAAATTCATTAAATTTTTTAGGAAGAAGTACTTGATCCCTATACAGCAAGTATAACAGGATAGCAGTTTTACGGACCGTACTCTACTGGCATTATATTTCCGAAAATCATTAGGGAAATAAACCTTTACATGAAATAGTTGACTTAACTAACCTGTCATGGGGGTTCTAAACAACACTATGTATACTATGTATACTATGTAAACCCTTTAGTAAGTCGAAATTAAATCCTGTGGCACATCTCCAGTTTTGAGAGAAAATAGTATATTATTCAACGAGCATATTATGATTGCAATTATTCGGGAGGGTGAATAATAATAATAATAATAATAATAATATTTATTTTCATGATCAAAATTTACATTCTGAAACGAAAACAGGTGAAACATAACAAAAAGATGAAAAATCGTGCACTACTTAACTACTTGAATAACATATAGTTACGCTTACACAAGAAAATTATAGTTTAAATAATCATTTATACAATATGGTTCCAAATCAATCAGAATATTTCGAACAAGTTTTTCATTTCCGTTATATTTTGATGATTTTTGGGTAATTTATTGAACAAAATAAGGCACATGTATTCGACGTTTCTCTGTGTTAGAGTGAGAGAGCATTTTGGGAGATGGAATGAATGGATTCGTCTGGTCATATTCAAATTTTGATATTTTTGAAAATAATGCAGGTTACTCTTCAAAAGCACAAGACAACGAAAAATGTATAGAGCAGTCAATGTTAGGATGCCTTCTCTTTTGAATATTCCTCGGCAGGATGTTCTGGAGGATAGGCGAAGCATAGTTTTAAGTGCTCTCTTCTGAATTACGAATATTCTATTGATTTCAGAACTGTTTCCCCATGCAATGATTCCATAACCCATGATCGACTGGAAATTCGAAAAATACACAATCTTCAGCAATTCTAGGTCAGCCTGCTGCACCAGAATCCGAAGAGTATAAAGCACCGAATTCAGTCTTCGCTGAAGTGTATCGATGTGATTATACCAGTTCAGATTCTCATCTATTGCAACTCCCAGATAATTGGTACAATGGTCGACTTTAATTTTATAACCCAGAAGATCAACGGTTTCTGGTTTCAATAATTTGCTATGTGAGGTACAAAATAACATATATTCGGTTTTCTGGAAATTCAAGCTGATATGATTCGTAAGGCACCAGTTTTCGATTGCAGAAAATTTTCTCTGAGTCAATCTCACCACTTCCGTCACGTTGGAAGCCGCAAGCAGTATGTTGGTATCATCCGCATACATTAGTGTATCCTCATTATCTTCTGTTTCGCACTCTGCATTTCTACTTGTATGAGTGGGTCCAACAAAATTGGTTCCTCGATCGGAATGTACTCTGGCAAGTCATTTATGTAGACCAGAAAAAGAAAGGGCCCCGCAATACTCCCCTGAGGTACACCATCACCAAGTATTTCATCAGGTGAAGTGAAAACAGCACCATCAACCTCGATGGATACCCTCTGAAGTCGACCTTCCAAATAACTGCGCATTAGATCCAGTTGTTTGTCTCTAATTCCATATCTGCAGAGTTTATTCAACAATATTCCGTGATTGACAAAGTCACCCTGTTATATTCGAGGTAGTGTATGCTCTTTAGAACATTTTCGGCACAAAATTCTAAAAATGACAGGCATTTGAGCAAAACTGTTACGAGCTGCTCCCTAAAACAAGAGCGATAAATGATTCACTGAAATGGTGACTTTAATTAGAAGACTTTCGTGACATATGTATAAACTAGTTATTCAGAGCAGCAGTCTTCATGGGTTTTTGTTGCTCACTACGAGACCCCAAAACCTACAAGCGATCAACCCACCCTCTAATATCTATCCCCGTGTTTATTCTGATTTCAATGTGACATCGGTAAGCAGAATATTCTGGCAGAATCGATGCTTCTATCCGAAAGGCCAGATGGATTCATAGCTTCCCTTGTTTGATATTCAAATTGCAAAGGTTGAACAAATATTTGCAGTATGAACATACACGATAAAATATTCGTTTTCCTCAGATATGGCAGTGAAGATTTCTAGAGTGTTGCATCAGATATCTAGCCGTCGTAGGATTCAATTTGCATAGTTCGCAAGAAGGTTCTGCGTCAACATAAACATTTCGTACCACAATTTCTTTTTTTATGGAAGAGATTGAGAATATATTCGAATGAAAAAACGCTGCAAATTTTACACAAGGGTTTATTATTTTCTCAGTTAAGTAACCCTAAACCATTGATATCTTAAATAAAACTTATACAGCGTGCCAAAAAAGTAAAATTACTCGTCAATAATGAGTGTACGAAGAACTATTAAGGAATATCCTCGCACCCGTCGATTTTTGATTTCAAAACCAATTTATCCTGTTCTTTTTTGAACGTGATATTTCTCAGTTCACTATTTTATTGTTTCATCTGGAAATATATGGTTTGTGATACATCAACTGAAAGGTAATTTGATTACCTTTCCAGCGATGTGGCTTGAAGTAGAATTGCTTGTGCCGTTTTCCGTTGAAAAATTAGGAAATAATTTGGAATTTTCAGTAAGGAGGGTACTGTGATCAGACCATTATTCTTTTATTGATTAATAATGATGATAATAATATATTTATTCAATCAGAGGCTTATTAAAATACAATAAGGTTGGTTTCGTAAAAACAGAATACATAACTCAAAACAATTCACTTTCACAAAAATCAAAAAATTTACTCCAAGGATATGGTTCATAGTCAACAATTGCATTATACAAAGTAGTTTTGAAAACTTTCAGGTTGGATGTCCTCCTAAACCCTTGGGGTAGAGCATTACATAGCCTTAGGCTCATGTACAAGCGCGACTTTTCTATTAAGGTTAAAGAGTGACGTGGGTACAAGTATGTGTATATGTGCGCCTAGTGTTGTTACAGTTTAAAATTTGTGGGAACTACCTTCATGGAAACGAGTACCCTATACACGTATAGACCACATGACTTTAAAAATTTGTTCTCTTCAGAAGGCCCTCTACAAGATTCTCTAAAACCTAACTTCAGTATAATTCTAAAATGAATTTTTGCCTTTTGAATTAATACTTAACTTTCATTGTCGTTCACAAAACTGAGTTGGACATCGAATGACCTTTTATGCGATATATCACATGCAATATTTTTCCGAAAAAAAACTGTTGACGTTTAAGGTTATAAGCCCCCAACAATGCATTTCTCAAACTTCGAAAATAGAAATAGAAATGAAAATAGGGAAATTCTCGAACCCATGGATTTGTAATTTATATTGAATTAATAATTAACTTTCATTTTCGTTCACATAACTGAATTGGTCATCGAATGACCTTTTATGCGATATATCACATGCAATATTTTTCCGAAAAAAAACTGTTGACGTTTAAGGTTATGAACCCCCAACTCTAAAACTGCATATATTTCTCAAACTTCGAAAATAGAAGTCGGCGGGTAGGAGGATATTTTTCAATATTTATTATTTTATGAATTAGAATCTGACACCAATCACATATTGTTAATTTCCTCATGAAAATATGCCTAACAAATTCTTTTTCGGGAACGTCACTCAATATGCAGTGGAATGTACTTCCATTTGATATATCACAATCCATATATTACTATTTGAAAAAAAAGAGTATTGGGGTGTGGAGCGTAAAGGGTGGGAGATTCCGAATTCAAAAAAGCATAGGGAGACCTGCTTTCGGAATTACAAATCCTTGGATCCGTGGATTTTCCTTAATAATAATTATTAAAAGAATAATGGTCTGATTGCAGTACTCTCCAGTTACAAATTGTAAATTAATTTCTGATTTTTTATTGAAAAATGGCACGACAAATTCTTTTTTCAGTCATATCGCTGAGTAGGTAATCAAATTACCTTTCATTTGATGTATCACAACCCATATATTCCAATTTGAAAAAATAAAGTAGTGGGGTGCGGGGCGTTGGGAATGAGAAATATAGAATTCAAAGAAACACAGGATAAATTGCTTTCGGAATTCAAAATCAACAGGTGCGAGGATTTTCCTTAATAATTCTTCATTCAAAAGGTATTGACGAGTTACGTTACTTCTTTGGCACGCTGTATACTATTCATAACCCATTGAGTTTTCCCCCCAAAATTTGCTGCGTTTTTCTTTATACCTCAGGAACCACTAGTCGGAAATCATTCGGGTAAAAATTTTTTGGTTGAGTTATGCAACAATAATGAATGTTGAAAGTTTGATGAAAATTGGGTAGTAAGTTTCTGGAAAATAATTTTTTTTTCCCTCCAACCCCCAATTTTGAGCCCTTAGGGTTCACCGATCCTGCTGAAAAGCTTGGAGGATCAATGCCGAGTGACACACGATTCCCAATAAATACACTAGTATAATTGAATAACATTTCCACATGCAGAACGCTAACTGAGTAGCAAAATTTAAAATAATATTTTGAATGAGAAGAGAAGTTCCACAGTCGTTTAACCGCTTTGAAAATCTAACTATTTTCCACAATTATTAAATTTCGTGTCGGTATTCTACAACTGAAAATGAACTTCAAATCAGATAGGGTTTGCCCTTTTTGAGATATTAGGGAAATAACCTCAATATTCAAAATGGTCACGAAATTTTTTGCCAATATCTGCACAAATGAATATCGGTCAAAACTGAAATTTGAAACACTGTTTCTAAATGTTGACTCTGAAACCTGTACCAAATTTCATTGAACTTTGATGAATATGTATTCGGAAAAAAAATTTTTGAAAAAAATTCGATTTTTCCACTATACAAATTTCACGAAATTTTGCATTAAATCGAGTGCCTATATTTCACAATTAGTCATGATGTTTCAATCCGAACGCGTTCTTCTTTCTTGTCACTGAGGAAATAAACTCAATCTTTCAAACTAACACCAATACTTAAAACAAAATTCAAGACTTTTCGCTAATATCAAATGTGTAGATGTGATTTCTACTTGGATTCAACTTTGTTCTGAAAAATATTAATGAAATGAAAAAACTCAACCTTCCTGTGCAATTGATCTGAATAAAAATTTTTCCTCAGCAGATATCCGATTCACTTGATTCACAAAGTATTCATCACACAAACTGAAAAACTAAAGTTATTTTCAATAACATTTCTGTAACAATTAAATATATCGTGAACCTCATCAGGTTGAATTCGAAAGAATAATTCTATTAGATTCTCGACAATCGACAATTGATGAGATTTGCGGTTTGTTATTGATTTTTTTGCTTATTATATCCTCCAATTTGATTTATCATATAAATGCTCATTATTTTTTTATATTCACGCTTATTTCAAACTATCAGTACGAAAGATTTTGGATTTCGATTGAAACCAGTACGGATATCCACATGTTGACGATAATCGTACTACGCAAACCGAAATTGATGGAAACCTCCGATCAACCGAATTTTTTTGGAAATCTGCATTATTTTAAATTACGCTACTTAATTCGCGTTCTGCATGCAAAAGTGTTATTCAGTTATAAAAGAGTATTTATTGAGATTTCAATGTTTCAAATGAATTTTTTCATGGAATTGGTTTTTGTGTTCTGAAAAACCAATGATTTATGAATAAAATAAAAGTTTTATTCAAGATATGAATGAGCTTCATGAAGAAATTTAATCTTAAATCCCGTAATCCACAGGGTGATTTCTATAAATAATAATTTGACCCGATTTTCAGTAGTTATGTTTAAGATATTGGAAGAGAAAACCCAAAAATATTCAATCTGAACTACTTACGATTATGAAATTGTCAAGAACATCGATGGGGCATTTGCAAAGTGTGTTTATAAAATCCATTAAAAATTTCTCGATATGTGTTGAAAATTTGGTAATCAATATTTTCATCTACTTTTAGATGTATGACTCTGGATGAAAAGTAAACCGATTATTTCAGTAAATTCCAATCTTAGAACCGAATGCGATGATGTCATTTTCGACATTATTGGAAATTTGCAGCGTTTTTCTTTATAACTCAGGAACCACTGGTCGGAAATCATCCGGATGAAATTTTTTTGGTTTAGTTTAGCAACAGTAATCAACGTTCAGAGTTTTATGAAAATTCGGTGGTAAGTTTTCGAGAAATAATTTTTTTTTTCCCCCAACCCCTCATTTTGAGCCCTTAGGGTACACCGATTCTGCTGAAAAGCTTGGAGGATCAATCCCGAGCGACACACGATTTTTCTACCAAGTTTCACTGATTTCGGTTCAGTACTTTCTGAGAAAAGCCCCGGACAACGGACGGCGGACGGGGGACGGCGGACGGACGGATTTTTTTTTATTAGTTTATTCAAATCTACATACTCCAAAACGTAAACTGTGAAATTTTCAGGGGGGGTTAAAATTTTTTTTTTTTTGGTCGATCACTAAGGTTTATTATTTGATTTTATCAAATAATAAACCAAAAGCAGCCGATATGAAAAACTAGCCTAAAACGAAATCATTTGGATCTGGAGGGTACTGTAATCAGACCATTATTCTTTTATTAATTAATAATAATGACAGAGCCGGATCTAGGGCGTGGCGAGGGAGGCATTTGCCACGGGCGCCAACCAACTGGGGGCGCAAAATTATGATTTTTTTCTTGAAATTATGTTTTTTCACTTCAAAGTCCATTCATATTTTAGAGCGGTGCTATAGTGCATGCACCTGTTATAGTTCGACAAGTAGTCACCAATAAATTAACAGATGATAAATTTACACTTGTCGGTCGCATTACGATTCCCGATCGCGTCCAGATGTTTGTTATTCGAACACTGAAGTCCTCAATTAGCGGCAAGTTCAGAGGGAGTTTAATGTTTGGAGCTAGCGGCATGACAAAGAGATTGAGACCGTCCACATTTTTCGCCGAATCGTTCATCACACCGGCTTTGATAAGGGTAATGTATTTCGAAGACGTTAACGACCGATAGGCTTGATGAAATCACCGCAGTGTCCCCAGTCTTATTAATACTACTTTTTTTCTCGCATGTGGGGTGCTTCTTTGCAGCGGCGCAGTTGATGGCATCAATAAGAAAAATAGGAACCAGGAAATTATCATTATATGTTATATCATGTGCAATACCGTAAAAAACGTGATCGTGCAAGCGGACCGGGAAATAATTCGTGCTGGAAAAAGTTTGAATAATTCAATTTTGAGCTGAGCATTTTTGTGCGTTCGGTCAAATAATATTCTGTCCGTGCACACGAGAGTCAATCATTTTCGGAAGATATAATTTAGAGACTGCAAAATTTATAAGGTTATGTTTGGGTTGGGAATATGTCGGCGATATTATCGTTCGAATTTCATTTGCGAGATCTCAAATTATACCGATTCAATTAAAATTGCGTTGAACCATTATTACACGAGTTTTCATAGGTATAAGAAGAAGTTAGACAACAAAATCAAATGTTGAAAAGAATAAGATAAATTTATCGTATCTTTAGTATTATATTAATCAGCTTCTTAGCTATGGTTACTACAGAAAGAGGATCAAATGTTGATCAAATGAATAGAATGATTCTTGAGTTTCACTGAAACTTGAAACCTTTTTCTGTCCTCCTGACATTTGTCGAGCATTGAGATAATTCAGATATGAATATAACCGAGCGCGCAAAACATTCCGATTCGAAGTCCATGCATTTTCAGAATCTTATATAATTTTAGGTTGATATAACCAACTGAAATACCACCCAAGAAACTATCAGGATCGCAATCTCGGCAGATCAGGGATTAAAAATTATTAGACCTAAAAAAAATACTAGTAATATCTCAAGTTACTTTAAGAACGATGCAGGTATTGTGTCGACAAAAAGTTGTTCCAATAGCGAAGCCCATCATGTAGCGGAATGTCCTTCTACTTCTTCAAGTACCGAGCCTTTCGTAAGAAAGTATTCCATTTCGGATAATTCGGACAAGGAAAATTCTTTTGACTTTTCTGTTAAGGTTAAAGAGTGACGTGGGTACAAGCATTGTATAATACAATGGTACGAGTATGTATCTGTGCGCCTAATTTTGTTACAGTTTAAATATTGTTGGAAGTATTCTGGATGAACCTTCAAGAACACGAGTACCCTATATATATAGACCATATTATGTTAAAAATTTGTTCTCTTCAAAATACCCTCTACAAGATTCCCTAAAACCTAACTTCAGTATAATTCTCAAAATGAATTTTTTCCTTTGAAACACTTACCCTATTACTAAGGGAAATCCTCGAACCCATGAATTTGTAATTTAAATTGAATTGATAATTAACTTTCATTTTCGTTCCCATAACTGGATTGGTTATCGAATGACCTTTGATGCGATATATCACATGCAATATTTAAAAAAAAAAAAACTGTTGAGGTTTCAAGGTATAAACCCTTTAACTGCATGCCTTTTTCAAACTTCGAAAATAGAAATCGGCGGGTAGGAGGAAATTTTTAATATTTATCATTTCAAGAATGAGAACCTGACACAAATCACAAATTGTTAATTTTCTAATGGAAAAATAGCTTAATAAATTATTTTTTCAGTCACACCATTCAATATGCAATCGAATGTACTTCCATTTGATATATCACAATCCATATATAACTCTTTGAAAAAAACAGTACGGGGGTGTGGAGCGTAAAGAGTAAGAGATTTCGAATTCAAAAAAGCATAGGGAGACCTGCTTTCGGAATAAGAAATCTATGGATTCGTAGATTTCCCATCATAATAATTATTGAAAGAATAATAGCCATGGCAGATGGCGCGCTGTACGTTGTTATACTGCAGCGGTCCTTCTGAAAGGTAACAAGTATCGAGAGATCTCTCTGCGGTTTATCCAAGGTAAGTTGACCTGATGATCGATAACAATTGTGAAACAGCTGTAGTCATTCTCCTTGGATCCGCTTCTTCGGTGTAGGTGTTTCGGTTGATTGGATGATTAGCTCTGATCAAGGGGGAATATTTGTTGATTTATCGACGGATATTCGTCCTTGTGATTGTGTTATTTATTATAACTAGAGCTCTTTCTTCTTCGTGAAACCAATTCCTATCTTTGTTAGATGTTCGACGGTTTCGTCTTGTGGGAATCCACATGATCCGAGTGTTTCCAATGTCGTGACGGTTTTTTGTAAAGCTGCAATATCGCAGTTACAGCGACCTGATGCGACAAAAGGATGAAGTCGTACACATCGATCAGGGTATTCTGCACTTGAAGGCGGGACTCGCAAGATGCTCCTGGCAGATGGCGCGCTGTACGTTGTTATACTGCAGCGGTCCTTCTGAAAAGTAAAAAGTATCGAGAGATCTCTCTGCGGTTTATCCAAGGAAGGTTGATCTGACGATCAATAGCAATTGTGAAACAGCTGTTGTCATTCTCCTTGGATCCGCTTCTTCGGTGTAGGTGTTTTGGTTAATTGGATGGCTAGCTCTGATCAAGGGGGAATATTTGTTGATTTATCGACTGATATTCGTCCTTGTGATTATGTTATTTATTATTACTGGAGCTCTTTCTTCTCCGTGAAACCAATTCCTAAAAGAATAATGGTCTGATATCAGTACTCTCCAATCACAAACTGTAAATTTATTCCTAATTTTTATTGAAAAACGATCCAAAAAAATCTTTTTTTAGTCAAATCGCTGGGTAGGTTATCAAATTACCTTCCATTCGATGTATCACATTTCATATATTTATTTAAAAAAAGACAGTAGTGGGGTAAGAAATATCAAATTCAAAGAAACACAGTATAAATTGCTTTCGAAATTTAAAATCAACGGGTGCGAGGATTTTCCTCAATAATTATTTTTCTTTATACCTCAGGAACCACTGGTCGGAAATCATCCGGGTAAAAGTTTTTAGGTTGAGTGATGTAGCAGTAATAAATATTGAAAGTTTCATGGAAATTCGGTAGAAAGTTTTCGAAAAATTTTTTTTTCCCTCCAACTCCCAATTTCGAGCCCTTGGGGAACAACGATCCTGCTGAAAAGCTTTTAGGATCAATGCCGAGCGACACACGATTTTTCTACCAAGTTTCAAGAATTAGTACTTTCATTGAAAAGTCGCGGAAAATGGAAAATTTTTATTATTAGTTCATTCAAATCTACATACTCCAAAATGAAAACTGTGAAGAAACATAACATTACATAAAATAATTTATTGATCCTGTAAGACACTACAAGGCGTATAGGATAGGTCAACAATGATAATTACAATATATGATTTTACCTTAAGCTAAAGAATCAGATAAATACTCCCTTATCGAGTAGAAACATTTCGACAATAACATTTTTTTGATTTCTTTTATGAATTTATGTATATTCAGAGACTTCACAGAGGATGGTAAATGATTATATATTTTAATGCTCTGATATAAAGGAGAGCACTCAAACTTGTGTGTTCTATGTTTCGGCACAAGAAGGATATTTGAGAATTCCTGGTTACATATTCGTCAGAACTCGAAACTGATTTCCAACTACTTACAGTTTCTTTAGCATATACAAGGTTTTTCAAAATATAGATACAAGGCAGTGGTAATATTCTATTTGATACAAATATTGGCTTGCAGGATATACCTGGTGCTGAATTGAAAATTAGTCTTATTATTCTCTTTTATGCAAAAGAAGCTCTTGAAACAGAAACGCTTGTTGCCCCGGAGTAAGATGTTATATACAAGATGGCTGTAAACAAGACCATAATAAGACAGCACTATTACCGTAGCAATTCAGGGGGTGTAATTTTTTTTGTCGATCACTAAGGTTTATTATTTGATGTTATCAAATAATAAACCAAAATATCAGGCTGTTTCAGAGAAAACTGAGGTTACCAAGATAAGTGAATCCCCTTGTGCACAGTAGTTTGCTGTACCTTGCCTCCTTTCGTTGTTGCTCACTGCCATCAGCAAATTCAAATCTTGGAACGCGACAAATATCTTGGCAAGCAGAGGTGATTTTCATGAATAATATTTATTTTCACTTAGGTATAATTTAGATATTGGTAAAAATCAACAAGTTACAAAAAAAAACCATTCCAGACTATCCTTTAATCTATATTCGAGCAATGAAAAACCTGAATTAAATTTTTTTAAATAGTTTAGTTTAGTTTCCTGAAAAATTTCACAAGAAACAGACATCCAAGAACCCTATGGAAAAAATTTCTTCTACGTTCATGGTCACCACTGGCTCACCGTATTCCATAATAAACGTGATAAAATCGCTCTTCAACTTCAAGTCATAACTTCGTGGCAGCAAGAACTCAACCAGAACCTGTAATCGTTTCTTGCGATGAAGAAGCAAAGCGAAACAATAGGCAATTTTCCATGAACCGGTCCTGGGTTGGAGAACGAGTATACGAACACAGTTGTCCGCTCGTAAATTTTTAAATAATGAGGTTGCAGGAAAGTATTATTCTTCGATGATGAAATGAATAGTTTAATATTTCATGCTGTCAGCGTATCCCAAAAATCGATAGGTTTGTTGACCTTTTGCGAAGCAATCACAATGTTACACCGGACATTGGTTGTACTTCTTTTAGGTTAATTTAGGAAAGCAGTGTATTTAAGATATATTCCTGAAAGGATGAGTCTCCTGAATTTGAGGGCGGTACAAAGCTTATAGAGCATGAAGCTTACACAAATCAAAATTCGCCTCAATATAAATGGATATACCACTCCATATATGGAACGAAACAAAATTATGAGGCGCCGTTTCGGACAAAAGTGTGTTTTCAAATATTAGTATTTTCAAGCCAATATATTTATTAGTTGCAACAAGATATTAATTTTGTGTACCTTTATATTTATTTTTCTTTCTAATATATTTATTTTTACAGAACACAATATATTTATGAGTTGGATGCTGCAAATATACAAATTCGTTGTATCCAATATATTTATTGATTCGATCTATTTCCATTTGTAAAATATATCACGTAGTTATCATTTCAATTTGTGGTACCTACACTGGTTAATATATGGCAAAATCTCCTGAGGCTTCAGCAGGATTCTTGTCGATATTGAAAAGCAGAAACCTCTTACTTTTTCGTAGCATGTTGTCTTTGAATATCAGATTAGTAAGCAATGATCTGGCAATACTAATAATAATATATTATTAGATCATTGTTAGTAATAATTTCCATCCATAATAACATAACCAAAAATGAACATAACATAACCTACAATTGCAAGTTTATTCACGGAAATGTGTTTTCGTTATCCATCTTGTGGATAAGTAGATATTATTATACTAAGGAATCCTAATAGCAATTGGTTTGTATCCTAAAACTTGGCTTCAATTTACTTAATTCGGTTGGTGCTCTGCTACGGCAAGAAATCCGAAATTACGATTTTGTCAGCGGTACTTCACGAATTATTTTGGCCAATTATGCATCATTCATTCATTATCCTTAAACACTTTTTGCAGTAGTACAATCAGACTTGAACTTGTTATTATTAGTATTTGTAGACGTTGGAATCTCTTTGTAATCTGCTACAACTATATGGTTAGGTATGTTATTTGTATCGTGATCTTCTATCGCTATTATTTCTTATTTCGGAACTTGGAACCATGGAGGTATATAGGAAAAGGTAAATAGAACTCTGTAAGTTGGATAAGTTTCCCAACCATTGCAAATTTATACGAGAGGATAGTCAGCCCAAGGAAATCCAAAGTTGCCTAATGTACGCATAGAGATGAATACTAAACTCCAGCGGTCGCCCTGCCATGGGTGAACACACGCACTAACTGACCTAACCAAATTTCCGTTTCTGATTCAAACTGGCACTGTCCTAAATTAAACTAACCTAACCTAACCAGACAACAAAATTAAACTTAACCATACCTTATTTTATGGACGGTGTTCGATTTTTGATCGGTCTTCACATATGAGTTAAGTATTCATCTCTATGCGTACATTTGGCAACATTGGATTTCCTTGGGCTGACTATCCTCTTGTCAAATTTATGTACTAATAACTACGCTATGTTGCCATGAGCTCGGAACTGTACGAAACGATGCCAGCGCGACCTCTTATGACGACTTGTGATAGGTCGAATTAATACATATATTGGTTACCACGAATTTGTATATTTGTAATACACAACTTATAAATATGTTGCGTTTCGTAGAAAATAAATATGTCGGACCGGAAAATAAATATATTGCTAAAACTAACAAATATTTTAAAACACACTTTTGACGCAAACGGCGCCTCATACAAAAAGGGCAGAACTCTTTTGCGCATTTCAGATTTTACAATCTGAGTTAGAAATAAACTTCGAAATATCACAGTTCCATTCGCAAATTGTTTGTATTGTTTCGATATCGATCATATGGTAACATTTTTTTTCGAGAAACTGACCCGATATCTATCAATATTAATTATTAAAAGCTTTCTGTGTGCTGGTTCTAGAGAATATTCATATAATATATTATTTTCTTGAATAGTCTGAACATATATTCCTCAAGAAATAAGGCATGAGCATCGATGCCTTAATTTTTCAATCAATCTGAATTTTCGGTTAGATTGAAAAACTGAATTTTTGAATGGGTATCAGAATCAGAATCATTAGGCGGATTTTACATAGGCACCAATTTTGCCTTTGTCGTCAAGCCCCAAACCTTATCTACAAACATCGAGATCCTATCTCGTTGAATTCCGGAGTTATTGAGTTTACGGTCATCCTCGGTATAACATATAACTCTGAAATAGTTCGGTTGATCTTGCTATCAGCTATTGCATTGCGTTACGCAACTAACGCTCAAAGTTTCATGTCGCTAGCTTGTTTCGTATGAACGTTATCGTAACAACAGCCGGCCAGATAGAAAGGCAGCTGATATGGGATTCTTCATCAGTGAGTCCAAACTAGACGTCTTGAACAATTTCAAAAATAAAGTCGAAAATAGCAGATATTTGTTGAAAATGATAACGCGCAGATACTTGAAACGAACGCGTAAAATCAGTTATGAAATGTTTTAGTTCAAATAAACATGTAGAACTAGTTGATAATACGACTTTTCCCCTCCGGACCTTGAAACAGATTTATTTACCTTGCTTATATGGACTGCATATTCTTCAATCTGTTCCATTTACCCGTTGCCTTCTTTTTACCACATCCTGTATATCTGAGGTTTACTGTTCTTTGTCTGCTTTTTCGTTATCTCCATAGAGGATAGAGTTTCACGCTGATTAGTCCATCCCCTCTTCATTCAAGCGGAAAATAGAAAGAGGGGGATCAGAAGGAAATTAATTCACTGGCACCGCAGTATTAATCTTTGCCATCAAAACGAGCACTGTCGGATCCGCAAGTCATAGCTAAGGTCGATAACAGAAGCCATGAAACTTGCAAAAGGAAAATACGAACAATTGGCTCCCCCTAAAGGTTCTTGAAGATCAACGCGGAGAGGAAATTGAACCTACTAAAGTTGTTTCCTCGAAAGCTAACTGCTGACTGATTGGATGACGTCCTCAGTTGCTTTGTTTTTTGTTATATACAGGGATGAACAAAATAATTAAAGTATGTTTTATTCACAACATACTGTGGAGTGAATCGTTGATAGACAAGAATGTTCAGGAACCCTTTTTTTGGACATTTGAGAGAAATTACTTGTTATGGGAGCGTTTGTTTTTTCAATCTTGGAATATTCTTCTTAAATGGTCTGCGGTGGAATTTGTTTGAGTAGAAGGCACATGGATGTATTGAAAACATTCTGAAAGAGCATGTCGTACCGTTCGCTCCTCATCGGATGAGTTTTTTTGCTCATGAAATGCTAGCCCACACGTGGCCTACGTGGCCCATTGTGTAAACGACTTTCTGAATGATATTGTCATAAATGCAACGGATTGGCTATCATCTTCTCCTGAGCTTTATTCAGTTGATCATGTTTGGGACATGTTACGTAGACAGCTAAGGAACAGACTTAGGAAATCGGGCGCAATTGGCTGCTGCCCTAATCGCAATTTCGGAAGATCTGCTTCAATAATTTCATCAATAATGTTATTCTGAGCATTGGAAGACGATTGTGTTTATAAGATTGCGTTTGATTTTAATGTTGTTGAACGAGAAATTAATATTCTGCATCGAAAGCTCTTGAGAGAAAACAGTACAGGGGGGCCTTTTGGACGACATAGTTCATTTATTTTTAAGAAATTCGCTGAAAAAAACAGTGAGAATGCGCAATTTTGCCAATATTTTATATAACCGAATTTTCGTGAAAATAAAACTGATATGGAGTGAAAATGAAGACAGCTAGAAAAGCACTGACATGAAGTCAGCAGCTTTTACGCGCTTGTTCAGTTTCACTGATTCAGCTGCCATAATTAATTTCTTTACGTCTAGCCTAACCACTGATCGTAAAAACAATAAGTACCGAGAAAATCTGCTTAGAGACTTAATAATTGTGTAGAAGGTTTGTATTTCAATTACGAACGCCAAATACTTTAAATCCATCCTGTGATCCCGCAGATATACATTCGCTTGCAATAATAGAGGATAGGATTTATGGGTATTTTTGAGATATTTCGGAAATAGTTTACAATGATAGTGATGAAATAAACATATCTCGAATGTTATGCGTTAGCATTACTACTGAGGAAGTTTAATTTTGACTATTGTTATATTTTGACTTCAAGGTCTGTGCCAATCTTCATTGCATTCTGATGATTTTTTTTCGGTAAAAATCGAATTTCTTTTCAATCCATAAAGACCATTTCTGGCTCGAAAAATCACAGACACTGGACAGAACGATAACGCTTTTGTTCACTAGAACAAGCGCGAAATGAAGGAAAATAACTTTTTGTTCAATATGTTTCATGAAATGAGATGAATATCTGATCGAGTCGAAAAGTTGTTAAATACTGACTCCAAAGTACATATGTGCCAAATTTCATCTAGATCTGATAAGTTGTCTCTCGAAAAAAAATGTTTTCGAAAAACATTTGATCAGATCGAATCATCTGAAAATTGTGAACAGGTTGTGCGTTGGTATCTGATCTCATCAATTAATTTTGGAACAACCCCTCAAAATGTCTAATAGTTATAACTCTAATTTCGCCCATTAACGATTTCAACCGAGATTTTCAGACTCCGAGCATAAACTATAAATTTCAAGACTCTAGTTCTTTTCCTTAGAAAGTACACACACGGTCAGCAGAACAGAATTGATACTGCCTCACGAAATCCTACATAATCGTTTGAGACCAATTTCGGTTTTGAAATTCAACAATTACAGACATTGTGATAGAAGATATAAGATATGTATAATAATAATAATAATAATAAATAACATAATCACAAGGACGAATATCCGTCGATAAATCAACAAATATTCCCCCTTGATCAGAGCTAATTATCCAATCAACAGTTGTTTCACAATTGTTATTTATGGTCTTGTGAGAATCCACATGAACCGAGTGTTTCCAATGTCGTGACGGTTTTTTGTAAAGCTGCAATATCGCAGTTACAGCAACATGATGTGACTAAAGGATGAACGTCATGCACATCGTTCAAAGTATTCTGCACTCGAAGATGGGACTCGCAAGATGTTCCTGGCAGATGGCGCACTGTACATCGTTATACTGCAGCGGTCCATCTGAAAGGTAAAAAGTATCGAGAGATCCCTCTGCGGTTTATCCAAGGTGAGTTGACCCGAAGATCGATAACGATTGTGAAACAGCTGTAGTCATTCTCCTTGGATCCGCTTCTTCGGTGTGGATGTTTTGGTTGATTGGATAACTAGCTCTGATCAAGGTGGAATATTTGTTGATTTATCAACGGATATTTGTCCTTGTGATCATGTTAATTCATTATTACTGGAGCTCTTTCTCCTCTGTTGAAAGAATTCCTATCTTTGTTACATGTTGGACGTTTTCGTCTTGTGGGAATCCACATGAACTGAGCGTTTCCATGTCGTGATGGTGTATATGAAACTGCAATATCGCAGATACAGCGACCATGTTGCGAATAAAGGATGAACTTCATGCACATCGATCAAAGTATTCTGCACTCGAAGGTGGGATTCGCAAGATCCTCCAAGAAGATGGCGCGCTGTACGTTGTTAAGCTGCATCTGTCCATCTGAAAGGTGACAAGTATCGAGATTCCCTCTGCGGTTTCTCCCAAGGTAAGTTGACCTGAAGATCAGTAACAACTGTGAAACAGTTGTAGTCATTCTCCTTGGATCCGCTTCTTCGGTGTGGATGTTTTGGTTGATTGGATGACTATCTCTGATCAAGGTGGAATATTTGTTGGTTTATCAATGGATAATTGTCCTTGTGATCATGTTTATTTATTATTACTGGAGCTTTTTCTCCTCTGTTGAAAGAATTCCTATCTTTGTTACATGTTGGACGTTTTCGTCTTGTGGGAATCCACATGAACTGAGCGTTTCCATGTCGTGATGGTGTATATGAAACTGCAATATCGCAGATACAGCGACCATGATGCGACTAAAGGATGAACGTCATGTACATCGATCAAAGTATTCTGCACTCGAAGGTAAGATTCGCAAGATGCTCCCAGAAGATGGCGCGCTTTACGTTGTTAAGCTGCATCTGTCCATCTGAAAGGTGACAAGTATCGAGATTCCCTCTGCGGTTTCACCGAAGGTAAGTCGATCTGAAGATCAGTACCAACTGTGAAACAGTTGTAGTCATTCTCCTTGGATCCGCTTCTTCGGTGTGGATGTTGATTGGATGATTAGCTCTGATCAGGGTGGAATATTTGTTGATTTATCAACGGATATTTTTCCTTGTGATTATGTTAATTTATTATTACTGGAGCTCTTTCTCCTCTGTTGAAACAATTCCTATCTTTGTAACATTTTGGACGTTTTCGTCTTGTGGGAATCCACATGAACTAAGCGTTTCCATGTCGTGATGATGTATATGAAACTGCAATATCGCAGATACTGTAACGTTACAAAACGCTCCACTGCCGATTTCAGTTTCAATCGCGAAAATACGTCATACTATTAATTTCAATTCCGATCTCAAGCAAAAACGCCTTACTGAGATTATACGATCGGTCGCTGGAAAACGCACTTCGCTTTGACAGTTGAGTGTGTGTTTCGCATGCGTGACCCTAATTCGGTCTAGCCGATGGAAAGTTCTTCCTTTTTCGTGCATAAGAATTTGGAGAGTAAACACCTTGCTAGAGTTTAACGAATAAACGAACTTCGTAATCCATTAACATCGTGGAATTTTGAAGTTTTATTATTTCTTATAAGACGTCTATTCAAAAGGCGGTAAGTACTACGTATATCCCGACCAATATTTTTGCTTTTGTGAATGCCAAATTGTGATTTCTGATTATTTTCATTCCATGCAGGTTACACCGCTTAACATTTTTCTTTGTATGATGTTGTGCATTTGATTTCTTGTCTTATTCTTATTATCGAATAACGTGCTCTTATTCCTGAGTTCTAGATATTTCATCTCGTATTTATTAACTTGTAAATTGTTTCAATAACGTCTAGAGTCGTTGGGAATGAGATCACGTGTTACAAGCACTATCTTATAGTTTTTAAATTTGCAGTCTTTGTACCGGGGCTATCGCACACTGAAACATCTTTGTACCGGGGCTGTTGCCCACTGAATCATCTTTGTACCGGGGCTGTTGGCCACTTAAACATCTTTGTACCGAGCTATCGACTGCTGGATTACCTTTTTACTGGGACTAATGCCCATTCGAACATCCTACTACCGGACCCAAGGTTTAACTGGATCATCTTAATACTGGAAGCAATCATTGTTGGAATACCTTTATTCCGAAGCTAATTATTACTGGAACATCTTAATTCTGGACTTTATTCTGGTTGGAATCTCTTGAAACTAGACTTCCTGCATAGTACCTGTATTTTGGAGGATCATACCACCGGATCCTTACTTTTAAGATAAGTGCCTCTTCGAATCGCGGATCTCAGATTCATTGTACCTGATTTTGTGTTTGTAAATAGTAATTTTTAATTGTAAAGTTGAAATAAATAGATAGGGAGTGAGAGGTTGCATCATTACCACCAGATTAACTAATAGGGATACATTCAGGAGTTAATTTAATTTCACTGGCGCAGGTAACGTGGGGCCACGAGTAACTTTTTTTTCGAGTAACATTTTTTTCCTGAGTGTGTCTTTTTCGTTTTTCTGGTTGTGAAGGTGACTTCGTTATGAGTCTGAGCTCCGAGATCGATTGTTAAATATTACCATCTTTTCGACTTTTACCTTATCGTTATCTTGTATTTGTGTTTTCTGAATAACTGAATCATGAATCCCAATAACTTGAAGTCTCACGAGTTGAGTTATGAGTTGACCATTCGGATAGGCAAAGAGATACCATCAACTGTAGATGAGAAACGCAAGCTTCTGAGGGGCTTAATTGCTCAAGAGAAGGGCGATCGTAGTTTTATAGAATTAAGGGATGATTATGACTTAGAAACAAGTTTTACAGAGTTAAAAAGGTCAATTACTGAAATATCTACCTTGATTTCTAACTTATCTGTTACATCTTCAGAGAATGATTATAGACGGATCATAGATCGTTTGACTCATTGTTCAGCTAGGTTGCACAGGGTTTCTGTGGAGGAAGTTTCTGATGAGAAACAGAAAAGATCATTGCTATTCCAAATTATTTCCTTAGAATCACAGTTAGACGAGCGTAAAATGCCTTCAGCAGCTCCGGTGACTTCCACTCCTACGAAAACTCTCTCTTCGGGGGATTCTGTCCTTTCCTCAAAAAAGGTTCCCATTTATAAGTGGACTTTCAAAAAATTTTCTGGTAGAGAATCACTGATGCCTTTTCTAGAACTAATAGATACCCTTAAGGTTTCGCGCGGCTGTACTGATGCTGACCTTTTCGAATCAGCTTCAGATCTCTTCGAGTTGGACGCTTGGACATGGTGGCATAATCATTTCATTCGTGGTACCTTCAAGTCATGGTCAGACCTGGTGGTTGGTTTGAAGGACTCTTTCTTACCTTCAAATTATGATGAAAGAATTATGAGCGAAATTAAGTCTCGTAAACAGAGAGTAGGCGAGAATGTTACCATTTTTATTACTTCACTAGAAGCTAAGTTTTATCGTTTAAATACAAAACCTTCCGAGAAAGAAATGGTAGAGATCATTACAAGCAACTTGCTTCCAGATTTTGTTAAAGCATTAGTGCTTCAGGACATAGCCACAATAGTCTCTTTAACATCATTGTGTAAAAGGATTGAGGATATCCTGCGGCTGGGTGATCTCCAACAAAGGTTTCCCAAAAGTTTATCGATTGCTGAAGTTTCTCAGGTTCAATGTTGGAATTGTGGTGTTTCGGGACACAAATATAGTGTGTGTAGGAAGAATAGGGTCATTTTTTGTTACGGTTGTGGTAAGCGGGGCACTGTAAAGTCAAAGTGTCAATTTTGTTCAAAAAACGTGGAAGCTGGTCATCAGTTGGCAGGACAGGTGACTCAGCCAAGCACCTCAAGACCAACTGCCGCTCAAAAAAACAAGAGACAATAAACAATTTCTGTAAAGACGACTGGGGCGACTGTTCGAGAACAATCGAAAATTTTTTTAACAACTCTCTCTCAAAACCCTCGAGCAATACTCCAGTTAGTAAAAATGAACTTAACTATGAGGATGTTAAAACTAATTCCACGTGCCCTTTACTGTTGCGTAAACGTGATGATAATAGACCCTATATTAACGTTGATATTTCTGAAGAGAAAGTGTTAGCACTGCTCGATAGCGGAAGCAATGTCTCTATTCTTGGTTCGCCTTCTCTATACCTTTTAAAAAAATTAAATTTACCTTTGAATTACGACGTATCTATCCACTTGACTACAACAGATGGCCAGTTACAAAGTACATTAGGATATGTTTGGCTACCTATTAAAGTTAACAACTCAGTTAGGACTTTGAAATTTCTTGTTGTTCCTTCAATCTCCCATCGTATGATACTGGGAATGGACTTTATTAAAACGTTTAATATCGCCGTGGATTTTTCCAATTTTTCTTTTGATACCTCAGTAACGTCTACAGCTGCACTGCATGCTATCAAACCAGCAGATAATCTCTCGGACTTGCCAATGGAGAAACTGCAGGAAGTAGTAAATTTATTTAGGGACATTGGGCCTAAAGATAAAATCGGTAGAACACATCTTTTAACTCATTCAATTAAGACTGAAGGACCTCCGATTAGACAAAGGCAGTATCCTCTATCGCCCGCTATGCAGTCCGTTTTGAACGATCAAATCGATGAGATGCTAAAGTTAGATATCATTCGACCGGTCACTGAATGTTCTCCCTGGTTATCTCCTCTTTGGCTTGTCGGCAAGAAAGATGGAACGTTCAGGCTTTGTTTTGACGGTAGAAAGTTAAATTCGGTAACTGTACAAGATTCATATCCCATGCCATTAATAGATACGATCGTTAGTAAAGTAAATAATGCTTCATACATATCGTCCATTGATTTAAAATCTGCGTTCTTTCAAATTCCGCTCGATGAAGACTCTAAACTGAAGACCACATTCTCAGTCCCAGGTAGGGGACTATTTTGTTTCAACGTGCTGCCTTTTGGCTTAAATAATGCCGCCCAAGCTTTGTGTAGACTCATGGATGTAGTCATTGGTCCTTCATTGGAGCCCTTTGTGTTTTATTACCTAGATGACGTTATTATCGTGACACCTGATTTTGAAACACATCTTACAGTCTTGAGGGAGTTAGTCAAACGGCTTAAAGAGGCTAACCTGACCGTAAATTTCGATAAGTGCAAATTTTGCCGTCCTTCGTTGAAATTCTTAGGTTTTCTCGTCGATGAACAAGGTCTGAGAACTGACCCTGAAAAGGTTGAATCCATTCTAAACTATCCTGTACCAACCAATACGACCCAAATACGTCGTTTAATCGGATTAGTAGGTTATTACCGCCGGTTTTTAAAAGACTTCGCTACAGTATGCTCCCCTATCTCTGACTTATTAAAAGGACGACAGAAGGGACAACCCATAACCTGGACTAAGGAGGCTGATGAAGCTTTCCTCAGTATTAAAAGGATTTTAACGTCTACTCCTGTTCTGGCTAGCCCAGATTTTTCTAAGAAGTTTTTCCTAGCATGTGATGCTTCAGATGTAGGAGTTGGAGGAGTACTTTTCCAGGAAACCGACGGTTTAGAACATCCCATTGCCTTCTTTAGTAAAACCTTGAATAAATGTCAACGTAAATATACTACCACCGAAAAGGAATGTCTTGCAATTTTGCTATCTATAGATCGATTTCGCCCTTATATTGAAGGTACTGAATTCACTGTTATAACTGATCATTCTTCTCTACAGTGGCTGCATTCAATGAAGAACCCTTCTCCTCGACTGGCTAGATGGATTATCAGATTATCATGTCATAGATTCAAGATCATACATCGTAGTGGCTCGCTGAATACCGTTGCAGATTCATTATCCCGTATTCCTGAGTCTGTGCAGACTTCCGTTTTGGACCTTGGTACGTTGAGGCCTGACAGGTGGTATCGTGAGATGCTGAATAACGTGATTAGTAATCCTCATCTCTATCCTGATTTCCGAGTGGATGGTAACGTGTTGTATAAACATATCTTTTGTAAGTCCAGACTGTCTGATGCTTCTCCTGAATGGAAGATTGTTGTTCCTACTGACAATAGATTAGAGTTGTTGAGAAAATATCACGATGATCCTATTGCAGCGCACTTTGGTGTGTCTAAGACACTATCCCGTTTATCTTACCTTTATTATTGGCCAAAGATGCGTAATTCAGTAAGAAACCATGTCAGAAAATGTAAGGTATGTGCTTCATGCAAGTCAGATAACCTTACTCAAGCAGGTTTGACAGGTAAATACAGAAACATCAACTTTCCATTTCAGTTGATTTCGGCAGATTTGCTGGGACCATACCCCAGATCAAAGAATGGAAACCAGTATGTACTAGTTGTTACAGATTGGTTCACCAAATTTGTGCTTGTGCATCCCATGGCTCGAGCAACTGCCAAAGGGATCGTTAAGTTCATTGAAACTCAAGTCTTTCTAATTTTTGGTGTCCCTCAGATAATTGTAGTTGATAACGGAGCGCAATTCATTTCCAACGAGTTCAAGAATTTAGCTAAACAATATAATGTCCAAAAGATTTGGTACAACGCGAGGTATTTTCCACAAATAAACCCAACAGAACGTGTGAATAGAACGATTACAACGGCTATACGATCTTTCATACATGAAAATCACAAAACTTGGGATCAGAACATACACCATATAGCCCAAGCTATTAGGTTGAGTAAACATGAAGTAACTGGATTTTCTCCATCCTACCTGTGTTTCATAAGAAATGTCGCCACTGACGGTGCTTTCCATGGTAAAATTTCGGAAAATGCAAATAACCCAATTGAAATCCGTAATAAAGTTTTGGATCCACTTTTGCAAAGAAAATTACCCGAACTCTATCATTCTGTCCAGCAGAAAATATTTCAGGCTCATAAGAGAAATTCTCATCGATATAACTTGAGGAAACGTGATGTTCAGTTTCATGTTGGAGACAGGGTTTGGAAAAAGAATTTTATACTTTCAGACGCGACTAAGAATTTCTCCGCTAAGCTCGCTCCTAAGTTTGTGCCTTGCATTGTTAACAGAGTAGTGTCTCCATTAGTTTATAATTTGAAGGACTTGAGTGGAAATGATCTTGGTGATTTTCACGTTAAGCATATTAAATTGGACGTTACACAGAGTGACGAGAGTAGTGATGATTCAGGATGGAGGTGATGATTTGTCGTTTTTTATGTCCCTTATACCTTCCCTCCTTTCCTATCGTGATGCAAGTGTCCCCCCTGTTGATACGGATAATATATTTTATCTTATCTTTTATCGTGTCTAATGACAATTTATCTTATGCCGGTTGGCAAATACCGTATCTTTTGTGTCTCGGACACCTATCGTATCTATGCCTGTGGGCAATATCTTTTAATATTTTGAAGTGCAGAGCGGCTATGCAGTGTCTTGATTGAAAATTTAGCGTAGTTAGCGATTTACTTTGAAGCTCTCTTTAATCTGTGAGTCACACAACGTATCTTAATATTTTGAAGTTAAGAGCGGCTATGCAGTATCTTGATTGAAAATTTAGCGTAGTTAGCGATTTACTTTGAAGTTGTCTTTGATCTGTGAGTCTCATAGAGATTATTTTTCTTGCATTTTTGGATGCAGTTATTATTGGTACCAGCGGGCGGACACTTCTCTTTCTCTTTCCTTACCTGTTGTTTGTATCTATCCCTATTACTTATTCTCTATTACCTATTTCCTATTATCTATCCCTATTACCTATTTCTATTACCTATTTCCGCTTCCTTATATCGAACCTACTTTGCGATTTGTAATCGCTGGCGCCCAATCTTATCTTTTCTTTCCTACGTATTTCCGGGAGTGTTTTTCCAATTTATTATCTACTTGAATTATTTTCGCATATTGGGGATCGCTTTCTAGGAGAGGCCTGCTTGGGGAGTGATCTTTAATACACCTTTAACATCTTCTGTCCGATAAATTAGCTTTAAATACCTCTTGATATTATTGGTTACATCATCTTCACATACATCTTTAACACCTTCAGTGAGATTAATTAATTAGCTTCAAATTTCGAGCTTTGAAACTTGGAAAACCACCTCGGGATGTCAATAGTACCTTGCCTGATATGTTTTTTTTTCTCCTCGATTCCTTCCTTCCCTTCCACACTTTCCTAACAGTTTTGTTTTTCTTATCTGCATCGTGCCACTCGTTAGACTTCATTGCTCCGGAAAGAAACATCTTTATCTTGACTACTGTTGCCTACCGTTCATTTCGTAAAATTTATCGATTTTAAGTACCTCAGTCTGGATAATTTCGGGATTCCATTCGTGTAGACTACCTTACCTGTCGATTAGTCGATACCTATCTTTTCTTATATCTACACGTCTTGACTCCTGATTTTATCTTTCGACTTCTTCACCGGTACGACGATTATTACCTAATATTTTTATGTTACTTTAACCTTGTCTTTCAAGTTGCGATTCCTTATTGTTTGCCGTGTAAATTTCATGTAAATTTATGTTTCAGTTATGCTGTGTGACCTGCAAGATTAATTTCCCTCTTGTCCATTTGACTTAACTTTCAGTTTGGCATTTAACGTTAAAGAACTTTATTTTCCTCGTAGTATTCTATTTTTCAAAATTAATCGAAACATATTGGCTTTACATTCTTCTAAAAAAAATTTCTTCAAAATTTTTTTTTCCTGGTAAGTGGTGTGTGTAACGTTACAAAACGCTCCACTGCCGATTTCAGTTTCAATCGCGAAAATACGTCATACTATTAATTTCAATTCCGATCTCAAGCAAAAACGCCTTACTGAGATTATACGATCGGTCGCTGGAAAACGCACTTCGCTTTGACAGTTGAGTGTGTGTTTCGCATGCGTGACCCTAATTCGGTCTAGCCGATGGAAAGTTCTTCCTTTTTCGTGCATAAGAATTTGGAGAGTAAACACCTTGCTAGAGTTTAACGAATAAACGAACTTCGTAATCCATTAACATCGTGGAATTTTGAAGTTTTATTATTTCTTATAAGACGTCTATTCAAAAGGCGGTAAGTACTACGTATATCCCGACCAATATTTTTGCTTTTGTGAATGCCAAATTGTGATTTCTGATTATTTTCATTCCATGCAGGTTACACCGCTTAACATTTTTCTTTGTATGATGTTGTGCATTTGATTTCTTGTCTTATTCTTATTATCGAATAACGTGCTCTTATTCCTGAGTTCTAGATATTTCATCTCGTATTTATTAACTTGTAAATTATTTCAATAACGTCTAGAGTCGTTGGGAATGAGATCACGTGTTACAAGCACTATCTTATAGTTTTTAAATTTGCAGTCTTTGTACCGGGGCTATCGCACACTGAAACATCTTTGTACCGGGGCTGTTGCCCACTGAATCATCTTTGTACCGGGGCTGTTGGCCACTTAAACATCTTTGTACCGAGCTATCGACTGCTGGATTACCTTTTTACTGGGACTAATGCCCATTCGAACATCCTACTACCGGACCCAAGGTTTAACTGGATCATCTTAATACTGGAAGCAATCATTGTTGGAATACCTTTATTCCGAAGCTAATTATTACTGGAACATCTTAATTCTGGACTTTATTCTGGTTGGAATCTCTTGAAACTAGACTTCCTGCATAGTACCTGTATTTTGGAGGATCATACCACCGGATCCTTACTTTTAAGATAAGTGCCTCTTCGAATCGCGGATCTCAGATTCATTGTACCTGATTTTGTGTTTGTAAATAGTAATTTTTAATTGTAAAGTTGAAATAAATATAATAGATAGGGAGTGAGAGGTTGCATCATTACCACCAGATTAACTAATAGGGATACATTCAGGAGTTAATTTAATTTCAATACAGCGACCATGATGCGACTAAAGTATGAACGTCATGCACATCTATCAAAGTATTCTGCATTCGAAGGTGGGATTCACAAGATGCTCCCAGAAGATGGTGCGCTGTACGTTGTTGAACTGCTGCAGTCCATCTTAAAGGTGCAGAGTATCGAGATTTCCTCTGCGGTTTTATCCAAATTAAGTTGACCTGAAGATCAGTACCAATTGTGAAACAGCTGTAGTCATTCTCTTTGGATCTGCTTTCCCGGTGTATATGTTTTGGTTGATTGGATGATTAGCTGTGATCAGGAGGGGATATTAGTTGATTTATCGACGGATATTTGTCCTTGCGATTATGTTAATTCTAGAAAATCTTGCACAACTTGATAGAGAATCCTGACGTCTTTTCCCTTACAATACTCTGTCGAATGCTCTCTCGGCAAGAATAGAACTATTGGCTTCTTTGTTTTGCATTCCTTTTGCGACGTTCTCGAAGAGTAGTTGGAGTTCTGCGAAGTATTCTCTCCTGAATCAGAACTGTTTTAATAGAATGAAATTCAACGCTTTCGTTGCACATTCAATAGTTTTCTCTATATAAATATAGATACGCCAAACGGATAAACCGGATGCACATCACACAAAGCTTTCGGCTCTAGACAGTTAGGCGTCGTAAGTTACTCCAGAGATGGCACTAATGAAATTTCTTTCAGGAGACCGCCATTTAACAGGCAACAACTATCTAGAACCCTGTCGTCATTTCACAAGGTGAATTATACTGATGATCGGTAATAACCTCGAACTGAAGGATACGAATTCCTCGGAAAATGCTTCTTCAATGTAGATGCCTTGGTTTATGGAATGGGTAGCTCAGATCAAGGTGGAGTATTGAATGTGTCCCTTTTGAATTCTTTATTTATTTTTTCCTGTCTTACATGACAGGGCGAAAAGCAGTGCACTATGAACGTACCGTTAGACTACAAGCAATTCCTAAATAATCATCAAAGGCAAGGTTCTGCTCTACTAACTTCCAGACTGGGCTTGTTTACATTTGTTACCATGCGAAACTTCTGAAAGTAAATGAGCTGGAATATGTTGTATCTGTCCACCTGTTATCATTTCACTGAGTTTAGAAGATCATGCAATCATATTCTAGGCTGAACCTGCATCGAAACTGCAGCGCATCTGCAGATACAACGACAGATACAACTTAGTATTATTGAGTATGAGTGACTTTCCACTTATCCAGCAGAATAAAATACTATCGAACTCAAGACTTTCATGTAACAATAAGTTCGGCTTTGTTACACTCGGTATAGGCTTTATGTGAACAACAGTGAAATAGTCTTTACCTCGTCTGAACAAACTTTGGGTCGCGATCGATTCTTGAAAATCTGGGAGTATAATAATTCGATTTTTTTTAACAAATATATGGATATGGCAAATGCTGTAACATGGCATCAAACAAATAAGGATGTTGAAGATACCGAAAGCGAAAAACCGAACCGAATAGTTGTGATAGTGTATCCCGAACGAAATCACTCAACTGTTCCTATTAACGAAGGGAAACTATTGACATTGTACGAACTATTCAGAACACTTTCAAAACTATTTGGTATTTCAACCCAGTTCATAGTAAAATCTGCTGTCAACCAACCCATAGTTTGAAAATAAAATAAATTCTACGAAAGTAAGAAATTGGAAAACAAAAACCTTGTTGTGTGAAACAGGAGCCAAATCTGTTATAAAGAGATAATCTCATATCTCTGAGCAGATTCGGCATAGCTGCTATTTTGGCACAAAGTTTATTAGTTTATTATTTTGAACGTTAGTTCTTCTATAGTCTTGGCTCTATTAATTTATTGCCCATATACCAAAATTTTCAGATATCCCCAAAGAAGAAAATCATTTGGAGATGAATCTGGTGATCTGGGGGGGGGGGGGGTGTTTGCATTTGATCGTGCCATTCGTGGAAATGACAAGGTTCGAAAAAACCGTCCTCAGATATTTTGTGACTACCCCCGCGTTGTGACTTGGGCAGCCATCCTGTTGAAATCAGACATCATCGAAATTAATTGGTAGCTATCGATAAAAATGTGCCGATGATGTAATTCCCCAGTATTCCTATCTGAAGTTTTTGAGAATACTGGGTACGCATAGGAATACTTATATGCTCATTCTTCCTAGACAAATATCTTACTACTGATGGGTATGTTTCTACTCAAGGAAAACGATGCCTCATCTGTGAAAAAGATATTGCGTAGAAATAATCAATCATTCTCTTTTTTCATCATCGTTTCACAAAATTCCATTCCTTAGATGTGGTCTTCTGATTCGTTTGAACCTTAATACATTGGTAACTATTCATTTTCAAAATATTCCGAACACTTCTATCGCTCATATCGACTTGTTCAGTAATTTGTCTACTCAAACAAGGTATACTGGTTTCAACAGCAGCGCACACATCTTCTTCTTTTTTCAGATGATTTTCACTGATGGTTTTTGGGGTTTATCAATCTTGCAATTACTACATGATTGTTAACACCCAAATTTAAAGAATTTTAATTATTCTAGAAATAGCTTAACTGAAAGGTATAGGCCTATCTTCGAAGGCAACAATAAATGAATTTATTGTCTCTAAAATTGATCGACCACCAAAATACCATTTTTCTTTTACACTAAACATTACCATTTACGGGGAATCTACTTTATTTTCAACCGATATAGTCTAACGCACCTCAAGTTTGGAGTGCGACTGGGGAAATTCCTACTTGGATCGTATTCGCGTATCGAGGAACTCAAGACTCCCCACCAACCGGATTTGGCATGGAGCTGAGGTTTGAATCTTAAACTGGCGGACTATATTCTCAATTCATCTAGATTAACGTAAAGTTTCGCATAGAACCTAGTATCTTGTCCAGATCTGTATAAGCGACTTTTTTGATAATTAAGATAAAATATTTCTGAATCGTATATTTTCATAGAAATCTACCCCAATAAAACTCATTCTACGTAGATAAAGATGAACTGAAAAAAATTTGTGTAAATTTTTGGAAGAACACCATTTCCCTCCACTTCCTCCACACGATACTGTTCCAACTACGAGTTGATTTTGCGTTGTCAGGGTGCTGAGAATGGGCTCAGAACACGCTGCATCTGAAAAATACTTGTGAAACAGGGCGTTTGGTAAACATGCGACAAAAATTTAAAGGGTGGTTTTTCGAAATATTTCAAGAATATTTTGTTCGGTGGTGATATTTGAAAAACTGCTTTCTTTCAAAGATACAGGGTGAAAAAATTTCTCGAGAGCTACAATATTTTATCATCAGAGATTGCCGAATCCTTTTAAATACACCAGGTTCGTTTTGAATGGAGCGTTGTATCCAGAAATTATCGAATTTTGTAAAGCATCCAAATATTCTACTGGAGTGGCATAAGTTAATGACTCTAGATCACAATGAATGAGTTCGGCGTTCGTGCAGGCCATGCTGCGGTCTACTACGGCCAATCTAGTGGTCTTATGTTGATGATTATTTCTTGTGGGGTTATTTAAGCTCATCAGTTAATGATACTCCTGTACAAAATTTGGATGACTCACGAAATTGGATAAATGCTTGATGCAACATGCCAAATGATCCTGGGGTATTGGAAAGAGTGTAGCAATCTCTGATGGGAAGAATGCACGCTTGTATCCAAGGTAGTAGAAGTCATTTTGAACACTTATTGCTGATTGGGCAACTTAACATATGCGTTTTGCTAATAAAATGTGGTGGCTGTCGCAAACTTTCGTCACACTATATCTTCGAAACGAAGCGGTTTATCAAAAATCTAGAAAAGCACTGACGTGAGTTCAGGAGCTTTTACGCGCCTGTTCACATTCGAAGCCCTTTCCTCAAGATGTTTTGCATGAACCTTCAAGCCGTCATTTTTCAACCAAGTGCATAATTCTGATTCGAACACATCTGCGTTGTTGGTAATACAGCGGAATTAAAATTTAGAATTGATATCTCTTCGAAATCATTGGGGGTATTTTAAGTTTTCACGAATTCAGCCTTCTTAATTAATCCCCAAACCTGCTATGAAAATATCGAGTCCCTACATCGTTTTTCTCGGATGTGATTGTGGTTGAGGTCAGCCTAACTACCAGCCATAAAATGAGAATCCATTTAGAGGCTTGAGATTAGTTGAACCAGTTCAATTACGATAGCCGAATTCGCGAAGTGGTAAAATTATCCAATGATTCCGCATAAGTACATATCCATTCGAAATTTCGTTATTTCGGTATTTTTGAGTTATTCTGTAAAAAAACAATACCGAGGAAATAACCAAGAATTTTTACACACTTTTCCGAATATCTAAATAAATAAAGAAGATAAATATCAGATCAAACTGAATTTCTAATACCGGTTGTGAAATACGGACTAGGACTAGGTTTCTGCCAATTTTGTTGAAATCTGATAAATAGTTTCAGGTGAAAAATTTGTCAGCAAATATTTCTAAAATTTTCAAATAATTCTTTACAATCCTATAGCACTGTATACGATCCTAACGAAATTTTGCATTAAGTCGTGAGTTGATATTCTTCAACTTACTACATAGTTTAAATCTGATCGCTTCTGTTTTTCTTGAGATATCGAGGAAATATCCATCATCTTTCAATAAAAAAAAATTTTTTTTTGGGTTTTCTCTAGATCGATACAAAATTCTGCTCCTAGTTGTGCGTTGATATTCTCCAAATGATAACGAATTTTCGATCTGATTGCATCTGTTCTTCATGAGATATTGCTATAAGAACATTAAAATTTCAAATAACAACGAATTTTGGCATAGTTTTTTCCTGATATTTCCGAAGGCAAATAGCATATCGAATGGAAATTCGGACTGTTGTTGTTGAATACTAATTCAGAGGTTCCAGTCAAATTGGAATCTTATCAATATTTCCTGATATGAGGCAGATATGGAAAATTCAGAAGAGGGAGAAAATACGAAAAATCACGAAAATGGGGGGGGGGAAAACATCTTCAAGACCAAGAAATCCAGGATAATGAAGAAAGTTAGAGAATGAAGACAGAAGACCAAAAAAAGAAATCAAATTATCATCAAGATATAATGACTAGCATGAATTTTGACGAATTTGAAGGCGGCGCACTTGTTACTTTTGAAGAAACAAAAAAGGCAATTGAAAAAAATAGATTCACAATTAAAGAACAAAGCTTAGATTTATGTTGAAAAAAATCAAGCAAAGGATAAACAGATTTCGAAATGGAGATGGATATTCAAAGTCAAGGATAATAGAAAATATAAAGCAAGGTTGGCTGCTGAAGGATGTTTCAATGATCTAATAATAATCATTAAAAATACAGGTATCTTGTAATACCTTTACATAATATCATTTGATATTGATATCTTACTATATACTTCTATTATTTTCGAAGTATCACTTCTTGAATGACGAATTAAATTGAATAGGAATGAAGATCAGGAAGCCCTTCATCTCGTTTCTTATTGTTATGCAGATTTGGCGAGAGACTTTGATACAACAGACAAGGCACATATTAAAGAATTAAGAAGAAAAAGTTCTTCGGGATATGTTATAATTGTATATGGGAGTAATGGTCTTCAGGGAGTCAAACAGCTATAGCAGAACCAACCATAAAAGCAGAATTTATTGCTGCACCCAGTGTATTAAAGAATTGAAAAATCTTGTTGAATCACTGAAGGAACCAACTGGAAAGTAAGTCAGGGCTACATTGTCATTGATAACCAGAGCACTATAGAGTTGATCAAGGCAAGAAAAATAAAGAGTAGACACATAGAAGTTGAATATTTCTTTATTAAGGATGAATATTACAGAAATCATGATATATGTACCGTCAAATCAAATTTACTTTATTACTGAACCTATATCTCATTGTAAATTTCAGGAATTCACAAAAAAATTGTTACTCTATTAACGAATTGTTTATCTGATATTTCATACTCAAATTTGAAATGAATGAAAATAACATTTCCTTTATATTGGAATACTTTATACTGGAAAATTTGATTTCGTTCACTAAAACCGCCCTTCGTTTTAGGGGGAGTGTTGATTTAATTGGTGACACTTGAACAGTTTAATTTTATTGTTTATTGATAAATTAAATGTCAATCATAGAAATGATGATGTGAATGACATATGATGTACCATAGAACAAAGTGAATAAAAATATCACCTGAAAAAGTAGAAAGTGTTTCATGAGAACCTTTCAGTAGAATATTAAAACATATCAATAAAATAACAAAATAGCAACCAACAACGATCGTCTTGAGCCAAATATATTTATGATTGCCATATTGAGATAGAAAAAGATCAATGGGAAGAGATGAGTTTTTATGATTATTATTACAAATTACCATTCATGTGATACAAAAGAGAAAATGAAAAAAGGAAGAAATACATAAAATACTACAGTATATTGAGCTGGTTCTTGAATAAACTGACGCTCGGAGCACTAACAATGTGTAAGTCCCTATAGGTGATGATGAAATCGCTTCACTCGCGGCGCTCTTTAAAACCGGATCCAGATGAGTGTAATGCGAACAGCGAATGCAATAAATCACGGGTACTTTCATGGTTCGAGGCAGCGCTCTTCCTGCTCCATCAGGACTCGGTTTTTATTTCGAACGATGCATTTGAATGTGTTATTCGAGGCTGGGCTCGAGTGCCGTCCACACTATTCGCCGAATCGTTGATTCAATTTTATTGCATTCGCTGTTCGGATTACACTCATCTGGACCCGGCTTAAACGGTCGGATACCAAACAAGAGAACTCTGTCACACAGGGGCGGTCATAACATTATAGCGAACGCGTCGCACTCCGCTGAATCAACTCGAGCCGTTCCCGATCTCTCGCGAGCGGAGGCGCCCAAACGGGCCCGACAAATTCCATGACAGGTCGCAAGTAGGTGTGTATAGTGTCTTCGCCATCCCAACGGTGCATCGCGGAAACGATATACGGATTTTATAAATCGGAGGTCGATTCCCATAACACTTTTTTTATATGGGTTGAACAAGACAAATCCGACGTAACTCTCACACCGAGTCAAGCGACTGGAGCGGAATGCCTTCGATATCATTAGATCGTCGCGAGTTGTCCTTACCTAGGTGAAGCACCTCACACTTCTCGACGTTTAAAGGGAGTAACCATTCGCGACACGAAGCAGATATATTATCACTCTGAATTTTAGATACAAAGACCTCAGCAAGTATACTGAAATCATCCGCATATGCAGAACACTAGGACAAAATCACCCGCGAAAGATCGAACATAAAAACCAGAAAAAGCACTAGTACCAAGAACTGAACCCGGCGGCACACCACTTGTCACAGGCCGATCAAAATAAAGTGATTCACCAACTCTTACTGAAAACTCTCAAGCTTTCAGGAACGATTTTATCCACCCGAGCAACATCTTCCTGATCCCGACATGATGAAGCTTTTCAAGGAGTCTTCTGAAAGGCACTCGATCGAGCGCCCTCGCGAAATCTAACTATTCAACGTCTACTGAGGTATCGGAGTCAAGAGACGCTGTCCATAAGTTTAGGCACTGAATCAAGCACGTGATACGTGCATATTATTTTCTCTGCAATTTTATCCACAAATGAAGTCAAATTGATGGGACGATAATTGTAGGCTAGATGTCTATCCCCCTTTTTGAAAACAGGAATCACCTTTCCATACCTCCACGCCTTTGGTAATTGATCAGAAAGAAAATAGGCCCGGATAATTTTTGTTAAAAAGGCAGCGATAGAACTGGCAGAAGTTTTGAGTACCCTAGTGGATAACTCATCTGGCCCAGAGGCACAAAATGGGTCTTGTTTGATCAGTTAATTTTTTCAGGAAAACAGATTTTGTGGTGTTATTGCGCAGTCAATAATTCTATGTATATGGGTTGGACAAACCAAAAATATATTTTCAAGTCAGCATTCTGACAAATCACTGTAGCCTCATTGCAAGGACGATATGCATAAATTAAAGTCGGCCTGGCTGATGATGAACAATGTGACACAATAATCCGCAAAGACGCGAAGCGAGGACGGCTGAGTTCATCAAAATCCTCAAAATAAATAAAAAACTAATACTCATAAGTAACATCTTCCATTATTTTTTAAATTTATATTGCATATTTATATGTAAGATTGGCTTCCGACGATTTATTTTTTGAAATAAGCTGTAGTACGTTTATTTATGACTGATTTATCAAAATTAACATAGCTTTCCTTTTCTATTTCAAATTGAGCTATCTCATTCAACGGGAACTGGACTTATCCCTAGAATAGATCTCATTCTGGAAATCCCGCTGTTATTCGAATTGAAGGCTCACCGCCTTGATGTACATGCTGAACTTGAAGACAGGTATGAGGAATATCATATTATCCAAATTGAATGATAATAAGCTGATTTTATGTACATGACTTCACAAAATTTTTTGGATTACTAAATTTAAGTACTAGAAGGAAATACTTGAAAACTCACAAAGATCAAACTCTTTATATTCTGAAATAATTAACATAATTAAACCATTCGCATATCTCAACTATCAATCAAATCAAGGTAGCAACTGTGATAAAATTATTGATGTCAAACGTTACATTTAATGCTTCGATAGTCCAATCTCCTGCCAGGATATTCAGAGTAATTTCGACTAGATGTGATTACATAGGTCAACCCCTATTCCTAAGTCTACCGTGAAATAACCCATTAGATTATTAGTTGGAAGCAAAATTAATCAAGTCATTGGGAAACCGAGAATTTGTCTTTAATATATCGGACTCCATAGTTCAGCAAAAAACCTTTTCGGCTTAAAATTGTAACACATGGAACATGCATATCAAAATGAAATGTCATACGTTGGTTATCAAGAAAGTATTGTCCCGTTTTTGGTTTTCGATTCAGATATAACATCATCGATGTATTCTAAGTGCTCAATCTTCAATTGCTGAAATGTGAGAAAGCTTTTATGGATTTGTTATCACTGAATTAGAAGAATTAGAAGTGTAAACAGGGTACCATACATATTTGCGTATTATACAAGAGCAGGTATGAAAACCTCAGGAAAAATTCTGTCTCCCAGTATAAGTGTAGTGAAATTGTTGTTTCTTATTGAAGGGCTTCTTTTTCATCAAAGAAACAAAATTTTTTCTTTCCGCTCGATGCAGGTTGATATCTCGAAATCGCGCCTGACAACGAAATAAAGGACGAAAACCGAAATGAACTAGTAAATGATTTATTATTCACTAAGTTAATTCGAAGTTCGCAATGCCTTTTAGGACAGAATCAGACATCGAATGAATTGTCTGAAAACCATCGTCAATTCCATATTTTGGACAACTATTAATTGAATGTTCTATTGTTTTCTTTTCTCCTTTGCTTTCGGACCTTGGACTTCCGACCGAATTCCATTTGAAGAGGAATCTATTGTAACAAGGGGGGATTAGTTTCACGTAGCCTACCTACCCTAAGGTTTATAACCACGGCCCCCATAGGTGCGGGATTGAGATACGCCCAATCAGCGCACAGAGCACTCGAAGTGCTCTGCTACCAGTATGGTTTCAGATCTCCTACTTCCTCACTGGCGAAAGGAAGCCCTATCCAAGTCTCTACTAACTCTATGCAAGTTAGTACCCGAGTTGAAGATGCAACTCACACGCCGAAGGATAATGCCGTCTTCTAGCCTACCCTGCAGGCTTGCAATCACCGCCACTATGAAACCTATTCCAATAGGGCAAACAGGCACACCCCTCCAGGCGAACTCAGAGATGCGCACCTGCGGTCAAGTCCTCCCGTGTACCAATCATAGCGTCATTTGTCAAACATGCTCCGGGAACGTATTCAAATTTCGGATCTTAAGAATCCATGCTTTGCTGAAGCAGATTAAGGTTATCTGTGCATGTTTACCAAGCCCGTCGACAGTCACGTGAAAATCATTTTGAACAGCTAGGAACAACCAGGTGAAGTCATTCTTCAGCCACAAACTGTCGCCCTACACCACGAATCACCTCCCTCAGTTTAAAGTAAATCAAAAGCCTTCTAGCCTCAGATTCTCGAGTCGAGACCGATACTCAAAAGAGCCTACACAACTAAGCCTTCCTCGGACTACCATCAATTCCCGAAGGGCAAATTCCTCAACGAGGCTATATTTGAGGTCCTCTTCCTGAAGACCTCTCGAGAGAACAAGCCTATCTGCTCATAGCACTCGTTCGTACCAATTAGCCAACAAACATTATCCCGTATGCTTGCTCTTGCTTGCACACTTCCAAGATACGCGTTCCTTTCATTATCGTAATTACCATAGTCATACAATATGTGTCCCACGACAAGATCGCACCACAAACACATATCTGTCGCTCCAACTGAGGCTCCTTTTATTCAGGAACTCGTTCGTACTCCCCCTCTTGAGCTTATAGCTCACTTCCATTTCAAGAGCCAATGAGTCTCATGGCATAATACCCATCAAGACATTCATTGCGACAAACCCTCAAGCATGCTTCCATTACCACCCTCTGGCATATTTATTCATGCTGTTCCTTGAATGCTCATTCACCATCTCCTTGTACCATACCTTCACCCCATACATGGCGCCTGCTCTAAACATGACGTCATATACAACTTTCATCACCTTCCTTTTGTGTCCCTAGTCTATCCTCAAGACAGGCCCCATGTACCTCGCTAGTCCCACTAGCTTTGCCCTAACAGCCGAGAAGTGCTCATGAAATCTGAGACCCTCTTTTACCTTTATGCCAAGTATTTCATACCACTTGCGTACTTTATGCCTTCCCCATTCAGTTTTACCTTAGGTGGCCTATTAAAGGCCCACCTCCCTTTCAACATCATACAAACAGTCTATGTCTCCGAGATGCTTACTCCTGCATTAGCAGCCCATTCGCTCAAATAATGTATAATGTCATCCTGACATAATACATGTCACAAGTTTTTCACTTTATTCCCGATATTTTATTAATTTTTTAGTTCGAAATGAACAATTATGGATCTATGGGAGATGATTCCCCAATAAAGGGGCCTGTAGCGTTCTTCGTTTATCTGAGAATCTGAAAATCATCGCTTGGAGGACTGAACCTGGTCGAAAGACCCTCTCGGTCATGAGCAAATGTAGGTGATATTATTTACTGCTTCCTTCTGGTTTTCTGTCCCTCTTTCTGTTTCAGATATTACGTCAAGATATTTTGTCAAAATTAATTCAAGATGACGAAAAAATTATTGACCAATGAAAAAGATACCATCCATTTTCTATAAACAAATTACTACACTTATACGGGGAGATAGTCTTTTATCTGTGCTCTTGTATCATACGCAAAAATATATGGTTCCCCGTTTACATTTCCTCTGCTAGCACTGTGATATATCGAAGAATGTAATGCTCGTTCTCAAAAGAATATATATTCGTTCAAAAGCGTCATGAGTGCCGTCCCGTTCTGGTCAAGCTGAAGGCGAAAGTTTCCTTTCACAATGATGAGCAGTCGTCCGCAAGAGCAATAACCACTTTTTCGCCGTTATCGAACATCTTCAATATCTCGTCCAGGCTCACGTTCCACAATTTTGGCCTCGCAATGAAACCCTGTGGACATCCACGCGATAACATCCGCTTTATGGATTCATGACTACCTACCACCCTTTCTCTCCTTGATATATATCTTCCACAGCGTCATTTCCTCAAACACCAACTCTCTCAGTCAGGTCAGGATATACCCCGACCTAAGGTGGTCAAATGCATCTTTGAAGTCAACGAAAATGCCCAGGACATATTTATTCTGTGCTTCATTGACTACCCTTTCAGCCGCCTTCCATGCATCGACAGTTGCCTTCCCTTTCGTGAAGCCAAACTACCTTTCCGACATTCCTGAAGTCTTGCACTCCAGTCTCTGAACCATAATTCGCTCCAAAATTTTACCCAGTACATGAAGGGAACAGATCGGCTCATTACAGTGACCATGACCTATTTTAAGTCGATTCGAAATGGACCAAATTTTCCTATTACGATTGAAACCAAGAACTTTTTTGCCGAAAAATCGCTGATCAAACCTTTGTTGAAAACATTTCACAAATTCCATTCCGGACGCTAAATGTCTTCATCACTTCAGCTGGAATGAAGAAAACCTAAAAGGTTTACGAGATTTCAATTTAGCAACTTTATAATCCGCAATATAAGACATAATTGGGAATCAATTCGGAAAGGAATAATATCAAACCCAAGACTTTATCACTGCACCAAGGAAGAATACATTTCTCGGACACGCAGGAAAAGCCACTGCAGGACTTTTTCGGCAATATCTGCACTTCAATCGGCTCGCCAGGATACTGGAATATGCCAAGCTAGCTTTTGGAGGCCACACTGTCCCTTCTGACAGATTTAGCTGTCCAACAGAAGTTAAAGACAACCTTCCTGGTGAAGCATTGATATGCAAGAAGAAATTTTATCAATTATGGTCAACTTGCAAACTCAATGAGTTAGTCGAAAAAAGTATGTCAGAAATTGACCTTAACAATTTAACTCTCTATCCGAACTGATATATGTATTTTTAATCGGTCGCCTATCCAGATAATCATCCCTCCATACACAGGTTGGCTGTGAAAGATAAAATTTTGCTCATATTTTGATCTTCAGGCGGCTAGTATGAACTCATTCACGGACACTGAAAAAATATCGTTTATTGTGGCAATGAATAGCAATATCATTGATGCTCTGAACTTTTCCATCTATTTTATGGAATATACTTGATTAACTGAAATCCTCATTCATTGATACTATGAATCTGTGTTCATTAATAACACGACTCGATTTTATTATATAAATGATGTTATGTGGTCATTAATTTGAGTAACTTTGCATTGAAAACAGGAACTCGTATCAGTGAATAAATAAAATCCTTCATTTTATTCATTCTGTGAGCAATCAAACGCCAAAACAGAGTGCAAACAATGAAAGATTGAAACTGACATTATTGGCTCAATAAACAGAAATCATTCATTATATGGAAGATTCTATTAATGTGTTATTTTGTGATTCAATGATCGTGATTTTTTCTCTTTTGCTTCACAATGATGAAAATTCGCGTAAGACGTTAAAAGATCATCAACTGATCACATCAACTGATCACATCAGTACTCAACTGAAGTATTTAGGCTTCAACCGTTGTAACCTCAAATTTTGAAAGTTCTTTTCCTTCAAAGCTGGAGGATAGAACTAAATTTCTCCCGGAATTCTTCTTCAGAGTACCTATCTAACCTAATTCTACAAGGTAATTTTGGCTCAAAATTTAAAAATTATAGACATTCCGGTGAAATAATAATTTGCTGATCCCCAGAACAACCGCATAAAAAAAGGAATTAACAGAGTGATTTGTTATTTCTTGTAATAATGGACCAGATTTATCAAATTGCGGCGGTAGCTCAGTGGTTAGAGCGCAAGCCCCATGATCGTAAGGTCTGGGGTTCAAGCCCTTGGCCGGGAAATAACTTTTCCGGTTTTTAGGGGACCGTCCAACCATTCGCTGTTGGGTAAACAATTAACAGTGCTGTTCCTAACGTGGCGCAAGGAATCAGTAACAAAGCCTACACAGAACACACCCGGTATCCTAACTCGCACAAGCTTTAAGCTTCTGAGGGGTTTCGTTGAATCCTAGGATATTCGGAAAAAATACAAATACAAATACAAAATCACATCTTCTTGCAATTATCCCGAACTTCTATGCAGGACATAGTCATTCACGTTTTCTTCTTTACTGAAGGTAGATAACTATTAATTTTATTCATTCGACATGTGATCTTCGATGAGTCCCAGTAAGTAAGATGTTAGATTTCTTTGTATTATTGAAACATTCTGAATACAATAATGTTCGCTGTGAATAAGTTTATCGAACAACCTTTGCTGACTGTTATTAATAACGACCTGTTCTTTTTTGCGCGTATGTTCTAGGGAAACATCTTGCTATCGATTTGTACAAATGTCTGTAATTTTCGGTGATTGAGCCAAAAATGGTCTCAAACGACTAGGTTGGACTAACTGATGACGAATGCGGTATCAAAATCGATTTTATCCTGCCGGCCGTCCGGAGCCAGCTAGCGATTTTATACTTGTAGGGTAGTTGGCGCATCGAAATGCCACGATTAAGTTCGTTGATGAGCCAAATAGGCCAAATAGTTTCGGAGTTATAGCCATTTGAAAATTTGAGGTTATTTCCCTAATATTTCAGAAAATCCTGGAGCGATTGGATTGAAACTTGGCAGTAGGTTGAAGCATAACGACGCTAAACGTTGAGCAGAATTTTGTTGAAATCGTATAGTCTCAGTTTTTAAAAAAAATCGTAAACACAATAACTTCCAGAGGAAACGACTTATAATCTCGATATTTGTAGAGAAGATTTCGGGCTTAAGTACGAAGGTCGAATTCGTGAATGGGTAAAATCCGCCCGATGATTCCGTAGATATACCCATTCCAAATTTTATTTTCTCAATATTTTCAAAAATACAGATAAGATCGAATTGATCTCCAGTACTTTATCGGAAGAAACCTAGCAGAGCACTACCGTGAAGGCAGCAGCTTTTGCGCGCATTTTCAAATTCGTTGCCAAAGCGGTCATCTCCATTGAACATGCGCGCAAATATTGCTGACTTCACGGCAATGCTTTTCTAGTTTTTTTTTCCATTGAATCAGAGGTAAGACAATAATATTATTATCAATTAAATTATAATCATACATATTTAATTTATAGTGTTTCAGCCCGTGCTGTGCTTTCATATTCATAATCAAGCCATAATCCAATAAATATAACCTCGCCGAAAGGTAGTTATTCTTATATTTCAATATTTCATTTCGTTGTCAGGTGCTGAGAGTAGCCTAAGATTATTGGAATTTGAGTTGGCTATTTCACAAAAATCCTTCTGGATTTCGATTGGTAAAATGGAATTTTTCCCTCATATTTCACATAATACAGAATTTATACAGGGTAGGTATCCTGTAAATTTTGAGTAATATTTATAATAATTTGGTAATAGAATAGGTCATGGCCACTCAGAATTCATTCACCAAAATTCTGGTTCGTAAATATTAATTGAAAGGAGATTTGGGACTATATTTTTTTCCAAGTGTTCATGACCAATTCAAATATTCTTTTTGGTTCACCAAACACCTTGTATAAGGGTATCCCACAATTAGATCGACTTGAAGTTGAAGCTTACGGTCAGCCTAACGGCTGACTGCGTAAACACAATAACTTCCGAAAGAAACAACTTAGAAACTCGATATTTGTAGAGAAGGTTTGGACCTTAATCACGAAGGCCGAATTCGTGAATGGGTAAAATCCACCCAATGATTCCGCAGATATACCCATTCAAAATTTTATTTTTCCAATATTTCCGAAATTACAGATCAGATCGAATTGAAATCCAGTACTTCATCGAAAAATTACAGTTCGAAGGTTCATACAGAATCTAATGAGGATGATATGATAAGAAAATCACAGAAATTTTTTTTTCAAATTGTTCTAATGACACGATTATCACGAAATTTTGCTTAAAGTTGTCTTTCATCATCTTCAAACTAGCTGCGAAGTTTCATCAGGTTTGAATCAGTATCTCCCGAGTTATACCGAAAAAAACAACGATATCGAGAAGAAAACCTCGAAATTTGACATATTTTTTCCCGATATCTCCGAAACTTATGATCGTATCGAACTGAAATTTTGTACACTGCTGTGAAATATGAAGCTCAAAGTGCGAGTGGAATTTTTTTTCGGATTTGATGAATGGTTTCGAAAAAAAATTTTTTTCATTTACTGACGAAATGATCCTCACGAAATTTGGCTCAAAGTTGCGCGTCGTTATACTCCACCTAACTGCCAAGTTTGAATCCAATCGCTCAAGTAGTTTCTGAAATAAAAGATAAATAACTGTAAAATTTCAAGTGCCTATAACTCCGATACTATTCGACCGATTTGGCCCATTAACGAACTAAACCGCGGCATTCCAATGCGCGACCTACCGTGAAAGTTTCAAGTTGCTAGCTTGCTTCTGTCGACAGTTATCGTGTCCACGGCCGGACAGAATCGATTTTGACACCGGATTCGTCATCAGTGATTCCAACCTAGTCAATTGAGACCATTTTCGGCTCATTCATCCAAAATTACAGACATTTGGACAAAACGATAGCACGCTGTTCCCCTAGAACATGCGCGCAAAAAGTGTTGCTTGGACGTCATATTCCGAGGGCGCTAGCTACTAAGCGAAGCGTTCTTGCATGATATGAGTTCGGCCGAATGTGTCTGAAAATATATCTAGAACATCCACTAGAAGCTTGTCGGTTTAATTATGAGCCTGTGTTATTATATCATATTATCTTTAATTCTACCAGTTTTTATAGGTGTACATGGATTTCAATGCTGCATGTGGTAATGGTGATAGCCTTAAGAAGAAGTGGGACAAGAAGATGAAACCTTAGATGAATTTCATCATGATGGAAATAACATAAAGGATGGGAATCTGAAAACCATAGTTGACAAGCTGAGTGTTACTCCAGAGATTAGCGAAAGTAAATATTTTTTGATATGTTTTTCATTTGCATATTTCAGGAAAATCATCAAATGACTAAAACTTATCATATGTCATATCATTGATCTACATCAATGTGTATTTTCACAGATGGTTGTAATAAAGCAATATTCTGGGCTCTCCATTCTATGGTCCCTGTATAACACCAGGGTAGTTAAGAGGGATGACTATGAAAGTAAAATACAGGATTTTCTTTTCTGTCCATGAAATTAAAGAAGTTTTTAAATCTACTACTTTCAAAAAGCACAGAGTAATGATCGAAAGCTTTTACTCTTTATATTCTGAGATAATAACCGTATATTGAATCCTTAAAATATCTCAAGTATCAAGCGAATTGGAGTTAAAACGAAATTGGGTAGCAACTACGATGAAATTATCAATATCAAACGTTACATTTAATGCTTCGAAAGTCCAATCTCCTTTCCAGGATATTCAGAGTAATTTCGAATAATGTAAGTGGGTCTAAATCTTGAAGATCTCAGTTGAGTTCGTTTATCTGACATTTTGTTGTTATTTGTCAACAATGCAGGAAAGACTTATTTATTGAAATTGAAACTAAATTACTTCATTGTTGAATGCCGAAGTAAGAACAAGTGTCCAATTTTATTCATTTAGTGTTGATCAGATTTTAACGAAATTTGGCACAGAGTTTAGAATTAGTATTCAACAACAAAGTTTCAAATTTTAATTCGATACGTTATTCACTTTCGGAGATATATGGAAAAAAATTATTCAAATTTTGTTGCTGTTTGATATTTCATCGTTATCTCCTCAATATCTCAAGAAGTACCAATGCGATCAGATCAAAACTTCGGAATTATATGAAGAATACAGAACTTACTGCGGAATTCCGTATGGATCCAGATGTTCTCAAAAAATGTTTGTTCGAAAATGTTGAAATTTGTGTTGAAATTTTATTTTTCTTGGAAAATATTTGTCAGATTTCAACGAAATTAGGCACAGGCTTACGAATAAGTATTCTCATTATCGGCTCAAAATTCGAAAATTACAGACATTTCGATAAAACGATAGCACGCTGTTTATTAGAACATGCGCGCAAAAAAGCACGGAGAAAACTAAAAACATCGTTCGAACATTCATAGAATTGTTCAAAATACATCAGTCATGGGGATGATGAAGAAAATACATCAAAATTGTACTAATATTCCACGAGAAAATGCGTCGCGTTACTGGACACGAACATGCTAAAAAACCTGGAACATCGTTCTGGACCCAGTAGAAAAGGTCGAGATCAAATTTAACGTAGCATAACAGTAATTCCTCCAAATTCCTTCAGGACAGCACTGATTACAGTTCAGAATACAATAAAAGTCAACATTCCACCTTTCGTCCAGGAAGGAAGAAGGCAATAAATTAATTTTATGTACCCTCCCAGTCAATGATGGCCAAACAGACCCCACGTTCACGAGCTTTATTTTGTCGTAAACCGGGAAACTATACCAATTATCGAACCACACTAAAAAATTAAACGAGGCCATTTTTCCGCTTTCTCAAACATACTTTTTTATGGTGTCGTAAAAACATATTCGGCATTTGTGACGATAATAATGAGGGATGAATTCGTTTGATGAGATTGCTCGGAAACGTTTCTGGATACTATAAACTGGCAAATATGTGTGTATATAGCTTCTTACTGCTGTTTCACAATTTTTTATTGCCCATAACATGGAAAAGTATATTTGATAAGACGTTTTCTCATTTTTTATCGCTATTATGAAAATGACGATGCGATAAAATTGAAAACGGGCATTCAAGAAAAGTCAAACGGTACGGCATTTCCAAGCTTGCAAACCACCGTTTACTGAAATGGACAAACACCATTTATGAATATATCTATCTGAAAGTCCTGATGGGTGATAAGATAGAAACATTACATTTCGATAATAAAACCCAATGGTTGTCGATGAAATCTTAAGTATTCATTTAGATATGTAGTTCATAGACCTTCGTCAGTGTGCTATCAAAAAATCACAGGATGAGTGTTCTCTGGGGTATGATACAGTCCACGACGAGAAATTTGGGCGAATTTAAATTCTCGAATAGAATATCAGACTTAATTCTTTAACTCGAATTTATACTTCCTTAAGAGCCGAATAAATAAAAAAATATCATCAAGAACATGTGCCATATTGAATACTACTTATTTCACATGAAGCACCAATTTTGATTCCAAAAAAACATCCCACTATAATGGTTTATATTTAGGTAACCTATATATTACATTGTCGAAAACACCTACATTTCGAATAAGGAATACTTAAAAGACCAAACGAAACATAAATAGAAACATTCTCGTTGCCAGTAAACCTTTTATGAACTTTCAAATGTGGCGCAATTTTAACAGCTGAAAATTGCCTCCTCTGAGCACAGTGGTGTTTCACACTGTGTGCTGGCATGAAAATTCTTCCTATCCCTATATCTCGAGAACACTGACCATCTTCTATCTGTCCTCCGGTTTTTTTACCAAGTTCATAGTGTTCTGCTGGCTCCAGCTATCAAAGTCCTCTACGTAAGCAGGAGTTTGGTCTTCGTTCACTCCTGAATTCAGATATCAGCTGAGAGTTCCTCCGGAAATACCCTTTTTTCAAATTGAAGTATATAATAAAGTGATCTATAATTTCGCGTAATTTACACTGACCCAATTCCTCGACAATAGAGGCAATTTCATTTTAGTAATATATTTTTCTAGCTCTTTCAATTCTGATGTTTCTTCTGGCGCCACTTCTTTCTTCAGCATTTTCTCGTCCCCTTCTATGGTATCTTCTCCGTTGAACTCATTACGTTCATGTTATTGAGCACAAAATCACAAATTGGTATCGAAAAATAAAGTTGAATACTCTTATTCACCTGTTTAAACGAAGTACCTACTTGAAAAGTTTCGGAAATAGTGTTTTGGGGTATAGGATACATAAACACAGTATGTTGGACGCATTGTTGTTCTACATATATGAGCTGAAGCAATTGGAAGCCAGAAGTATCTCGTTTTGCGAATTTCGAATTTGAAGCAGTGAACAGGAGTAGTGGGATATCATATACCCCGGAACACTAGCGAAGGGTCAACAATTATCTTGATTTCAACTGCCGCCGTGCATGCAAACATCGAATAGCTAGCTTCGATAACCAGTCACACTGCGTAAAGTTTCTCTTGACCGTGATGTAAATAACATGGTGTGCTCATCTGAAAAAAAGTGACGTCAGCAAGATTAAAATACAAGAAAACATATATTCTGTGGTTCGAATTTGAATGAAAAAGTTACGTCATCATTGGTAAATACGATCACAGACGAGCAGATGAGCACACCATGTTGCTCCTGACATAATAAGAGATAAAATAGGTTAATTCGTTGTATCTACAAGCAAGAGTTATTGTACGTTACACTCCACTGACTTCGACGTGTCACGGCAGATCGGTGTAGTGTATAGTGACTATATTATTTTATAGCTGATCATTTTGGGATCTAGGTTGTGAATATTACGGTTGTTGAATGATTCACACAAGTCCAATCCTCGTCGGCTGAGACACAATTATATTTATATGCATATAAACCTCTGAATAAAGAACAACAGGAAGGAGCATAATGCCGCACAAAGTGGGTCCGAGATGGATGTTGCATATGGCCGACTTTCCTTTCACTTTGAAGAAAGAACAACTTGTTCCGAGACTTCTTTGTCTAAAGAAACTAACTAACATGAGTCATACTTGGACGTTCAATATGGGCGCCTATGCCCCACTGATATACGAAGTAGAAAAGCGTTATGCTTTTTCTTGTTGTTCTTTATTCAAAGATATAAACACAACTTCATACTCTAACCAGTATCCTGTGTAACTTCACAGAGTGCGAAGTCAGGACTTCATTATCTTTGACTACAATTCATTAAATCATTTCAACAATGAAGAAAGTGCAAGTGTATTTCGAATTGAGCATTATGCGCGCATGTTCTGGTGAACAGCGCGCTATCGTTTTGTAATTGTATAATAATTTTCTATCTTTTCCCGAAAATGGTCTCAAACGACTTGGTTCGACACAATGACGACACATGCGGTATCGAAATCTATTCTGTCGGTCAGCCGGCCGAGGACAAGATAACAATCAAACAGAGCAAGCTAGTGACTTGAAGCTTTCAGCGATAATGGGAAAAATGGTTTGGGAGTTATAGATATTTGAAATTTTGACGTTAGTTTCTTGATATTTCAAGAGCTACTAGAGCGATTGAATTGAAACTTGGCAGTTAGTTGAAGAATACTGCAATTCGATACTAACAGCCAATCGTAAACACAATAAATTCCGTAAGAAAGGACTTAGAAACTCGATATTGGCGGAGTAGGTTTGGGGCTTAATTACGACGGTCGAATTCGTGAATGGGTATAAACCGCCCAAGAATTCTGTAGATTTACCCATGAAAAGTTTCATTTTTCCAATATTTACAGAAATACAATAGAAATCCAGTCCTTGGTTGAAATATTGCAGCTTGAAGGTTCATTCTTAATTTCGAGGTATTGACGGTGCGTTTGGCGGCGTCAATAAGTGAAAAAAAATCGCTCTGGCAATGAATTTGAACAGGTGCGCAAAAGCTGCTGACTTCACGTCAGTGCTTCTCTAGATTTCTAAAAATATTTGAGATATAACGACTATTTTATAATTCTTCTAAAAAGGTATGTCAAGTTACCCATGCAAACCCATTATCAAATTTTATTCAGTTAGTTAGAAGTACACCATGTTGAGAATTTATTGTATCCGAGTTATGTATGAAATAGATAAGTTGGCTAGGGTGAGCCTTTGATTATTGCGAGAGATAGATTAACATTCTTCAATACATTAATTGAGCGAAGGCCTGCAATAGTTGGATATTTAGTCTTGCAAAATGGCGAAGGAGTCTCTTATTCGATTCAAAGCCATAGATCAATATTCTACTTTCTTGAATCAAATAAAATATGGTATTTATTATGCATATGAACCCAGGTTTTGCCCTTAAAATGGTCATATAAAAGTTGGGTTGACATTTGAAAAAAATGTCAATAACTTCATATCTTAAATTTGGGAAACGCTCTATATAATCCAAAAATAACGCAATTTGAAATACTCAACTAACAGTCCGAGCATATTTTCTATAGAAGAATTGATTTCGATTTACTGAATTTATTCCAGATAGAGATTTTAATTCGAAACCTATAATCATTAGCCCTTAAGTCCTTGCAAATATTCCTAATCAACACGACAATTCTTCATTGAATGAATACAGTCCAAAAATAACATGTTCAACTCACGAAAAAAACTTTTAAACGTTCGACCTTTGTATTCACGTACTAGATCAGCCTGACGGCTGATTTTGATCACATTTCATTCCGGAAGAAACAACTTATAGACTCGATATTTGTAAAGTAGGTTTGGGGTTTGATAAGGATGATTGGTTACTAATTTGTGTTCAGAAGTGTCTCCTTCACTGACCGTTCACGTAATAACTGAAAAAACTACATTGAAACTGGATATCTGTTGAGATATTGGATCCTCGATCACAAAAGATATAATTTATGAATAGATCAAATCAGCACATCGATTGCGTAGATAATAAACTCACGAAATTTTACACGAACCTGCACGTTGTCGTCATTTTTCGATAGTGGTACCAGATCAATGCGATCTGATCTGTATTTTTCAAAGCATTGAAAAAATAAAATTTCGGGTAGATATATCTGCGGATTTATTGGGTGGATTTCACCTATCTGCAAGTACTAATTGGATCTTCATAATTAAGCTCAAAATTTGCAGTACAAATATCAAGTCTCGAAGCTGTTCATTCCGTGAGTTATTGTGGTGAAAATCGTGAGCATCACTCGAATTGGTGAATGTTTTTACGCGCTTGTTCTGAGGAACAGCGCGTTATCATTTCGTCACGATGTCTGTAATTTTCGAATTTTGAGCCGAAAATGGTCTCGAACGACTAGGTTGGACTCACTGATGAAGAATCCGTGGTCAAAATTGATTCTGTCCTTCCGGCCGTGTGCGCTGTAACTTTCGTGAGAAAGCACCTAGAGTCTTGGAATTTTCAGGTTAGATTGGGATCCTGAATATCTCGGTTAAGTTCGTTAATGGGCCGAATCTGCCGAATGGTTTTTGTGCTACAGCCATTTGAAATGTTGATTTATCGATAACTCGAAAAATATTAATCTGATCGAAATGAAACTTGGTGGGAATATGAACAGTGTCAATAAGAAGAATCATACATGGAAAAATTCGAAAAAAAAAAATTTGTATTTAAAATTTTTATCTTTCAGTGAAATTTCACTGAAATTTCCAAGTCATCATTCCGCAATGTGAACAAGTGCGCAAAAGCTGATGACTTCACGTCAGTGCTTTTCTAGATTTTTCCTGAACCATCCATCAGATTTTTATGAAGTTTGGCCCAGGCCTTGAGGTCAATAAACAAACAACAGTGTATCAAAGTCAAAAGCTCCATCCGATATACATTTTAGGCAATGTTGGGAGAAAAATATGTCAAATTTCGTTGACATATCCTCAGTGTCTTTGTTATTTCTCCAATAAACCAACCAACGCATCTTCATTTTGTTATGGAACGATTTTTGAAATCAATGTTCCTCAAAATATTCTGAATAAACCTCCCAATCGTAATTTTTCAGACAAATTCTCGATATCAATTCGATTTAATCTGTTCTTCTCGGAATGTTGAGAGAATAAAATTTTGGATTTATACATGGAATTCCTGAATTATTCAAATGAAGAAAGGAGATTTCAAGAGGCAAAAGTTCCATCCACATGAGATCGCAAACGTTCCATTTTAGATAAGTTGGAACTTTTTTCTAGTTTTTTTCGAGTTTATCGAATCTTTATGAGTTATTCATAAAGATCAGGAAAATATCTATGAAAACTTATAATGTTTATGGAACGCAGTTTACTGGATTTTCTTGACAATTCGGATTTTTCTGAGGATTCCGAGAGAATCGTTAAACATTTTTTCGTCAAAATCGGTTGCAGATACGACAAAACAACAAGAGACTATAAAGTTTGCTATAACATCAAAGCTTTCCTTACAATTTTTCAAACCAACTGTGGCTCACCAAGAAAAAGTTTTGGAAGAAAGCAGGGGACAGTGTTCCAAAACAAATATCATCCTGTAGATTTGCAATCGAAATTGACATGTCACATGATATAAACTCTGCTGTAATATTAATGCCAAATTTAATTTGAATACCTTGGAAAATGCAGATACTTCCAAAAAAGTTCAAACTCTAACATCCGTAACCTCAAAAATAAAAAGTTCGCGTTCACATGTTTACGGCACTTTTTTTCTAAGAATGATGCAAAAAAGCTTACCTCTTCGTTTAAATCTCCAGTTTAGAAACACCCTGTTTATCTACGAAATCATTTTACCCAAAGATGAATTAGTAAATATCGAGTTGTTTCTCTCGAAAAAGTTTGTGTTTATGATCTACCGTTAGGCTGACTGTTAATGCAAGAACTTTCAAAAGAAACGACTCAAAGACTCGATATTTGCAAAGCAGGTTTGGAGCTTAATAACAGAGGTAAACGAGTAGAAGGCTCTGACTTCACCCGAGTGCTTTTCTAGAATTTTTCTTATTGAACGTTTCCTAATCCATTCATTGTTTTCGAAACCGAATGAGCGGAGAATTTTTTATGGCTATTAAGATAAGAATACTTCGTTAAAAACAATCTCTTATTATGTAAATTATAGGACCTCTTCGGGTTGATGCCATAAATTACCCGCGTAAGGCGTGATATCTGGATCTACAATGGGTATTTGGTGAGATGGTGAGGCCCAGTGAGAGGGATATACAAAGATAATGATGTTTTCCCCCCGTCAGCGTTGAAGAAGACGATATAAGTGTGTCTGTGGGCGTGCGTTTGGAGTTATCCTGCGGTCATTATTTCTTCTCGAATGACTTCAAGTCAAGTACAATAAAAAATTTGAAGACCATGTTCCTACTTGAACTCTCAATATAAGTGCGCACAGACAGCACAGTTCTCGGACTTGTAATTTTTGCTAATTTTGATGTGTTTTGTGCACCGTTCTCTCCAAGTGTAGGTAATTTTTGAATTTCTCAGCTGAAAAATCCCATGGCAAATTCGATTCTTTCTTCACGGCTGGCGATTCCACAGGATTATGAGAAAGAAATATCACAGAATCTACTGACAGGATCGAATTGAAACTTGGTAGCAGTCGGGGACGCTTGTCAGGAACGGGCCTAAGGGGGGATGGGTGGGGGGACGATCCCCCTCCCCCCCCCCCATGTTGAAAGATTATCCTCTTGAAATTCTTTATGAACCAAGCTGTAATTTTGCGATGGAGAACTGAATTTCAATTTGATCAAATCAGTATTTTCATAATATGTATTTCCAAAAATGAAGATTGGATCGAATTGAAGGCCAGTATGTACTTGATTGACTTGATTAAAGGCTCATGCAGAATTTCGTGAAGATAATTTGATTAGGGGATCACCGAAAGTGTATTTGGTGGAGTCAATACGTGAAAAGATGACGGTTTTAGCAACGAGTTTGAATATGCGAACAAAGCTGCTGACTTCACGTCAATGCTTTTTTCATTTTAATTTTATTTTGAATATTTCGATTGTTAAGATTACTTGTTCGATAAGGTAACATACTTTTTATCTCAATAAATGTTGAGTGATTCGGCTATTTTTCACTTTTTCCACAAGCTTAAAAAATCCCAAGTTATTTCTAAGTATTGCACCTTATATATAGTAATAAACGTCAATGGATTACTATTCCTTCAAGGTACAGTTGGAAAATTTTCGATGCTTTCATCAAGACCCCCTCCCCCCAAAAAAAATTGTCTTCGCCCCGTCCCTGGCCCTAGTGTATAAAAATGGGTGTGATCCCGGAATAAATTGTTCTGTTTTATCCAGTCGAAATAAACAAAATTCAAAGAAGCAAAGCTGTTTCATCATAATCTCTTCATCTTGCACAGCAGCTAAGGGCAAATCAGTGCTACTTACTTTAATTACGAGAATGCGCACGAGTGTCGTACTTGAGCATAGATAGCTCTACAGTTGAGAAGTTCAGGAATATACTCAAATAAATACTGTTGTTATTCAGAAATGAATCGAAAGCTTAATTTATGTGTTCATAAAATATTCAATTATTTTGGATGAGAAAAGAACATTGAAACCAATGTGTAATATTATTCATAAAAGAAGGTTTACTTTTGTATAAAGAACAAGTAAACATTCTTATGTACAACATCTGTCTAGCCTTATTAATTAAAACAGAGGTAGAATTGAAAAACTTTCAGACCTAGTGAATCTATGAAAAGTGCGATTAATTCAACCAAACGGGGTCTCTACTATTGAAACCCCCCAAACACCTGAATAAACCAATTCAGGTCAAAACACTATTCATATCTCATTGGTTTTTCACCCCAAAATTGACTGCGTGTTTCTTTATACCTCAGGAACCACTGGTCAGAAATCATTCGGGTGAAAATTTTTAGGTTGAGTCATGCAACAATAATAAATATTGAAAGTTACATGAAAATTCGGTGGTAAGTTTCTGAAAAATATTTTTTTTTCCCTCCAACCCCCAATTTTGAGCCCTTACGGTACACCGATCCCCTTGAAAAGCTCGGAGGATCAATGCCGAGTGGCACACGATTTTTCTACCAAGTTTCGTGGATTTCGGTTCAGTACTTTCTGAGAAAAGCCCCGGACAACGGACGGCGGACGGACGGATTTTTGGTTTATTATTTGATAAAATCAAATAATAAACCTTAGTGATCGACCAACAAAAAAAAAATTTCAACCCCCCCTGAAAATTTCACAGAACTGGACCAAAATCCGCCAAACTTGGTAGAAAAAACGTGTGTCACTCGGCATTGATCCTCCAAGCTTTTCAGCAGGATCGGTGAACCCGAAGGGCTTGGAGGGAAAAAAAAATTATTTTCCAGAAACTTACTACCGAATTTTCATGAAACTTTCAATATTTATTATTGTTGCATAACTCAACCAAAAAATTTTTACCCGAATGATTTCCGACCAGTGGTTCCTGAGGTATAAAGAAAAACGCAGCAAATTTTGGGGGGAAAAACCAATGGGATATGAATAGTATACAGTGTGCCAAAGAAGTAACGTAACTCGTCAATAACTTTTGAATGAAGAATTATTAAGGAAAATCCTCGCACCTGTTGATTTTGAATTCCGAAAGCAATTTATCCTGTGATTCTTTGAATTCTATATTTCTCATTCCCAACGCCCCGCACCCCACTACTTTATTTTTCAAATTGGAATATATGGGTTGTGATACATCAAATGAAAGGTAATTTGATTACCTACTCAGTGATACGACTGAAAAAAGAATTTGTCGTGCCGTTTTCAATAAAAAATCAGAAATTAATTTACAATTTGTGACTGGAGAGTACTGCAATCAGACCATTATTCTTTTAATAATAATTATTAAGGAAAATCCACGGATCCAAGGATTTGTAATTCCGAAAGCAGGTCTCCCTATGCTTTTTTGAATTCGAAATCTCCCACCCTTTACGCTCCACACCCCCATACTGTTTTTTTTTTTCAAATAGTAATATATGGATTGTGATATATCAAATGGAAGTACATTCCATTGCATATTGAGTGGCGTTACTGAAAAAGAATTTGTTAGGCAATTTTTTCATTAAAAAATTAACAATATGTGATTGGTGTCAGATTCTTATTCTTAAAATAATAAATATTGAAAAATATCCTCCTACCCGCCGATTTCTATTTTCGAAGTTTGAAAACTATATGTAGTTTCAGAGTTGGGGGTTCATAACCTTAAACGTCAACAGTTTTTTTTCGGAAAAATATTGCATGTGATATATCACATAGAAGGTCATTAGATGACCAATTCAGTTATGTGAACGAAAATGAAAGTTAAGTATTAATTCAATATAAATTACAAATCCATGGGTTCGAGAATTTCCCTATTTTCATTTCTATTTCTATTTTCGAAGTTTGAGAAATGCATTGTTGGGGGTTTATAATCTTAAACGTTAACAGTTTTTTTACGGAAAAATATTACATGTGATATATCGCATAAAAGGTCATTCGATGACCAACTCAGTTTTGTGAACGACAATGAAAGTTAAGTATTGATTCAATTTAAGTTACAAATCCATGGGTTCGAGAATTTCCCTTGTAGTAATAAGGTAAGTGTTTCTGAGGCAAAAATTCATTTTAGAATTATACTGAAGTTAGGTTTTAGAGAATCTTGTAGAGCGCCTTCTAAATGGAACAAATTTTTAACATCATGTGGTCTATACGTATACAGGGTCTTTCACGAGGAACCTCACCCATATTTATACGGGAAACTACTGAACGTATTTTCATGAAATTCAGCACTTATAAGTATTTCACGATGCTGATGAAATCTAAAATATTTTCAAGGCATGAGCACCTCCGGTTTTTCCGGAAATGACGTCAACTTCCGTTTTTCAAAGTAGAACACTATTTTTTTATTGCAGAAATAGACTCCTTAGAAAATTTCAATTTATTTTGATGTAACATTTTTCAGTTTTGGTTGGAAAATTCTCTCTGAGCGGGAAAATTCGAAAAAAAAATCGAAAATAGAGCTCCGCTGAAACAAGAATAACTTCGAGGTTTTTGGATGGAAAATTTTCATTTTTGGGATTTTTCAAGATGTAGGATTGATGTATCCACTTTAAAAATCGAAATCGCGATTCATGATACAGGGGGTGAAAAAATCGCTTTCAAAATTAGGGATGACAAAATCGTGAAAAATCAATTTTTTCAAATTAGAACCCCATTTTTTTATGGCAGATATTGAATCTACGTTAAAAAATAATGTGAGTGTATGCATCACACCCTTGCCCTAAAATGGATATTTTCTGAGTTATTCACAAAAAGCTGTTTTTCGTCTTGAATTTTCAGCTATTTCTTTTCCCTTCACGCCAAAAAGATGAAATTTTCAGGAGCTGTTACTTAAACCATGTTTTAGATTTTACTACCCTAATATGCAAGAGAAAAAAGTTACAGGTTGTTCCTAAATAGATGGCGAATTTGGATTCGAATTTGTATCGGAAACCTCTTTATTTCAACTAATCGACCATCGGTTTTCTCTCCAGTGATAAATAAATAATTCCTTATGAACCATATGCAAAAACTTACCATGTTTTACATTATTTTTTTTTAATGATAGATATCATTAATTACATCTGCCAAATTCCTCTTTATTCAGTAGCATTTTGTGTTTACTATTAATTTGGTGATAATTCGTATTAAGTTATAAAATCGATCACTATGCCTAATTTTACCAATGAAGATGATTTAAATCTCATTCTACTTCATGGAGAATGTAATAAAGTTGTAGATAGAACGATTCGACTGTTCATTGAGAGGTTTCCTGACCGACCCAGACCAACGAGAGATACCATTAACAGAACCATGACAAACTTGAGAAATGTCGGATCTTTCGTTAAGAAAACTACACACAGAGAAAAAAGTGTAGTAGAAGATGAGAACAACGAAATTACAGTTTTTGCATATTTTCGTGTGAATCCTCAAAATTCTCTCAAAGATGCCGAGATTGATCTGGGATTATCTCAATCGAGTGTTTGGAGAATATTAAAAAAACATTAAATGCACCCATATAAATTCAATAGGGTACAGCATTTGAAGGAAACTGATTTCGTCAGGAGAACAGAGTTTTGCGAAGCTATGATGATTCGATTTCAAGAGAATGAAAACTTTTTGGACTGTATAATTTGGACAGATGAATCTAAATTCACAAAGAATGGTTCTTTCAATAGGCATAACAGTCATTATTGGGATGAAGAGAACAACCACCACTTCAGACAATGGAACTTTCAAGAGACCTGGAGTTTCAATGTTTTTTGCGCCATCAAAAATAATGCAATTCTCGATGTTCACATTTATGATGGGACTTTAACTAGTAAGATAGAACACTACACATGTTTGCATTATTTAAAGAATGTTCTCCCTTAGGAGATAGATATTCTGACATATTGACTCAAATAATTGAGCCGCTAGTACAGAACCATAATGACTTATGGTATCAACAAGATGGCGCGCCTCCACACAATTCACTCAATGTGTCAAATATCCTCTACAAGCTATTTGAAGATCGATGGTTGGCGAACAATGGTCCACATCTTTGGCCACCACGTTCTCCCGATTTAACTCCTTTAGACTATTATGTTTGGGTTAGGATAAAAAATATTGTCTACTCAACTCCCCTGACTGATAAAGAGGACTGCATAGAACGAGTCAGAAATGCGTTCAGGTTTGTTTAGATTTTTAGATTCATAGTTTTGAAACTCAATTTGGTTTTTAAACACTTTTGCAGATCTCTTTCTCCCGATGAAATAAGAAGAGCAACGCACGAAGCATTCCTGAGACGTATAAATAAATGTCTAGAAATTAACGGTCAAAACTTTGAGCATCTTCTCTAGTTATAACTGCGAGAGTTTGCCATGGTTCTCCTAATAGTAACTTGAAGTCGGTTTCAAGAAGGGGTGAAAAATCTACAGCATGGTTCAAATAACAGTTCCTGAAAATTTCATCTTTTTGGCGTGAAGGGAAAAGAAATAGCTGAAAATTCAAGACGAAAATCAGTTTTTTGTGAATAACTCAGAAAATATCCATTTTAGGGCAAGGGTGTGATGCATACACTCACATTATTTTTTAACGTAGATTCAATATCTGCCATAAAAAAATGGGGTTCTAATTTGAAAAAATTGATTTTTCACGATTCTGTCATCCCTAACTTTGAAAGCGATTTTTTCACCCCCTGCATCATGAATCGCGATTTCGATTTTTAAAGTGGATACATCAATCTTACATCTTGAAAAATCCCAAAAATGAAAATTTTCCATCCAAAAACCTCGAAGTTATTCTTGTTTCAGCGGAGCTCTATTTTCAATTTTTTTTCGAATTTTCCCGCTCAGAGAGAATTTTCCAACCAAAACTGAAAAATGTTACATCAAAATAAATTGAAATTTTCTAAGGAATCTATTTCTGCAATAAAAAAATGGTGTTCTAATTTGAAAAACGGAAGTTGACGTCATTTCCGGAAAAACCGGAGGTGCTCATGCCTTGAAAATATTTTAGATTTCATCAGCATCGTGAAATACTTATAAGTGCTGAATTTCATGAAAATACGTTCAGTAGTTTCCCGTATAAATATGGGTGAGGTTCCTCGTGAAAGACCCTGTATAGGGTACACGTTTCCATGAAGGTACTTCCAACAAAATTTAAACTGTAACAACACTTCTAGGCGCATATATACACATACTTGTACCCACGTCCCTCTTTAACCTTAATAGAAAAGTCGCGCTTGTACATGAGCCTAAGGCTATTTAATGCTCTACCCCAAGGGTTTAGGAGGACATCCAACCTGAAAGTTTTCAAAACTACTTTGTATAATGCAATTGTTGACTATGAACCATATCCTTAGAGTAAATTTTTTGATTTTTGTGAAAGTGAATTGTTTTGAGTTATGTATTCTGTTTTTACGAAACCAACCTTATTGTATTTTGATAAGCCTCTGATTGAATAAATATATTATTATCATCATTATTATCATTATTAATTAATAAAAGAATAATGGTCTGATCACAGTTCCCCCCTAGCTGAAAATTCTAAATTATTTCCTAATTTTTCAACGGAAAACGGCACAAGCAATTCTACTTCAAGCCACATCGCTGAAAAGGTAATCAAATTACCTTTCAGTTGATGTATCACAATCCATATATCTCCAGATCAAACAATAAAGTAGTGAACTGAGAAATATCACATTCAAAAAAGAATAGGATAAATTGGTTTTGAAACCAAAAATCGACGGGTGCGAGGATATTCCTTCATAGTTCTTCGTACACTCATTATTGACGAGTAATTTTACTTTTTTGGCACGCTATATAAGTTTTATTCAAGATATCAATGGTATTGGGTCACTTAACTGAGAAAATAATAAACCCTTGTGTAAAATTTGCAGCGTTTTTTTTATTCGTTTATTCAAATCTACATACTCCAAAACGTAACTGTGAAATTTTCACGGGGGGTTGAAATTTTTTTTTTTGTTGGTCTATCACTAAGGTTTATTATTTGATTTTATAAAATAATAAACCAAAACAATGCACGCGATTACTTTTCGAATTTCTCAGAAAAAAAAATTATCGAATTTTGGAAGAGAATGGAGTGTATATTGAGCATTTATTTCAGATTGTATCCAAAGAAATACTTGATATTGATATTGTATTTTTGAGAAAATTGATGTAAGAAATGTAATCGTTGCATATCTCAGATAGTATGAATTTTAAGGTAGGTATTGGTGTTATTTCCACACCTACATAATTTTTCAAAGTAGGTTCCTTTATGGGTATGAAAAAACGCTTCAAATTCTACACAAGGGTTCATTATTTTCTCAGTTAAATAAACCAATACCATTGATATCTTGAATGAAGCTTATATTATTCATAACTCTTTGGTTTTTCACTCCAAAATTCGCAGTGTTCCTCTTTATAATTCAGGGACCACTGGTCGGAATCATCCGGGTGAAAATTTTTAGGTTGAGCAACGGTAATCAACGTTAAGAGTTTCATGAAAATTCGGTTTTCAAGAAATAATTTTTTTTTCCCTCGAACCCCCAATTTGGAGCACCGATTCTGCTGAAAAGCTTGGACGATCAGTCTCGAGTGACACACGATTTTTCCACCAAGTTTCGCAGATTTCGGATCAGTACTTTCAGAGAAACATGTACTTCATTCTTCAATGAGAATGCGCACTGTTAGTTATTTTTCCATTTTTCACTGCATTACGGTTTTTATTTGACCGAAAATTCTTGAATATAAAGAAGTGGCCATTGTGCATTCTTACAATTTTTTTCAACTATTTGCACCCGAAAAATTTTTCGAAAAAAATCGAATTATTATTATTATCATATGTGTTCGGTCTCAATTTATTTTCGTTGAGTACCAAGTTGGATATGTTAACTCTAAATTTCATTTGGAATTCACTTGATTTGCAGTTAAAAGGGAACTAATTTTCTTGAAAAAAATCTACAAAAGCACTGTAGTAAAGAATGTCCACCAAATGCATACATTAACTAACTGATGGAAATAATTGGCGATCTTATTATCATATTATTCTCATGAAATTTTGCACGAACCTTCAAGATGTCATTATTCAATCAAGTACTGGACGTCCATTCGATCCGATTAATATCTTTGGGAGAATTAGGGAAATAAAATTTCGAATGGAAACATCATGCGGATTTCACCCATTAATGAATTTGGCCCCCGAAATTAATTCCCAAAACTACACAAAAAATATCGAGTTTGTTCCTTTCGGAGTTTATTGTATTGATGATTGGTTTGGACCTCAATTACGAAGGTCGAATTCAAGAATGGGTTTAAACTTAACAAAGATTCTGAAATCCAGTAGGTACAAAATTACAACGTGGAGGTTCATGCAGAATTTCGGGATAATATGAAAAGATCACAGAACAGAATATTTGAAGATAAATCTTAGATTTTTTTCAAATTGTTTCAAGGATACGGTCATCACGGAATTTTAGGTAGGTTTGGACCTCAATTACGAAGGTCGAATTCAAGAATGGGTTTAAACTTAACAAAGATTCTGAAATCCAGTAGGTACAAAATTACAACGTGGAGGTTCATGCAGAATTTCGGGATAATATGAAAAGATCACAGAACAGAATATTTGAAGATAAATCTTAGATTTTTTTCAAATTGTTTCAAGGATACGGTCATCACGGAATTTTAGGATTTTCTTGAACTACAGAGTGAGCTAAATTGGACACATTCGGACGGAATACCAATTTCGATATTGTACACCAGAGTGAAGTAATAATTTTTGTTAGGTTGAGTTATGAAATTCCAAATAGCTACTGTTTTTCTCCGATCACTTCAGTCCCCTTGAAGAATTATTCAGCTGCGCTCCTGAAGAGGAAAGAAAAGGGAGACTGACAATGCCTGTTGCATTAATATATTTCGAAAAAATTTTTCATAAGATCGACCTCCAAGGCACAAGAGACGAGGAAGACAATCCTATTCAATTCGGATGATATTTAAAATCACTAAATAATAAATCATTCACAAGTTTAATGCCGCATTGATAGGAAGGCCGAGTTTGAAGATATGACATTTTCATTTCTGGTTTCAGAAATTGCAGCAGAGGATACCTTTAGGTCCAAATTCAATAAAAAACAATCACATTGATTCATATTTTTAATAAATTTTATTGACATATCTTTACACTCAATCTACAATAATAATAAATTTCTGAAAAGTACAAAATCTTAATGATACTATCACAAAAGTTTTTTTTGAAACAAAATTACAGTAATACTATAAATATATTATCCAAAATATTCACCAACTCTCATTATGAACATTCAACCCTATCAATTCATTTGTCAGTTCTGATAGAGGATGACATTAATTCTGATTGAAAATATATCACATTACATGAGCTAAACGAGCTTCATAATCGGATTTGTTTCCAATGGCTTGCTAGCGAACCTCCCCACACAAGTTCATACATATTATTGTCCCCCAACAAGGAGGATCACAACTAAACTTACATAACTATTTCAATTCTCGAGAGGTTCAAAGGCATTGTTAACAAACGAACAAATAATACTGAAGATGTAAATCTAATCTAGGACATGGATAGTTTCTATACAACAGCAGAAGTTGTTTGGTTAAACTCAGTTCATTATAACTAAATACTGATTAATTATTCATTGAAAATGTGTTGAAAATGTGAGTTCAAAGTAATAAAAATGATGAATCCACTTCCACAACTTGGATGAAGTGAATTAAAAATCACATGTGCATTGGTGAGATCGAGATCGATTAATATTATAGAGTTCTTCCACGAAACAAAAAGATGGAACAGAATGGTTTGAACATGAATGAACTGTGGAATTGGAGCAACATTCTTGTTTATTTCCACATATGAAATATCCGATCACTTGAAGTATAGTATAATATTAAGTTGAGTGTTTCACGATATTGAACATCAAGTTCTCAAGAGATTCCCAAAGGTATTCGATATAAGTGAAATACTAAAGTGAACTACTTTCTACATTGCATTTAAGTAGAAAATTTTACTTCAATGAGCGTACTTGATTGATCTATGGCTGAATTTTTAGAATTCATGGAGGAACTTTATAGTACATTCGATGTAAAATAGTAAATAATCAATCACAATTAACTTTTCTCGAAGAATTTCCGAAATGGATAGCGTCAATAACACATTATAACACTAGATATATTTCATTTATTCTTTTTATCGATATATTTCATTTCACCTATGGTCTCGTGTTTGTTGATATCATATTTCATGAATCTTAGCTATTCAAATTTTTCGTTTTGGTCCTCTGAATGACGAATCCACACGGGGAGAAAAGTTTATTGTGAACACGCATGGGTTCGAAATGTATGTATAAATCTACCTATCATAGTTTGTTCTCTTTATACAAAACTATTATCGTTGCTTCTCATTCGGTACAAATAATATAGCTCCGTCACGAACACTGCATTTGAACTTTCTCGGAGTAAGATCAGAATCACGTTTTTTGAAGAAAATCCCAGCCTTTATCAAAATCTGTATGCCAGCAAAATCAGAAATTTGGTGAATCCATCCAAAGAACGCGACCCAGATCGTAGAAAACCTGGAAAATTGAAGAGATTCCCATTCCCAAAATCCATCCCAAACATATCCCGCCTTATCGGCAAACCCCACCAATTTTCCAAGATTTCAATGGTATGATATCTAACAATTACAAATATAACTTATGGAAGGCATACAAAAGACAAAATGAAGCTTGAATTGATCGAGGTCCCTCGCAAGATACAATTTTTTTTTCCTGCAGATTGTTTCTGTGTTTATGAAATGTGATATTTTATTCAAATTGGAAAGACGAACATTTTTCAGGCTGAATATTCTGAACTTGTTGAGAAGTATCAACTCTCTCCTATTTAACCAGTTTCAAGATCTTATTTCGACTCAATTGTCTTATGAATGTCTTCCATCACTACGTTTACATAACATTTATATAATATAGAGAAATCTGGTTCTACCATAAATAATATTGAATATTTCATTGTTTAGACCAGAAATATCAAATCATAGGAAACCGATAGTGGAAATATCCAATTTCGAATTCATTGCAGATTTTTTAATTTTGATGAAAAATTTTCATTCACATATGAACACAAACTCGGACATAAATTGAATTCTGATGATGAAATCAAATGAAATAAGCTAAATATTAATGAACTTCCATCAATTTTCAATATTTCTTGATTTCATCAACGAAATTCCATACTTAATAATATCCGAAGGGTCTGAAAATGAATATATTTTTCTTTCTTACATCTTCTGACAAATTGAGTTCTCAAGCAATTCCATCCAAAGTAAACATCAATAATTCGATATAGTTTACAAATGAAGTTTTAATCAGAAAATCGGACATTCCCACGTATGAAAGACTACAGCTCAAGATCACATAAAATCACTCTCTACTTGTGGAGATGTACAATGATCCCCTTTTCAATAAATTAAGACGAGACATAAGGACACAAGGTGACAAGACAGATACAGGAAAAGACGCAAAATGACACGGCAAATATTGATGCATTTTTTTCAGTCTTATCGTCATCAGTTCAGCTTTTCTTATTCAGTGCTTTGTGTTCTATATAATTTTTTCTTACTTATGGTGTAAGCTGGACTTACCACAATTGTTCCGCCCCTAGTTAGGTTCCTGAAAAAAAAATTAAATGTATCAGGGAGAGATTCCATCGATTTATTCTTTTCTATACTAATTGGATAAGGTATAAAATGTGACGAGCTTGAACCCGAAATAGAAAAATTCGGAAAAAATTACGACTTTCTTTCTTCCGAACTTTCAGTGTAGAATCCGCACAAGGATACTACGGTAATGTTCGTTAATGGGAGAAATCAGCCGAACAGTTTCGGAGTTTAAGTCATTTGAATTTTTGAGGATATTTCCTTAATAATTCAGGAACTACTTGAGGAATCTGATTAAAACTTGGTTGTTAGTTGAAGTAAACTGACGCGCAATTTCTTTCATGGGATGGTATGGGTGAGTTAATACAGCAATTGTTTTTCAAGAACTTTGTATCAGATGAAATTTTACAGACCTTTAACCCTATATCTAAAAAAATGTATATAAGAATTTTGTGGATTTTTCCTTCGAATCGTTGAATTCTGAGATAACTCAAAAATACTGATCCAGTCATGATGAAACATGGTAACTAGTTGGGACATTTAAAAAAGCATTGACTTTAGGACTCGTTCAAATTCTAAGACTAGATCAACACAAAATTTTGCGCCTATTTACACGTTGATATCTTCAAGTGATTTATTCAATGTAATTGAATTTGTACTTCTTGATATATTGCAGAAATGACGTTAAAGTTCCAAATAACAATAATATTTGCCATTTTTTTTCTAATATCTCCGAAAGTGACTGATCGACTTGAAATTTTGAATATTGTTGTTTAATACTGACTCAAAGGTTTGTGCCACATTTGGTTGAAATCTATCCGGGAGACAAAAATATTGTCAACAAAAACTAGAAAAGCACTGACGTGAAGTCAGCAGCTTTTACGCGCTTGTTCACATTGCGAAATGGCTACTAAATGAAATATAAAAATTTTCAAAAAAAAAAAATTTTTTTTCTCAAATTTTTCCGAGGATAATTCTCCTTATTGATACTGTCCATCTTCCAACTAAATTTCATTTCGATCAGATGAATATTTTTCGAGTTATTGAAAAATCAAAATGGCTGTAACACAAAAACCATTCGGCAGATTTGGCCCATTAACGAACTTAACCGAGTTATTTAGGATCGAAACCTAACCTGAAAATTTCAAGACTCTAGGTATTTCCTTTCGGAAGTAACAACACAAACGGCCGTCCGGACGGACAGAATAAAATTTGACCACGGATTCTTGTTCAGGGAGTTCAACCAAATCGTTCAAGACCATTTTATTAGGCTCAAAATTCGAAAATTACAGACATCGTGACGAAATGATAACACGCTGTTACCTAGAACAAACGCGCAAAAAATCGAAAAATGTTCAATTGAATATTTTTTTGAATTCTCTAACAACTGGAACCACACGAAATTTTGCACTGACTTGCGCGTTGGTATTCCAAAACTATCCACTGAGTTTTCATTTGATCGAATCAGTTTTTTATGAGAAATATGGGGAAATAACCTAAAAATTACAAATGGGCCTAACTCCGAAACTTCACGACCGATTTCACCCATTAACGAACTCAACCGAGATATTTGGGCTCCAAAGCTAATCTGAAAATTTCAAGTCGCTATATAGGTCCTTTTTTTCGAAAGTAAGAGCAAATACGTAAGGACGGACGGCTGGACGGGCAGAATTAAATTTGACTAAGAATTCATCAGGGAGTCCAACCTAATCGTTTGAGATCATGATGGGCTCAAAATTTGAAAATTACAGACATTGTGACTGAACGATGACGCTCTGTTTCCCAGAACAAGCGCGTGAAATTGCTAATGCGAAATATGGTGTGATTTGAACAAATCGAAAAAACAATTTTAGGTTTTCAAAGATTTCAAACCTTTTAACTATATCATCCTCACAAAATTCTCCAATTATCAGTTCGACCCGATATTCACATTTCCGTAATCATTTGCTTGATTCATAATAGACATATCATTCAATTTATTAGTTTCCGGAAATTTTCCAGATATTCGTTGAAAAAATTTGTTTCTTCAATAACTATTCATCAGCTTGCATTAAAGTTGGACTCCACAAACGAACGCGGCCGCGGTAGCGATCTCGATAAACTCTAACACATGCATTTTCATGCTTATACGTGTTTCTGAGTTGATCGTGATCGCAACTGCGTCCTGATCTCCACTGCCGCCGCGTTGTTTTGTAGAGTCCTTTAGGGTTAGTGGTTCAAATTTTAGTTCGATCGGCTGAAGCATTTACTGAAATAACTCGAAAATGCTGACCTTCTCATGATCAAACTCGGTCAGTAATTGGTACAAACTGCTCCGCAAATTTGTGCACGATTTCGATTTTAAATTTTGCGATCTTCTGATCATATGGTCCATAAAAAATACTGTATGAACCTTCAACCTCTTATTATTCGAGTACTCGATTTGAATTCAATCCACTCTGTATTCTCGCCTCTCGGAAATAATGGAAAAATAATTTTTGTAATGGGAACGTCTGCGGAATCATTGGCTTACTGATTCGCGAATATTACCTTTGTAATTGAACTCCGAATCTGCTCTGCAATTATCAAGTCTCTTGATAGATTCTTTCGGTGGTTATTGTGTTCAAGATTGGCGGTTGGGCCAGCTGTAAACACAAACTTTCCGAAAGGAACGACTTATATACCCAATAATTATGAGGTAGGTTTGGGGCTCAATCACGAAGTTTAGATTCTCGAATGTGTAAAGTCCTCCAAATGATCCGAAGATGTACCCTTTCGAATTTTCGGAAATACAAATCACATCGAATTGAAATCCAGTATTTGATAGCTTAAAACTTCATGCAGAGTTTCGTGGGGACCAAATGAAAAAAAGATCGCCAAATCTTTCCATCAGGAAATAAATTCTGAAAGGTTTAAATGAGAAGAAGAGCACACAAATTACTTGCGAAAACCTAAACAAGGCCTTCGACTGCTTCTGTCATCGAATATTGTTCACTAGGCTCGAGCATTATGGTATAAGGGGATTACCCCTCAAAATTTTCGAATCATATCTGAGGGACCGTTGCCAGTTAGCCAAGGTGAATGAGGAGTGGCAGGAGAGGATGAAGATCCATGGTGGTGTGCCGCAAGGTTCGGTGTTTGGACCAATTTTGTTCCTCATTTATATAAACGATTAGCCTCTTAGTGTTCCCTGTGCCGTGGTTGCAAATTTTGGTGACGACTCTTCGTTTATCAATCAGACTGAAAATGAGAGCTTGGTGAGTGAGCAGACTGGAGTGGCTTTGGGGGCTGCTGCTGAGTGGTTCGAGGCAAATGGGTAACCTTTTCCTCCGCAGTGCGTGGAAAGGAGCTATCGATGGTATTCTTGGGATCTTCAACAAGATCTGAGACGGAATGAACATGTCGAAGCACTGAACGGGAAGCTGTCGAGGACCATTTACACCGTACATAGAATGATGCAGATTGGAAAAAAGGAATAGGCATTGGCTGCTTACTATGCCAACTTTCATAGCCCAGTCACATATGCAATTATAGTTTGCGGGAATAGTCCACATATTGAGAAGGACGAGAGGGTGTATTGCAGAAGAGGTGTGTGCGGATTGTGTGCGGCAGTAACAAAAGTGAAACCTGTAGGGGACTCTTCAAGAGGTTGAGAATGCTGACTGTCGCTGCTCTGTACATACTTGCGTGTTTTCTCTATGTGTACGACAACGTCAGCTTCAAGCAAAATGATTTTTTTTTCATGATTATGACACCAGGAGGAGAAATGAACGTTCCATCGCAGCAAACCGAATAAAGTTATGTCAGCATGGAATTAATCATATTCGTGTCGAATTGTACAACAGATTACGCAAAGATATTAAGTCTATTGGTGTGCGCTTTCAACTCAGGAGTCTGTTGCTGGAGAAAACTGTTAACACGGTGGAGGAGTTTTTGAATTGGCCGCATTTTTAATGTTTAGCTTTTGTTCGAGTTTTTCTAGTTTTCTGTTTTTTTCTTCAATTGACGTTGTGATAAATCTCAATAATTTTTGAGTAATAAATCTATCTATCTAAAGATGCGTTTAGCAGGGTCAATACGTGAATATCAACCTTTTTAGCAACGAATTTGGACAAGCACGTAAAGGCTGCTGACCTCACTCCAATGCTTTCCTAGCATTTTGTTATCTAACATCATGAATGAAAGCTGTACGAATTCACATCACGATATCGCACGACCGCAAGAACCAACGGCATCCGAAGAGGCTCACTCCATCAGTCAATCGCCATAAAACCCGAACCTAGGTCTCCGCGACTGTCTCCTTCCCCCACGAATCCATCACTGCCTCTAGCCGCCCCATTAATCCCGAGATCTCTCCAGTTTCAATGGAGGACATAAATAAATCTGTATACGTCGCATGGTCGGACCTAAATCTCTTTCAATCACGGCCGGATCATCGATTATTGATGAAATTTCATCCGAGGAGGAATCAGACACGTGACCTCATTTTCTCCGCGACGTCCAACCCCCTCTCCACCTTTCATCCTTTCAAGCTCGTTCATTTTCACGGTCGGTTGCCGGCGATGTGCGTGCGCGCTTAAAGGCTCACGCTATTATCCTAGGTAATGACACAATTAACTTTTTCAAGAGGAATCTAACAGGACGCGAAGGAAGCACGCGACGCCGCTGTTCGAACGCGAAGAAGTAGTTGAAGGTTCTTACGAGATGAGGTACTGCACACTTGGTTTTAGAGGAGACGGAATTTAATTTTCTCCTGAAAAAATATGAATGTTAAATTCGAGAGGAACTCTGACGTGGCTTTTGCGCACTTGTACATTAATCCAATGATTTATACTTTTGTACGAAGGAGTAGTGAAGGTTTGACATGGTGAGGTACCGAACACTTGGTTTCAGTAGGCACGGAATTGAAGTTTTCTTGAAGTAATATTGATGTTTAATTCAAGAAGAACTCTGTCGTGTCTTCTGTGCACTTGTACATTTTTTTAAATGATTTATAAAGGGTGATTCAAATTGCGCGGTTTTTCTAAGAAGAAATGAAATACAGATGGCGCACTGAATTCATCTGGGTATTTTGACATTTAAGAAGTGTTATGTATGACATTTATAAAAATGGCTTCGTACACGATGCAACAACGCGTTCAAATTGTTGAATTATTTCATGAAAATCAGCGTTCTGTGGAGAGTTTTTTTAGAAAATTACGTGAACTTTATGGTTTGCATAATCGTCCATCTCAAAGCACTATTGGTCGAATTATTAAAAAATTTCGTTCACAAGAAAATATTGATTTGGTTCGTGAAAGTGTTGCAGAAGAACCTCAAATGTCCATAAGACGACGTTCATACCAAGTTGGACTTAGTGGGCCCACAACATGGCGTATTTTACACAAGGACTCAGCTATCAAGGCATATTAGGTTAAAAAAAAACACAGGAACTAAAGCCAATAGATCATTTAAAACGTCGTTCGTTTGTCAATTTCATCAATGCACAACCAGCTGATTTTTCTCAAAAAATCATGTTTTCCTATGAGGCACATTTTCAACTTCGAATTATTCATGAGAAACCTACGCATCCTTAACGAGTCACTCTTTGGGGTGCATTATGGTCAGGTGATGTAATTGGACCTCACTTCTTTGAAAATGCTGCTGGTGAAGCTGTAACTGTCAATGGTGATCGATACCATCGGATGATCATCGAATTTTTGTGACCTGAATTAATGAATATTAATCTAGAGGACATTTGGTTTTAACAGGATGGCGCTACACCTCACTTTGCAAATGACACAATCGATTTATTGAGACAAAAATTTCCTGGACGAATAATCTACAGAAACGGTTATGTCCATTGGCCAACAAGATCATGTGAAGTAGTGAAGGTTCTTACGTGATGAGGTACCGGACATTCGATTAGACATGGAATTTTTTCTTCAAGAAAAATTAATGTTCAATTCGAGAAAAACCCTGATGTGGCTTCTGCGCGCTTGTACTCATTATTTTTCATTTGGTTTACAACACGTTATTTTACATATGCTTTATACTTTTTACGCACTTGTTTCTTGCCACTTATTTTCGTGGCTACTTCCGAGCCGAAAATGTTCTCAAACGGTTGGAGTCCCTGAAGAAGAATCCCTGGTCAAATTCAATTCTGTCCTATCGGCCCTCCGTATGTGCTCTAACTTAAAAAGAACATACCTATACCTAGAATCTTGAAATTTCTAGGGTGGATTGGAGCCTCAACATCTCGGGTAAGTGCGTCAATAGGGAAAATCCACCTAACGGTTTCAGAGTAATAGCCAGCTGAAATTTTGTTTCCTCAATACCGATCCTTATTCCTGAATCTATCGAAAAATGTGCGCTTAGGTGGAGAATGTGAAAATTAAGTTTGGAATACTCTTCAAGCTTAATTCGATGCCAATCTATGGTGGTACCCTTCTAAGATAAAATATTAGAGACCCCAGGCTGCTGGGGTCCCAAAAAGTTGTAAGAAAAAATTTCATCCATCCTTTGGGCCCCCAACAAATATCGATACAGGCCCGCTCGAAGGTCAGCTACACTACTGTATCGAGAGGTTATCAGACTGGCGCAAAAGTTTACATCATTTTTGCGCGCATGTTGTAGGGGGACAGCGTGCTATCCTTCTGTCCAAATGTCTGTAATTTTCGAAGATCGAACCGAAAATGGTCTTAAACGACTCAATAAAAAACATTTTTTGTAAAAATTTTTTTTTTTCTGAAACTTTTGTTCATATTCGATAAAAATTTCAGCTATACCTTGAACTCCATATTTCACAGCAGAGTACCAAATTTCAATTCGATACGGCTATCAATTTTGGAGAATTTGGGAATAAATATGTAGAATTTCGTAGTTTTCTTCTCGATATCGTTGTTTTTTTCGGTATAACTCAAGAAATACTGATTCAATTGTGATGAAACTTCGCAGCTAGTTCGAATATGTTAGAGGACAACATTGTACATCATTTCGTGATGATCGTGTTATTAGAACAATTTGAAAAAAAAAATTATTTTTTTTTATATTCAATATTCTGTGATCTTCTCATCATATTATCCTCATTAAGTTCTGAGTGAACCTTCAAACTTTCATTTTTCGATGAAGTACTGCATTTCAATTCGATCTAATCTGTATTTTTGGAAATATTGGGAAAATAAAATCTGGAATGGGTATATATCTGCGGAATCATTGGCTTAACGGCCGAACACAATAACTTACGCAAGAAACAACTTAGAAACTCGATATTTGTAGAGTGGGTTTGTGGCTCAATTACGATTGTCGAATTCGTGAATGGGTGATTTTGTAGATATCGCCATTCAAAATTTTTTTTCCTCAATATTTTCAAAAATACAGATTAGATCGAATTGAAATCCAGTAAATTATCGAAAAAATCTAGGAAAGCACTGCTGTGAAGGCAGCAGCTCTTGCGCGCATGTTCAAATTCGTTGCCAAAGCGGTCATCTCCATTGAACATGCGCGCAAAAGCTGCTGCCTTCACGGCAGTGCTTTTCTAGATTTTTTTTACACACTCCCACTCGCTCCATCTTACTGAAGGGCACTGACCCCAACTTCACCGTCAGATAATTTGACAACATTTCAGTAGAGGATATCCCGTACATATTCCTAGAATCTTCTATATAAATAAAAAAGGATCTATGGTCTATCGATATTTTGAACAAGCACTACGTTCAAACGACTGCACCAAATTGGATAATTTTTTTTTTGTTGTGTTCATTATTCTCAGGTCTAGGTTTGTATAACGGTTTATTTCCGAAAAAAATGCACGGAAAAAAGAACAAAGCCTTCCTTTTTCCTCCAACCATAGAACTCTATTAAACGTAAGTATGCAGTATTTGAGTACTTTGACACTTCGACGTTCGACACTTAGGTTGTTAGGTTACGGATTCTGCATTTACATAAACAAACCACCTGTGGTATTTGTTATTTACAGTAAAACGTGTTTCTTGAAAGTTTTTAATAGCATTGTGTTTGATATTAATCGTTGTGTTGTGTGTTTGTGCTACTCATTATCATTTATAAAAATGCCATCAATGAGGCGTCCAAATATTGGTCGGCGGACGCGTAACGCAAGACGACTTTCAAATCAGTGATTGGACAACAGAATGAGAGGCTCTCAAGCAAGATCTGTCTCAGCTTCGGATGAATCCATACTATCGATCTCAGGCGAGGTACAAGAAAATATAGTATCAAATGAAAACATCAACTTTGAACGTTTGGCATTTAGATATGATCCCACAGTCGATTATGCTGGCAATATAATGTTTCATTTCGGAACCATGAGCATTATTTGTCAATATTGCAATGCTCTGAGATATCCAAACGAACCCCCAGGATTATGTTGTTTGAACGGAAAAATCAAACTGCCACAACTGACAAATCCACCAGAACCTGTGAATTCGTTACTTTCAGGACAAGAACCTCTATCAAAACATTTTCTGCAGAATATTCAGCATTACAATAGTGTGTTCCAAATGACATCTTTTGGTTCAAACATAATTGAGGAACGAGGTTTCAACCCAACTTTTAAGGTATTTCATTTTCTATATCAAACAAACATTTCACACATTGATTATAACATTACCTGCAAACATGAAAATTCTGTTAAGACTCATTAACGAAACTTTTCTAATTTTTTTCAACAGATTCAAGGACTAATTCAACATCGTGCAGGAGCATTGTTACCACCTGTTGATGGTGAATACAAATTTTTCAGATTTATTTCCTTGGAAATTCTGAGAATGAAGTAAATCAACGTTGTGCCATCAATCGTGCAGCAAGACGAGAAATCATCGTGCAATTGCAACAACTTTTGCATGAACATAATCAATTGGTACAATTGTTCAAAACAGCCTTAGAAATGATGCCATCAGGCGAACATAAATTAGTAATCAGAGCAGATAAAAGGCCAGCAGGAGAACATGAGAGACGTTTCAATGCACCAACGTTAAATGAAGTTGCTATTGTGGTAGTTGGAGAAAATATGGAGTCTCGCGACATTGTAATTCAACGACGTGATGGTGGCAACCTCAGACGTATCAGTGAAACACATCGTATGTATGATGCTTTACAATATCCACTAATATTCTGCCGGGGAGAAGATGGCTACCATTTTATGATCAAAATGATTAACCCAGTGACTGGTAAGTATTGATAAGTCATGTTATGAAAGAATATAGTAAGAATGCATTTCAATAAGACATCTTCAGAGAATAACGTCCTCAGATTTGTGCACCCTGTATTATTTTCTACTATATTCTCATAGTTTTTACCACCAATTCGTCAGAGTAATGTTGTTTCAAAAATTCTATGTTTCAATTCTTTATTAATGTTGATTATTTTCTTACAGGTGAGGAAACAAACAAGAAGGTCAGCTCCATGAATTTTTATGCATATCGTTTCATGATTCGTCAAAACGAGGACAACCATATTTTGAAATGCCGCCGATTGTTCCATCAGTTCGCCGTTGATATGTATGTCAAAATTGAAAAGGAACGTCTAACATATAAACGTTTGAATCAAAGAAAGTTGCGTTCAGAAGATTATATTCATTTGCGCGATGCCATGAACGCAGATGGAAATGGAAATAATGTCGGTCGACTTACTATTTTACCAGCAACATATGTGGGAAGCCCCAGACACATGCACGAATATGCGCAAGATGCAATGACTTACGTGCGTCATTATGGTCGACCAGATTTGTTTATTACTTTCACGTGCAACCCAAAATGGTTCGAAGTCACTGATTTGCTATTGCCTGGTCAGTCATCCAGTGATCGTCATGACATCACAGCATGAGTATTCAAGCAAAAACTCAAAGCGCTAATTGATTTCATTGTAAGATATCATGTTTTTGGAGATGTACGATGTTGGATGTATTCGGTAGAGTGGCAAAAAAGGGGGTTGCCTCATGCTCACATTCTCCTGTGGATGGCTGAAAAAATCAGACCCAATGAAATCGACTCAATCATCAGTGCAGAAATTCCTGATCCAGATGTAGATCCAGAATTGCATGAAATAGTGATACAAAACATGATACATGGACCATGTGGTGAACACAATCGTGAATCACCATGTATGATCGACAACAAATGCTCCAAGCGTTATCCACGTACTTTATTGGCAGAGACAATAACAGGTAATGATGGTTACCCCCTGTACCGTCGTCGCTCTGTTGAAGATGGCGGTAGAACAATAACGTTGAAAGTTAGAAATAAGGATGTTGTAGTCAACAATACCTGGGTTGTTCCATATTCGCCGCTGCTGTCAAAAACATTCAAGGCACATTGCAATGTTGAGTACTGTAATTCGGTGAAATCTATTAAATATGTTTGCAAGTACGTCACGAAAGGCAGCGACATGGCTGTTTTTGGTATTACAGCTCCAAATAGTAACGATGAGGTGTCACAATATCAGATGGGAAGATATGTTAGTAGTAATCTATTTGGAGAATTTCTTCATTTGCCATACATGAACGTTATTCCACTGTAGTTCATTTAGCCGCCCATTTAGAGAATAGACAATGAGTTTATTTCACCAGCCACAACGTTGGCAAGCTTTTTTGAGTCATGCATAAGAGATTCATTTGCAAGAACATTGCTTTACTCAGAAATACAAAAATACTTCACTTGGAATGTATCATCCAAAAAATTCCAACTGGGATACGTGAATGTATATTCAACCAATGCATTGGAGCGCATTTACACAATTCACCCGAGCAATGTAGAATGTTTTTACTTGCGTTTATTATTGCTGAATGTTCGTGGACCAACTTCCTTCGAAGATTTGCGAACCATCGATGGTGAAATATGCGCAACATATCGAGAAGCCTGTCAATGTTTACATTTATTAGAGGATGATATACTTTAGGATCATACACTATCCGATGCTGTTATTTCTTCTACTTCATATCAAATACTGTCACTTTTTGCCATCATAATTTCAACATGCTATCCATCGAGCCCTCATCATTTGTGGACAAATACACAGACCATATGGCTGAAGACATTTTGCATCGAGTACGATCAACAACAGCAATTCCAGAACTAGAAATTAGTGGTGAGATACATAATGTATGAATTGTGTACATAATTTGCAGCTGAAAGTTGGCTCAGTAATTATCATGCTACGCAACCTTAATCAGCCAAAATTGTGTAACGGAACTAGACTTTCTGTTAAAAGAGTTTTTACAAACTTGATAGAAGGTACTATTATCATAGGAAAGTTCAAAGGTGAGGATGTCCTTATTCCGAGGATTCCACTAATGCCATCTGGTTTTCCTAATGAATTTAAGCGTGTCCAGTTTCCAGTGCGACCTCCAATTGCAATGACAATAAATAAATCACAAAGTTAATCGTTACAAGTTTGTGGAATATACCTTGAATTGACCATTTTTTCGCATGGGCAGTTGTATATCCCTGCTCAAGAGTTGGTAATCCATCTGCTCTATTTGTTTTCCGTCAAGAAGGAAAAACCAAAAATATTGTACACAATAGGGCATCGCAATAAATTATAATTTAGACATTTGGGTGTTTTTTTCACTACATAATATATTTTATCTTAGTGTTTTTCTTAAGTTACACCTCCCGTGCGAAGCCGGGCCGGGCAGCTAGTATAGAATAAAACGATGTGTCAGAGCTTTAATCCGCTTTATACGGTACGTAGGAAACTATGTCAGACAACACAGCTGCATCTAAGATATAGGTATTCATTTGATCAATTCCAAATACTGCAGTTTTTGTACTGTTCAGAACATTAATTATATCCTTCTCAGTTGTCGATGCGAAAGTGAAATCTCATTTATTCCAGGAAATGTGCCATCATTAGCGAAATGTATGCTGTTCGTCGAGGTACATTATTCACAACGGAGATGACAAAATAATTATTTATCTCCTCAACATAAACCGAGTCAGGGAGAATGAAGTAGGTGCCTTAATGTCTGTTTAATTAATAGCTCGATTCCACTGCGAAGCTGAAACCTTAATTTTACTGAATTTCTTTCACATATGATATCTTAGGTTGTATAATATTTCAGCTGTCAGTGGATATCATACTGAACTAGGTTCGGTAATATCGTATTCAAAGCTCTCTAAACACTTAAGTGATATGATCCTTGAAGGAAAATATTTAGCATTCCTTTAGTTGTTCGTTAAGTGTATGAATTACAAATTACAATATGTTACACCACCGTAGAACTGATATCGTTCGCTGATTTTTATTGAACATATGAACTATGTTCGTTACCAGAATGTTTAGTAGATAAGACTGTTGTTGAATTACATCTGGGATATAGTGTGGGTTTGCGTTCATGAAGTCTTTCAACCATTGTACCTCCCTGAGTAATTTTTAACGACTTGAAGTCTATGCATAACCTTGAAACCGTTGGATTTGAGTCATTTGCAAAAACGATAAAGCATAGAATATTCTGTTCAACCTGGATTGATTTCTAACAAAGCAGAAGCGAACAGGGGGCCGATTCTTGAATCTCGATCAAGAATTGAAGAGTATGACAATTTGTCATATGTTTATGTCGATTTTCTAAGTTTTCACGAGCATCCGCAAAATTCGTGAGAGTTCTATTCGCCATTTCGACTATGTTTTCAAGCAAATACTCAAGAAATAGACTGAATGCAAGATATCGAGAAATTTCAAATCCGAATATTAACATAACCTTATCACCGTTTCCTTCGACTTAGCAACGAGTGCGACGGAGTATAGGAGATATTATAACATTCGATTGTCGAGTGACATTCGATTTCATGCGCAGGTAATGTCTCGTTGTTGTTTACATTTAACTTAGAAAATCGACGCGAACATATGTCAATTGTCATACTCTTCAATTCTTGATTGACATTCAAGAATCGGCCCCCTAATCTTACATTTTCCTTACCCCCACTCCACTACACTCATGAGCAGTGACAGGGGGAAGGAAGTGAAGAAAAGTGTAGAACAAAAATTACAGCTGAATTTTGAATTTAAAATGCATATACTAGAAACTAGTAAAACTCAATATTCTTTGAGATTGGTATGGACTGTATGGAATATAATTCAGAACAGGAAGTGTTTTCAACGTCGTCAAATATTACTCAGTCCTTCTGTACGCTCAGTAAGCACTGTAAATTTCGAAAGAAATGATCGAGAATTTGGAATTTGAAGAAAGTTTGCGCAACCAAATGCGCCGGTTAGGTTCTTCGTTATTGAACGGATTCTGCCCGATATTTTCGGAATTTCAAACATCTCCAATTTTGTTCGGAAACTCAAATTCTGATCAGATCGTATTGAAAATAACTGAGTAATAGTGAAATACCGATACGAAGGCTGGTGCAGATTTCATACAAACAAATTGAACAAACTTCTGGGAAATCCGCTAAACTACCAAATCACTGAAGAACATCAAGAAATACTTCTGGAAAACGTATAGATTTTTTTCGGGTATATTTTGGATATTGCTAAAAGGATAGGTGACATTAGAAAATGTTAGTTTAATTTATTGATAGAAAAAGAATCGTTCATTTGAAAAAATGTGAATTTTATGTAAATAGTTACTGCGATGGAGGTTGTAAAATTAGTGCCTAAAATGACTTCCATTACTTCCTTGCACTTTTTAAACAGGGTAAGTCTTTGAGTTGTACATTAATTTCAACCATAGGTTCGTCTCATTGATTAAAATACCTTTTTCATCAACCATTTTTCCATGTTCGGCTCGGTGGAATTTCTCAGAAAAATCATTTTTTCTCATTCGATATGGTTATTTCGAATTGAATGTGTTCTGATTTGATTTCTATAAATAAGACAGACCTTTTTCAGTAATAACTTTTAGCCTACTTCAAACGGTTTCCTAGTAATAGACTCGCCGGTTCATAAATCTATTAGAAATTGGCGTGAAGAATGCAGATGAAGTTCATCTCAAGTAAGAATCCTCAATCATTTCAGCATACTTAGTTATTCTTAATAATTTACCCTAAAAACCGATAGTTGACGTTGAATGTTATAAAATCTGGTACAATTTCGAGGAATTTCTTCATTTTTATAGATCCGCCCCTGAGCTAGTAATGGCCTGAAATATAGCTACACCCACGTTCATCCGGACCACTAAATACACAGTTATTTCCCTGTCTTGTGAACAGAGCATTAGCAATAGAGACTAGGAATCAATTTTTATGGACCGGACTTTCCATAGAAGTTGTAGAGTTCACTTAATGTGTTTATAGATTAGTTTGATGATTTCATATAATTGAGTTATAAATCTGGTGAAAATGAGGATATTTACGGAATTTTCGATATGAGAATGGGCGAGGATAAAATTGTGTATAATCTTATGGTGGAAACAATTGAATATTGCAAAAAGTACCAAATGATAATAATTAAATGAATAAATAGGTTTCTTTGGATTTCGAACAGTCGATTGGTTATTCTGTAAAACAGATCACAGTCAGAGATACCTGTGGTGAACTTTCAAACAAAGTCCAGGTATGTTATAGCACATTGGGGCTCATTGGGAAAAATTCAAATACTTATAACTTTCAAGCTGTGTCGAATCTGGAAAAATGGCTAGGGAAAAATGTGTTCTATTCGATGGGAGGAATCAGTGGTTGGAACTAATGTGAAACTTAAAGACTCGCCCTCTGTAAAGCTAAAAAGGTTCAGAAAATAAACGAAATAATCGAATCATAAACGCACGAATTAATTTTTATGTTTTTTAGTCAATCAGGAATGTAGTTTTATAGTTGCAAAAATGATGACTTTTGCAAGGATATTTAATTCTGAGAAATAATATCAACTACCTCCTCTCGAAAAATATTTTTTTTTTGCGTTGAAAAGAGTTGAATTATATCGAAATGTTGATTTTGAATTATGTCATGCTAGTCGTAAAATATAGAAAATAAATTGAACAGAGTTCCAACAAAATCAATGGAAATCCGAAGCAAACATGTATCTAAAATTATAAACAGGACCTGGTACGATAGATTCGCTATACAGCGACTATAAACTAAATGTAGCGCATATGCTCAATACAGCGTACATGCGTTTCAAAACACAATAACTCTTAGTGAGTTGTTACCCTGACATACACCGGTGCCATCCCGCCTACATAATATAATAGGTAGATCCTATTCACATCATATTGATCCAAATCAGCAAGTCTTCACCTGTTTTATCAAGGAAACATGTTTCAGTTTCTCCTATAATGCAGAATCCTCGGCCGGTCATGCTTCGAGAACCTCTCAAAATGTTCCGGCAACAAACTTTAATTCAATGGCGCTATACGAGTACCGAAAGATTTCATATTGGATAGAATGACGAAAAACCTAGAAAAGCACTGACGTGAAGGCAGCAGCTTTTGCGCGCATGTTCATTTTTGGTGATATCCGTTGAACATGGACGCAAAAGCTGCTGACTTCACGTCAGTGCTTTTTTAGGTTTTTCTCGATGAATTACTGGATTTCAATTCGATCTAATCTGTATTTTTGGGAATATGTGGAAAATAAAATTTCGAATGGTTATAACTACAAAATCATTGGGCGGATTTTTTGACCATTCACGAATTCGACCATCATAATTAAGTCCCAAACCTACTCTACAAATATCGAATTTCTAAGTTGTTTCTTACGAAAGTTATTGTGTTAACGGTCGGTCGTAAGGCCGATGATTCCGCAGATATACCCCTTCAAAATTTTATTTTCCCAATATTTCCAAATATACAGATTAGATCGAATTGAAATACAGTACTTTATGGAAAAATGATAGTTCGAAGATGCATAGAGATTTTAATGGGGATAATATTTTAAGAAGATCACGGAATATTGAATATTTGAAAAAAAAAGTTGATTTTTTTTATCAAATTGTTCTAATTACACGATTGTCACGAAATTTCGCACAAAGTTGTCCTGCAGAACCTCCAAACTAGCAGCAAAGTTTCATCATGATTGAATCAGTATTTCTTGAGTTATACCGAAAAAAACAACGATATCGAGAAGAAAACCACGAAATTTCACATATTTTTTCGGAATATCTCCAAAACTATTATCAACATCGAATTGAAATTTGGTATACTGCTGTTGAATATGAAGCTTAAGATATGAGCAGAATTGTTTCCGAATACGATTCAGTTCGTGAAAAAAATTTTTTTCTGAAGAAATTCTGTAAAAAATTTTTTTTCGAATTAAGTTGCGCGTGGTTATGCTTCAACCATCTGCCAAGTTCCAATCCAATCGCTCCAGTGGTTCCTGAAATATCAGGGAAATAACCTCAACACTTCAAATGGCTATAACTCCGAAACCATTCGGCCGATTTGTCCCATTAACGAACTTAAACGGCGCATTCCATTGCTCGACCTAACCTGAGAGTAAGAAGTCGCTAGCTGGCTCCGTTCGACAGTTATCGTGTCGTCGGCTGGATGGACGGCCGGCCGGCCGGACAGAATCGATTTTGACACCGGATTCGTCATCAGTGAATCGAACCTAGTCGTTTGAGACCCTTTTCGGGAAAAAATTCGAAAATTACAGACATTAAAATTGATTCCCTTTGGCGTCAAACAACTAAAATTGTCATAGGGTGACAATTCTTTAGAAATCGTTCGCGTATCGGCAAAAATTTTTAGCAGTTTGACGCTGAAGTGGAACGATTTTTTATTTTTCAAGCGAAAACTATGCGCCAAACGAGGTGAAATCAATGTATCAAATTTGTTCGGAGATCAATGAGAATTTGAAAAATAATTTTAATTTAGAAAAAAGCATTGTCGTACCATTTTATTCTCTCCAATAATATTCGATGCGGAATATACATCAGAAAATGTATCTTGATGCAGTAAACACGTGTACCTAATTCCATAGAAATATCTGCAGTTGCATCATGTGGTTATGAAAAAAAGTTTTTTTTCTGGGAATTAGCGCGTTAACGACATACGTCCATATGGAGTTTTCACTGCAAATGGCAACAAGAAACATGCCAATATTAAGGTTTATTCATTACGTTATATTTGAAATTAACAGCTTTTTGCTTTTAGTATCTTGTTTTTGGAGGCAAGTGTGGTCTGAAGCTTACTTATCATATCAATCAGCGTTCAATATTTCAATTTATCCTATGCAGAAATATTTCAATCGAAATGACAAATGTACCATATCGGTTCCATTACAGTTTCAAGTTCTACTGAAAGAGTTTAAACTAGTGAAGGCCGTCATTTAAGCCTAGCGAAAGATATTTGGACCGAACAATCGAGATGCCAGTGCAAATATCCTAATTCAGCGCGAGGAAATATTCTATAGTCGCAAAATGGCGCAGGAGTCGGGCTCGATTCTCTACTGCGTCTATTTCGATAATTTTTTCGAAATACTCGGAATCATCGATAGATCACATTCTCTTATTGACTTATTAACTATATCTTCGAACTTCCCCCAAAGAAGTCGAAGTGTCGACCGAATTTTTCCGTTTCGACTTAAACCTCACCACGACTCCCACCTCACTATTCAATTAGTATAATAAAGAACTGTACTCCATTCACTTTTATAAACTATCAGGGTTGGCCATGAAATTCTGACACATTTCAGCGGGTATATTTTGCAAATGTTAGGTTATAGTCATTTTCCTGTCAGATAACAACACAAAGTTGTCCTCTCTACATAGTGGTCGTGGTAATTACGTATTTTTCAACATGTGAATTCACTTTGAGAAAACAATGAATTTGAGAAAACATATGTGAATTCAATAATTCCAAAGACCTGGCGAATGTTGATAAAACTTGTTTCTCTATTAACACTGGGAACATTCCACATACATAAACATAGTTGGAAGATTCAGTTATGCTATTTTCTTATACGGAAATCAACAATCGAGTGTGGAAATTTTACTGAAAAATCCGTTACTTTGGGATAGTTTATTCGAAGAAAAAATAAAAGTACTCGAATAACCCTGCAGTTAAACTTCCAAACGAACAGACAAACCTATAGCACTCCCCACTTTTCGAACATCTCAAGAAATAAGTCTACAGAAGACATTCAACTACCTTGTTGCACAACTTGAAATACTTCAGTATGAAAATGTACTAATATTACAAAACCTGTGCTACCTTTAAAGAACTAACTCAATTTGAAAAGTCCTTGGGAATCTATGTGAACGATACATTGAGTTTCCACTCACATTTGTCGAAAATGTTGGATAGCTTGTGATAGATTATTGATTCCAAATTATCAATTATCAATTATCAAATTATCAGAGTTACTGTCAGAAAAAGCAGATTTCAATTCTTCCCGATACTTTATCTCTGCTTCTTTAAAACTACCTTCGGCATTTTTAGTTTCCAAGCGTGATGATTATGTTGAGAGTGAGAGTAAAAATTGGCATTGCCATTTGGCAACGTCGCTAAGACTTATTTCGACATTGCCGATATTTCATGAGTGCCAACCTGCGTCAGTGTGAAATAAAAAAACTTGATAGACCTAAATAATGGCAAACCGGGATAGTTTATAAAAGTGAATGGAGTATACATAGGATCATACGTTCAGAAAACATATTATGTTATTGAAACTCTGATATTGTGAAGTTGCGACAATAAACGATCGCACCGTTAGATTCATCATAAAAGAGTCGTGTTAAAATGAGCCCTTGCAATGAACCCTGAAAATACTGAAAAAATGCAGGATATAATCGGTTTTGACCGTGATGATATTCACAAAATTTAGGTCACAGACATAGATATCCGTTTTCACCAATATACGACAAAAATAGTACCTAACATTCACCGGTGTCCAATACGGTGGAGCCTGTACAATTTGCACATTTCTCCTCATGGGAAGTCTATTCCTCAAGAAATTCCCAATTTATTTGACCATCGAAGCTGTTTCTTTCCATTCGAGTCTCGAGTCGCCGCTTAGACGAATTGCCGGATATCCTTCCATCCCTTCGAAAGAATTCCGGGGAGAATTAATTCACACGTTCGTACAGAGAGGTCGTCCTGCGACGCTCACGGTCCGTAGATTGAACGTGATTAAATAGTTAATGTGACGAGGGACGACGGAACCCACTCCAGGTTAGTTTGCAGGCGTATAAATTCGAGTGTCGCTAACAGGTTCGATTTAATTTCCCGTTCCGTTTCGATTCAAGGTGGTAATAATGCGTTATTATCATGCATCGAATGACGTCGTCTGAACACTGCTTTACCCATGTTACTGCAGCGTTTATTCGAGGCTGAAAGTGAACATACAGGATGCTAGTTCATTGGAGGTACAATCAGAGAGATAGGGATTCTTTGGATTCTATCAAAACTGAAAATGTCATAGAAAGGGGTCCGAGAACGCTTCGTACAAAAACTATATTATGTCGAACTTGAAATGTTTTCGAGGTTTTTGCGAGCATTTTCTTGGGAACGGCGTGCTATCGTTTTATCCAAATTATAAGCGGATATTTCTCCAGACGAGTAGTTTGGACTCACTGATGACGAATCTGGTGTCAAAATTCCTCTGTAGACACGGCCAACTAGTTTGAAAACGCAGATGTTCAACTTCGAGCAGAATTTCATGATGATCATGTCATTGGAGCACTTTGAAATGGAATCATAAACATTTTGTGTCAATTATTCTATATTCTGCAATCCCCTAGTCATCTATGCCATAGAAATTCTGCGCGAACCTGCATTTTCCCAATATTGCTGAAAATACAGTTTGAAATACAGGAATTGACTGAAAAATGACAGGTCGAAGGTTCGTGCTAAATTTTGTGAGAATAATATGAAAAGACCACCAAATATTTCCATCAAATAGTAAGTATCGGTTTGGTGGGGTCAATACGTGAAAAGATGACCGCTTTGTCAACGAATTTGAACATATGCGCGAAAGCTCCTGACTTTGCTTTTCAAGAATTAATCATAATTAATCGTAATTATTTAGATTCGACTGATCTTTGGCAAAGATAATTGCACTTCATTTGTTTATCATGGTCAATTAAGTGTGAATATCATCAAAGTGAGTTCTTCACTGAAACAAACACTTTTCCTTTTGAACTTTTCGGTGGTATGTTTCGGTAGTACTTCGAAATTGAAACAAAATAATCACTACTCCTCGCAAAAACTCTTCGACCTATTGCGATTTTGTCGCATCTGTTACATTTCTCATTTCTTGAGAGAAAAACTATATCAGTAAATAAGGAAAAGTGTTTCACACAATCAGTATCAGTTACGAAAAGTTCTAGAAAAGCACTGAAGTGACATCAGCAGCTTTTGCGCGCATTTAATTCATTTTTACGCGATTGTTCTGGGGAACAGCGCGTTATCATTTCGTCACATGTCTGTAATTTTGAAGTTTGAGCCGAAAATGGTCTTAATCGATTGGGTTGAACTTCCTGAAGAAGAATCCTTGGTCAAATTCAATTTTGTCCGTCCGCCGACCGCCCGTATGTGCTCTTACTTTCGAAAGAAAGGACCTAGGGTCTTGAAATTTTCAGGTTAGGTTTTGATCCTGAATATCCCGGTTAAGTTAGTTAATGGGCCAAATCTGCCAAATGGTTTTGGTGTTACAGCCAGTTGAAATTTTGTTTTTTCAATAACTCGAAACATATTCATCTGATCGAAATGAAACTTGGTTGCAAGATCATCAGTGTCAATAAGAAGAATTATCCATGGAAAAATTTCAAAAACATTTTTTTTTCTGAAAATTTACATATTTTATTTGAATTTCACTGAAATTTCCAAGTCGCCATTTCACAATGTGAACAGGCGCGTAAAAGCTACTGACTTCACGTCAGTTCTTTTCAAGGTTTTTCCATATGTGAAATGTAAAATATTGGTCAGCATTTTCTATTGCATATAGCTTTCTGCGTAATTATCAGTTGATAATATACACAGACATGTTTTGTTTTCACTTTATGAATTAACATCTGGGAATTGCGTCGATTAATTATAATGCTCCTTACTGAGACTTTTTCAGTTCTATTCGCAACTACTGCTAAGCGATACGCCCTCTGGCGATAGAAATTCGAACACTTCCAAGCTAGTAGTTTTTCGACGTGCCTGTTATTCTAACGTAATTTGCTTACTTTTGGAGTTCATTTTCGAGCTTTTGTGTTGTTCTCCGAGTTGAAATTTTGGTATACCGAAAGTGTTTGTAATATTCATCAATCGATTTCTTTCTTTCCGATTAAAATTTTCGATTATATTAATTCGAAATGGCATTCTTCAGAAATGACTATTGTGTGCCTCAATTCAATGGTTTTCATGGTCAAAGAAGAAAGGATCATCTAGTGCCTCTAGTTTTAATTTTTTCCAAAGCCAAATGAAAGAAAAGTTAATTTGGAAACAGCGTTTGGCAGATAACTCAATGATAGAAGAAAGGCTTTAGAAATTGAAGATTGGAAAACAGGTCACGAAATACATGAAAGTATGTTCACTGCATTTCTCTAAAGATGTTTATTTACAATGTATTCATTTCGAAACAACTTCATGTCATGATAATTTTAGGTGTAAATGAAAATAAGAGAATTTTGAAGAAAAATGCTGCAGAGAAACTACCGAGCACTTCTGCAGCTACCTAATTCACATACAACACAAAATCATATTCTGAAGGAGTGATCTGGTTGAAAACCTGACAAAAACTAGATATATTGTTAGAGTTGATAATAGCTGAAATTATTCATATAAATACATTAATACTTTTCATTTCTATATATGGGTAGGTTGAACCAGCTGTGACATTTTTCACTTTGTATGTGTATCTTGAGCTGCTGTAATATAAAAATGAAATCAATTATATGTCTATCTGTTTCCTTTTCTTGAGAAATACGATGCAAAAGAACTAGAGCAGAAAATCTGTTTTCATTTTATTGATTCACTCGTTTGTCAACAAAGAACAAGTCATATCATTTGGACTGATTCTAGATTTACCACATAATATAGCCTGAATTCAGCACTTCTTTACATAAATAAGAGTCCTTAAATTACTCATTGAGGTGCCTATTTTTCCAGAAATTCACGTTCACTTAGATATTGGTTCATTTTGATCCACCAAGCAACATAGACTAAAATAACACTGAAATTATCCTCCAGGAACGATTTAAAGTACGATTTTATATCGTGATCCAAACGAAAAGTTCCTTCTCACGAAATCTTACACAAAATTATAATAATTTCTTTAAATATTCAAGCTCTGCTGAATAAATATTCGTTCTCCACCACATTTCTAAGGTTTGTTTACATAAAACTACTAGCTTGGACAGGTTCCAAATTTATCCGTTAGGGCGCTGGCATCTTCGCAGAAGTTCCCAATAATCATTTTCAGGCAGTGCCTATCGCGCACCATAACTGTGTGCTGATTCAAACGCGTTCAAAAGCGGAGGGGTTCAAGTACAGTGATGCTAAGGGCCATACTCCCTATGTGAAAGACAAACGGGAGCGACATGTGTGGGTAATGCAGGGAGACGTACGTAGACGCTTGTGGCGGGATCAAGCTACAAGAAGGACTTGTTTGAGCACTGAGAAGACATCATATGTAATTAAATATTCAATGTAATGAGAGGAGACACAACCCACTCTAGTTGAGTTAGGAATCATACGAATTCGAATAACGCTAACAAGATACGAATTAATTTTCCTTTCTTCTGTTGATCAAAGTAGTCAGAGTGCGTTGAATGAAGTCATAACATAACTCAACCCACACTATCGCCACATGAATGCTTCGTTTAGAGTTCATTCTCATAGATACAAGTCGTTTCAAGGGACTTTACTTCAAGATGAAGTTTTTCCCGATTATCCGAGATTGAATATAGTTATTTATGTATCAAGGGAGTTATGAGGATGTTAATTACCGAGGGCAACAGATTTCAATCCCGAAGGACGTCAGTCCCGAGGGATTGTAAGTTGCCCGAGGTTGTTAACATTCAATAACTCACGTGCTAGATAACTGATTTTATTTTATACTAATGAAATATGAAAACCGAATATTTGTCAAATTTATTTATTCGTGTAAATGAATGACAAAGATTCAAGGCGATTTGTTGCAACAGGCTAAGAAAGCTCGTGCCATACCACTAAAGTCGGAACCAAAGTATAAATTTAAAAAAAATATGACAAATCGCAGAAGTGGCTGAAAGTAAGCCGTTTTAAAACAAAAAATTTGAGTGAAAGTATGATGTTGATTTACTTTCAAGACATGGTATGTATTAATTCTTCTACATTCTAGTCAAATTTAATTGATTTATTTTTCTTACAGCCTGAAGTGGTCAATATCAATATAAATTATGAGAATTCATAATGATACAAATGGGAGTGAGTTCCACGAACTGGAAAATTCGACAATTGTCGGTTTGTTTTTGTAAATACATTAGAGGGAGTTGAAGATTTATAACTCCCAAGGGAGCCATGTTTATAGTTAGAGTAACTGAGGCTTTATCTTTATAATATGTATCAATATGAAATAAAGGAATTAACTGTCCATTTCATTCCGTTAGAGTAAAGTTCGCAATTTTCTATCAAGAAAGGCTGAGAACAATAAAATTGTTCGCATGCACTATAAAGTGGGAGACTAGAATTATAAAATCTATTTGTTCAACGTTCAGTAGGCATCACATGGTCCCTCTTGAATTCATTGGGCCACTTCAGTGTCAACTGAAAGTGTGATTAAAGATATTTTTGAAATTGCTTGAAAATGGAGGGAACTGGAGAGTAGGTACCTGTATTTCCTCCCTTATAATTCACACACAAAAATAAAGCGAAGGAATTGACCGTTAGACCACAATCACACTAAAATAATGTCAGCTTAAGTGTATAATGAGACAGGTATCGCACTGGCACATCACAAAATAGCACAGCACAATTGGAACTATCGTTATGTCAGCCAATAATGGTATAAACATTGCATAAGATCTACATTATTCCGAAAATGCTGTGATTCATTACATAGACAATAATGGCCCATCGTGAATACAACAACTTCCGAAAGAATCATCATAGACTATAGAAATTTTTAGAGCAGATTTGGAGCATAATATGGAAGGTGGTATACGTAAATGGATAGACTCCACTTCATGTTTTTTGGAGACACTACCAACATGACTGACGTAAACGCAATAATTTTCTGAAGAAGCAGATTAAAAAACCAATATTTATAGAGTAGATTTGGACCTCAATTAAGAAGGCTAAATTCGTGAATGGGTAAAATCCACTCAATGATTCGGCAGATATATTCATTCATTTTTTTTTCTTATATTTCCAAACCACACAAACATTGTGGCATCAAGGAAATAAAAAAAATCAACCTAAAGATTCGAAAAAAGTATAACAGGTTTGGATCTTAATACCAAAGTGAGAGTAGTGCCTACATGTGTAAAATAAACCCAAAACATCCAGCACTCGAATTTTATTTGTACATTACTGCTTGAAATACGTATCCCATCGAGCTGAAATTTGGAACTCTATTGTTAAATATTGACTCGAAGGTCAATAACTAATGGTCCCAAAGTCATTGAAATCTGAAAGATAATTTCAGAAGATTTTTGATTTATTTTTTCGGATGATATAGTCATGAAATTTCGCCAAGGTTGTCGCTTTAATAAGAAATTCAGTTCCAGTCTGATCGCATTAGTATATCTTGTATTCTAAATTTATTTAGCAAATGTCCTCGAAATTGAAAAATGAGTATACTCCGAAACCGTTAGGAGGATTTTGCCCATAAGAGAACTTGACCGATATATTCAGGCTTCAAACCTTATTGCTAATATATCCACATCTACCTTGGTATCGTTATTGTTTTCGGAATAACTTGAAAATTATTGAATCAATAATTTGGTAATTCGAAAGAAAAATTTCAATTGTTGCATATTTTGCGATTTCCTGATCATATTACCTTCATGTAACTCTGTATACTCCATTCACTTTTACGAACAATCCCGGTTGGCCATGACATTCTGACACATTTCACCGTGTATATTTTGAAAATGTTAGGTTATAGTAATTTTCCTGTCAGATAACAGCGTTGTCCTCCCTACCTAGAGGTCGTAGTTATTACTTTTTTATTCAAAATTTGATTTTTTTTGGAAAAATAATGAAGTTAAGAAAATATTATCTGAATTCAATAATTCCAATGGCCTGTCGAATATTAAAGAAACTTTTTTCTCATGAAATATTTCACTATATAATCATGGTTGGAAGATTCAGTTGCTATTTTCTTGTACCGAAATCAAGAATCGAATTTTACTGAAAAATAATGGATAGTGTAGTCCGTTACTTTGTGATAGTTCATTCGAAGAAAAATAAAAGTACTCGAATAACCCTGCAGTAAAATTTCTAAACGAACAGACAAACCTATGGGATTTCCTTCTTTTCGAAATTGTCAAGAAATACGTCTACACAACTTGAAATACTCCAGTATGAAAATGTAGTAGTAGTACTACAAAGCCTGGGTCACATTAAAAGAACTAACTCAATTTAAAAAATTCTTGGGAATCTCTGTGAACGATACACAGGGTTTTACTCACATACGTCGAAAATGTTGGATAACTTGTGATGAATTTATTGATTCCTAATTATCAGGGTTACTATCAGAAAAAGCAGATTCCAATTCTACATAGCACTTCCTGATACTTTGTATCTGCTTCTTCAAAACTACCTCCGACATTTCAGTCTCCAGGCGTGATGGTTATGTTGAGATTGAGAGTAGAATTTGGCATTGGCATTGGCATTTGGCAAAGTCTCTGAGAAATTTTGACATTGTCAATATTTCACAAGTGCCAACCTGGGTCAGTTTTAAGTAATAAAACTTTATAGACCTTAATCATGGCCAAGCGGGATAGTTTATAAAAGTGAAAGGAGTATATAAACCTCTAGCTGATATTTTCAACCGAGTACTGGATATCAATTCGATATAATCTGTATTTTTAGAAATTGTGGGAATATATTTTTTTTTTTAAAGGGTATATCTGCGGAATCATGGGGTGGGATCCTCGAATTCGGCCTTCGTTATTTAAGGTCCAAACCTACTCTAAAAAAATCGACTTTCTGAATAGTTCCTTCAGGAATTTATTTTGTTTACGATTGGCCGTGAGGTCAACTTCATGAACATTCAAGATATATCTACGAATCTTTGAGCTGATTTCACCCATTGACGAACTCGTCCTTTTTAAGGAAGCCCCAAACCTACTCTATAAATATTGAATCTCTGAGTAGTTTAAACACAATACCTACCAATAGAAACGACTTAGAACCTCGATATCTGAAGAGTAGGTTTCGGCTTAATTACGAAAGTCGAATTCGTAAATGGGCGAAATACGGTCAATGATTCCGCAGATAACCATTAAAAATTTCATTTTCCTATATTTCCAAAAATTCAGATCAGATCAAACTGAAATCCAGTACTTCAATGAAAAATGACAGCCTGAAGGTTCATGCAGAATTTCGTGAGAATAATATGATTAAAAGATCACTAAATCTTTCTATCTGGAAGTAAGGGTTCGTCTGGAGGAGTTAATATTAATAATGATAATAATAATAATAATAATAATACTAATAATAATTCGGACAAGCGCGCAAAAGCTGCTGAATTTAATGAGTTGGAACGGCACTATCAGTTCAATGAAGGAATACAAAATTGGAACATTCTGATGACAAAATAATAGGCCGTTAACCCAAATGCGATAATTTCAGTAGTTTCCAATCAACCAACAAATCTTCACAAATAAGAATCAAGCAAGACTCACCTCAAAAATTGAGGCAAAAAAGTCCACCTAGTGTTATTCTGCTTCAGCGTGAGGTGCAATTCGAAAGTACAAGCGGTCGATGGGTCGCACCTGAGCATACCCAAGCTCATACATTCGTCGACCCTCTCGAAGAAGAGGTGCAACCCGCATCCCCGCAGCCCGCAAGGTTCATTTTCCGCCATAGAGACGATATCGGCAGCGATCCTCTGGAGGAGACCGCAAGGCAGCAGCACTTCGCCGCAGGCGAGATGCGTGCTCTTCGCTCGTCTGAGTTCTGACTCTAACCTCTGGGTGATTGATGCGATTATTGGATACTCGCCTTCTTCTGATATGGTGTAAGCGTCGTAGTTCCAATCTGAAAGAGAAACATGACTTTCATGAAATATCCAAACTCAAAATGAATTTCACAACATACTTTATTATTTTGTACAGGTCGGGCAAAATTGATTATACAGGGTGTTTCATTGGTAAATGAACATACGGTAACCTGAGCTAGAGCTACTCTAGGCGAGTTCAAAAAACCTATATATGATAGGTCTAATCAATTCCATAACCGAGATACAGGGTGGTTCATGTTTTCACTGATAATTTCAATTTCTCATAACTTTTGAAACACACAGTATATTCGGTTGATATTTGGAACATATGATTGAGTTCCACAGGTCGATCGATTCATATTTAAATTACCAGAAAATTCCAGGTCCGTATCTGAAGAATATTGGAGTTTTTGCAAGCTGAGATTATATTGAAATTTTGGGATTTGTTTGAGATACACGAAAAGAGCAGAAAATTTTCAATGGGGTTCAGTAGATTTCATCGTCCCGCACGTTATTTTGCTCATAGAAAACTTCAGGGAAAGATTCAATTGAATATTTGAGTTCCAATAAATTCTTAGAAAATAATTTCATTGTAATTAAATTGAGAATTTTTTTCTTGGAATGATTGAATTTGAATTTTTCGATATTCTGATATAATTCCAAAAAAACTATAATAAAAAATTGAGTTGTGAGAAATTTATTTGTATTGTATCCCACAAGGGATTTTTCGAGTAGACTGCGACAATTTCTGGGATATAATTTTTGATATAAATTTTGGCCTGCTAGATCGCCAAATTTCAATCCGGTCGATTTTTGAGATGTTTGGTGTATTCATCTGAAATAGGAAGTGAAGAGATCCTCATGCAACGTATCGAAGCCGCCTGCAATAAAATACGCAGTAGTCCAGACATGATCAAAAAAGCTATCAGGCATATTTTGAGAAGGGCAAGAATGTGCATTCAGCAAAATGGTGGTACTTTCGAGCACCTTCTGTGAATCACGTTGATTTTTATGTTTCTATTTTTTTTATTTATCGTTGTTAATTTGAAATAAATTTTTCGCAATCAAAAATGTTTTTCGGGAAATAACTTGAAATAATCCTCAGAATGTAAGGAAGTATGAATGTGCAATCAGTGGAGCAAAAAAAATGTAATTTGATCCTAATGCAAGACTTTTTGGGAATTTGTTGGAATTCGAATATTCAATTAAATATTCCCCTGAAGTTTTCTATGAGCAAAATAACTTGCGGGACGATGGAATCTACTGAACCCCATCGAAAATTTTCTGCTCTTTTCGTGTATCTCAAACAAATCCCAAAATTTCAATATACAGGGTGTTGAATCTCAGCTTGCAAGAACTCCAATATTTTTCAGATACGGAACTGGAATGTTTTGGTAATTTAATTATGAATCGATCGACCTGTGAAACTTGATCATATGTTCCAAATATCAATCGAATATACTTAGTGGTTCAAAAGTTATGAGAAATTGAAATTATCAGTGAAAACATGAACCACCCTGTATCTCGGTTATGGAATTGATTAGACCTATCATATATAGGTTTTTTTTACTCGCCTAGGGTAGCTCTAGCTCAGGTTACCGTATGTTCATTTACTAATGAAACACCCTGTATATACCTGAATCTGTACTTTATAACCCAAAGAGATAGGGAAGAATAAAAGGCACATTCTGGTTATCTATTTTGAGAGATTGTCGTCAACTATAATCCTCTTTCTGGAAAAGTACTGACGTGAGGTCAGAGCTTTCACGCGCTTGTTTAAATTCGTTCCCAAATAAGTCATCTGCTTATTGATCCCTCCAAACGTAGTTTTACTCCCTAATAGACGACTGATTTGGAGATCTTCTTTTCATTCAGTCCTACGAATGAACCTCCAAGATATCATTTCTCAATCAAGTGTTTTAAAGTGATTTAAATTCAATCCGGTGCGTATTTTTGAAAATATTTGAATGATCTATGAATCATTTGGCGGGGATTCACTTTCGCGGCCAACTTATTTGTACTAGATTTAAATCAGAACTAATTTGTATTTTTTGAAGTATCGCAAAAATGGAATTGTGAATGGGTATATCTACGAAATCATTGGCCGGACTTAACCCATTCACGAATTCGTCCTTCGTAATCAAGCCCCGAACCTTCTCTACAAATATCGAGTCTCTAATTAATTTCCCTCAGGAGGTAATTTGTTTGCGGCCGGTCTAACCACTGATAGTTGACACAATAACTGAAAGAATATGCCGATAGAATAGACTATTGTTGAGCACGCTTGGAGTTTGATTTCGATAGCCGAATTATCGAAATAAAAATTAAAATCCACCTAATGATTCCCCAGATATACTTATTCAAAAAAATAAAGATCGGATCGCATTTATATTGATGATTGACTGAAAAAAAAGAGTTCGAAGGCTAATGAAGAATTTCATGAGGACCATATGATTAGTAGATCGCAAAATATAAATTATCTGAAAACATTTTTGAAATTTTTACTTATAAAACGATCGTTACGATTTTTCGCTCATATTTGCACATCGCAGATTCCAACTATAGTTACTCAGTTTCATATATAGTTTCCAAAATTCATGAGTGTTTACCGATACGGCCTTCAACTTAGACTAAGTTTTATTATGATCGGATTAGTAATTTTTGAGTTCATCCATACGTTAAAGCGATAACAAGGAAAGAACCAAAGAATTTGACATAGTTTTTCCCAATATCTCGGAAGATAAATATCGGATCGAACTGAAATTGAGCACCATTGTTAACACTGACTTCAGGATCTGTGAGATTTTGTACTGAAAACAGATGAAAATTTTCCAAAATTATTGTTTTTAGAAAGTTGGAAAATTTTCTGATCATCTTGCATTTCAATTTTTCACTCGTACCATCCCCACGAAATTTTGCATATAGTTACTCGTCGGTATTCTTCAACTAATTAGGAAGTTCATTTCTAATCGCGTTAGTTCTTCTTAAGATATTGGGAAAATATCCTCGAAATTTCAAAATGCCATGATTGGGAATGTCTTATCAAACTCGAATTTGAATCACTATGCCAAATCTCATTGAATAATTTCCGAAAAAAATTTTTTTCGAAGAAACATTTTCTTCGGGGTCATTTATCGAAAGGGACTCCAAAAAATTTTGTATAAAGTGGCCCCTCCGTATTCATCAACTAGTTTCAATCTGATCGGGTCAGTACTTATCGAAAAGAAAAAAGAAATAACCTCGAAATTTCAAATAAGACCGAAATTTGACGTATCATTTCTGCAACATCTCCAAAATTAAACCGGATTGAATTGAGATTTCAAATTTTCTAATTTTTTAACAGTTGCATCCAAAAGAAATATTGCTCTGAGTTGCGCATTTTTATTTTTCTGTGACAAATGCGATAATCTGACAATTTCAAGTAGCTCAAGCCTTATCCTTCGAAAGTTAGAGCACATACGGACGGACGGGCAGAATTGAATCTGAGCACGGATTATCCTTCAGGGTTTCCAACCCAATCAACAACAATTTTCGGCTCAAAATTAGAAAATTACAGACACTGTGACGAAACGGTAACGTGCTGTGCCCCAGAACAAGCGCGTTAAAACTTAGCATACCACATATCTAAGGATAAAGAAGGCACACCAAGAACCAAACTTTAGCTGCCTCAAATTATATAACCACCTTCCCACCTCTCTGAAATTGCTGAGACTACCTGCGTTCGTTAGGAAAGTGAGGAAATTACTACTGCAGAGAACACGATTGGAGAGATTTCCAACCAGATTCCTCACATGTATTTTAGAGATTTTGTCATTGATTGCTGTTGTGTGTGAATGTTTCTATACATGTATACAGATGTACTTCGTTTCACTTTATTTATGACTTGTTATGAAATAATTTGATGGCAACTATTTAATCATGTTCATTGCATTTGTATATGTATGTGCGTTTGTGCAAATAAAATATTTTCATTATCTATTTCGATACCAGATCAAAATGTATGCTATCGCACAATTTCACAATTTGCGAGTTATGGAGAACTCGATAGAAGAAATGATGAAATCGGGTCCGCACGTTCATGTTCGGTGAAACACGGTAAATCGCCTGCGTTGTCACACGTCACCGCACGATTCTTCGATCGATACGGCTGACGCTGTCCATATGCCTGGTTGTGTGGAAGGTACACTGGAAGAAATAGAGAGCGGATATCACACGTTACATAAAAGGAACGTGCCAAGTTTCCATCGTTCAATAAGACAAGAGACCTATTTGGCGGTCTATTTTTGAATCGCCCTCATAAATTTTTACATTTTTGACTTGAAGCGAATTTTGAAATGGATCGTATATATAGCTTATATATTTGAAATGTCCAGGCGAATTCAAATCATACAGAAAATTCCGGAAGAATAGAAGCTGCTTCAATATACAGGAGAATTTCGATTCCAATTTCCTATTTTTCGTAGTTTCTCTAAATTTCTGAATACAAATAATGTTATTTCACTGATTAAAAACTATTTTTGCAACTCAATTCATGCAATTTTTTTATGACTAATAGTTTATTACCGCAGTACAAGAACAAGTATCGTTTTGGATCAGAGCTACGTAAACGCAAAATGCTATCGAAATTCCCTCCAACTTTACTTACTATTCCTGGCGACTGCATTAGGGTTGAAAATGTAACAAAGGAACTCCCAGAATGAAAATAAAGCTAATAAAACCAGGAAGATAGAGCACATGGTAATCTGGATGTATAGCTGGAACCCTGTCTAAATGAAAAACTGCCCCACATCAGCCCCAAAGAAGGGCACTGATAATGTCGGATTAGAGCAAGAATCCCTGACTCAGATAATTGAATGAACAATCTTCTTCTATCGTTTTCCCATTTCGCGTTAACTTATAAGGATGTTTTTTCCATCCAGCTTTTTCTGGTAGCTATCAAAAATGACAGCGCCCACTATGAGATTACCAAAGGGTTTCGTAAAACTAGGGAAGCCTTCGTGCCAGACGTAAAACTTTGTTTTCCCCTCGAGGCAATTTAGATAAAAGGATAACAGGATACGCCATGTCTCAGAGTTCAAGCTGATGACAGGATTATTTCGACTCGGCGTGGCAGTTATTGACCATACACGACGAAGAAAGTTTGTGGTGTGGTGACTTTAGATCCTTCCGGATTACTTTGTCTTTGATTGAGAAATTGGTCGATTTTGATATCTTGGAAATTCACGCATTTCAAAATTCACAATAACTTCAACCATGATGTAAAAAACATGGTGTGCTCATCTGAAAAATGAGTAACATCAGCAAGATTAAAATACAAAAAGTTGTATATTCTGTGCTTTGAATTTGCATGTTAATTCATGATTTTCAATGGTGATATCTACGGAATCATTGGGCGGATTTTACCAATTCACGAATTCGACCTAAGGGCCGATCATAAACACAATAACTTCCGAAAGAAATAACTCGAAACTCGATATCGTTAAAGGAGGTTTGGACCTTAATTACAAAGGCCAAATTTGTGAATTAGTGAAATCCACCCAATGATTTCGCACATATGCCCATTCAAACTTTGTGGGTTATTGTGTTAGCAATCGGCCCTATCAGATATATCCATTCGGAACTGTATGTATGATATTTTTGAAATACAGATCCGAACATGAACTGTTTCAAGGTTTATGCACCAATTCAACAAAATCTCAGGGATATTTCATAGATTCTATTCTGGACAAACAATCTTCATAAATGCTTTCATGTGTTAATTTTGAACTATAAAGCTTATCTGTAAATCTGCAAAACCAAATGTTGAATTTTGCCCTTCGACCAATTCAACTATCGCAAACCCCTCAGATAATTTAAAGAAGGGCGCAGTCATCTCCCTCACAAGTTGTGCTTGCAGACAAATGGACATAAATTATACAGATTCTTCTGTAATACCTTCCAGAATACTTTTATTGTATTCAACCTACCACGTTTTGAATGACAAATTATATTAACTGACATATAATAATTGAAGTCGAACCTTGACAAAAGAATAACACCATAAAGTTGTTCATCTTATATCTTTAGATTTTGAATTATCAATAGCTTTCTATAGAAGAATATTGCACCAGTTCAACACATTCTTCTTTCTTTGTTTCATTTCAAATATACAATTCAACGAGTCTACTTGATAACGATTAATAATACAATCATTAAATGATAGTGTTAACTTTCTCAATCGAGCAGGCCCGCTTGAATTTAATATTTTAATTCGACCAAGAAATATTCATCAGTTAGTATCATCCGACATCATTCTGATGGGCTCAAAATTTGAAAACGTTCAGAAATTGTTACTAAATGTTAACGCTCTCGTTTCCTACAACGACCGCGCAAAAATGATACATCTTAATCTATTATAAAATCACTTCAACATATCTTTCTACAATCTCTCAATGTTCGCTGCCAGCTACCAGTAGACCTATACAGAGCAGCACCGTGCACTTTTTCATTATAAAATGATTTCCTATGATTGTTGGCGCTCGCGGCCGTTGACCGCGGATGCGCCGCGATAAAAACCGCCGTGATATTACTGCCTGGATGCTTATACGAACGGATGAAACGGATCGCAATCAAATCATAACCGATTGCTTGTATGTCGGGAAGCATGTTTGTGCTCAGGACAGAGCACTGTTCGAAATGATGACCGCCATCGTCCATCTTGGATCGCTAAGGGACGATTCCCCCAGAGATGTTTTCGTTAATGATTGGAAGTTGCTGGATACTGACATGAAACTAACTTCAACATAGACGAATGCTTGTGCATAGAACATTATCGCAACCACTTCAACACCTTCTTTCTTCGAGGAATGAAATTCGGTAACAAAAATCTCTTTAACCTCAATAATTTGAAGGAACTTGATTACGACTCTATAAAACTTGTTAAAGGTTAATAATATAATCATTGAATGATGGTATTGGTATCCTTAATCAAGTAGAATCTCCTGAATTTAATAATTTGATATGCACAAGAAATATTTATCATTGAATTGGAACGTATCATTTGAGATCATTCGGGGCTCAAAATTTGAAGACGTTCTTGTTTCATAGAACGTACGCGCAAAAATGATACAAATGAATCCGTTACAAAACATCTCCAAGATATCGTTCTACAATCTCTCAATATTCACTGACAGCTACCAGACGACCTATAGAAACCAGCACGGGGCACTTTTGGTTTATTATTTGATAAAATCAAATAATAAACCTTAGTGATCGACCAAAAAAAAAAAAAATTTAACCCCCCCTGAAAATTTCACAGTTTACGTTTTGGAGTATGTAGTTTTGAATGAACGAATAAAAAAAAATCCGTCCGTCCGCCGTCCGTTGTCCGGAGCTTTTCTCGGAAAGTACTGAACCGAAATCCGTGAAACTTGGTAGAAAAATCATGTGTCGCTCGGGATTGATCCTCCAAGCTTTTCAGCAGGATTGGTATACCCTAAGGGTTTAAAATTGGGGGTTGGAGGGAAAAAAAAATTGTTTCTCGGAAACTTACCACCGAATTTTTGTGAAATTCTCAACGTTGATTACTGTTGCATAACTCAACCTAAAAATTTTCACCCAGATGATATCCGACCAGTAGTCCCTGAGTTACAAAGAAAAATGCTGCAAATTTCCAATAATCCCGAGAATGAATCATCGCATCCGGTTCTAAGATTGGAGTTCAGTGAAAAAATCGGTTAACTTTTCATCCAGAATCATATAGTTGAAAGTAGATGAAAATATTTTTACCAAATTTTCAACATATATTGAGAAATTTCGAACGGATTCGTTAATTATTTTATAAACACAATGTGCAAATGCCCCATCGATGTTCTCGACAATTTCATAATCGTTAGTAGTTCGAATTGAATATTTTTGGGGTTTCTCTCCTAATATCTGAAACATAACTACTAAAACTCGGATAACAATTATTATTTATAGATATCACCCTGCGAATTACGGGATTAAACGTTAAATTTCTTCATGGAGCTCAATTATATCTTAAATAAAACTTATATATTATTCATAAATCATTGGTTTTTCACAACCCAAAAACTAATTCCATGAAAAAATTCATTTGAAACATTGAAATCTCAATAAATACTCTTGTGTAACTGAATAACCCTTTCACATGCAGAACGCGAATTAAGAAGCGTTATTTAAAATAATGAATATTTCCAAAATATTCGGTCGATCGGAGGTTTCCATCAATTTTGGATTGCGTAGCACAATTATCGTCAACATGTGGATATCCGGTACTGGTTTCAATCGAAATCCAATATTTTTCGTACTGAGACTTTGAAATAGGGGTGAATATAAAAGGTAATGAGCATGTATGTGATAAACAAATTGGAGGATATATGCAAACAAATCAATTATCAAACCGGAAATCTCATCAATTGTCAAGAATCTAATACTAAGGGTACGAGCCTTAGACTAAGGCAGGAGCCGATAATTGACCTGTTCAGAAGAGTGTGTATCGGGGACCCCAGACAAGAATATTCCGAGATGTTTCAACATCTGGTGGTCCGCAAACTACTTGTTTGAATTGAACGTTTTTACATTAAACAGACGTTGGGATTTCACACCCTCTTAGTCGAGTGTATCTGACAACTATACGGAACGAAATTTCTCTTTTAGAATTATTCAGTCGGATTCAACCTTGAGAGGTTCACGATATATTTGATTTTTACAGAAAAGTTATTGAAAATAACTTTAGGTCTTCAGTTTGTGTATTTGATATTTTGTGAATCAAGTGAACTCTTATCGGATATATGCACTGTGGAAAAATTTTTTTCAGATGAGTTGCTCAGGACGGGTGAGTTTTTTTTTTTCATTTCATTGATATTTTTCAGAACAAAGTTGAATCCTAGTAGGAATCACATCCACACATTTAATATTAGCGGAAAATCCCGAATTTTGTTTTACGTATTTGTTGTTAATTTGAGGGTTTAAGTTAATTTTCCCGAAAGCTTCTCAAGAAATACTAACGCGATCAAATTGAAACATCATAACTAGTTGTGAAATATCGACGCTCAATTTAATGCATGATCTCGTGAGAATTGTATTGGAAAAAAATTGAAGTTTTTCTAAACATTTTTTTCGGAAGCTATTCATTAAAGTTCAATATAATTTGGTACAGGTCTTAGTTAACATTTTGAAACCATATTTATTTGCAGAGATATTGGTGAAAAATTTTGTGGACATTTTAAATTTTGAGGTTATTTCCCTTATATGTCAAAAGGCGCAAACGCTTTCTGATTTGAATTTCATTTCTATTTGTGTAATACCGACACGCAATTTAATGGGTAATATCGTGAAGATCGTATTGGCAAAATATTAGTAAAAAATATTTTTCGGATATTTAACTTAACTTTAACGAAAGAAACAACATAGTGGCTTGACCTTTGTAAAGTAGTTTTTTAAGAAAACTCAACACCAAGATAATTTTCTTATTTTTCAACTCCAATATTTCATAGGAAATGTGATTTGGAATAAAAAATATTCAAGATTTTTATGAATAACATCCTTTAGGCTTAATTATAAAGTGATTCTTTCAATTATTTCCAGCAAAATTTTCGTTATATGTTGATACCTTAGTGAATAGGTTTATCTACCATATTTCGGGAATATATTTAGATGAGACAGACAACATGCATACGGTAATTGATTATATCGGTGACAGGACTGATAATTCTGATGATCAGTCGGACATAAAAACTCCATCTCATAGTAATACCCCGGAATCACAAAAAAACACGAAGAAAGTTGCTAAAAATCTTTCGCTTTAATATAGCTTCTTCAGGTGTCTACATTTTACTGACTGATGGTATGTAGTACAACAAGGTTTAAATATGGTCCGGAACGTGCCTAAATAATTATACAAAAGCGTAAAAGTGAGAGTAGGTATAAATTGGGGTTTGCCACAGAGTTTTTAGGTTACAGAAAAATATTCAGTAGAGGAGAGCTATTCACATCTGTTTGTTCATTCAATAAGATTTTGCGGGTGTTGTACCTATTGATTTCTAACGACTCTAGGAGTTATGTAGGTACTTTTGGTTTCGACGTGGATAATTTTGTAGTTACTATTGAATTTAAATATTTCACATGAATTTCTTCATGGAATTGATTTTCGTTTGGTGGAAACCCAATGAGTTATAATTAATATATACGATTTATTTGAGATATCAATGGTATTGGGTTATTAAACTGAGAAAATAATAAACCCTTGTGTAAAATTTGCAGCGTTTTTCATTATAAAATGATTTTATATGATTGTTTGCTCTCTCGGCCGTTGACCGCGGATGCGCCGCGATAAAAACCTACGTGATATGATGGCCTGGATGCGTATACGGACGAATGGAACGGATCGCAATCAAATCATAGCCCATTACATGTACGTCGGACAACATGTTTGCGCTCGGGACAGAGTTCGAAATGATGACCGCGCCATCTTCCATCAGGAAGGATCGCAAAGGGATGATTCCCCCAGAGATGTTTTCGTTAATGATTGGAAGTTGCTCGAGTGCGGACGTCCGTGGCTGGGAGACCGCCGATTAATGGATTAATGCGTGATTGCGTACTGGGGGAATCGTTGAGATATCGGAATATTACGTGACGAGGAAGTTTGAACAGCCCACTGAAACTTGTCGATAGCACAAGGTTGGATTAAAATGTTATGAGGCGTTAATAGAACACGAAACGATGGTGTGCTGAAATCCCAGAGTCACATGACACATATTTCATGAAGTGTTTGATTCAAGTCGAAATTTCACATAATGGAATATACAAGGTCCAACAACTCGACGAATTTAAAATGTTTTTGGTCACACAGCGGGTTCCATTTTTTGTAGGCGGGTCCGAACCGGTTTTTTCAAATGGAAACCTGTATTTTTTTACTTTTTCGGTTTCAACATGAAAAATAAAATACACCTCGAACATATCTTCACCTGAAAAATATCCACGGTTTTCGAGATATTCTTCGGACCGATCAATTGGGATGTAGGTGCAAAAACCTAGAAATTTTTTAGGGTTTCAAAATGGAGCAGGAGCCGGGATCGATCGCTTGCTCCGTCGATTTCGAAAAATGTCTTTTTTCCAATATTCGTCGCTCACAGTATTTGAAATCTGCAAGTTTAGCCAGATTCCTTTGGAATTCATTTCTGATCAAATATTGCACATTAGATACCCTCGCAAACGGTATATCTGAAATCGAACTGGGATATACAGGGTATGAAAAACTGTCTGCCACATATTGGAAATAAGATATGCAATTCAATATGGAACACTCTATATTTTATCGATCCATAAAAAGCACCGAAAAAGCCCTACAAATTTCGTCCAGGATTCCTTATGGTCGAGTTCACCAGTTTCCCTTTAAACAGCTCATTTTATGAAAAATGGCAAGTATTCATATTTCTTCGCTTCGATTTAGTTTAACGACTTTGAACGAAATTGATATGATAGTCTCAACTATCACCTTAATTAACAAAACTTAAAAGGTACCTAAAAAATATAGTCGACTTCATTCAAGAAAATGGAACACAGGTTAAACATATGTTTCAATATCCACTTTCATCAAACTAAAATCTAATAGAAGGGTTTTTCTAGTTACCAAATGGCGCAGGATCCGGGTAGGCGCTTCCTATGTCGATTTTGATTTTTTTTTCATACTCGGCAAAGTCGAAACCTCATGTTCTTAAACCTACTGGTTAGCTGTTTCTCGCAAATGTATCCCAAAGAAGTAGAAATGTCGCCCGAATTGTTGTCTTTCGAGGTTAAGTTTTCCACGATTCACATCTTATTTAATTAGTATGGTATACAAATATCTTTCTGAAAAAGTTGTTCAAAGCAAAACTAGTACAATTTACCATTTGGATTACTGAAAAAAATTTGTAGAGGTTTCATCGGTACTAATTATGGACCGCTAAAATATAGGGTGCTCAGTTTGAAATAAGGAAGATCCTGTTAATTTCTATTTCCAGGCAGGCTGTTTTTTATACCCTGTATATACCAGTCTAATTTCATATATATCGTTTGAGAGATTAAAAAATTCTTCAATATTTTACCAGGAATGAATTGCAATGGTACTTAGCACAACTTAAAAATTTCAAATACTCTGAGTGGCGATATTGTGAAAAAAGACATTAGCCAGGCAGATATCTCGAAAACGAATGATATCCTTGTGGTTAAGAAATGAATCAAGTGTATTTTATATTTTATGTAGATAAAGAAAAATCTAAAAAAAAATATAGGTTGCCATTTAAAACATCAAATCTGAGACCCGCTCAGAAAAAATGGAACACCCTGTGTGACCGAAAACATTTTTAATTTGTCGAGTTCGGGCAATGAGAAAACATCATAGAAAACTAGATTCTTAGTCCATGTATCCTAATTAGAGATATGAATTACCGCGCTACTGTGGCCGGACCCTGTATACGTTGGTTAGATGAGTATGTAATCGTACGTCTTTCTAACCTACTAGGGTGTACCAGGTACTTCTCGAAAAAAGTTGTCCAAAAATGTGTTTGATTCAGGACCAACAAAAAAAATTCCACATCTCAATTACCCCAGAGTATACAAATCAATGAGGCAGGCTATTTTGGAAGAGGTAAAATCGCATTTTTTGGGGACCAAAATGACTGTTTGATTCAAAAATAAACAAACCTATTCAACAATTCAGTTGCCATCGATTAAGGAAATCAAGGAGGCAGCCCATTCTGGAGGCGTTAACGCTGAACAAAATTAACCCTAATAAGTTTTTTTATAAGTATAAGTGTTTCATTCAAGACCAAACTAGAACTATTCGAAAATTTAAGTTTCATGGGTTAGAAATCCTGATCAAAACTCTACAAATTTTACACTAGGGTTTATTATTTTCCCAGTTGAATAACCCAATATTATTGATATCTTAAATAAAACTTATATATTATCCATAACTCATTGTTTTTCCACAACACAATTTGCAGCGTTTTTCTTCATAACTCAGGGACTACTGGTCGAAAATCATCCGGGTGAAAATTTTTAGGTTGAGTTATGCAACAGTAATCAACGTTGAGAGTTTCATGAAAATTCGGTGGTAGGTTTTCGAACAATATTTTTCTTCCCCTCCAACCCCCAGTTTTGAGCCCTCAGAGAAAACCGATCCTGCTGAAAAGCTTGGATCAATCTCAAGCCACACACGATTTTTCTACTAAGTTGCACTGATTTCGGTTCAATACTTTCAGAGAAAAGCACCGGACAACGGACGGCGGACGGAACGCATTTTTATTGATAAGTTCATTCAAATCTACATACTTTAAAATGTTAACTGTGAAATTCTCAGGAGGGGTGATCTTTTTTTGGTCGATCACTGAGGTTTATTATTTGATTTCATCAAATAATAAACCAAAAGACGATTCTGAAGGGGTAAACATTAAACAAAATCATACTCTGAAATCGTATTTTTGCGCGCATGTTGTAGGGAAACAGCGTGCTATCGTTTTGTCCAAATGTCTGTAATTTTGGATGATTGAGCCGAAAATGGTCTCAATCGACTAGGTTGGACTCACTGATAACGAATCCGGTTTCAAAATCGATTCCGTCCGGCCGACGACACGATAACTGTCGACAGAAGCAAGCTAGCAACTTGAAACTTTCAGGCTAGGTCGCGCATTAGAATGCGGCGGTCAAGTTCGTTAATGGGCCAAATCGGTCGAATAGTTTCGGAGTTATAGGCACATGAAGTTATTTATTTTTTATTTCAGTAACTACTTGAGCGATTGAATTCAAACTTGGCAGTTAGGTGGAGTATAACGACGCGCAACTTTGAGCTAAATTTTGTCAGGATCATATTGTCAGTGAATTTAAAAAAAACTTTTTTGGAAGTTTTTTTCCAAAAAATTTTTTTTTCGGGAACCATTCATCATATCCGAAAATAAATTGCACTTACACTTTGAGCTTCATATTACACAGCAGTGTACCAAATTTCAGTTCGATACGATCTTAGCTTTTGGAGATATCGGAAAAAATATGTCAAATTTCGAGGTTTTCTTCTCGATATCGTTGTTTTTTTCGGTATAACTCGAGAAATAATGATTCAGTCCTGATAAGACTTCGCAGCTAGTTTGAAGATGCTGAAAGACAACCTAATGTAGAATTTCGTGATAATCGTGTCATTAGAACAATTTGAAAAAAAATTTCTGTGATTTTCTTATCATATCATCCTCATTAAATTCCATATGAACCTTCGAACTGTAATTTTTCGATGAAGTATCGGATTTCAATTCGATCTGATCTGTATATTTGGAAATATTGGGAAAATAAAATTTTGAATGGGTATATCTGCGGAATCATTGGGTGGATTTTACTCATTCACGAATTCGGCCCTCGTAATTAAGGTCCAAACCTTCCCTACAAATATAGAGATTCTAAGTTGTTTCTTTCGGGAGTTATTGTGTTTACGCAGTCGGCCGTTAGTCACACCGTAAACACAATAACCTCCGGGAGAAACGATTATTCTCAATATTTTCGAAAAAGACTAACGTCCTGGCTCTTGCACCATTTTGCAAGTGGTAGAAAATGGCTGCGGTACTGATGTCTTTTACTGGAATGTATGCACTTACATCTCAATTGATCGGCCCGAGAAGCTTTAAAGATAAATTGATGGCACTCGCTAATAACATTTCTGAACTGGCTGGAAAAAGAAAAGTTCACCAGAGGTTATATTAAAAATTTTAGAAAAACACTGACGTAAAGTCAGCAGCCTTGGTTCAAAGGCGGATTTATAGGGGAAAAGGGGGTAATCACACCTCCTGATACATGAATATTACATGGAATTCAACAAAATGAAAATATCCATTTACGCAAAAACTACCACACAATACAGATGAAGTTAAACCAAAATTTCAAGATTGTTTCCGAAAAAATTTGTTGCTTCGAGACTCTGTGTCTACTTCGAGGATTCTTATGAAGAGCCTTGCGCGAAATTTTGTGATGATCGTGTCATTTGAACAATTTGAATTTGATTTTTGTCAGAATATACAATATTCTGTGATCTTCTGATCATTTTATCCACACAAAATTCTTCAACACCAAATGGATCTACTTTGCATTTTTGGAAATATTGAAAAGATAAAATTTCGAATGGGTATATGTGCGAAATCATTGAGTGGATTTGACCCATTCGTCATTCGTAATTAAGGTCCAAAACTACGTTACAATTATCGAGTTCCGAAGTTCTTTTGGAAAATCAAATGGCCACTAAATTTGACATGTTCGTCCTCAAGATCAAGATCAAAGAATAAAATTCTGATAATCAACAATTCAAATTCTATGTAAAAAAATTACAATTAAACAGCTCTAAAGTATCCAAATGAACAGCTCCACAATAAATCCGTTACACGAAATCCACACATCGAGCCAACTGCAATATGCAAATCAGAAGTTGAAATATTAATTTGATCACCACGATTGAGCTTCATTTGAATTTTTGATATAAGCATAAAGCAGATTAATGAATTAGATAATTACAGTGTTTGTGACCCGATTTGCATTTTTCACTATGATAAAATCGCGGTTCTTATTTCGAGGACAATTAATTTTTATGTTTTCCGGAATGGCATGTTTCTAGAATGACCATGTCACCATTTGGGTATTTCTGTTGGTGCTAAATATTCATTTGTACTGCGAACTCCAAGAATGAACGAGAATTAATTGAGCCATTTTTCCTTTCCTTAGATGTGAGATCATTTATCTCGTTTCATGAGCAGTGGGGAACCGAAAGAAATTACACAGTGACCTAATTTGTGTAATAATGCAATAATTTGTTTTTATTGACGGCTACCCTTAAGATTCGAGAACAACACGGGAAGTTAGGATATTTTGTGCCTTTATTCAAATTCATAGCGAGGACAGTCACCCATCCAGGTATTGATCCCGCCAGACGCTGATTAGCTTTAGAATAAAATCTAATCTTCCATCCATTTTGCAGGAATGTTCAAACTGATTATAACTTTCTCTATCCATGATTAAAAAGTAAAATAACTTATTTCCGCTTTATATATTTATTTTCACAACAATTGTTTCGTCATGATAACATGACTTCATCAGGTGAGTATGGTAACTGATGTTATCATGACGAAACAATTGTTGTGAAAATAAACATATAAAGCGGAAATAAGTTATTTTACTTTTTAATCATCAAGATGAATTTCCGACAAGTAAAGACTGAGACAATCAAGTATTCTCTATCCATGATAAACCAATTGAATAATTTTGTGATAATTCAATCATTTCAATTAAGATAGACATTTTAAAACCAATTACTGAGTTTCTAATTACATTTGAAAATATTTGGAAGAAAATATTTGGAATGAAATCACTGGGCGGATTTCACCCCTTCATTATTTTTATCTTCATGATTGCTTCAGACGTACTCTACAAAAATTCACAACGTGAGTCGATTCAAGACAATGAATAATATTCAGAGAGTGAGTTTGTAGTTTCATTACCAAGGTCAAATGCCTTGATGGATAATGTATACCTGAAGGTGTGTTCGTTAATGTACCTGCATTAAAATGAATATTGTACACTAACCCCAGTGACTTCCACTCCTCAGTACGAAACAGTGTAGTTGAGTGTTGTCACACATAACAGATTTCTTTTGTTTTCGCTGCCATTTCGAGGTTGTGTTGATTTAAAAGGTCACGCTGATTTGTTGTCCCGGAAAAAATTCTGCGTTTAAATAAAACGAAGGAACGTAGGAAGAAAGTGTACATTTTGAAGCCAATGATTGCTACATATAGAATAGAATAGAATAGAATAAGTTTTATTTACCAAATCATTGATACACATATATCAAAGAAAAGCAAACAGGTCAAAAATAACACAATTCTAATAAACTTGCACTAATGAACGACATGCTATCTCGAATTCATCAATGGAGTAAGGCTCAATTTTCAATATAATACTGTAAATTTCTCCCCTAAACGCTTTATGATCAATCAATGCCTGCACATATTTTGGGAGTATGTTGAACAGTTTGATGGCCATATATGTGCAACCCTTTTCGATTATACTCAGATTATGAACCGGATAGAAGTATGGAAACTTCTGCCTCGTACTGTTCTGATTTTTATATTCATTGAAATAAGACCTATGTTTTTGTAAAAACAGTAATATCTTATAAATATACAATCCCATTACAGTTAAAATATTGTTCTGTCTAAAGACTCCACTACAGGAGTCTCTATATCCCATTTTGAAAATTACCCTCATTGCTAGTTTCTGAACTATGAAAATACGTTGTGTAGGAAAACTTCCTCCCCAAAAAATTAATCCATAACAAATAAGCGATTGAAAATTAGAGTAATACACCATCTTCAGGATCTCCTGACCAACATTATCTCTCAACACCACTAAGGTATAGATTATAGAGTTTAATTTTCCGACGAGATCCTTTACATGTTCGTTCCACTTCAAGTTATGATCAATATGCAACCCCAAAAATTTCACCGTGTCTGAAAATTTGTTTACATGACCACCATAGCCAAAGCTATCAGGATATTGCAATGTGGATCTTTCTGTAGAGAATATCATGCATTCTGTTTTGCCCGTATTCAAAAGTAGACCGTTTCTGCTACACCATCCATCTACTCTATCCAAAAGCACGCATAAGTCAGACTTGAGATTGGCCAACTGAGGAGAGATAACAATTATATTCTTATCATCTGCATAATCAAATGGTATTACTCTTATATTAGCCAAGCTTGCACTGAAATCATTTACGTAGATAATGAATAGAAGGGGGCCCACTATGCTGCCCTGTATTATTCCCAATGTGATGCCTCTCTCGTCTGACATATACTGCACATCATTTACCTCAATGAGAACTCTCTGCTTCCTGTCTTGAAGATAGCTCCTAAATAGCTCAAGTTGGGCGCCTCGAATGCCAATCGTTTCGAGTTTTCGTAATAACTTTTCATGCACTACGCAATCAAATGCCTTGGATAAATCCAGGAACAATCCTGTCGTTATATCACCCTGATCTAATGCTTTAAGAACTGTTTGTGTGAGTTCAAATATTGCCGTATCAACACTACGCCCCGGAACAAACCCGTGTTGGCTAGGATTTAAAAGGTGAAACTTGGTTAGATATTTAATTATTCGATTGGCTAAAATCTTCTCAAAAATTTTGGAAAAGGACGTCAGTAAACTGATTGGTCTATATATAACAGAATATAACCAGAGACAACAACAGATGTCCATGATCATGATTAATATTCATATATTTTTTTTCGAGAATATTTTTTTACGGACACCAGTCATCATATTCAGAAAAAAGTTCCACTAAGACTTTATATTTCACAGCAGTGTACCAAATTTCAGTTCGATATGATCATAATTTTTGGAGATATTGGGAAAAAATATGTAAAATTTCGTGATTTTCTTCTCGATACCGTTGTTTTCTTTGGGATAACTCAAGAAGTACTAATTCAATCATGATACAAATTCGAGGTTAGTTTAAAAATGCTGAAAGACAACTTTGTGCAAAATTTCGTGATGATCATGTCATTAGAATAATTCGAAAAAAAATTTCAAAATTTTTTTTTCAAATATTCAATATTTTGTGATCTTATCATATTATCCTCATTAAATTCTGTATGAACTTCCGAACTGTCATTTTTCGATAAAGTACTGGATTTCAATTCGATTTAATCTGTATTCATGGATATATTGGGAAAATCATTTGGTGGATTTCATCCATTCACGAATTCGGCCTTCGTAATCAAGGTCCGACACTTCTCAACAAATATCGAGTTTCTAAGTTGTTTCTTTCGGAAGTTATTGAGTTTATGGTCGGCTGTTAGGCGACTTCCAAACTCGAAATTTGTGGGGAAGTTTTGGGGCTTAATCACGAAGGTCGAACTCGAGAATGGGTAAAATTCGCCCAATGATTCCGTAGATATACCCATTCAAAATTTTATTTTCCAAAAATACAGATTTGCTCGAATTGAAATCCAGTACTTTACCGAAAAAACCTAAAAAAGCACTGCCGTGAAGGCAGCAGCTTTTGCGCGCATGTTCAAATTCGTTGTCAAAGCGGTCATCTCCATTAAACATGCGCGCAAAAGCTGCAATACAATACACAATACGTAGACTTGACCTGCGCATGGAACTGAATGTCACTCGACAATCGAATGTTATATCTCCTATACTCAGTACCACTCGTTGCTAAGTCGAACGAAACGGTGATAAGGTTATGCTTATATTCTGATTTGAAATGTCTCTATATGTTGCATTCTGTTTATTTCTTGAATATTTGCTTGAAAACATAGTCGAAATGGCGAATAGAACTCTCACAAATTTTGCAGATGCTCGAGAAAACTTAGAAAATCGACATAAACATATGACAGTATGAATTGTCATACTCTTCAATTCTTGATCGAGATTCAAGAATTGACCCCCTGAATTCCAAATATTTTTTCCCAATATTTCTGATAGTAAATATGGGATCGAACTGAAATTTCTTACACGATCCTTGAATGTTGACTTTAAGGTCATAAATCTGATGAATATAGTTTCTGAAGATTAATGCACCGGCATTTGCGAATTTCAATCACAGACAAAACTGTATTTTTTTCGAGATATTCCGTAAATAACAAAAACACGAGATTCTACATATTTTTTTTATGTCACCGAAAATCAAAATCGGATGAAACTGGATATTAATGAACTGTTTGTATCGAATTTCATAAAAAGATGATCAATAATTCCCGAAAACGATCCTCACAACCATTCGCAAAAAGTTGCACGTCGGTATTTTTCAAATAATTACGGAACTATAATCTAACCTGGTTAGTTATTCTCGAGTAATCAGGGAAATAACTTCAAAATAACAAATCGGTATAAAACCTAAATTGTTCGGACGATTTTGCCCATTAACTAACCCAACCGTCGCATTTTGATACTTAACCAACCCAGAAGTTGCTAGATAGTTCCGCACGAAAGTTATCGTGGCAGGGCGGGCATAATAGGTCCGTTGCATGTAACACGATATATCATATTTTTATGTTATTCTCAATCTTTTTTGATACAAGATCATAATATATCACACACTTTCAGAATTCGCGAATTTTGAATAATTCGATATTAAAAATAGTAGAATCGAGACCGAAGTTCAAATCGACTGAAACGCGGTAGATCGCCACAGCACGATTCTTCGATAAATACAGCTCACGCTGTCCATTTGCTATAGTAGAGTCGTAGAGAGAGATAGAATGTGGATATGACACGTTACGTCACGTAACGCCGCCAAGTTTCGAGCGTTTAAACCGAGAATTTGTACAACCAGATTCAAAAGATAGTTGTCTCGTTGAAAAAAGATTTTTTTCAGTATTCTTGTGGATAAATAATCGATTCCAATATTGAAATCAATACATGGAGAATACCTATTAAATTTGGCATCCGATTCTTCATCGGGAAGTCCAGCGTAACCGTTTGTGATAATTTTCGAAATAAAATTCGAAAATAACAGTCATCTGGGCAAAATGAGAACGCGATAATGCCCAGAAGAGGAGCGTAAAAAGAACTTGCGTGAAACACCCCATTAAAACAAGCTGCAATCTGAAAGGCCGTAGATCATTACAACCCCATTAATGGAGACAATAAAATATTGAAATGTCACCACGCCAAACGCCTAATCTAGTGTTAAATTGAGAGGTCCATTGCTCGAATTAGGGTCAATCAACTCCCCTCTTGCGCAATATTCGAAGATTTGTTTTAGCATCTGCAATTTAATCTTTTCAAGGTTAAATTGCGAATTATTCATTAAGCTGTATGATTTCCATTTTCAGATCTACCGGGTATTTTAATAAGGAGCTACAGTCATCATAAAGTAGCACGAAACAATGATTTATCTTATGTTTCGAAGGATTCATTCATGTCTCTCATGAACATAGAATCATTCAGTTTAAATTTTCTTCTTTCAAATTCCCCATAGGACCATTTTCCATTTTTGGGTTTATGCCTTTTTTTGCCGATCATCGATATCCCACCAACAAATGATCGTATAGTTTTGGAAATTGTAATAAATTTGCTATAAGATGTATTGCAAAAATTGCTAGTTCAGTAATATATTAGAAATGACATGTTAAACGTCACCCTAACAGCCCATACATATACCTAAAGCAATCCCATTTCTAACTTCCGAACCATTACTTAGTTTCAGTCAAAAATTGAGAGGTCACGTTCTCTTCGATTTAATACTTCATAATCAAATTTTTTCTTTCAGGATTTCAGACATCATTTTTTACAAACAACGTGAATCAGAAAACAAATGGAAAATATTTCGAAACAAAATGGCGCTTTTTCATCGAAACTTCGATATATTTCGATGGTTTTATCGAGGCTCCAAAAAAACTTTGCTGAAAAAAGTGGCCTTGTAAATGAAGGGCAATTTTTTTCAAATTTTATCACGCGATAATTTTGAAGGTTTGCATAGTAAAGGATTAAATTAAATTGTTGACTGAAAGATCCTATAAGAGGAATCATAGAGCTTCAAAGAACTCATAATTAGGTAGTTTTTTTTCGTGACGTATGAAAAAATTTTCACGATTCCAGAACTCACGATTTGAAAATTATTGATCGAGAAATAGATATCAGATATGTAGTATCTCTCCAAAACGAATGGTTCTATTCTCCTCAGTTTTGTGCTTCAGTTCGAAAAATAAACATGAGTTATCGTCCTAAACAAAATAAAGTGAATTTGAAGCTTCAGAAGCCATTTCTTGGAAAGATGCTAAAGAGATGTAATCATAAACGCCATAACATCAAACACAAAAGTCATATGTTGCTCTAGAATGATCTAAGCTTTGCCATTCACTCTGTAAGTTAAAAAATCTAGAAAAGCACTGACGTGAGGTCAGGAGCTTCTACGCACTTGTTCAAATTCTAACTATTAGATCTAACTGATTACGAAGTTTCAATCTAATTACATTTGTACTTCGTCAGATATTGCGGAAATAAAGTTAAAATTCCAGACAACAACGAAATTTGGCACATTTTTTTTCCTCATATCTCCGAAAGTAAATATCGGATCGAATTGAAATTTGGAACATTGCTGTTAAATACTGACTGTGAGGTCTGTGCCAAATTCAAAAAAAATCTAATCAACATTTTCCGAGAAAAAATTTTTTTCAAAAATTTTGAACATTTTCGAATAATTTTTTTTTTAAATTTTCTAACAGCTGGATGCACACGAAATGTTGCTATTATTTGCACGTTGTTATTCCAAAACTGTTACATTCAGAGCACATACGGATGGAAGGCCGAACGGCCGGACGGGTGGATGGACAGAATTGAATTTTACCCCGGATTCTTTTTCAGGGAGCTCAACCCAATCGTTCAAGACCATTTTCGGCACAAAATTCGAAATTACAAACATCGTGACGAAATGATAACGCACCGTTCTCAAGAACAAGCTCGTAAAAATAGCAGATTCAAATAAAAAACATATATCAAAAAAAAGTGTCGGAACTCATGATACTCAGAATGCATATGTCATTATGAATTTCAACGGTAATTGTAGATTATGAATAATATTATTGTTCCAGTTGAGTATATGAACAGACTTGGTTTATTCTTCGGAGATAATAAGGAACCATTGTTTAAAATGTTGAAACGTCTCCTACACGTGCATTGGAGCTAACGGCCAATCATAAACACAGTAGCCGAAATAAACAACTTAGATACTCGATATTTGCAGCGCAGGTTTGGATCTTAATTTCGAATTCGTGAAATTCATCCAATGATTCCACAGATATAGTATACATATTATACTCTTATTCAAAATTTAATTTTTCCAATTTTCCAAAAATTAGAAATCGAATTGATATGTAGACATTATCGAAAACTCTATAGAAACCACCGACTCGAAATAAGCAGCTTTTGCGCGCTTTAAATTTATAGGCAAAAAAAATTTCCATTTTTTTAAATTGTTCTGATATATCATAATGAAATTTTGCAACAACTTTTGCCAACGGAATATTAAGTTTAATCATGTCCAGATTAGTATGTTTCTGGATATTCCTGAAATAATGATACCGAGAAAAAAATACGAAATTCAGGTAACTAGATAAATATTCATTTCCCAATCAATGTTCTCGAAAAATGAAATCGGATGGAACTGGAGGTTTACTGTTGTGAAATATTGACGTAAAGGTCTGTGCAGAAATTCATCGAAATCTGATGAAAAGTTCCAGAGAAACCCAACACAATTTTGTGAAACATTTTTTTGAATTTACTAACACACAGATTCCGACAAAATTTGCGAGCAGTCGCAGGTCGGTGGTCTACAACTAATTACCAATCTAATCGATACTGAATTCAGGGACACCCTGTATAATATGGTTTTCGTACCCTAGATCAGGAATGCAAAAATATATCAAGAAGTGAATAGAAATATCATAGGTCTATTATTCGTCATATTTAAATGTTCACGGAGTCATTCTTCTTACACACAATTTCGACGTACAGAAAATTCAAGTCTCAATCCATATTTTACTAACTTCAATAGTTAAGCAAGACTAGACATGGCATCTTGGAAATTATTTACTTTTGAAAAATATCGCTTATTCATGTTGTAGTATTTTACAGCTTTTCTTCTATTACTCCCATACCAATTAGAAAAATCTAGAAAAGCACTGACGTGAGGTCAGGAGCTTTTACGCACTTGTTCAAATTGTAACTATTAGATCAACATGAAATTTTGCACCTAATTGCGTGTTGGTAATAACCTGATTACGAAGTTTCAATCTGATCGCATTTGTACTTCTTGGGATATTGCGGAAATGACGTTAAAATTCCAAATAACAACGAAATTTGGCATATTTTTCTCCGTATGTCCCCGAAAGTAAATATCGGATCTAATGGAAATTCGGAATATTGTTATTAAATACTGACTCTTAGGTTTGTACCAAATTCCATTGAAATCTAATCAATATTTTCAGAGAAAAAAAAATTTCAAATTTTAAAAGTTTTCGAATATAATTTTTTTTTTAATTTTCGGATCCACACGAAATTTTGCTCTGAGTTGCGCGTTGTTATTCCAAAACTGTTCGCGAAGTTTCAATTCTTCATGAGATTTCGAGGAATTAATATCAAATGGGCTTAACTCCGGAACTATTCAACCGATTCCACCCATCAACGAATTTAACCGAGATATTTGAACGACGAACCTAATCTGCCAATTTCAAGAAGCGAAGTTTTTTCCTTGGAAAGTAAGAGCACATACGGACGGAAGGACGGCCGTACGGACGGACAGAATTTAATTTGATCACGAATTCTTCTTCAGGTAGTTCAACCTGATTGTTTTTACGCGCTGTTCCCTAGAACAAGCGCGTAAAAACAAGGAGCTACACTATTCCGAAGTTTCGATTTGTATTCAAAAACATAAGAAACCCAGAACAATAACTGTCTATTCTACTTTCAACACACCAACCTTCATCTAATTGTTTAATGTTTATCGTTAAAAAAAGAACACAAAGGGGACGATAATTGCTGATCCTTAACGTCAGCTGGCGACGATAAACCGTATATCTTCGTAGGTTAATAAAGGTATAGTTGCGACTCTCTCCCCTCGTCTTTTTGTCACACGATTCCGTTTCATTTCAATAATAGGGTTTTCATTGATAAAGTTGAATTAGACAATCACGAAAAGAAGTATTGAAAAACGTGAGCTAGAAATTAAATAATAAGTAATTACTTCGATAATTCCCAAACGAATATAAAGACAAGCACTCGATTCCGAGAGGCTACAAAGAGCAGAATATGAGTAATATTTTCATGAGGACCTTTGTTCTCAACTCATTGAACGATTCATAACTACTTTCTACAATGGATTTCTCACAACATTAAATAAAAACTGATGAGACCTTTGATCCTCATCAGTTGAAGGAGAAAACGAAAAATACTAGCTGAATAAGGACTGGAATTATAAAACTCTTTTGACCGATAACTAGAAGTTAACTCGTGAAAACTGTTTCAAAAATGAGAGTTAACTGCTTCCTATGGTTGAATTCAGTTTTATAATACCGGCCCTGAGTGAAATAATTAGGTATGTACCTACTTCAAGGCCAATTATAATATATTAGAATTACAATGGGAAACTAGATTTCAACGGAGCCACGAAGTGTTCAAGTTTTAACTTACTGCTTCATATACAGGATGGTTGAAGTAGTGACGTCAATAATTTTTTTTAGATGCCTCACACCTGGGAGTATCCAAAAATACCCCATGTATGTTATGCAATTTCTTGTAGTTTTCGAGTTATGTTTTTTTGTGTTTTTTCAATTCATTGTGCCATCGGGGTTTCACAAATTCATATCTTATTATGTTCTAGGTATATTACAGATTTTTTGTTAAATGATCTGAATTTAAATAACAAAAATACCTCAGCTTCCTGAAATTTCTCAAAGTCACTCAGAGAAGGCTTGAAAGTTAGAACTTTAGTTGTCATAGCTTCTGGCTAAGATTTAAAACGTCGCTCTGTCCTAAACTACCAAAATGATGTAATCGGCCTTCGAAGGCAGATAGGCTAAAGATCAATGGCCTACGCGTTCGCCAGACCTAAAACCCATCGATATTTTTTTTGGGGATTTCACAAAAAGCTGGTGTAAGCGACGGAAAACAACAAAGAAACAGATTTAAGACAAAACTCTCAGAAGCGGATAGAAAAATAAAACGGATAGAAAAATAAAACAAAAAACGTTGACCATTATGCATTCAAGTTGGAGAAAGGGATCTTGATGATTTATTGTAGTAATAATTTTTCAGTATGTTGTGCTCTTTATTTCTCGATTTCTTCCAAAAGCGAGTAATTTCACAACTACCGATTTTAAAAAATGCTCACATTTTCAATCAGAAAAAACAATGAAATTATTTCAAAATCACATTTTTGAGTTCAATTCACCAAAAGAATCACAAAGAGTAGAAAAATAACTTTAAAATCGTGTTTCAATGATTTTTCACCTATGCGCTTTCGAAGGGCAAAAAAAAGGTAGTAAAGTACTATTTTTTCGTATGATTTTGGTAGTTTAGGACCGTGCGAAGTTCTTCAACTCAGCCAAAAGCTATAAGAACTCCTTTATGTATTTTTAAATTGAAGCTGAATGTTTGAGTGAATCCTACTGAAAACTAAGATTCTTACTTTCAAGCCTTTTTTGAGTAACTTTGAGTAATTTCAGGAAGCTTAGTTATTTTTGTTGTCAAAACAACATTAAGGGCGATTATGTCACAAAAAAAAATCTGCAAAATTCCTACTCCATAAAAAGGTATGAATTTTTGAAACCTCGCTGGAATACATTGAAAAAACACACAAAAAAATCATAACTCGAAAACTACAAAAAATTGCATAGCATACATAAGGTATTTTTGGATACCCCCGGTGTGAGAAATCTAAAAGAAAATATTGACGTCACTATTAGGACCACTGTATATGTACAGCCTACAAAAGATTTTTCACAACATGGAATGAAATTGATAAGAAGTAAAGGAGTTCACACAGATACTACTACTTCAAAGGTTTTCCAAACATTCAATAGAATCAGATGAGCGAACCTTCTTCAATAAATACACGTTAATGAATAAATCGAAAAATGAGAACTACTTGCGGTATAACTAAGTAATTACCAACTACCTACTTCAATCATTTCCAAGGCGATTATAAATGTGCTAGATATCATGATAGTAGAAAACTAGTTGGTAACTGGTGTCAAGGGAACCACAAAGTGATAGAACTGGATATTTAAGGAAATAAATAATAATTCCACGAGGCTCTCTGATCTCTGTACTGAAACAGTAAATATTCAGATACTACCTGCAATGTTTTTTTCAACATTCAATAAAAACGGATAAGAGAATCTTTAATTCTCACTCGTTAATTGATGAACCGAAAAATGACAACTACTAGTGGAATAACTGAAGTAATTACCTATTTGAATATCTTCAAGGCGAATATAAATAGATGGACTCGATTTCATTATATGTACTATAGAACTAATTTTTCAATTTCAAGGATACAATTAATAATTTTAGGGGTAACTTTGTTCTCTCCTCACTAAAACAGTAAAACAATTCAAAACTATTTATAGATACTTCCTGCAAGGGTTTTCTCACAACATTCAATAAAAACTGATAAGAAAACTTCTGAATACTCACTCGTTGATAAAGGAATTGGGCTATCTACCAAAACTGACTCGATTATTTCGGAAGACATCGTTTTATTAGAATTTCCGAAATCTTCAGCCCTTGGAAAGACTCCTGACAGTTTACTGAAAACTGCCTGTAATTTGGAATCTTTCTGGACATTTTCCTCTTGAAAACTGGAGCGGAACATCTTGACATTCGATCGTTGGACAATTTCTAATATGTTCTATTCATAATTCGTACAATTTCGGCCGAAGTCTTGTTTGAGCTCTAGCCGGTGTACCTAACCAAATTTCAGCAGCTTCGACACCGGCTGTGGGCAAATAAGAACTCTGTTCCTACATCGCAATCAGCTGATCGACCAGCAGTTCCCGCAACGTTGCCAGCGCCTGCTCGGTTTACCTAAAGTTCAGAACACTTTACGACCATTGATAACCAGCGAGAAGAAACGAATAACGGAATACTGAATTTACAGATTAATTCACCTTTCGATCTATTTTTGGCTCCGGGTATACAGTGGATAAATAGAATTACATCAACGACTCGAATATGCTTCTCATAGTTTATATAAAGAATAACTATGCTCGAGAATGGAGAGAAGTAATGAGTAGGAATGAATTTTTTTTTGTGTTGCCTGGAGATATGTATGAAATATTTAGTCTTGAAGAATTAATTTGAATTCACAGAACAGATATTTCCTTCTTCATTTTATTTGTGAAACGCTTTGTTTATGTTCGATCGAATGTATGGGCGCCTTCGTTGATTTCAATTTTCTGCACGATAAAATAATTAGCAAAAGGTCATGGAATTTTCTAGGTAATTTCCTACGAAACCCATTCAGCGAATAAATAGAGTTGATTCACGATCCACCTGACAACGTCGCATTATACGCTCGTTTTCACTCAGCCAATAGGAAACTGTTCCACTCTTTATGATATTCTAGCCTGGCAACAGTCCGTCAAAGTCAGCTGTAACGATCGGTATGGATAAAGAATAGACTAGGGCTCTATACTCTATCTCTTTCTCTTACGGTTTTGGAAGTAAACATTTCCAAATGAATTTAGATCATAAAGTTTTCTAAATATTCGGTTATAAATACAGCCAGCAATCATTTCGACATTGCCTATTACGTTTCTATAGCTTTGATAGTATTTCGAGGTGTATTTGTTTATGTTTGAGAGGAAAATGCAAACATACACAAAGAAGAAATAAACCGGCGTTTTACGAGGTCATTTATTGAACGTTTGTCTTGGATAGATCTATTTGTTCACACGGTTTCCTGTTTATGTTATTAGGTGTATATCTTTTACTAGATAAGATACAAGATTTCCACTGCAGTGCGAACAGTAATTAATGCCATTATGGCTTTTCAAATAAAAAAATTTAATTCGAACTACTGGTAAATTCTTCTAGCTCTGGAAAATGACAGATATAAATTTCGGAGAAGTCGTAAAAAATATTCATCACATCTATCAATCGTTATCTGCTTTTTTATTTCTACCAGTAAAAACTAACACCTCTGGATTTTGTCTATATGAATGAATATATTTATGGTCATCGGGTTCGCGGAAACTAAAAAAAATTTAATATATGATTGATAATTGTAATTAATATACCTAGCCAGAGGTACATTACAGAGAGAAAAAAAAACTAGGAAAGCACTGCCGTGAAGGCAGCAGCCTTTTTGGAAATATTGGGAGAATAGAAAGGCCGACCATAAACACAATAACTTCCGGAAGAAACGACTTAGAAACTTGATATTTTCAGAAAAGGTTTGGACCTCAATTGCGAAGGCCGAATTCGTGAATGGGTCATTTTGTAGGGGAACAGCGTGCTATCGTTTTGTCCAAATGTCTACAATTTTCGAATTTTGAGCCGAAAATGGTCTCCCTGACGACTGGGTTGGACTGCCTGATGACGAATCCGGTGTCAAAATCGATTCTAACCGGCCGTATGCAAGATTAAGGGCGTACTCAGAATCCTATCGACGTGAAGCTCTCAGTGTAGATTGCATTTCAAATTGCGACTGTCAAGTTCGTTAAAGAGCACTATCGGCCGGATGGTTTCGGAGTTGAAGCCATTCGAAATTATGAGGTTGATATTTCAGGAACTGCTGGAGCGATTGGATTGAAATTTGGCTATTAGTTAGAGCACAACGACACGCAACCTCCCTCCAAATTCCAAATTTTTCATGGTCGTGCAGTCAGTGAGTTTTTAAAAAAATATTTTTTCAGATTTTTTCGGAAAAATTTTTTTTTTCGAAATTATTCATCTTATTCCAGAAACAATTTGCTCGTACTTTGAGCTCTAGATTTCACATCAGTGTGCCAAATTCCAATTTGATACGGTTATTGTTTCCGGATATATTGGGAAAAAAATGTAACTTTCGTGGTTTTTTTCTGGATATCGTTGATTTATCCGGATTAACTCGAAAAATACTGATTTAATCGAGATGAAACTTGGCAGCTAGTTCGGAAATGCTGATGAACAACTTTGTGCAAAATTTCGTGATGATGGTGTCATTAGAACAATTTGAAAAAAATCAAGAAAATTTTTTTTTCAAATATTCGATATTTTGTGATCTTCTGATCATATCATCTTCATCATATTCTGTATGAACCTTCGAACTGTCATTTTTCGATAACATACTGGATTTCAATTCAATCAAATCTGCATTTTTGGAATTATTGGGAAAATAAAATTTTGAATGGGTATATCTGCGGAATCATTGTGTGGTTTTCACCCATTCACGAATTCGGTCTTCGTAATTAAAGTCCTATTCTACAAATATCGAGTTTCTAAGTTGTTTCTTTCGGAAGTTTTTCTGTATACGGGCAGCCGTCCTAACGGCTGCATCCTAATGCATATGTGGGATACATATATCAGTGAATGTGGGTTTTTCGAATACGTTAAATAAATTTTTTTGGTTAGAGGGTGATATTGAGAGGTCCAAGAATATTATTTGGTTGTTCGCTTCTTTTTCCAATTTGAGTTTTATTCTTGGGTGGATATTATTTATGTTATTATTGATTGAAGCTTATTTTGGGAGGATTTCGCATCATTTTTTATGGGTTTTCCCACCCAATATCTGAAACAGAACCATTAAAAATCAAATAAAATTGTTTTTTTCATGAAAAACGCTCTTGCGGATTGCAGTATCAAACTATTTGTCAAGGGCAGTTTCTTGCAAAACAGATTGCCTAATGAACAATACAGGAACAATACAAACTATAAAGGAAGCGAACTGTGACATTTCAGAGTACAAATCTGACTCTTTCATCAGACAATAGGCGGTTTCGGAAACTTGATCGAGTTAACACGATTCCTAACCCTGCGTGTTCGTTTACCTGACCTGGGTTATTAACCCCAGTTCGGAAACCTCTGTGTCCTTACTCGATCAGTGATCGAGTTAATCGGATTAGCTACCCACGTTCGGAAACCTTTGGATCTCTTACCCGATCACTTACCCAGATCATCTTTTATAACTCTACTCGGAAAGCAGGGTTGAAAGGTAACCACATGCGCACTAGGTGCTTTTAACAATATCACAGAATAGAAAAGTAATACTTCTCATTTTTAGACAATAATAAGAGAACCACGGTAAAAATACTACCGTATAACATAACAGACCTGTGATATAATTGAATTTTGTGAATAATAAGCCAATCAGAGTCGACATCCAAATTAGCCTGTTTAGCGCTGAAAATTCAAATACCATTCAAACTCAAAAGAGTTTGCATTGAAGATTATGAAGGTGATATAATGAAATATTCATGAAACAGTGAAAGAAAACTGATTTCTTCCGCGAATTCATCATTCCATGAAAGATTCGATAGATTCACTTCTCTTTGGAAAACACCATAGTTTCACTTCTATAGCTCTATAAAATTTTAGAAAAGCACGTAAGTGTAGTCAGGAACTTCAAGGCGCTCATTCGCTTTACATCTTCAAAAATAAATTTTGCAATATCCTCATCATACGGTCGTCAAGAAATTTTGCACCAAGCTGTAATTTTTCAACCAAGTGCTCGATTTCAATTCGATCTGTTTTTTTTTTTGGAAATAGTAGGTATTGGTGAAATAAAATTTGAAGGGAAATATCCACAGAACTATCGGGCGGATTTCTCCCATTCATGATTGAAACCTTTGCAATGGAGCCAGAAACCTGCCCTACAAATATCGTTTAAGTTTTTACTTTCAGAAAGCTTTATCAGTACCTACCTTTAAATTTTTTTCTAGTTATCTGATCCACGTGAATTTTTGCACAAGTTTCAACTTCGAAATCTTTCAACTTTCAACAAGTTTGAACTCAATTAGATCATTATTTTCCGAAATATGTCAATTGTGAGAAAAAGTCTTTACAGTTTTTAGGAAATCTTTCTGAAGACACAATCGCATCAACAACCTTACAATTAATTTTCAAGTTTCATCACCATCGGATCAATAGTATTTGAGTTATCGAGTAAATATCATCAAAATGTAAAAATCTCTTTATTTCCAGAAATTAATATCCGACGGAGCTTTGCTCTGATACATTTTCTCAAATGTCGACGTCATGCATCAGAAAAAATTTCTATTATAATCATATGTAATCTACAAATAATACAATCAATTATAAACTATACAATATTGAAATTTACATCAACAAGAATAGACTGCTTACTTATTGAACACAAAACACAAAATCATATAGGAACAGCAGGTTTTATACTCTCTCGTCTGTGTGTGACAACAAAATCCACAAATTGAAAGGCTGTCTGGTTTTGACCTACTCACTGCATTGCAAATTTTAGAAATATATCGAGAATATTTACACTCTGAAACAGAACAGGGTCTAGGAAACTGCACCCTCCAAAACAGATGAAATTTGTGGTCTTCAATTCATCATAATGATAAAGAATTATTTTCTTCAATATGCTTTTGCCCATCCGCCTCCCTGGCTAACTTACTCTCAATTTTCACATCTAGCAAGAATTTCCTGCATCGAATTCAGAACGTGATAAGCCAAAACTGTTCGTTAATTAACTCAGGTTATATTTTGATTCAATCAAAAATCAAAACAAACCACAATCACAGAAGAGATTTTTCTGTATTCTGTGCCGTTATAACCCCGACATGTTCGTTTACTGCCTAACCCGGTAAGTGATCCGAGGAATCTGACAGGTGATCGAGTAGGTAACCCCGATCAAGTTTCCGAAAACGCCTAAGGCTGCACCTATACTGGACCCGTAAGTTCCACGATACGATGTCGTACGACGTCGTACGATATCGTTGGAGAAACAAACCCATAGCTCGTAATGCAAGTGCCTATACTGGATCCGTAATTTCCAAAACGACGAAGACCGTTAAACGCACGATCGTCGTACGACGGTTGACGTTAGATGCGCCTACACTGGAACCGTATTTTTCACGAAACGATGTCGTACGACGACGGTGAAAAAACAAACACAGGACTTGCAATGCAAGTGCCTACACTGGACCCGTACGCCCGAAACGACGAAGGCCGTCAAAGCAACGACAATTTGTCGAAACAAACATGTTTGTTTCCAAAACGATTTTCCAACACGACAGCCCACGATGAAAGGAGGGTAGAGAATGGGAGTTTTATTGAAGTGATTACAAATATGCAATTGAAAATCAGCGCAATAGGAAACAAATTAATAGGACCTTAGCAAAAGATGAATAGCAATAACAAGATAATATCGTTTTTAATCTATAGGTAGAGGTTGAATGTTCATTACAACAATTGGAATTTCTCCTGAAATTAAATGAAATTGAATACATTCTGGTATATATTCAATTTCCATAGATTTGCGTGTATGTTGTGGGGAGCGGGGTGCTATCATTATGTCCAAATGACTGTAACATCAGAATTTTGAGCCGAAAATGGTCTCAATCGATAGCTTGGACTCACTGATGATGATGATGATCCGGTGACAAAATCGGTTATGTCCGTTCGGCCGGCCGTAAATTTCGTTAACGGGAAAAATCGACCTAATGGTTTCGGAGTTGTTCATTCAAACTTTCGAAATTGTTTTCTCAATATCTCACAAACTATATAAGCGATGGGTTTGAAACTTGGTGGTTACTTGAAGCATATTAATGTGGAACTGAAGTCAAAAAATTTTGATATCGTATGGTTTGTATATTCAAAAAAAAATTTTTTCTTGAAGTATATTTTTTTTTCTGGGGACTACTACCGAGTTCTTTTTTCAATCAATATGGTAATGGCGTTCAATTCGATCCAATCTTTATTTTTGGAAGGATTGGGAAATTATCAATTCGAATATCTGCGGAATCATTGGCCGATTTTACCCATTCATGAATTCGGGCTTCGTAATTGAGGTCCGAACCTACTCGAAGGTCCTATTCGTGAACGAGTAAAATCCTCACACACCCTCAAAATGATATTTTCCCAATATTTCCAAGAGTACATATGAAAAAGAGAGCTCCAAACCTTTCTATCAGGAAGTGAAGGTGACTATTATGAATCGCGTACAGGCTCACGCCTCTGTGATAAATGTTTATACCTGTAGCTCAACAGAATAAACTTTATTATTATTATTATTATTATATTATTATTGTTAAGCGGGGTAAAAACGTGTAAAGATCAATGCTTGGTACCAAATTTTAGCATGCACGCAAGAGGTGGTAACTTCACGTCAGTACTAAATTTTTTTTTTAGTGGCACGATGCGAAATTTCGCACATTTGTACGGTACTGTGCGATTACTCACTTCATCCATTCGACCGGATCGATAATTTTTGATTCACCGAGGGGGTTATTCTAAAAAAAACGAATGTGAAATCAACAGCTTTTGCGCGCATGTTCAATTTCTTTGCCAAGGCGTTGAGTGATTCGATGTCTATAAAGTACCATGGTTTTTTTAGTGTTTTTGATACATAAAATTGGAGTTATGATTTTAGGTATAGTTATAATTTGCGAAATACTTGGGGCGCCCGCACACACTGCCACTTTTCGGGCGATAGTAAACTTTATATATCAAAAGCACTAATCAAACCCCGATACACAATAGATATTGAATGACTTAACGCCTTGGCAAAGAAATTGAACATGCGTGTAAAAACAGTTGATTTCACATTAGTTCTCTCTAAAATTTTTCTCTCGTAGAAATATCACACGATCATATCAGATATTGTTTGGATTTCCAAAAAACTTTCTCAGAATCATCTACCAATTCTGGTGAAGGGGGCTCCTTTCTTTCTTCAGTAAAAGTTCTTCCGTATACCGTCTGGAGGATATTAATTTTCAGTCTGTGGTAGAATCATAAACATTGAGTGTCAATGCCTATTGGTAGGATATTTCTATGTCTATAGTTAAGATCGTTGACATTGAATAGTCTCTATCGGCCGGTTTCACAAAACTTTGATTGCCAGATCAAGGGCTTGATTGTCAGTCAACAATTAATTCTGTGCTCGATTTCAGTTCATTTTCAACCCAACCATCGAATGCAAACCTTAATCAACGAGTTGATCAGAACTCAAAAGTTCTGTGAAACCCACGGTTAGTCTATGAAACTACCTAGATTTCTTGATAGGATCATAGACATAGAGAGTTTTATATCTATAGATAGGGAATTATTCATGAGTAGGATGGCCAAGAAGTTCGAGAAGGAATTATTAATAAATGCTGTGCGGAATGAACCTCGCCTATGGGACCAACGAGAAAAGGCTTACCACAATCGGGATGTGAAGCCTGAACTGTGGCAGTACATAGGAGATGAATTTTCAATGAAAGGTAATTTAATTTGACAATATTTTCAGGTGTCATATTTGATTGTTCATAAAAGGAAGCGCAATGAATAGTTCAGATTCCACAGTTGAAAAGTAATGAAACGTGATATAATTTGAAGTAACATAACCACAAGGACGAATATCTGTCGATTTATCAACAAACACTCCAACTTGATCAGAGCTAATCAACCAAAACATCCACACTGAAAAAGCAGCGCCCTACTAGAATGGTTACAGCTGTTTCATAGTTTTTTCTGGTCGATCAGTGAAAACTGAGAAACAGCTATAACCATTCTCCTTGGACGCCGCTTCTTCGGTGTAGATGTTTTGGTTGATTTGAAGATTAGCTCTCCTCAAGATGGAATGTTTGGTGATTAATCGAGAGAAATTCATCCTTGTGGTTATGTTAGTTTATTATTACTGGAGCTCTTCTTTCTCCATGAACCAATTGCTATCTTTATGTATATATATTGGGATGTCTACTGAAACTCATTGAAATTGTGATATATTATATTCAGGAATAATTGAGTGAAAGGATAATAACAAGGAAGGATGTGAAGAGCAAGTTGAAGAAAAAAAACATTTTTCAAGTTTAAATGGAAAGAATTCAGCCCCTATTATAAATTAGTTCATAAAATAATACAATTACTGGATTCTATCGTTTTGCCAAGGAACTGAGCCGATTCCATTGAAATAGGATTTAAAAGTGTCTCTGATATTTTGAGCTTGTTGGGAAGACCTGTTAAAACTTCTTGTGCTACATTGTTGAGGCGGTGGTGTTTCGACCGAAATATCTTTTAATTTCGCAGAACTGAAGAATTCACTGCCTTCACGGTCAATAAGAAGGTTGTGCAGTAAACAAATGCATTTAACTATTTGTTCTGCTTTATTGACATCTGTTTCAATGCATTTGCCTAATAAACGCCATTTGGACGTTATAATACCAAAGGCGCACTCTACACATCTTCTTGCCCTTGATAGCCTATAATTGAAAACTTTTTCTTCCTGTGATAGGCACCGTTTGGAGTAAGGTTTCATCAGATAATTTTTCAAGGGGTAGGCATCGTCCCCAAGTATAACGAAAGGCATGTCATGATCAATCCCTTCTACTGGTGATGGTACCGGTAAGGCAGAATTGCACTTTTCTAAAAATGTGGAAAGAGTAGATGCAGTAAAAGTTCCTCCATCGCTCTGTTTTCCGTAGCCTCCCACATCTACGAAAACAAACCTACATCGGTAGTCCGCAACTGCTTGGAGAATTATGGAAAAAAAATTCTTATAATTATAGTACATCGTTCCACTCTGTTTCGGACATTTAATTCGGATGTGCTTGCCGTCGATACATCCGATGGCATGAATGAAATTCCATCTCTCTTCAAATCCTGTAGCTATTTCTTCAAATCTTTTGCGATCAGGAACAGCTAGATGTGTCTGATGGAAATTTTTCCAGATCGCATCCACAACTGACGAGACACATATACCTACTGTGAAATCATTCAGTCGAAACGTTAAAGCAAGGGACCGAAATGACATTCCCGTTGCTAAGTATCTGAAACAGAGAAATTAAATTATAATACTCCTATGAGAAAATTGGAATTAGGAAATTTCTCAACATGTTTGGACCTTCGAGATACCATATTAAAGTGCAAAGCAGTATTGATCTGAAAAGTCAGAAAAAAGGTCCCTCGAATTTTTAATGAGATTCGAAATGAATCGAATATTATGATATGGAATCCTCAAGTTTCAAATAAATTGATTTTTTTAGGTGAAGAAGTTCGTAAAATATGGGCTAACCTTAGGGATGCATTTAGAAGAAAATACAGAATGCGACATGCAATCAAGAGCGGTCAAGAATCTTCTATTCCAGATAGGTGGCCATATTTTGAGAGCATGTTGTTCCTGAAAGATGTCGTAACAGCAAAGGAAAGTTCGGGAAATTTAACCGAGACGTTCATTCATTCGAATGGAGAAAGTGAACCTCTCTCTTTGGACGGGACGCCCAATACTGCTGTAGAAGTAGATATAAATTATAATGAACCAGAGGAAGATTTATCGAAGAAACTTCAAAGTGCATCCAATACCTCCCAATCGAAATCACCTAAGTTAGTTCGATCTGAGAAAAAGAAAAAAAATGATCTTGATGCTCAGGCATTGAAAATTGAAAAGAGGAAAATTGACCTCTTCGAGGACTATTTATCGAAAAAAAAAAATAAATACCAAGATGATGAGGATTACGCATTTTTTATGAGTTTGTTGCCGACAGTGAAAGAGTTAACTCTAGTTGAAAAAATGAATTTGCGTATGAAAATATTGAGGGACGTCACCGATGCTTTGGAAGCGCACAACTACAGCAGCAACATGGTATCTTCTATAGTATCATCTTCACCGTCTGCTCCTGATGTATTGAAGCAATCTGTGTCGTTTGTACCACCAGGAATAAGTGTTTCTAATTATTGGCATTATTCAGAACAGTCATCTGACCTTCCCAATGGTGAATCGCATTCTGTGATACAACCCAATGAAAACAATTTCGATACTAGATTGGACTGCCATGAATTTATTAACCTTTAACTTAATTTTTTTTGTATATATTGAAGTCTAATTAAAATCATTCTTGGAGTAGCAACTTCTTTGAGAATATTTTTGCTTCCATATTCAATATTTGTAGATAACAACAAGTACTGCTGTGAATGGAAGGTATTCAAAATTAGTACTAATGTGAACTTACCGTATTGTAATGCTTAGTTTTTCTTCGGGGCTGATACATTTTCTGAAGTTAGATTGAACGGTCAGATCATCTTTTATACCTTCAAGAATATAATTAAAGGATTCTGGAGTCATCCGGTAATATTCCTTGAATTTATCCGGATTTTCCATAAGAGAATTGTGAATTTTAGCAAATTCGCCCGCACTTCTATCTTCGTTAAATTGGTGTACCCATTTTTTTTTTCTATGGCACCTATCAAGTAAAACGTTTTTCTCCAGCAGAATGAACAGCAACAATTCTTCTTCGGAGTCACTCATAATACTTTCGTAGCTCAACTCGAAATCTTGACCATTTACAAATGTCAAAACTGATTATCTTATCACTCAAATCTGTGACTGCTTTCCGATCGTCCGAATTACGGGTTCAGTGTAGGCACACTCATCGTACGACGTCGTACGACGAAATCGTGAGAAATCGTGTCGTGAGAATTACGGGTCCAGTATAGGTGCAGCCTAAGGCTGCACCTATACTGGACCCGTAATTCTCACGACACGATTTTCCACGATTTCGTCGTACGACGTCGTACGATGAGTGTGCCTACACTGGACCCGTAATTCGGACGATCGGGAAGCAGCCACAGATATATTTGATGTTCTGTGCTCAGATCTGAGTGATTATAAGTTTTGACATCTGTAAACTGTCAAGAAATGAATTCTTGCGGTTTTTTTGCTCAAGGAATTTATATTCTTCACACCTATCTGTTCTTAATCGCTAACAGTTTGGGAAAATAGCTGCAGGATTTAAAGAAAGGTGGAATTTCACTCATGACATCCGATTTATTGATGGGAACCACAATACCTTACATACACGAATTAAATGTCGACTACAGAGTGAAGCTATTGTAACGTTTTCTCGGTTTTCAAAACGTTTAGAATGATTAAACTATTTATTTACACTTATTTACACACTACTGTTCCAATAACTAAACAAATTTATATGCACACTAATTTATTTCCACTGAACTCTTTCCGCTACGGATCACTCTGCTGAATTGGTCCCTGGGCTGCTGCGCGCTTCCCCTTATATCACGTGTGGAATTTCCAGCGATGTCTGGAATACTCTCGAAAGTGGGTGACTCATACGCGTGACGAGTATTCAGCCACATTCTAGAATAGGCAGGGCCGTACTCGTCACACTGTCCCCTCCTTAAGCCTGTTCTGTCCCAGAACAGATTCCATGAATTCCTCGGAGCACCGTGATGAAATCTGCAATCGTCACCATTTCTACAGTAGCCCTTCTGATGGAAGTAACAGTCTACGGTTTTACTGGGCTTTTCGGTTTGCTTTGGGTTGAAATTGCATACCAAGATCTGCATACCTGTCTTTTGGAAGACTACTTCAAGCATGCTTCGCACAACTCGCCAATTCAGTTGATCCAGTCCACAACCTAGTTTGGGAACAGCCAATTTCCTAATCCCAAAGCATTGAAGGTCTTCTTTCAAGCCATGCAGCGCTGTCCATAAATTCTGGTAGGTGGGCTTCTGATATGAGTATTGTTTGGTGACTACGTAGTAAATGAACCGACCCTCTGACTTCAGTCTCAGGCATTTTCCGATTCTGGGCTGCTGTCTCATCAGTTCCTCTTGGCGTCCAAATTTATTTCCTCTTGGCGTCCAAATTTATTTCCTTTTGCGCTGATTTTTAATAGCATGTTCATAAAAACTTCAAACAAAACTCCCATTCTCTAACCTCCTTTCATCGTGGGCTGTCGTGTTGGGAAATCGTTTTGGAAACAAACATGTTTGTTTCGACAAATTGTCGTTGCGTTGACGTCCTTCGACGTTCCGGGCGTACGGGTCCAGTGTAGGCACTTGCATTGCAAGTCCTGTGTTTGTTTTTTCACCGTCGTCGTACGACATCGTTTCGTGAAAAATACGGTTCCAGTGTAGGCGCATCTAACGTCAACCGTCGTACGACGATCGTGCGTTTAACGGTCTTCGTCGTTTTGGAAATTACGGATCCAGTATAGGCACTTGCATTACGAGCTATGTGTTTGTTTCTCCAACGATATCGTACGACGTCGTACGACATCGTATCGTGGAAATTACGGGTCCAGTATAGGTGCAGCCTAAATTAGAATTATTTTCTCTCGATTTTTCGATTCGATTTGAGACTTCTGTCAAATTGACAGTTTTGAGAAAACAAAGCAACACGGATTCATTTGGTTCGAAAGTTTCTTCATTCTACCTCTTTTCTAAGTAAATTCAGCCAAATAGGGTCTATTTCTACCGAACAATGAGCAAAATTACTCTCTCCATCTAACAAAATGCAAGAGGACTCTTTGATTTTTTTTTTCGAATTATCTGATTGTAACATGAGTATTTTCGTATTGTCCCAATCTATCATGTCATCCTGACATAATACATGTCACAAGTTTTTCACTTTATTCCCGATATTTTATTAGATTTCTAGTTCGAAATGAACAATTATGGATCTATGGGAGATGATTCCCCAATAAAGGGGCCTGTAGCGTTCTTCGTTTATCTGAGGATCTGAAAATCATCGCTTGGAGGACTGAACCTGGTCGAAAGACCCTCTCGGTCATGAGCAAATGTAGGTGATATTATTTACTGCTTCCTTCTGGTTTTCTGTCCCCCTTTCTGTTTCAGATATTATGTCCAGATATTTTGTCGAAATGAATTCAAGATGACGAAAAAATTATTTTCCAATGAAAAAGATGCTATCCATCTTCTATAAACAAATTACTACACTTATACGGGGAGACAGAATTTTGCCTGAGGTTTTTATCTGTGCTCTTGTATCATACGCAAATAAGTATGGTACCCCGTTCACATTTCCTCTGTTAACACTGTGATATATCTTAGAATGTAATGCTCGTTCTCAAAAGAATATATATATATATGTGATTCCCGATGGTCGAACATACATGGTTTGCTATTTGGGATTTTTGTATATGTCTCTATTCCTTGGGTTGTTTTTGTGCTCTCGTTTTCTGATATCTAATAGTGTTGACGTTTCCCCTGTATATGTCTTTCCATAAATACAGGGAATACTATAAACATAATTTTTTGATTTTTGTTTCTCGTTAATTGGTTCGGTTTTAGTTAATATGGATCTCAAATCATTTTTTGATTTGAAAACCGTTCTTATATTAAATTTAGCACCAATTCTTCTCATCTTTTCTGAAAGTACATGTACATAAGGAATCACATTCAATAAATTGGGTTGTTCATGATGGTTGTGCTGTTGATTTGGTTGATAATTAGAGGAAAATTTTTCTCTAAATTTGAAAAGGTTCTATTTATAAATTCTCTCGGATAACCATTTGCTTCAAAAAACGATTTGATGTAATTCAATTCACGTTGTCGAATCTCATGGGTTGAGGAGATAACATTAGCTCTGTCATAAAGGGTTTTAATGATACCTCTTTTCAGACTAAAATGATGATTGGACTAAAATTCAGATATATATTTGTATGTGTATCTTTTCTGAAGACACTTGTTTCGAAATGATCCTGATATTTTTCAACTGAAAAATCCAAAAATGAAAGTTTATCATTCTTTTCTAATTCCATTGTAAATTTAATTGTGGGTTCTTGACAATTTATGTATTTGAAAAATTTGTCTAACTCTTTCCTTCCATGTTGCCAGATTATTAAAAATGTCATCAACATATCGCCACCAAGCTTCGGTTTTAGTGAATATGAATATGCTCGGTGGCGATATGTTGATGACATTTTTATAATCTGAAGGCACGAAGGCATGTCATCTACAAATCGATATACCGAAAGTGGAAATCCCACCGGACTAAAACCACCCACACAAAATTTCAGCATCAATGATCCATAGAGGTTTCACGTTCTCACTATATCCAAAGTGAAACGCGAAACTGAAAAAGAAACAATAAAAACAATAGCTGCAAACAACGGGGTTTAACATACAATTATAGATAATTTCGTTAAATACAAAATGTTATAAATAGCCATAAATCAAATATACCTCATTATCAAAATCGAAAAAACCAAAAAAATCATTTCTCTCTCGTACTTCGCCGATATAAGGAAAAAACTAGCTAACAGCCTTTCTGAATGAAACGACAATATTGCCTTCAAACCAATAAATAAAATATCGTCTTTATTATGCAGAAGATTCAAGTTTTTTCAACTCAACAATTCAGGCTCAGCAAATAGGTAGGAACCTTTAAAATTTAAAAATGCTAGGTATTCTCCTGAGGAAGTGACTTCCTTTTTACGGTCGCCCTAAGGACTGATCAGAAACAGAATAACTTCCGAAAGAAACAACTTAGAGACTATTTATTTTTAGAGTATATAGGGACCTTTATTACGGGAGCCAAACTCGCGTATAGGTTGAATCCTGCACGCAATGTAGATAACCCATTCAAAATTATATTTTCGCAGTGTTTTCAAAAATACATATACCTACCTATAAATAAAATCGAGTGCCTCATTGAACAATGACAGAATGCAGAATTCTGTGAGGACCGTATGATTAAAAGATCACCTGGAATAAATTATTTGAAACGAAATTTTGAGGAAAATTTATTGAAATTTTTTTTCTGTTTTAATGACGTGATCTTCAAAAAGTTTCCACAGGTGTGTTGTTGTTTTTCAAACAATGAACAAGTTATCCAGTAAATTTTAATAATTCCTACTGGGGAAATAAAATGAAATTTTTTTAATATTTCCGAAAATAAACATCCGATCGTGCAAATTTGGTACACTGTTCTTAAATATTGACTTCAAGCTCAGTGCAATCTGATAAATGGTTTCCAAAAAAAAATTTCAATTGAAACGTGGAAGAAAATAGTTTGAAATTTTTCAGCGAAAAAGCCTTCAGTAAATATTAGGTATCAAAAATAACATTTCGAAATTCCACAACTAATAATGAAGACTCAATCTGTTCGCATAAATAGGCACTTCTTGAGATATTGAGAAAAAACTTAGGGAAGTAAAACTTCCAATGTGCATGAATTCGAAACCGTTCGACCGATTCTGACCATTAACGAACTAAGCATTTTGATATGCAGGTATCCCCACTTCCGAGTTCCCAGTCACTAGCTCGTATGTGAGTAAAATATTGTAGTAGTCATCTGGCCGTTGGGCATTGACAATTATTTGTATAAACATCGGGAAATTGAAAGAAACTCGAAAATTTTCCAAATTTTACAGAGAAATTTATATTTCTACCAAATTGATGATGAGATTGTAATGAAATTTGGCACAGACCTTGAAGTCACTATCGAACAACAGCTTACCAAATTTCAGTTTGATCTGATTAGAAATTACAAGTTTTTTTTTTCATCAGATATAGTAGAGCTGCGTTTGGCATGCTCAATACGAAAGTGAGTGACCGCTTCCGCAACGAATTCGAACATACACGCAAAAGCTGATTTGAGTGCTTTCCTAGAATTTTTTTCAATGTTGTCTAATACCGAAATGCAACATGAGGACTTTTGAAAAGAATTTCGACACAGCACCGTTGAGCACAAATTAGTCAGAATTTTTGGCGTACTTCACATTATAATCTCCGCTTAAAAAAATTCTGACCTTGTTTAGAGATTTTTTATTACCTCTGTTAGCCAAACGTGTTGAAGCTTTAGGGTCCTATTTATTTGTTTCAGGTATGGAAGAGACATCTCTGAACGCGTATTAGAACTGTGTGCTGAAAAACGATGTTCCTGCAATAGGCCGCTGTCATTGCGTATAAAGATCACTCACTGCATTCGGCGATATTCATTGAGGGATAACAGCTCACGTCAATAGATGGCGCCGGCGCAAGATAATAAACAAAATCTGGAATAGACGTGACCTGATAAGTCTCAGTGAGGGCTTTCAAGTTAATAATCAGAAATTTTCGGATCTTTTGAAAAAAATCTCCTCATCTGAAATGAACATATGAACCTGATCAATAAGGAAAACGAGTGGTCATGAGTAGCTTTTACCATTGTATAAGGACAAAGTGGTTTTTATACAATGCTTATTTGCTGATAATATCCTGATAATTCAATAATCTGTTCTGAGCCCAAAAAGTCAACTAAATCTGTATTTTAGGAAATTTTAGTCTCGGTTTTCAACTCAACATTCGAATGTATTGTATTATTCGAGGCTGAGATCAAGTGCCGTCCACACTATCCGCCGAATTTGTTTATCAAATTTTATTGCATTCGCTGTTCGGATTACACTCATTTGGATCCGGGTTATATATCAGAATTTAATAATTATTTTAATACTATATGATATATCGATCTAAACAGGTGTAACGATAAGTATGACACATTTTCTGCGGAAGATATGTATAACCTTTTTGCATATACCACAATGTCAGTCAGAGCCATTTATACGAATTCATGCGAATATAGTTAGGTGGTGCCACTTCTTAACTCAGAATAGTTCTACCACAGGTCTGTGGTTCTACTGCTTATACAGATGAAAGTGAAATTCTGAAGAAATAGTTCGAAATGCTATCAAAATCTACTGCTCAATTCCTGTCTACTATTAATGATGAGATTATAACGAAAATTTTCCAAAAACGTAGATTTCTACCAATGTACCAATATTGGACACGCTAACTTAATACAGTTATATAGAGAGTATAGAGACTAATCAAATTACAACGCATGACTAAGTGATTAATGAAATGTTGTATTTGTTGCCTTAACCGGGACAGCGCGTACGCAGTCCCGACTACCAAAAATTACGCGCCCGAGTTATCCGCATTAGGGATAATCGCAGAGGTCAGCCCGATCGAAGTGCAATGAAGGGGCCTCACTCCGGGGGAACCGCCTTGTTGATCACGGTAACCCCTACGCCAGGTAAGTATGAGTTGAGAAGCTCGAAATACCAATAAACATCTTCCAGTTGGGGTTTATTGAGTGATCGGTAAATTATGTATCCCCCCTCTGGACAAGTTTTGTGTTAACTCCATTCGCATCAACGGATAACATAGATATTGATAGCGTAAGCAGGAATCTTTAATATCCGAAGCGACAATACGCTGTTGAACCACCAGGTGTCGCTACAGTCATTTCACCGAGGCATTGAGTATTCGAAAACTAAACCGAACGGCCAAAAGGCCAGATTTAATGAAAATGTTTATTCAAGGAATCATTAATTTAATATAATTATTATTATTATTATTGTTAGTCACTGTAATTTATTGTTACGTTTTTCAGCACCCAGCAGTTTGGAACAGCAAGTTTGAAAGAGCCTAAAGATATCAATTAAATAATCATGACTTTGATGTGGTTTGTGGATATTTAGTGTTATCATTGTATAATATCCCTCTTTATACAATGGTGTTATTTGTGAAAACTGTTATTTTATCCGACCGTATTGGCGCAAGTCATCTAAATGTTTTCATAGATGCGTCTCGATCTTGTCTTTGATTTCGTTCAAATACGTCGTTCAAATAGGTACTGGTGTTCAAATGATCGATTTTGATTTTATAATGAGGTATTTGGGGTCCTCCTGATCGTCGAGTTTTTCACTTATTACGCGCATGTTCTGGGGAACAGCGCGTTATCATTTCGTCACGATGTCTGTAATTTTCGAATTTCGAGCCGAAATTGGTCTCAAACGACTAGGTTGGACTCACTGATGAAGAATCAGTGGTCAAAATTGATTCTGTCCGTCCGGCCGGCCGTCCGGTCGTGTGCGCTGTAACTTTCGAAAGGAAGGACCTAGAGTCTTGAAATTTTCAGGTTGGCTTAAGATCCTGAATATCTTGGCTGAGTTCGTTAATGGGCAAAAACTGCCGAATGATTTTTTTGCTACAGTCATTTGAAATTTTGATTTTTCAATAACTCGAAAAATATTCATCTGATCGAAATGAAACTTGGTTGGAAGATGAACAGTGTCAATGAGAAGAATTATCCATGGAAAAATTCGAAAAAAAAATTTTTTTTTAAAAATTTTTTTTGGAAATTTTTATATTTCATTGAAATTTCACTGAAATTTTAAAGTCACCATTTCGCAATACGAAAAAGCGCGTTAAAGCTGCTGACTTCACGGCAGTGCTTTTCTAGATTTTCATCATCTCGAAAAGCCAATCCTTGAGTGATCGACACGAATTAAGAATCAATGCAATAAGTTTAAGCTCATTATTATTTCTCTATGCAGTGAATACGTGGTATATATATATGTTCAAATGAATGGATGGTAATACCAAAAATTATCTTAATATTAATGGTAAACCCGCAAAATTTCCCGTCGCCGAGATATTGAATAGATATTAACATCATTGTACGCAGTGTGTTTTTCTGAATCGAAAATGTAAAATCGGACATAGGCGGTCTCCCTTAATTTGGAAGATATGGGCCCCCAAAGTTACAAAATGAGTCGTTTTCAGGTCCCTTTTTCCACCATAAAAACAATCTCTCACTTCATCTGTATAGTTCACAAACCACCTATGAACCTTCAACCAACGTTAAGCAACACTTTTTTTCAAGAATAATCAATATTGAATGAAAAAACAATGAAATTACTGGACAGCCACTTAACCTCTTTTCCTTCTAATTTCGACTCAGTCTAAAAGTGAAGTTTTGCAATGGCGCGAATTTCATCGGTCGGAATCGTGCCATCGTGCGTATTCGTGAATGACCTATTAGGTCACGAGCAGTTTTGACGTTTCTCAGAGAGATTGGAGGACCAACAAAAGATTAACATAACCTCTCCTGTTGTTTGAGCACTGTGAAAAGAGATTTTGCTGGAGTTTAATTGTAAATTTCTCAACTGAAAATCTCCTAATAAACAATTAAACTCCAGCAAAATCTCTTTTCACAGTGCTCAAACAACAGGAGAGGTTATGTTAATCTTTTGTTGGTCCTCCAATCTCTCTGAGAAACGTCAAAACTGCTCGTGACCTATTGCTGGAGTGAAAAATGAAATATGTTCTTAGTTCTTACTGTTTACTGCGATACTGTAAATCTTCCAATAGGAGAATTCGTTTCTAATGAAATCTACAAGGTTGAAACACATAGTAATGGAATGAGAATACACCCTGATATATATTTCAACGTACATTTTTTTCATATGTGATAGGTCGCGCCCTTCCCAGATTTCCAATGGAATCGAGGTTATTATATAACCCATTTTATTGGAATACCCTGAATCTCATTTTAAACTGGGACCATCTCAAGACAACAAAGAACGAAGTAGATAACAACCTCCCTATTTTGAAGGGGATAGAAAGAAAGTTCAAACGAAAATATTGAGAGTGAAACCTGAAACAAATATTCTCAATGATTTTGTTTTGATGTTAGAATAACCATCTCTTCTTCAGTGACAGAAGCATTTTCCTTACAATCATATCCTTCAACTGTCCATCATTTCATATTTCCCGCCAGCAACTACTCGCCTGTCATAATACGTTGGCCAGCGATGAAAAGACGCTGTTGCCAAGCTCCGCTTTAACATTGAGAAGTATTTCGTAGAAATATAGGTTAAGTGGTTGTCTAATATTTTCACTTTTCTTCCTTTATGTAATGAATATTCTTGAAAGAAAGTGTCGCTTTTCGTTGGTTGAAAGTTCAAAGATGATTTATGAACGAGATTTGAGAAGTGAGAGATCATTTTTATGGCGGAAAAAGGATCTGAAAATGCAACAATTCGGAACTTTGGGGGCCCATATCTTCCAAACAAAGGGAGACCGCCTATGTTGGTCTTAATATTTTATGTTCAGGAACTCACATTGCTTACAATGATGTGAATATCTTACTTTTAGCTTCGCGACGGGAAATCTTGCGGGTTTACCTATATAACTATAAAATGGTAGAAGTACTAAAATACTAACAAACTCATATTTCGAGCAGCCGTATTTTCATTCGACATGCCGTATGTCAAGTCAAACACACATATTTAGGTTATTTGGTCCTCCAATAATTTCTTTTTTTTCAGTAAATATTGGGAACTTCTGCGAAGATGCCAGCGCCCTAACGGTTAAATTTGGAACCTTTCCAAGCTAGTAGTGATATGTGAACAACCCGTAGAAATGTGGTGGAGAACGAATACTCATTAAACAGAGCTACAATATTTAAAGAAATTATTATAATTTTGTGTCGGATTTCTTGATAAGGAACTTTTCGTTTGGATCACTATATGAAATCGTGCTTTAGATCGTTCCTGAGTGATAATTTCGATGTTATTTTTGTGTCTGTTGCTTGTTGGATCAAAATGAATCAATATCTAAGTTTTCTTGGATTTCTGGAAGGATAGAAGCCTCAGAAAGTAATTCAAGGACTCTTATTAATGTGAAGAAGTGCTGAATGCAGAATGCAGGCCATATTATGTGGTAAATCTAGAATATGTCTGAATGATGACTTGTTCTCTTCGTTTACAAATGTGAATCAATAGAATGAAAAGATATAGCTTTTCTGCTTTAATTCTTTTGATTTTATTTCGAAAGAAATCGAAACAGACATACATATAAAAGGAAACAGACATTTATTTTCATATCACAGCAGCTCAAGATACAAGCTGAATGAAAAATGTCACAGCTGGTTCAACCAAAACTACCTATACCTATACAAATGAAAAATATTAATGTAGGTATTCATATAAATACCTTAAGATATTGTCAACTATATTAACAGTTTATCTAGTTTTTATCAGTTTTTCAATTAGATCACTCTCTTTGAATTTGATTTTGTGTTGTATATGAAGTAGGTAGCTGTAGAAGTGAGCGGTAGCTCTCTGGAGCAGTATTGTTCATCGAAATTCTCTTATTTTCATTTACACCTAAAAACAAATGGACATGAAGTTGTTTTGAAATGAATACATTGTACTTTACCTTCATGAAAATGATCATCTTCAAAGGAATAAAGAACATACTTCCATGTATATAGTGACCTGTTTTCCAATCTTCAAAATCCAGGCCTTTCTTCTATCAACGAATTTCCTACCCAAAGCTGTTTCCAAATTAACTTTACTTTCATTTGGCTTTGGAAAAAATGAAAACTTAAGACAGTAGATGATCCTTTCTTTTCTGACCATGAATAACATTGAGTCGAGGCACACAACAATAGTCATTTCGGGAGGATGCCATTTTGAATTAATACAATCGAAAATTTCAATCGGAAAGCAAGGAATCGATTGATAGATATTACAAACCCTTTTGGTAAACCAAAATTTAAACTCGGAGAACAACACAACAGCACGGAAATGAACTCGAAAAATAAGCGAATTACGTTAGAATAACGGGCACGTCGAAAAACTACTAGAGAGATATTGCAGTGTCAAATTTGTGTTACGTTATTACAGCAAACGTTATTTTTGACATCTAAGCACGCGCAGATTCATTTTCAGAATAACGCGACGTTAATAGCGTTAGCGTCTAACGTTATTTACGGAAAATTGCGAGCCGCAATTTACGTTGCGCTATTCTATATCGGAAGGAATTGTTGAGCTTCGGGCTCTTCCGGCTCCGATCACTGTCATAGAAAAGCTGTATGTTAATATGTTTTTCGGAATTAATTACACAACTTCCTCAGATTTTTCAAATCTATTTTACAATACCTCTTACACACAACTAATATTAGACATTAAGATTTATTAGTGCTACCTAAGCTAATTTTGTTCATAAATAGGTATTTGTTACTTTTTCACGAATTAAGAAATACTTTTGGAAGCAACATGAGGGGTTGGAAATTAGGTATAGTTTGAACCATGCCAATTATATTGTGTAATATAACTAGTTCCACTTCTTCTGCATTAGCACCACGTGAAATTACCTCTTCCGATTCCATTTTCATTTTGTCCAGAATCAAAAAACTATTGCAGAAATGCAAATTATCGAGCTTCATGAGTTTAAACGTAAGTTTGTAACACAAAAATCTGACGTCTCACATAACCTAACCAAACAAACTGATAAACTAACGTATCGGAAACAAAAACGTGTAGCAATACGTCTACTTCCGGAACGACCGTTAAATCCACGTTAACATGACGTTAACCACCAAAACGTTATATATAGCGCACCGTAATAACATAACGCTTGCGCTATTCAAAAGTTGCAATATCTCTCTATTATCTGGGAAGTGTTCGAAATTATATCGCCAGAGGGCGTATCGCTTAGCACTAGTTGCGAATTAAAATATTCTTGTGAAAATAAACCACCTTTGATTGTTCAACTGTAATTTGTTAATGAGACGTGGGTATACCGAGACGCGATATACTTATAGCAATTTATGGCGGAAACTGTGTCCTGGAGATGTGAGATTCTTGGAATTTTTGGAGGCCCTTATTATCATCGAAACCAAGGGAGAGCTCCAATTTTTGACTTCGGGTTTGATTCTAGAAGACCAAATTCAGTTACGTCAAACTAAACGACTGATCTGCGAACCTCAGACATTATCTGATTCTTCTTGATCTTTCAAATGAATAACAAGAAAGTTCAACTGTGACTACTCCATAATTAGGAATGACTGCCTTGTGTAGTGTAGTATCTCCTTAAACAATGGTAGTACTGAAAAAATATATATATAAATATTGAATCATGAAGATACATTATACAGTATAAGTACTTCATTTAGAAGAGGTTCATAAATGCAAGAAAAATGTATATGAATACTGTCCAGCAGCTGGTAAAAAGGGGGTCATTCTTTGAAAGAGATGTGATATGAGAATTAAATCAACTGTAAAGGATCAAGTGTGGAACCACAGACCAACCAGGTAAACCACTCGCGTAATTTACTTAGGAAATCTATGTCAACGCACATATGACCGTGAATAGAGCTAATCAGAATTTTAGAAGGCGTTTGGGGTGCCAATTCAATTTCAGATAATATAGGATTACGTCACTCTCGACGCTTTTGGACTCGCTTGAAGATTATAAACATGTAAACGAACTGAATTGAATTTTCTGTCCTATTTATATGTCCTTAAAGCTACACCAGCATTTATGGCACAATTCAAAAAAACATTGCTCAGAATTTTGTACACATTTATTACAAATTTGCGTCCCAAAGCAAAAATTTATTACAGCTCCCGTTTTCCAGAAAAATGGCGTGGGCCAGCTTTAGATTGAAGCTGCACCACGCAGTCTGCATTTTCCAAAACATGCAATATTTAGTCATCGAATTGGCACCAGAATTTCTTACACATTTATTACAGATAAATGACAAGCAAAAAATTCGAAATTATTAACCCCAAGGGGCTGGACACCCCTAAATATTGAATATTCAAGTTGAATATGCATCCAAAAGGTGGACGGTATGAAATTATTCATCATTCTTATTTAAACAAACTTTAAACGACATCATATTGTCCGATGATGGGGATGAAGCATCCCCGAACATATCGAAATTCCTATTACGTAATTATATGAACAACGACATAAACTGCGTAACGCAATTTCCCGCGGACGGTACATATACTCGTATCTGTCGGGATATTTCAAATCTCTTGGATATCGCCGATTTTTCTTTAGTTCAAAAATTTATTACAGTAGCCCACGCTTCTCTAACACATGCTTAAGGATTCTAGTGAACTATTGAATCTAGAAAAAAATGGAATTAGTATCGTAGTATGTGAAAAAAAAATTCGAAAAATAATGATGAAGAATTTCGATATTCATCAATTTTTCTCTTTGTCAAAAATTTATTACAGTAGCCCACACTTCTTTAACACATGCTCAAGGATTCTAGTGAGTTATTTCATCAAGAAAAATATGGAATTAGTATCGTAGTATGTGAAAAAAAATAATTCAAAAAATAATGATGGAGAATTTCGATATTCACTGATTTTTCTCTGTGTCAAAAATTTATTACAGTAGCCCACACTTCTTTAACACATGCTCAAGGATTCTAGTGAGTTATTTCATCAAGAAAAATATGGAATTAGTATCGTAGTATGTGAAAAAAAATAATTCAAAAAATAATGATGGAGAATTTCGATATTCACTGATTTTTCTCTGTGTCAAAAATTTATTACAGTAGCCCACACTTCTTTAACACATGCTCAAGGATTCTAGTGAGTTATTTCATCAAGAAAAATATGGAATTAGTATCGTAGTATGTGAAAAAAAAATAATTCAAAAAATAATGATGGAGAATTTCGATATTCATTGATTTTTCTCTGTGTCAAAAATTTATTACAGTAGCCCACACTTCTTTAACACAAGCTTAAGCATTCAAGTGAGTTATTTCATCAAGAAAAATATGGAATTAGTATCGTAGTATGTGAAAAAAAATAATTCGAGAATTAATGATGGAGAATTTCGATATTCATCAATTTTTCTCTTTGTCAAAAATTTATTACAGTAGCCCACACTTCTTTAGCACATGCTCAAGGATTCTAGTGAACTATTCCATCAAGAAAAATATGGAATTAGTATCGTGGTATGTGAAAAAAAAATAATTCAAAAAATAATGATGGAGAATTTCGATATTCATCAATTTTTCTCTTTGTCAAAAATTTATTACAGTGGCCCACACTTCTCTAACACATGCTCAAGGATTCTAGTGAACTATTCCATCAAGAAAAATATGGAATTAGTATCGTAGTATGTGAAAAAAAAATAATTCAAAAAATAATGATGGAGAATTTCGATATTCGTCGATTTTTCTCTGTGTCAAAAATTTATTACAGTAGCCCACACTTCTCTAATACATGCTCAAGGATTCTAGTGAACTATTCCATCAAGAAAAATATGGAATAAGTATCGTGGTATGTGAAAAAAAATAATTCAAAAAATAATGATGGAGAATTTCGATATTCATCGATTTTTCTCCGTGTCAAAAATTTATTACAGTGGCCCACACTTCTTTAACACAAGCTTAAGCATTCAAGTGAGTTATTTCATCAAGAAAAATATGGAATTAGTATCGTAGTATGTGAAAAAAAATAATTCGAGAATTAATGATGGAGAATTTCGATATTCATCAATTTTTCTCTGTGTCAAAAATTTATAACAGTAGCCCACACTTCTTGAGCACATGCTCAAGGATTCTAGTGAACTATTCCATCAAGAAAAATATGGAATTAGTATCGTGGTATGTGAAAAAAAAATAATTCAAAAAATAATGATGGAGAATTTCGATATTCATCGATTTTTCTCTGTGTCAAAAATTTATTACAGTAGCCCACACTTCTTAAGCACATGCTCAAGGATTCTAGTGAACTATTCCATCAAGAAAAATATGGAATTAGTATCGTGGTATGTGAAAAAAAAATAATTCAAAAAATAATGATGGAGAATTTCGATATTCATCGATTTTTCTCTGTGTCAAAAATTTATTACAGTGGCCCACACTTCTCTAACACATGCTCAAGGATTCTAGTGAACTATTCCATCAAGAAAAGAATGGAATTAGTATCGTAGTATGTGAAAAAAAAATAATTCAAAAAATAATGATGGAGAATTTCGATATTCATCGATTTTTCTCCGTGTCAAAAATTTATTACAGTAGCCCACACTTCTTTAACACAAGCTTAAGCATTCAAATGAGTTATTTCATCAAGAAAAATATGGAATTAGTATCGTAGTATGTGAAAAAAAATAATTCGAGAATTAATGATGGAGAATTTCGATATTCATCAATTTTTCTCTTTGTCAAAAATTTATTACAATAGCCCACACTTCTTTAACACATGCTCAAGGATTCTAGTGAACTATTCCATCAAGAAAAATATGGAATTAGTATCGTGGTATGTGAAAAAAAATAATTCAAAAAATAATGATGGAGAATTTCGATATTCGTCGATTTTTCCCTGTGTCAAAAATTTATAACAGTAGCCCAAACTTCTCTACCACATGCTTAAGGATTCTTGTGAACTATTCAATCAAGAAAAATATGGAATTAGTGTCGAAGTATGTGAAAAAAAAAATTCGAAAAATAATGATGGAGAATTTCGATATTCATCAATTTTTCTCTTTGTCAAAAATTTATTACAGTAGCCCACACTTCTTTAGCACATGCTCAAGGATTCTAGTGAACTATTCCATCAAGAAAAATATGGAATAAGTATCGTGGTATGTAAAAAAAATAATTCAAAAAATAATGATGGAGAATTTCGATATTCATTGATTTTTCTCTGTGTCAAAAATCTATTACAGTAGCCCACACTTCTTCAACACAAGCTTAAGGATTCAAGTGAGTTATTTCATCAAGAAAAATATGGAATTGGTATCGTAGTATGTGAAAAAAAATAATTCGAAAATTAATGATGGAGAATTTCGATATTCATCAATTTTTCTCTGTGTCAAAAATTTATTACAGTAGCCCACACTTCTCTACCACATGCTTAAAGATTCTTGTGAACTATTCAATCAAGAAGAATATGAATTAGTGACGTGATATGTCAAAAAAGTGTTCGAAGTATAATGATGGAAAATTGCTATATCCACCAATTTTTCTTAGGTTCAAAATGTATTACAGTAGCCCGCAATATTCTAGCACATGCCATAGAACGCAAATGAACAATTTTGAAAAGAATAATAATTAATCAGAGAGTTCGATCAGCAAAGATTTCAAGCAATTACACGATAAAAACTACACTTGAGAAGGATGGATCTTAATTTTTTTATGGCGGTACAAAATATATGATAGGTGCATTCTCAACGCGTATTTTCAATGGACTATCTTATTATATTGCTACGTACAATCATAATGCACTGGAGGGCATTGGCCAGCAAACTTTCAATAGAACGAAAGTATATACCACCCTATAATTTAGGGTTGATTTATTTTTTCACGATGACACGAACATCTCAATCTACACAACTCAGTTTAAGAGTTCAGTTAGATTATATATTCTCGAAGGTATGTTTTCGCAGGATCATATTCTGGTTAGCAAACTATTTATAATACTTGATAGAATCAACTGTATTTGAAGACAAAAATTTATGAGTTCAATTTCTTTATTTTGGCTAAAATCAATAATGCTGGATTCACCTCCTTTCTTATTGTCACTTTAAAATCGCTCGTTTGTAGATCGTCATATATCATCCAGATGCCATCCCTCCTCCTAGCAATGGCTGAGTAATGTCCTAGTTGTCTTTCATTCCAATTGGAATTATGATTGGTATAGTCCACAAGGCCTACTAATTGTAGTGTATGATTTGTATGTTCACTAGAATTCTTGAGCATGTGTTAAAGAAGTGTGGGCTACTGTAATAAATTTTTGACACAGGGAAAAATCGACGAATATCGAAATTCTCCATCATTATTTTTTGAATTATTTTTTTTCACATACCACGATACTAATTCCATATTTTTCTTGATGGAATAGTTCACTAGAATCCTTGAGCATGTGTTAAAGAAGTGTGGGCTACTGTAATAAATTTTTGACACAGCGAAAAATCGATGAATATCGAAATTCTCCATCATTATTTTTTGAATTATTTTTTTTCACATACCACGATACTTATTCCATATTTTTCTTGATGGAATAGTTCACTAGAATCCTTGGGCATGTGTTAGAAAAGTGTGGGCTACTGTAATAAATTTTTGACACGGAGAAAAATCGATGAATATCGAAATTCTCCATCATTATTTTTTGAATTATTTTTTTTCACATACCACGATACTTATTCCATATTTTTCTTGATGAAATAGTTCACTAGAATCCTTGAGCATGTGTTAGAGAAGTGTGGGCTACTGTAATAAATTTTTGACACAGAGAAAAATCGACGAATATCGAAATTCTCCATCATTATTTTTTGAATTATTTTTTTTTCACATACTACGATACTAATTCCATATTTTTCTTGATGGAATAGTTCACTAGAATCCTTGAGCATGTGTTAGAGAAGTGTGGGCTACTGTAATAAATTTTTGACAAAGAGAAAAATTGATGAATATCGAAATTCTCCATCATTATTTTTCGAATTTTTTTTTTCACATACTTCGACACTAATTCCATATTTTTCTTGATTGAATAGTTCACAAGAATCCTTAAGCATGTGGTAGAGAAGTTTGGGCTACTGTAATAAATTTTTGACACAGGGAAAAATCGACGAATATCGAAATTCTCCATCATTATTTTTTGAATTATTTTTTTTCACATACCACGATACTAATTCCATATTTTTCTTGATGGAATAGTTCACTAGAATCCTTGAGCATGTGTTAAAGAAGTGTGGGCTATTGTAATAAATTTTTGACAAAGAGAAAAATTGATGAATATCGAAATTCTCCATCATTAATTCTCGAATTATTTTTTTTCACATACTACGATACTAATTCCATATTTTTTTTGATGAAATAACTCACTTGAATGCTTAAGCTTGTGTTAAAGAAGTGTGGGCCACTGTAATAAATTTTTGACACGGAGAAAAATCGATGAATATCGAAATTCTCCATCATTATTTTTTGAATTATTTTTTTCACATACCACGATACTTATTCCATATTTTTCTTGATGGAATAGTTCACTAGAATCCTTGAGCATGTGTTAGAGAAGTGTGGGCTACTGTAATAAATTTTTGACACAGAGAAAAATCGACGAATATCGAAATTCTCCATCATTATTTTTTGAATTATTTTTTTTTTCACATACTACGATACTAATTCCATATTCTTCTTGATGGAATAGTTCACTAGAATCCTTGAGCATGTGTTAGAGAAGTGTGGGCCACTGTAATAAATTTTTGACACAGAGAAAAATCGATGAATATCGAAATTCTCCATCATTATTTTTTGAATTATTTTTTTTTCACATACCACGATACTAATTCCATATTTTTCTTGATGGAATAGTTCACTAGAATCCTTGAGCATGTGCTAAAGAAGTGTGGGCTACTGTAATAAATTTTTGACAAAGAGAAAAATTGATGAATATCGAAATTCTCCATCATTAATTCTCGAATTATTTTTTTTCACATACTACGATACTAATTCCATATTTCTCTTGATGAAATAACTCACTTGAATGCTTAAGCTTGTGTTAAAGAAGTGTGGGCTACTGTAATAAATTTTTGACACAGAGAAAAATCAATGAATATCGAAATTCTCCATCATTATTTTTTGAATTATTTTTTTTTCACATACTACGATACTAATTCCATATTTTTCTTGATGAAATAACTCACTAGAATCCTTGAGCATGTGTTAAAGAAGTGTGGGCTACTGTAATAAATTTTTGACACAGAGAAAAATCAGTGAATATCGAAATTCTCCATCATTATTTTTTGAATTATTTTTTTTCACATACTACGATACTAATTCCATATTTTTCTTGATGAAATAACTCACTAGAATCCTTGAGCATGTGTTAAAGAAGTGTGGGCTACTGTAATAAATTTTTGACAAAGAGAAAAATTGATGAATATCGAAATTCTTCATCATTATTTTTCGAATTTTTTTTTCACATACTACGATACTAATTCCATTTTTTTCTAGATTCAATAGTTCACTTGAATCCTTAAGCATGTGTTAGAGAAGCGTGGGCTACTGTAATAAATTTTTGAACTAAAGAAAAATCGGCGATATCCAAGAGATTTGAAATATCCCGACAGATACGAGTATATGTACCGTCCGCGGGAAATTGCGTTACGCAGTTTATGTCGTTGTTCATATAATTACGTAATAGGAATTTCGATATGTTCGGGGATGCTTCATCCCCATCATCGGACAATATGATGTCGTTTAAAGTTTGTTTAAATAAGAATGATGAATAATTTCATACCGTCCACCTTTTGGATGCATATTCAACTTGAATATTCAATATTTAGGGGTGTCTAGCCCCTTGGGGTTAATAATTTCGAATTTTTTGCTTGTCATTTATCTGTAATAAATGTGTAAGAAATTCTGGTGCCAATTCGATGACTAAATATTGCATGTTTTGGAAAATGCAGACTGCGTGGTGCAGCTTTAATCTAAAGCTGGCCCACGCCATTTTTCTGGAAAACGGGAGCTGTAATAAATTTTTGCTTTGGGACGCAAATTTGTAATAAATGTGTACAAAATTCTGAGCAATGTTTTTTTGAAGTGTGCCATAAATGCTGGTGTAGCTTTAAGGACATCCTATTTATTTGATGAATAATTTCGTATTTTTAGAAATTAACCCAAACAGTTTTCACAACAAAATCAATTGTTTAATCTTCTCTGAGGTTCTATTTTATGATGACCGTCCTCATTATATAATGTTTCAATTGCACAACAACAAGAATTGGAATCGAACTAAGTAATATTCATTCATGTTCATTTTATATGAGTAATAAAAAGGAATCGCAACTGAAGTAAAAGGATTGCAACCTCCATTATTCAATTAAAACGATGGAATGTCAAATAAAATCGTACACAACACCAAGGATTGGAATCGAATGAAGTTGGTCATAGTTTGAATTTATATTGAAATGAATCTCATTTGATGTGAAAGTATCACAACCTATGCATTTTCCAGTTGAAATAATAGTATGTTTGTGTTTGCATGATGAATTGACTTCAAAGAACCACTTTCTGTCAAAAAAATACCTCTTAATGAACTACTGTTATATATGTTCTTTGTCGATGAAATTGTGAAGCAAATAAGGATTATGCTCAATTTGTTGAATTTATTTATGTTAAAAACAGTGTCTGAAAAAGCGTGGCAGACTTTACATAGACATAGTATATTCACCACAATAAAGGTACTGAAAACTTAACGATCAACATATTTATATAAGTAATAATTGACAGTGTTATGGAAAAGATAAAACATTGTGGTTTTTAAAGGAATTATATTTCTTGTTTATGAATTTTTAAAGTTTCTTCATTTCTTATACATTCATTCGATTGTATCCACACATATTATAAAAAGGCTTGCAATGAAATAGAACGCACCCAAACTCTCATAAGATTTCCTAGAGACCTATAAGTATCAGTCACTACAACGATTTTTTGATTGAAGAAAACCATAACATTTTTTCAAAATTTCCATATACTCCAGCAGAGTTCTTAAACTTATTTCTACAGGAGTTTCAAATGTCACAAAACACTCGCTTTGGTATTAGAAATTTGCTTTTCAAATGGTTTAATCAAAAAATCTTAGTCTGATTTTAATAGAAAGTGTGGTTATGTTTATTATTTTCCTCAAGGTCGGAAAGACGCGATTCCCGTAAACGATGAAGTGTTTGTCTTCTTGGTCTGTGGTGGAACTGAGGAGAAAACAACAACGATAGAAAAAAGTTTATGAAACAGATTGAAGAGTGAGAAGGAATTATAAAACAAAGAAAGCAAAATGAACAGGAGGATGAAAACTATACCTATTTTTGAAATGGATACAATGGAAATCATTTTTCAATTTTTCATTTTGGTATAAGGAAATGTTAGTTGATGGTGTTCTGTTTGGAGTTGAATTAGACCAGGATCTCATATCAGGATATTACCTACAAAAATATCGAAGCATATGTAAGTTGAGTTGAACTTAAAATCGTCTACAACAGTGTTTTGAAGGAAACTTCGAATAGAAACCAATAGGAGAAATGTCTTTGAAATGAAATTATAACAATGTTTTTTTGTTTGTTGGATTTATTGTTGTAGATATCTTTATCATGCACTTGTGTTAAAATCAAACGAATTTCTACAATTTTATATGCTGAAAAGAGTTTATTGTGTAGAATTTCCAGAAACACTTTTTGAGGTTTATAAATAATTTAAAGAAGTTTTTAAGGTCTACGCCAGATACCAAATATCATTTTGAACCATCTAACTGATTAATATATTGAGCAGCATTTGCAAGTACTGTCCTAAAAATAAAAACTTGAACAAGGGATATTCGTTGAGTCTGGTTGGGGTACAATCACTGAAACTATTAAGTTTCCATTATTTCCTGAAATACATATTGGATCGAACCAAAGTGTTGAAAATTATAGCTTGAAGGTTCATGCAGAATTTCGTTGGGATTGTATGATTGTAGGTTTTTCATCAAGAGGTATAAATGCTTTGGGAAAGCACTCAGGCAAAATCTGAAATCTTTGAAAATATTTTTTTCCTAGTGATAAATAATCAAGAAAAAAATTGTTTTCCCAATATTTCCAAATATACAGATTAGATCGAATTGAAATCTAGTATTTGATTGAAAAATGAGAGTTTGAAGATTCATACACAAATTCGTGAGAGTAATATGATCAGAAGATCGCAGAATATCAAATATTTGAAAAGACCTATTGTTTTAATGAGACGATCATCAAGAAATTTTGTACGAACTTGTTCATTGGTATTCACGAACTAATTACCGAGTATCATCATGATTGTATCACTATTTTTCGAGTTGTTCCGTGCCAAGAAAAAAATGCTGGAAATTTTACACAAGGGTTTGTTATTTTCTCAGTTGAATAACCTAACCATTGATATCTTAAATAAAACTTAAATATTATTCATGAATCAATGGTTTTTCACAACACAATTTGCAGCGTTTTTCTTTATAACTCAAGGACCACTGGTCGGAAATCATCTGGGTGGAAATTTTTAAGTTGAGTTATGTAACAGTAATCAACGTTGAGAGTTTCTTGAGATTTCGGTTTTTGAGAAATAATGTTTTTTCCCCTCCAACCCCCAATTTAGAGCCCTTAGGGTACACCGATCCGGCTGAAAAGCTTGGAGGATCATTATCGAGCGACACACGATTTTTCTACCAAGTTTCACGGATTTCGGTTCAGTACTTTCAGAGGAAAACCTCGGACGGCGGAAGGACGGAGTTTTTTTATTAGCTCATTCAAATCTGCATACTTCAAAATATAAACTGTGACATTTTCAGGGGGGAGGTACTTTTTTATTTTTTTGGTCGATCACTAGGGTTTATTATTTGATTTTATCAAATAATAAACCAACACGATATTTGACATAGATATTTTTTCCCAATATCTCCGAAAATTATGAATCATCGTATCAAACTGGAATTTTCTGCACATATAAACCAGAAGAATAGTTTCCAAAAAAGTCATTTCTGGGAAATACAAGAATACCTAGGAAAACACCACGAAAGTTGCCATATGCGATTTGAATTATGGTGTGGCGCTGTGAAATATAGAGTTCAAGGACTGAGCAAAAATGTTTTCAAATCCTATACATGAAACGCGCTTACGCTATAGCTATGGGGACTGATCTGAATTATGTGGTATGGTCAAAGCTACATAAAAAACGCTGCAAATTTTACACAAGGGTTTATTATTTTCTCAGTTAAGTGACCCAATACCATTGATATCTTAAATAAAACTTATATAGCGTGCCAAAAAAGTAAAATTACTCGTCAATAATGAGTGTACGAAGAACTATTAAGGAATATCCTCGCACCCGTCGATTTTTGATTTCAAAACCAATTTATCCTGTTCTTTTTTGAATGTGATATTTCTCAGTTCACTACTTTATTGTTTGATCTGGAGATTAATGGATTGTGATACATCAACTGAAAGGTAATTTGATTACCTTTTCAGCGATGTGGCTTGAAGTAGAATTGCTTGTGCCGTTTTCCGTTGAAAAATTAGGAAATAATTCAGAATTTTCAGCTAGGAGGGTACTGTGATCAGACCATTATTCTTTTAATAATTAATAATGATAATAATGATGATAATAATATATTTATTCAATAAGAGGCTTATTAAAATACAATAAGGTTTGTTTCGTAAAAACAGAATACATAACTCAAAACAATTCACTTTTACAAAAATCAAAAAATTTACTCTAAGGATATGGTTCATAGTCAACAATTGCATTATACAAAGTAGTTTTGAAAACTTTCAGGTTGGATGTCCCCCTAAACCTTTGGGGTAGAGCACTAAATAGCCTTAGGCTCATGTACAAGCGCGACTTTTCTATTAAGGTTAAAGAGTGACGTGGGTACAAGTATGTGTATATATGCGCCTAGTGTTGTTACAGTTTAAATTTTGTTGGAAGTACCTTCATCGAAACGAGTACTCTATATACGTATAGACCACATGATGTTAAAAATTTGTTCTCTTTAGAAGACCCTCTACAAGATTCGCTAAAACCTAACTTCAGTATAATTCTAAAATGAATTTTTGCCTCAGAAACACTTACCTTATTACTATAAGGGAAATTCTCGAACCCATGGATTTGTAACTTAAATTGAATTAATACTTAACTTTCATTGTCGTTCACAAAACTGAGTGGGTCATCGAATGACCTTTTATGCGATATATCACATGTAATATTTTTCCGAAAAAAAACTGTTGACGTTTAAGGTTATAAACCCCCAACAATGCATTTCTCAAACTTCGAAAATAGAAATAGAAATGAAATTAGGGAAATTCTCGAACCCATGGATTTGTAATTTATATTGAATTCATACTTAACTTTCATTTTCGTTCACATAACTGAATTGGTCATCGAATGACCTTTTATGCGATATATCACATGCAATATTTTTCCGAAAAAAAACTGTTGACGTTTAAGGTTATGAACCCCCAACTCTAAAACTACATATATTTTTCAAACTTCGAAAATAGAAATCGGCGGGTAGGAGGATATTTTTCAATATTTATTATTTTAAGAATAAGAATCTGAAACCAATCACATATTGTTAATTTTCTAATGAAAAAATTGCCTAACAAATTCTTTTTCAGTAACGCCACTCAATATGCAATGGAATGTACTTCCATTTGATATATCACAATCCATATATAACTATTTGAAAAAAAAACAGTATGGGAGTGTGGAGCGTAAAGGGTGGGAGATTTCGAATTCAAAAAAGCATAGGGAAACCTGCTTTCGGAATTACAAATCCTTGGATCCGTGGATTTTCCTTAATAATTATTATTAAAAGAATAATGGTCTGATTGCAGTACTCTCCAGTCACAAATTGTAGATTAATTTCTGATTTTTTATTGAAAAACGCCACGACAAATTCTTTTTTTAGTCGTATCACTGAGTAGGTAATCAAATTACCTTTCATTTGATGTATCACAACCCATATATTCCAATTTGAAAAAATAAACTAGTGGGGTGCGGGGCGTTAGGAATGAGAAATATAGAATTCAAAGAAACACAGGATAAATTGCTTTCGGAATTCAAAATCAACAGGTGTGAGGATTTTCCTTAATAATTCCTCATTCAAAAGTTATTGACGAGTTAAGTTACTTCTTTGGCACACTGTATACTATTCATATCCCATTGGTTTTTCCCCCCAAAATTTGCTGCGTTTTTCTTTATACCTCAGGAACCACTGGTCGGAAATCATTCGGGTGAAAATTTTTTGGTTGAGTTATGCAACAATAATGAATATTGAAAGTTTCATGAAAATTCGGTAGTAAGTTTCTGGAAAATAATTTTTTTTCCCTCCAACCCCCAATTTTGAGCCCTTTGGGTTCACCGATCCTGCTAAAAAGGTTGGAGGATCAATGCCGAGTGACACACGATTTTTCTACCAAGTTTGGCGGATTTTGGTCTAGTACTTTCTGAGAAAAGCCCCGGACAACGGACGGCGGACGGTGGACGGCGGACGGCGGACGGACGGATTTTTTTTTATTCGTTTATTCAAATCTACATACTCCAAAACGTAAACTATGAAATTTTCAGGGGGGTTGAAATTTTTTTTTTGTTGGTCGATCACTAAGGTAAATTATTTGATTTTATCAAATAATAAACCAAAAGGCTCCTATTTTTGACTTGGTGATTTGTAATGTACTAGTTATGAAAATTTTTGTACTCGATTAATGTAAAGCAGGATCTCTTTCAATGATAATAACAACTGCTTTCAACATTAATTCTCAGATAAACAAACCTGAGTTCAGGGTATTTTTCATTCACTTGAATTACTGCTCTGAGAAGCAGCTGATTTAAAGTGCAGTGTAGAAACAGAGGAGAGTATCCACTCTTCACAAGTGAACGTTTGTTTTCAATAACCAATGAAAGAAGTAGATTAAGTAAACCAATCTGAGAATCTAATTATTCAATATTATCGCACGTAATTTAACTAGGCAACCTATTCGCAATATGTCAAAAGAAGAGAGTATTTATTTCTTATACCGGATCTCGCACTAAGTGATCTATTAGCCTTCTACAAACAGCATATAAGAATATTTTCAAGAGACTAGACAAAATTAACTAACAGGGCAACAAATGTCAAATTCTTTTTCATCTACTCCATCAATTTGCTCAACTGTCTCTAATTTTATAATTTTTAGCCAAAATGGTTGCAACGATTGAGTTGTACGCACTGATGAATAATCGGTGGAAACTTCAATTATGTTCGGCCGTTTGTATGTGCTCTGACTTACCTATAGATTCTTGAAATTTCCAAAGTAGGTTTGGAACTAGATACCTTGGTTGAGTTCCTTAATGGACAAATATACGCGTTTAAAATTCTTAGAATATTTTCACAATATCTCAGAAAATACTGATGCATGCGATCCAATTGAAACTCTGTGATAAGTTGTAACAAGCCGATATTTCGTCAGACACAAAATTTGGAAAAATTAAATTTTTGATAGACATTTTTATTTCCGACGCTTTCTGCTGGAGTCCGCTGACGTTTAAAGAAAACAACTGATAACCATGCAACAAATATCAGTCGGATCGGTAATAGAGGGTCACTCTATAGGAACGTTACCAGTTGATTTGCGGCCATATTGTTGAAGCTACATTTGTTGAATTCACTGTCATTTAATTAACCTGTTTTGCTGAATTACCGTGGACAGATACATTCAACGACACGTATAAATTCTAGAACGGCACTGATGTGACAATTTTTGCTAGCATGTTCAAATTCTTTGCCAAAGCGGCCATCTTTTCACGTCTCGACCCCGCCAAACGAACCTTCACTTCCGAATGAAATTCCCTCTTATCATTTTATCCTCACGAAATTCTGCCTGAAACTTCAAGCGTTGATTTTTCAATCAAGCACTGGATTTCAATTCGATCCAATCTTTAGTTTCAGGAATATTAGGAAAATGAAATTTTGAATGGGTATATCTACGGGATCATTTAGTTCTTGAAATGCAACCTACCCTGAAGATTTCAAGTCGATAGGTTTTTTCTTACGCTTGTGCCTATGACCGGCCGGACAGAATAGATTTGCCAGCGTATTCGTCATCAGTGAGTCCAACCTATTCGTTTGAGAATGTTTTCGGGAAAAACCGGAAATTACGAACATTTGGAAAAAAACGATAGCACGCTGTTTCCCAGAACATGCGCGCAAAAATGAGTGTTGGGTTCGGATAATGTTCCGGGCGTTTCGAAAATTTAGATTCGCCGTAATCATAATACACGGCCGCGTGAAGGTGGCGAAAAATTGATAAAACAAATTCCGAAACTAAGTTCAATATTCAGTTTCAAATTTGTTTCAATTTGTTTTGTGTGAAACTTTTCATGCACCACCAAAGTTTTTGAATGAATCAATCGCATTTCATTCTGTGGACACTATTTATGGAAAATCCCTCTTTGTATTTCTTGTTCTACAATAAATAATAAACTTGTACAGTTGTCAATATGTCAAAATCAGCAACGTTTGGTTGATGTTAAGGGCTAATAGCTCAGTATGAATGACGCACTATAGTCGAAATAAATCGACTTTTCTATTCTTTGAATCGCATTTTTTCGCAAAGTGAACTCTAATTCACAAGAAACATTCTCATTACAGAATCTAAACATGGCGCCGTCTTTGTCGCATGTCGCAGTCGCTGACGTCAATGTTAATATAAAGTTATAGATCGAATTTCATGAATTGAATATATACACAATAGGTCTCTTGCATGTAACACGACTTTTCATATTTTTATGTTTTTTTCATTCCATTTCGATACAAAATCATAATGTATGCTATCTCACACTTCAAAAATTCGCGAATTTCGAATAATTCGGTATTGAAAATCGTCAAATCGGGACGCAAATCAAAGTGGGTAAAACGCTGTAGATCGCATCCTACGTCACTAGTTATTCCACGATGCCCTGATCGATACAGCTGACGCTCCCTATTGGCTTTCTAGAAAGAGAGGTACACGAAAAGAGGGAGACAGTGGATATATGGCGGTACGTCACGGAAGGCGCGAAGTTTCGAGTGTTTAAACAACCAATGGGTGGAGCCTAATTTGAAACATCGTTTTCTCGCTGAAAATTAAAATTTTTGACGGCGGTAATAGTTTTTCAGTAGTCTTACGGATAGAATATTCGATTCCAATGATAAAAAAATTCATGCAAGAGACCTATTCACTTTTATGGAGTCAGTCGGCAGACCATGAGAGTTCGATATATTCCACTCTGTATAATCTAAATATGTTAGGTTATGATGATTTTTCCGTCAGATAACTACGCGAGGTTGTCCACTCTACACTCAGGTCGTAGTTATTACGTATATAACTAAACCAAACCTTAGTCTTTGATGAAAATTTGTAAGAAGCCGAATTACCTAGTTTGACATTTCACTATTGCCAACCTTGCTCAGTTCTAGGTGCAAGCACTAGATAGACCAAGCCTGAGAACTAACTTTATACTAGTGAATGGAGTCCATGTATTCAGATACATATCCAATATATTTGTGGTGCTCGAATCGTAAATATATTGTATTTTGTAGATATATTTAATATATCTGAACAAAACATCATTGTATCAGTACAAAATCGAAATATATTGCTTCAATATAGGTGTATGGACTCAAAAATATAAAGGATATGCCTATATACATGATGTTTGAAGCATACGGCAAAAGACTAATTCTTTCAACTATTCCAAGAATATTTTGTTATTTGATGATTTTTCAAAAAACGCTTCGTTTCAAGTATACAGGCTGAAAAATATTTGCAAGTACTATTTACGATATTTCTTGAGAGTATTAGCCCCGGTGTACACATCCAGCTTTTCGAGCTGCGGTACCGTTGCGCTGCCCAACCTATGTGTGCATTCTACCACTGAGACTGTGTGCATCAGATGGTAAGTACGGGTCCGCAACGGCGCCAAAGCTGGAAAAGACTGATGTGTACACGGTCCTCAATGAATATAAAAGCTTTTTAGTTTGGTTGCTCGTAAATATTCAACAGCAATATACGAAGATCAGATACGAAGTTGGTCAAAGTGGACCTCATACATGTCCTACGTGACCGCAGGACTTATCCCCCTAGATTATTTCTTGTGGCGTTATCTATAGCCATTAGTTGACGCTACCCCAGTAGAAAATTTGGATGACTTACGAAATCAGAAAATTGCTAGATGTAACTCAATTCAAAATGCATCTAGTGTGTTTGAAAGAGTTCAGCCATCACTGATGAGAAGACGTCAACCTTGGATTCAAGCTGGCGAAAGTTATTTTGGAACACTTAGTGTAGATTGCGAAACTTAACATGTGCTTTCAGATAATAAAATCTTTTAGCTGTCGCAAAACTTTTTCGCCCTATATATTTGACACGCAAAGGTTTTTCAAAATTCATCACGGAACAGAATATCAAAGAAACACCTTTTAAATTTTTGCCGCATATTTATCAAACACCCTGTACATAGTAGTAGTAAAAGTGGCCGAAAAGCCTCTACAATGATAATTGCTTCGTTCAAACTGAACAGGTATCCGTTGTATAAACCCCTTTATACAATGCCGAAACAGTTCAGTGAACGTTCTACCACATGCGCACTACACAGATACTCTAGTAAAATCGTAAAATGACCCTTTTGAAACGTCTCTTGTCTATTACGCATGTGGTCCATTTCATGCGTTCATTGGTTCATTGTACGGTTTCGGTTTCTGTTGAAATAACAGAGACTGGAAATAAAGTTAATATATAATGTCAAAAGCTTTCGTTAATTTCGCGTGTATCCACATCCGTATGAGTTTGGCGAGGTTGTTTTCAAGCCTAGCAGCTCATCCATCATTTCACAAACGTCGGTAATATCCAAAGTTTCAGATGAAAATGAGAGACGAAAAGATGGAATTGAATCATGAAACTGATGAGGAATTCGCTGGAAAATTGAATTATGTCTAATTCGTCGGCATTTGTGTGAACGAGATACAATCTGAAATATCCAAGACGGACATTTTAATTCTGTCTTACATCATTAATCACTTATTACTTCCAAAATTACATTAGATGAAAAGAAAAATAATGAATACAGGTCGAAAATATTTATTTCTGGCTTTTCTGTTGAATTTTTTTTCTAGGAAATCTTTATTGATTAGAAGCTGTTTATACAAATCGCATGGCATCCCTTAACCCCTTGAACTTTAACTGTAGTTTAGCATAAACACGTATATCTTTTTAGGTTCCCTCATTGCCAGCTTTTCATTTAACTATGGATTCAACACCTAGCCGAGCATACGTCAAGATATTAGAACAGCCAGCTCCTGATCGTGCTCGATTTCGCTATCAGTGTGAAGGATACAGTTCTCTGGTTGGAGTTTCTTCTACAGCGGACGAAAAAACTTTCCCAACAATCCAAGTAGTTGGATATCAGGGAAAAGCGGTCCTCATTGTATCATGTGTGACTAAAGATGAACCATATAGGTAAAATTTCATTACAGTTGATGTATTCTTAACAAATTTATTTTATAAGCTGTTCTATGGATGCACTGTTAATTCGAAGTGACTAGATCCACTGACAATTCCATTTTCAGACCCCATCCCTTCAACATTGATGGCAAAGAGGGTTGTAAAAAAGGAGTGTGTAGCATGCATATTCCACCGGATAAAATGACAGTAGAATTATGTAATATAGGCATCAAATGTGTGAAGAAGAGAGGCGTAAGTGATTCACTAAGACAGAGGCAAGAATTAAAGATAGACCCTTTCAAAAGTAAGTTCAACGAAATATAATGAAAAATGTTTCATTGGAACGTTTTCAATGTTTTTATTCTGTGACTCAAATAAAGGAAAACATGCGCTAGGTATGCATATAATACAAGGTGCGGACACTCTTTGACATATTTTGGGTCCGAAATGAGGTCCGAATTTTGTCAGAATACGGCTTTGTTGTCCTACTTCAGTCTTCGCCGATAGATGCCGACATATGAAAATCTGCCATATAAAATCTGAAATATTTACGGAAGTTACCGACATGTCATATCATAACTAGTAAAATCAGAGGTTTTTTTTGATTTTCCGAGTTGGACCATACATTATTTTCAGGAATTTCCAAAAATAAATTCATTTTGACAAATTCAAGTTGTGACCATTAATTTCATTCAGTCACAATGGTGAAAATATGTATATGTGTGAATACAAAACTTGATATGGTTGACAATCTATAGCCGCGTACAGACACGCGTGCTGAGCGGCTTGTGAGGCAAGTTAATTGGGCTGCCTCGCAAGCGTAGACGGTTTTTTGAGCGGGAGCAGAGCGGTGCGCGAGCCGCTAAACTCGATCCATCCGATGTCGGTTTTTACGGCGAGGCAAAAGGATTCCTCAGGCTCAGTTTGGACGGTAAACAAGTAGCGTTGGAATGTTTTTACGATGTTGAGAGCACACAGCTGCGTTTCGTGACGCTATCCGTCTTGATGTTCTTCATTTTTCCGAATAATTCTCACTGAAAGAATAGATATAATAATGCATAATTCGTTACTTTTCATTCTGTCAATAATCTATAATCAGAGACAAAAAAAGAACGATTCTCGCAGAGTTATACATATTGAAAATAATAATAATTTCTTCGACGTTGTTATCAGATGAAAAATATCTTTAGGTATATAATGGTAAGCTCTTTTTTTTTTGGAACGCAACTGTAATGAAATGTTTCCGCAGATTTGTCTCTAGTATTTTGATATAAGCGTATTCATCAAGGTAGTACCTACTTTGAGTCTATATTGATATTTACCCTAGATGATTCGAAATTTGTGCCGAAAAAACTTAGAGTTAGCGAAATAAACAGGGAAAAGCAACTGTAGCTGCAATTTATTTTTCTGATGATATAGGAAGTTAAATTTATTTCAGCCTTTGAAAAAAGCGTCAGGGCACTATGAAAAATGAAACAGTTGTGAGAGAGTATGGATAAGTGCATTTTGAATAATATAACTATGTAACTTTTCCATTCGGCATGAGCTTCGTGGGACCACATCAGTTACTTTGAATAATCAAAGGGTTGAACGAATTCTGTTCTTGACTTTTCCGGTTGATTCACAATGTGAATATATATTTAGTTGTCAAATCATTGTGAATAAGCTTATAATGTACAATATTCCTATGGAATAATTCAATCATTTATCAATTTTCCGTATTTCCAACCACATTCCATGAAAAACTTGATTCCCCAATCATGCCCATTAAATAATTTTTATATTTAGATCATTCTCATTCGTCATATCAGTACACGTTGATACATATGAATTCTCGTAAAATAATAAACGTCTGTTTTACTACGCTGCTGTACAGGCTACTGGGAAGGGGCTCGCGAGCCACTGCGGCTCGACTTGGCCTCACATCTCGCTCAAGGCTGCCTCGCTGTGTCTATTTTTTCGCGAGCTGCTCATGAGCAGCTCTGCTCCCGTGTCTGTACGCGGCTTTACGGCGAGGCAAAAGGATTCCTCAGGCTCAGTTTGGACGGTAATGAAATAGAATTGTAATAAAATTGCGGATCGAGCCGTGAGATATATTTTGTGAATTGAATCGTATAGGATATTTTTCCGAATAATTCTCACTGGAAGAATAGATATAATTCATAATTCGTTACTTTTCATTCTGTCAATAATCTATAATCAGAGACAAAAAACAAACGATTCTCGCAGAGTTATACATATTGAAAATAATAATAATTACTTCGAGGTTGTTTATCAGATGAAAAATATCTTTAGGTATATAATGGTAAGCTCGTTTTTTTTGGAATGCAACTGTAATGAAATGTTTCGGCAGATTTGTCTCTAGTATTTTGATATAAGCGTATTCATCAAGGTAGTTCCTACTTTGAGTCTATATTGATATTAACCCTAGATGATTCGAAATTTGTGCCGTAAAAACTTAGAGTTAACGAAATAAACAGGGAAAAGCAACTGTAGTTGCAATTTATTTTGGTATTATTATGGTATAGAGAGTTAAATTTATTTTAGCCTTTGAAAAAAGCTTCAGGGCACTATGAAAAATGAAACAGTTGTGGAAGAGTATGGATGAGTGCATTTTGAATAATATAACCATTGTATAAAGACAACAATTTATTTTTCTGATGGTATAGAGAGTCAGGGCACTATGAAAAATGAAACAGTTGTGAGAGAGTATGGATAAGTTCATTTTGAATAATATAACTATGTAACTTTTCTATTCAGCATGAGCTTCGTGGGGCCACATCAGTTAGTACTTTGAATAATCAAAGGGTTGAACGAATTCTGTTCTTGACTTTTCCGGTTGGTTCACAATGTGTATGTATATTTCGTTGTCAAATCATTGTGAATAAGCTTATAATGTACAATATTCCTATGGAATAATTCAATCATTTATCAATTTTCCGTATTTCCAACCACATTCCATGAAAACCTAGATTCCCCAATCATGCCCATTTAATAATTTTTATATTTAGCATCATTCTCATTCGTCATATCAGTACACGTTGAAACATATGAATTCTCGTAAAATAATAAAGGTCTGTTTTACTACGCTGCTGTACGGGCTATTGGGAAGGGGCTCGCGAGCCACTGCGGCTCGACTTGGCCTCAAATCTCGCTCAAGGGTGCCTCGCTGTGTCTATTTTTTCGCGAGCTGCTCATGAGCAGCTCTGCTCCCGTGTCTGTACGTGGCTGAATATTCTAATTCTATTCTCAGTGGTCTTGCCTTCCTGCGATCGAGATCCTATTTTAACACCCGGAGGAGCAGAGTTGAAACGTTGTCCCACCGTTACATGGCGTCTTATTTCTTAAGTGGTATGCATTACGTCGCGTCGGTCTGATCCTGGTTGTGGCTCGTGAAACCGTCGCCGAATGACTTGGGTGCTCAACTCAAGCGTTTTAAGAGTTTCTTGTAATATGGAGGCATCGAAACCGATTAAATTCAACTGTGCATCCCTTTGTATATTTGTTTTCTTTTATTTTGTGTATATAAAATGCGCGTCAAAATTATGGAACAATTTCATTTTCTCAGAAGAAAAATATTTGGCAACCAAATCCTAAAACAGGTCGATTTTTGTTTCACTGTTACCAAATTTATGCATTTTTGAAGGATTTTTGTTGCACCCTGTGCCATTCCCATCAACCCTCTAAATTTTTTGAATAGGAAAAGTGGTACTTTTTCAGTGAGCTTTCTGTATCTTTTTTACAGGCGTGCAGAAATATTCAAGAAAAAAATTTTTTTTTTGAAAAATTAGTTTGAAAAGGTATTCAGTATGTCATGGCTCATTTACTTTGAGACGATGGTACCTGATGAAATTTGTCACCGAATGAAAGTCGACCATTACAGTTTCGTTCATGTTCAACTTCCAACCCCTACGAACCCTTTAATGGAGAAAAAAATTGAGTGACATTGGAAATTTATTTCGGCATTGAAGTAGAAACGTACTAATAAAATACCTACTTAAGATCATAACTGACGCGCATTGTTTCACACATTCTTATTTTTCACGTGAGGGGGTTGAAAGGGATTGAAAGTTGTGCATGAACAAAACTGAAATGGTCGACTTTCATTCGGTGACAAATTTCATCAGGTACCATCATCTCAAAGTAAATGAGCCATGACAAAGTGCACATAATGAAAACTTCTTCGAACTAACCAATTTTTCAAGACCTGGCTAAAAAAGTACCACATGCCCTACTTTCCCTATTGAAAATTTTTAGAGGGTTGATGGGGATGGCACAGGATGCAACAAAAATCTTTCAAAAATGCATATAAATTTGGTAAAAGTGAAATAAAAATTAACCTGTTTCAGAATATATATATTTTTCTTCTGAGAAAATGAATTTGTTCCATAATTTTGACGTGCACTGTATATATATCGTATATCTAGTGTATCCCTGTGCTGGGTACAAATTGGACGGTATTTGTAGTATAACTCGAATAAATTTACATTACTCAATTTTTGATTTCAATTGTTGTCGCTACCACCCTAGACCATACCGAACCTTGTCTCCGACTAGCAGCCATCAATAGGTTCTACTATTCTTCCCTCAATAGAATAGTTGGGTCTATAGGTAAAATAAATTTCGGTAGGAAACACTGTTACACTGTATGAGAAACAAAATGTATCGCCTTTCATCAGACATTATGTATAGGTAGTTGATAGTTGATAGTTGGTAAGGGGTTACGTTCCACTGCGACCTTAAGGTCTATTGTGCCCCCTTGTCAGAGCTGTTTTCGCAACCTACAGCTCGCCCTCCAGCTCAAGAGCTCTGAATGTATAGGTAACTTTTTATGAAATAGATCAGACTAGCTAACTGATTACTAATATTATTCCAATTGTTTCAGCTGGTTTCGAAATGAATCAATGTATATATGATTATAGTGCGGTTCGACTGTGCTTTCAAGTTTTTCTAGAGGCTGCAAAGGGAAAATTCACCATACCACTGGCACCTGTAGTGAGTGATCCGATTTATGATAGGAAAAATATATCTGATCTGGTCATTAACAAAATATCTCACTGTGTTTGCCGGGTGGACGAACAACCAGAAATCATTATGCTTTGTGGAAAGGTAAAGTTTTCATATATGAAGCGTATAAATGCAAAACCAGACATTTGTCGTATAAGCCGTTTTGAGTAAAACAAGAAAAACCTGCCAAAATCATAATTTCAACCTAAAAAACTTCCCGTTTTTACCAAAATATTCAAAATGGTAATAGGAATTAATATTGCATCACCCATAAAAATGAAGCCTGTCAGTATAAAGATATTCTGCTAAAAAAAATAGATATGTCTGGTTTTGCACCTGAGACTAGCAAATGTCTGCTTTTGCATCTTATTTCGTACGACTAATTTGTAGTTTCTTAAAGAAATTACAGAATAAAGTTGGAATGAAGTTTTTTAATATTCTTAAGTTTATAATATGAAAAAATCCTTGCTGGCAACAGTTAAGCTTTGTATTAAAACAAAAATCTTAAAGGCAATGCAAAAAACTAAAACTAAATTCTCAAACCATCATCCCCATTATCAGAGAAAACCTCTTCAGGGTCTTCGGAATGATCTAGCTCATGAGGATTTTCAATAAGTATTATATTACATATTTCAATAATAAGCTAAATAATATTGACCCACTTCATTTTTCCACTTTTAAACTCAACCTGATTAATTAACAAAACAGTATGGTGTCGCAGAATCACGTGACTACTAAAGTCTCACTTAGAAAGGCCAAAATGCTAATGTCTGCTTTTGCACGCAAGGAGCTCACATAAATGTCTGCGTTTGCATCTGAGGCCAGATTTGAATTATGAATGTAGGCTTTGAAATGTCTTCTTATGCACCTGAGGGTAAACAAATCATTTTCCCAGCAAAATTAACTTATTTTTTGGGAAAATGTCAAATGTTTGGTTTTGCATTGATACGCTTCATATTTATCCTGAAGCTCTGAATATATTTTAGTCGATTTATAGATATGAGGCGCCGTTTGGGACAAAAGTGCGTTTTCAAATATATATATTTATTTTTCGTTCCGATATATTTATTTTCTCCGGTACAAAATTTATTTATGAGTTGGGTGTTGCAAATATACAAATTCGTGGTATCCTATATATTCATTAATTTGACCTATCCCAAGTTGTCTTGAGAGAGCGCGCCGACAGCGTTCAGCACATTCCGAGCAATTAGCAACATGGCATAACCATTAGCCAACATATCCCGTAGTTATCTTCTTAATATGTAGTACCTCCACTGGCTGATAGATGGCTTATAGATTGTCGATATTGAAAGCAGGAAACTAACTTTTTTGTAGCATATTGTGTATGATGAGATGAGTTACAATCAATGATCAATCAATGCCCATTTATAATAACATAACCAAAGATATGTTTCTTCATAATCTATCTTTAGGTAAGTACCTATATATTTTTGTAGTAAGGAATCCTAATAGCAGTTGCGGTTTGTGTCTTTATACAAGAGTACAATTAATTCATTTGGATGGTAGTTTTCTATGGCAAGAAATGTGATATCACAATTTTGTCAACGGTTCTTCACGAAGTGGAATCTTACACAGTGTAATGGCCAATTGATGCATCATTCATTCATAGTCCTTATTTAACACTTCTAGTATTTGTATACAGACGTTCAAATGGGTGCGTTTTCTATTTCGTCGAACTGATCAATCAGTGTAATCTCCCTCTCTCTTCTCTTATGTTTTCCACTAAAGAAGAGAGAGATAGGGATTAATCGATTTATCAATTCCATGTAAATAAAAACGCACCTAATCTCTTTGTAATCGGCTACAACTATGTGGTTATGTTATTTGTATCGTGGTCTTCTAATGCTATTATTTTGGAACTTAGAACCATGGAGGTAAGAAAAAAGGTAATAGAACTCTGTAAGTAAGTTAGATAACTTTCCCAACCATTGCTTACTGTGAGCGATTAATGTACTAATAACTACGCCATGTGGCCAACAGCTCAGAACTGTACCAAATGCTGCCGGCGCGACCTCTCGTGACGACTTGGGATAGGACGAATAAATAAATATATTGGCTACCACGAATTTGTATATTTCTAACACCCAACTCATAAATATATTATGTTTCGTATAAACAAATATATCGGCATACAAAATGAATATATTGCTACAACTAATAAATATATTGGCTCGAAAATACATATATTTGAAAACACACTTCTGTCCCAAACGGCGACTCATATATAGAAGTTATAACTGTTTATTTTTCAAAAATTTATAGAGCAAGTCAGTTCAGAACACTAGTCTTCAATTCAACGATTCAAAATTCAAATACTCTCAATGGGTTGTTTATTGTTCTCTCTTGATAGTGACTGCTTTAATTCCCCCTTATATAACATTATTATTTTGTGCCCTAGGTACTAAATTGGGCATGATAGCATATGTATTCGTTTACAACAATGAGATTTGTCTTCACAGATGAACAAAAAAATAATGATAATGACAAATCATCTCAGTTTAATCTCCTTTTATTGTCAGTGAACAATGTCAATATAATATCAGGAAACGGCCAATAAATACTCCATTAATTTTTTCCAATTCTTAACCCCTTCAGGGCCGCCCCCACTCAAAAGGCGGGACTCTTTCATTGGTTCCAAATTTTTCCGAACCCTATTTATAGAAAATAGAAAGTTGTGACAAACCTGCTTATAGAACTGTTCATTGTATGTTGATATTGGTATAATATTACAATAATTGTTTCATACCAGGAGGATAAAATAGGAAAAAATGTTTTCAAATTAAAAAGGGTGGTTATAAACTCGAATATTTCTCATCTATTTACATCTCCTAAAATTTCATGCATAAAAAATAGAAAAAGGTTCGGAGTTCCATCCCTTTACAGATGCAATGGGGTGCTAAAAAATTTGTGTAATACTTGGATTGAGTACTATTTCTTTCAAACTTCCATCAAGTTCGATCGTTGGTTTCTGAGAAACAATATACATCAATGACAATGTCTCATTGTTCAAGGGAGTGAATCTTCACAAGTGTTGAGAATCAGAAAAAAATTCATAGAACAAAGTTGTCTTATGTCGAGGAATTTGCCCCTTAAACTTTGTGATCTATTTCTAAATTACCCTGTATATAATAGAAGTATGGAGATGTTTCATGAAAACCTAGGAGAGGGGTTGGCAAGAATGCAAAAAACAATTCCTTCACTTCTGATAATGAAGATGAGGGAAGACTCCAGGTAAAAGAAGTACAATATCTTACGTTAGACGATGTCCCATGTGATCCTGCAAAAGCAGTTTGTTTTTGAAGGCTCTTACCGAAGATACTAACACATTAGTCCCACAATAAACAGGCTGTCTATTGGCCAATGGGCGCATATACATGTTTGGAAAAGAAAGTCCGAACATTGCGAAACCCTACGTTAATCTATATGAACTGAAATCCAATCCGCCAGTAGAAGAACCGAAACATCAGCGCGATGCCATATCGAATAAACGACTGTTCTTTTGTAATGGTAATGTATGGAGGGGGCTTTAATCCACGGTACGCGATTGGAAGAAGCGCTTGCCAGTAGCTCTCCAAACTTGAGGTGCGTTAGACCATATCGGTTGAAAATAAATACGACAATTTCATTCCATTGAATAAGAGGAATTTATTTGCCACAATGAATGACTCAAATAACTTTTTCTGTGATAATGAGTACTAAGGTTCTTCTCCACCATATCTGGAAAAAAAATGAATTCTAAGAAAGTAGAAAGAGTTGAAAAACAAAAATTATTGTCCCTTAAATTGCCCGACCTTCAACATTCAATGATTTGGATTTTTATTTTAGACTAAACATTTCGATTCACGAGTAATCTACTTTATTTTCAATTGATATGGTCTAACTGAAGTCCCCTCCATAGATTATATTTTCCATTGCAAAAAAACAGTCCTTCATTCGATATGGCATCGCGCTTAGTTTTCGCTTCTTTAACTGGCGGGTTGGATTCTCAGTTCATATAGATCAACGTAAGGTTTCGAATTGTGTGGACTGTCTTTTCCAAACCTGTATGTAGAAAGATGACATATGTGCGAGTTAAGAAATGGTATTGGAGAACTCGTCAGGGCATACGCCAAACGAATCCATTTCATGCCTTCACGAGTGGAACCCCTTACGAGGATCAAATAGGAGTGTGCCAGATCGTCAGAGATGACCTGGATAGTAAGATTTTGAGAGGATTTACTGGGTATAAGCGTAAAAGCCCTGCAGTTTGAAGGATGCGGTTAGGCTTTACAGTCAAGCACACTAGGGTATTAAGGCACAAGGGATGAAGCAGAACGTAGAACGCTCGTGATCTAAGCGAGGGCTGAGAGAGGTTGCGGGCTCCCCTTCCAACGAAAGTGATACCAGAAAGTTGAGTCCGTATACCTAGGAGTTTTCCGCCTAATCGTTGCTGTGGGTGAGCCGTTTTGCCGTTGCTACCCTATTGAGTACGAGTGTAGAGGAGGTAAGCTTTTGTGGCGGATTGTATTCATGGCCGTTTTGGCCAGGGATTTTCCCACAAATCCGTCCGAGGTTGACCCATGATGACGGCGCGATACGTGGGGACTGAAACTGTAACACCGTTGTTTGAATATCTTCGGAAATTTACACTTGAAGCTTTCTGAAGGTTTGCGAGGTAGCTTCAACCTCTTTGGGGTATCTGTTTTCGTCCTGGCTTAGTCTAAGAAAACTTGACAGGAAAATGGCCTTACGTGCGTGGACACCCTTTGTGCGGTTCCGAAAGGAGTGAGCCAGAACTTCACAGATGACCAGAGTAATGAGATCCTGGGATGATCTACTGGGTACAGGCGTTAGTGCTTGCGCCCCCGGCAGGTTGAAGCATTCATCAGAAATTTCATTGTTTCAAAAAAAATTGAGTTCGGCACTTGATGTTATTGTTTGAAACTATGTGAACCCAGATGTAGAAAAAGCAGAACAAATCCTCCTAGATTCATTTATATAATGGCTACCTATCAACTTCCACTCTCCCACCAGTAGAAATGGCATATTGTTATTGATTATTTCAATAGTTATGCTAGGATACCCGATATCTTTCAGGGCGCTTGAATTAATCGAATATTTTTGGAGGTTCCCACCAGAAAAGAATCAACTACTGACCAACGAACTTTATTTCTGAAAAGTATGCAAACGCCAAAAGTTAAGATATATAGAGATTAGGAAGAATGTTATCCACTTTTGATATGAATATCGAAACTAAATCTACACTTCTGCAATTTTGCTTTGAGTATTGAAAAATCATTTGAATTTCAAACTGAAAGCTATATTTGATTTCAATGTAGCCTAATACCAACAAACTAAGCTTCAAACTTATCATCTCTGTACTTAAGAAAAGCTTTTTCTCGTAGAAAATAATCAATTGTAATATTTCAGATACAGAAGGAAGACGTCCAAATTCGATTTTACGAAGAGAGAGACGGTATTCTGATCTGGGAAGGCTACGGATCGTTCACACCAGCTCAGATCCACAGACAAGTTGCGATTTGTTTTAAAGCGCCCAAATATTTCAATCTGCATATTGATAGTCCAGTAAGAGTTCAGCTCCAGCTGCGAAGGTCCTCTGATGGAGCTACAAGTATGTCAATACCCTTTGAGTTCATACCATCAGAAGAAATAGGAAGAAAGAGAAAAATACCGAAAATGGATAGCCTTCTTGATTTGGCCCGTTGCTTCGAAAATTGCAGTAAGTACCACATTAGTGAAGGTTAGGATGAAAAAGTAGTAAGATTTTTTGTGAGATGGAAAAGACATCCTAAAGATGACAGATATAAAATAATCTTTGAACTGTAATTTGTGAAGGTCTGTGCCAGTGTTTCAATTATTGATCCAACATTTGTCATGTTGGAAAATATATCTGTAGTTATTTCACAAACACCAAGTATGTCATTGAATTATTTTGTTGAAATTTTCAACATTATATTACTTGCCAATATAATTTTATGTCCTCATAGTGTTACCTGTCTATTGTACTTCATAAGAATATATTACAGTACAACGATTCTCGGTCTGTCCACATGTCATAAGGTCTCCATTGTATTTTATTCATTAATCAAGAAAATAATAGTGGGTGATTCAGGAAACTAATAGTTTATTTGCTTACAATACAGCTACAAAAGAACGCGTGTATTTTCGTTAAAATATCTTTGAACAAATCCAGTACTGACTTATATAAGGGGGGAATGAAAAAGTAAATGTAAAACTCAAATATTTGTTTTTATATAATTCACTAACATCGCATTTCAGTAGAAAACTGTGCGAACGATAACTACTTCTGAAATTTATTTAAAACAAATCATTAGAATTTTTCTATTGCCATAGGATCATGGCCTCATCATGAGTCCTCCTGAACCATTTTCGAAATAATCTCCTTAATGACGTATTTCATTGGAATTTTCAAGAAAACATCCTGTTGTTTTAGGCTTTGGTAGTCATTTCCAAATTCCATATAACTGTTCCAATTAAGAAAGATAATTCGACCTTTTTTTTACAGCTGACAATCCTTTCATGAACATCAAGACTGATGAAGGTAGGTTCAAACTTAAGTTTCGAATTGGATACTTTTTTTAGAAATATTTTTATTTATTTCTCCATTTAAGTTCTTCATTATTATTTGATCACCGTCGTGCGGTTTGGTTCATTCGTTCAGAACTGAGGCCGATACGTTCTTTGGTTCTATTACTTTACTTTTTCATACCTAAGGACATCTTCAATGATGTGCCGGGTCTGAGGTCCCACCATTGCACGAAGCTTAGCTTCTGGTAGTTACAAGAACTTCCTGGTATAGGATGGTGGGAAGTTTGTTGCTTCTTGTCAGTTGATCGATAGTATTAAAAAGATTACAGGTCTGCAGAGAGCCCTGCCCTGGATGGATTTCAGGACCATCAGTGTAGCCTAGCTGTCAGATGTGATGTTTATGTACACATTTTTTAGCGCATGAGTAGACATCCAGTGTTTCTGCCTCTAGGATTGTGTCCCAGGGGAACAGGGATCCTAAATTTCGGCCCATATACCCCAATACCTATGACCTTTTCTAATTTTGATTCATCAGTATACCATAGTTAGTTTGTGTTTCACGTCCTTCCATAATTATATAAGTAAGATTTCACAGGGTTGGGACTCAAATGATTACAACTATTTTCAAAACAAAGTCGACGTTTCGTCGATATATTTCGACTTTCTCAAGACTAAAACATAAGCAATAAATAAGATGAATGGAACTTTCTTCACAAACAGAAATCATTGTGGCTTACCTTGTTCTTTTAACAGTTGTCTACATCTAACATTGATTCGAGCATAATATATATGTGGAGATCACTTTGTCCCATAAAAATAAAATTGTCAATAATTAATATAATTCCTTAAATGTAAATGACAAATATAAACAGACGTAATAAGGAATACGATGAAAGAAACAGGCCATACATATATGCGACGAACATAGACAATATTCAGTCACGATACAAACGATCTAACGTACAATTTACATGGACTACTTTCAACGATATTATAACTGTTTGAAGAGTGATATTAAATGATTATAAGATTGGTTCAATCCCTGAGTATCACTTCTATTATTCACTGTACTATTTAAGTTGATATGAATCATCTCACTTAAATTTCTTTTGAACCAATTTAATTTCTTTCCACTTCCAAGATAGTCATCCCATCAAAATCAAAATGGTGTCCCGTATTGAGGGAATGCAAAGCCAGTGCCGTTTTTCCGTCTTTATTTTTTTTTTTTTTTTTTAATTTTTCTTTGCAATCATTTTCATGTTGTTCGATCCTATTGCTCAATAATTGCTTGGTTTGTCCCACATAGCATTTGTCACAGTTGTTGCAGGGAATTCTATAAATAGTGTTAGATCGATCTCGACTTCCTACTCCATCCTTCAGCCAGGAGAAAAGCAACCTAACAATCTTCAAATTGTAGAAGACGAGTTTCGCGCCACATGAAGCACTTTGTATAGAGTTGGCTATATTGATGGACAAGCCTGGTATGTAGGGAAACTTAAAATAAAAGATATTTTCCTGTTGACCCAATCTTCTGTCGGTGGTTGATGGACGCTTATATTCTTATTTTTTTAATTAGATGACTAGAATAACTATTGAGTTTGAGAAGACTTTTTACCTTCTTCAAAATGTCTGAATGAAACTCGGCACTCGTAAGATTGACAGCTCTGTTTAACAAATTTTTTATCACGAAGATTTTGTATGTTTTATTCGTATTTGATCTGAAATTCATCGATCTTCCTGAACTGCTAGGTTTAATGTACAACTTTATGCTCAATGTTCCTCCACCTTCCCTACGAACTCTAACATCTAAGAAGGATAGTTCTAAGTTTTCCTCCCGTTCCATAGTAAACTGGATGCGAGGGTGAAACGTATTAAAAGTATTTAATATGTGATCAGCATTGTCGGATGGAACTATCAAGAAGAAATCGTCAACGTACAGTTTAACGAAGGTCACCACAAAGTTTAGTCTTTTCAAGCATTCAAGTATGAGCTCGGTCATAACAATATTTGCTAAAGATGGGCCAGCTGGATTGCCCATGGCCGAACCATCTTGTTGTTCATAAAATTCATCATTAAACTTGAAGTAGCTTGAATTAAAAATGAAATTTACTATTCTCAGAAATAATTGTCTATCAATCTCTGTGTAAGCAGAAATGTAGTACCACTTTCTGTTTATAATGGAATTAATCAGTTCTTTTGGGATGTTCGTGAAGAGTGACACGACGTCAAGCGAGATTAGCTCACAACCGTGAGGTATTCTCAAACTATTCACAGAGGCAACAAACTCGAAGGAACTTTTGGCCAATTTATTATGGACAAAAACTGACAGATTATATGTTGGGCTGTCAATACAGCTGACAATAGGTCTCATGTTGATTTCGGCTTATGATATACCATAGGTTTGTTCGCACACAAAATGTTCAACAAGTTTGTGACAGTTTCCAAACCAGCGTGCTCCTGACACTCCAGTTTCTGATCGATTTTAAACTGTCTGTACGGAGATCTCAAATGACCGTTGCTGTCAAATCATCACGATAATAGGTGGTGATTTGTGTGACAGAGCTAATAAAACATGATGTCATACTACCTTAAACCCCATAAACCTCAATCAAATATCGCTTATCACGGCTTTGCATGTGCAAATGCCTTCAATGCGCAAACTCCTCACACATTGCTTGAAAAGTATCTGATGACAGGTATGACCATAAGATAATAGTCGCAGATGTATGTACGAACAGCTCACTCTTGGTTTGAAACGGATCAGAAATCACTGTGCGAACGCGGTTAGGTCTATTGCACATGAAACTTGTTTCTTACAACTGTGCGCACTAACTAGCTATGTGAACCTGGCAATTGACCTTGAAATTTTCTCGTGAAAATTTTGTGATCGATTGTACCCGGTAGGTACCCGATTGTACCACAAAAATTTTCGTTTGTACCCCTAACGTTTTCTCTACACAGCCATTATAACTTTTGCACCCAACGGCACCCAAAAAAAAAAATTCGAAATTTCCTCATGAAAACTAGGTGAAGGATTGTACCAGGTAGGTACACGATTGTACCACTTTTATTTTTGCTGAAATCCCCATGTTTTTTTTTATACATCAATTCGAAATTTTTTTTTCTCTTCAACTCGTGATTGGCCAATAATTGATGGAATTTTTGTATGAAAATTCTGTGGTCGATTGTACCCGGTAGGTACTCGATTGTACCACAAAAATTTTCGTCTGTACCCCTAGCGTTTTTTTTTATACAGCCATTATAACTTTTGAACCCACCGGCACCCCAAAAAAAAAATCGAAATTTCTTCATGAAAACTTGCTGAAGGATTGTACCAGGTAGGTACCCGATTGTACCACATTTATTCTTGCTGAAATCCCCATGGTTTTTTCTACACATCAATTCGAAATTTTTTTTTCTCTTCAACTCGTGATTGGCCGATAATTGATGGAATTTTTGTATGAAAATTCTGTGGTCGATTGTACCCGGTAGGTACTCGATTGTACCACAAAAATTTTTGATTTTACCCCTAGCGTTTTTTCTATACAGCCATTATAACTTTTGAACCCACCGGCACCCCAAAAATAAAATCGAAATTTCTTCATGAAAACTTGGTGAAGGATTGTACCAGGTAGGTACCCGATTGCACCACTTTTATTTTTGCTGAAATCCCCATGGCTTTTTTTACAAATCAATTCGAAATTTTTTTTTCTCCTCAACTCGTGATTGGCCGATAATCGATGGAACTTTTGTGTGAAAATTCTGTGGTCGATTGTACCTGGTAGGTACCTGATTGTACCACAAAAATTTTCGTTTGTTCCCCTAACGTTTTCTTTATACAGCCATTATAACTTTTGAACCCACCGGCACCAAAAAAAAAAAAAATCGAAATTTCTTCATAAAAACTCGGTGAAGGATTTTACCAGGTAGGTACCCGATTGTACCACGTTTATTTTTGCTGAAATCCCCATGGTTTTTTTTGCACATCAATTCGAAATTTTTTTTCTTCAACTCGTGATTGGCCGATAATCGATGGAATTTTTGTGTGAAAATTCTGTGGTCGATTGTACCCGGTAGGTACCCGATTGTACCTCAAAAATGTTTGTTTGCACCCCTAACGTTTTCTTTATACAGCCATTATAACTTTTGAACCCACCGATACCCAAAAAAATTTTTTCATGAAAACTTGGTGAAGGATTGTACCATGAAGGTACCCGATTGTATCATCTTCATTTTTGCTGAAATCCTCATGATTTTTCGTACACATCAATTCGAAAATTGTTTTTTCCTCAACTCCTGATTGGCCGATAATCGATGGAATTTAGGTGTGAAAATGCAGACGGCCAACTTTGTGCGAAATTTCGTGATGATCATGTCATTAGAACAATTTGAGGAAAAAATTTCAAGTTTTTTTTTCAAATATTCTATATTCCGTTATTTTCTGATCGAATTATTTCCACGAAATTTTTTCGAAATATTGGGAAAATCAAATTTTGAATTTCGGCCTTCGTCATTGAGGTTCTAAGCTTCTGTACAAATATGGAGTTTCTTAGTTGATTCTTTCGGAATTTATTGTGTTTATGATCCATGAGGACTCCACCATTTCCAGTAATGCAAATATTCCAAGGTGAGAGTGGCGACGTTTTTTCGAAACGCGTTCAATATTTGAGAAAATAATTCAGAAGTATGTATGAGGAAAAATGAATTTCTAACACCTATAGTTCATAAAACAAGCATAATGCCAGTTGGAAATAAAAATAATTCGGTGAAAATGAATAATAATATATAACCTTATACCCAGAATCCCAATGATCCACGTTGGTTTTAATGACAAGGTTTTTCTGAAGTAGATATAACAAATTGTCTTAAAATTCACTCATATCATCTTCGATACTAGAGTAACTGAAGCAGGTCCAGAAGGGTTTTTAATTTAAAAATTCGCTGACACACAGGAACCTAACTAAAGCCAGATAGAAGTTCCCGTTGCGAAAAGAATATGTTACTTAGCAACAAATGCGCAAAAGGATACATTTTTTCTGATTCAGCATTTTATAGTTCGCTGAGAGAACTAGAGAAAAGCTGAAAAAAAAACCAACATTTCAAATAAAAATACCATTCGATACTAACCTATTACGATTGGGTATTTGGATGAAAATATCAAAGGTACTCTCGGGTTCTTTTCTGGTAAAACTGATCACAGAATACAAACAGAAGAATTCAATCCGTTTTGTGGGCTGACGATTAGTCTCACATTTCCTATACAAGGTGTTCTACAAACCCTATGACAAACTTTGATAGATAGTAGCTGTTCTAATTCTGAAAATTTTTTTTCGTATGAACATATATCCGATTCGTTTTTGTTAAGAAGATACAAGCGTTTGAAAAATTTTATTTTCATTTTCAAATCATAATTATAAATGGAAATTTTGATACTATAAAAATCGGCGGATCAGATTTGGGTCGTTTCGTATTTCGTTTGCTGCATCTTGAACTCTATCAAGTAATTGTTGATGCGATTCGATTTCTACATGATGAATAAGCTGATTCATATGTCCCCATAAATAAAAAAAAGGATTTAGATCAGGCGAACGAGGTGCCCATTGTATTGGTCCTCCTCGACCTTTCATTTATATTTATATTTTATGTCGGTCTACTTGATCAAAACATGGATATACATTTTTTCAAATGCTTGTAACTTCGAAACGAGAACGAATCAGACCTATGTTCATAGGAAAAAAATGTTCAGAATAAGCACAGCTACCATCTGTCAAAGTTTGTCATAGAGCTTGTAGAACACTCGGTATAGAAGAAACTTCGGGTAGAGAAACGAATATTTTTGTGGTGAAATTGGGTGCAACGAACCACAAATTTCCACTCAATAATTTTTAATTGGTGTGTAGGGACAACAATAATGTTTCAAACAGAAATGGAAATGGTACAATCGGGTACCTACCGAGTACAATCGCCAACAGAAAAATTTCAGCGATTGTCGACCCATCACGAGTTGAGGAGAGAAATTCGAATGTGTAAGAAAAACCATGGGGATTTTACCAATAATAAAAGTGGTACAATCGGGACCTACCTGGTACAATCCTTCACCAATCACGAGTTTAAGAGAAAGAAAAATTTCGAATGATGTGTAAAAAAAAACAAGGGGATTTCAGCAAAAATAAATGTGGTACAATCGGGTACCTACCTGGTACAATCCTTCACCAAGTTTTCATGAAGAAATTTGGATTTTTTTTGGGGTGCCGGTGGGTTCAAAAGTTATAATGGCTGTATAGAGAAAACGCTAGGGGTACAAACGAAAATTTTTGTGGTACAATCGGGTACCTACTGGGTACAATCGACCACAGAATTTTCATACAAAAATTCCATCGATTATCGGCCAATCACGAGTTGAAGAGAAAAAAAAGATTTCGAATTGATGTGTAAAAAAACCATGGAGATTTCAGCAAAAATGAATGTGGTACAATCGGGTACCTACCTGGTACAATCCTTCACCACGTTTTCATGAAGAAATTTCGATTTTTTTTTTGGGGTGCCGATGGGTTCAAAAGTTATAATGGCTGTATAAAAAAAACGCTAGGGGTACAAACCAAAATTTTTGTGGTAAAATCGAGTACCTGCCGAGTACAATCGACCACAGAATTTTCATACAAAAATTCCATCGATTATCGGCCAATCACGAGTTGAAGAGAAAAAAAAATTTCGAATTGATGTGTAGAAAAAACCATGGGGATTTCAGCAAACATAAATGTGGTACAATCGGGTAACTACCTGGTACAATCCTTCACCAAGTTTTCATGAAGAAATTTCGATTTTTTTTTTTGGGGTGCCGGTGGGTTCAAAAGTTATAATGGCTGTATAAAAAAAACGCTAAAGGTACAAACGAAAATTTTTGTGGTACAATCGGGTACCTACTGGGTACAATCGACCACAGAATTTTCATACAAAAATTCCATCGATTATCGGCCAATCACGAGTTGAAGAGAAAAAAAAATTTCGAATTGATGTATAAAATAAACCATGGGGATTTCAGCAAAAATAAAAGTGGTACAATCGGGTACCTACCTGGTACAATCCTTCACTAAGTTTTCATGAGGAAATTACGAATTTTTTTTTTTTGGGTGCCGTTGGGTGCAAAAGTTATAATGGCTGTGTAGAGAAAACGTTAGGGGTACAAACGAAAATTTTTGTGGTACAATCGGGTACCTACCGGGTACAATCGACCACAGAATTTTCATACAAAAATTCCATCAATTATCGCCCAATCACGAGTTGAAGAGAAAAAAAACATTTCGAATTGATGTGTAGAAAAAACCATGGGGATTTCAGCAAAAATAAATATGGTACAATCGGGTACCTACCTGGTACAATCCTTCACCAAGTTTTCATGAAGAAATTTCGATTTTTTTTTTTGGGGTGCCGGTGGGTTCAAAAGTTATAATGGCTGTATAAAAAAAACGCTAGGGGTACAAACGAAAATTTTTGTGGTACAATCGAGTACCTACCAGGTGCAATCAACCACAGAATTTTCATACAAAAATTCCATCAATTATCGGCCAATCACGAGTTGAAGAGAAAAAAAAATTTCCAATTGATGTGTAGAAAAAACCATGGGGATTTCAGCAAAAATAAATGTGGTACAATCGGGTACCTACCTGGTACAATCCTTCACCAAGTTTTCATGAAGAAATTTCGATTTTTTTTTTTTGGGTGCCGGTGGGTTCAAAAGTTATAATGGCTGTATAAAAAAAACGCTAGGGGTACAAACGAAAATTTTTGTGGTACAATCGAGTACCTACCGGGTACAATCGACCACAGAATTTTCATACAAAAATTCCATCAATTATCGGCCAATCACGAGTTGAAGAGAAAAAAAATTTCGAATTGATGTATAAAAAAAACCATGGGGATTTCAGCAAAAATAAAAGTGGTACAATCGGGTACCTACCTGGTACAATCCTTCACCAAGTTTTCATGAGGAAATTTCGAATTTTTTTTTTTGGGTGCCGTTGGGTGCAAAAGTTATAATGGCTGTGTAGAGAAAACGTTAGGGGTACAAACGAAAATTTTTGTGGTACAATCGGGTACCTACCGGGTACAATCGATCACAAAATTTTCACGAGAAAATTTCAAGGTCAATTGCCAGGTTCACATAGCTGCACTAACTTTATACGAATGCATTTTTTCCAATCGATTTACGAAGTCCATCACACTTAGCCGGTCATTTTTGACTGTTGCAAAGGATGTTTCCAAATTAAATATGTATGGCATTGCATCTGAGGGCTTTGTCAAGAGGACTGAGGCCAATAGTTATAATAATAATTCTGGATGGAAAATACAATATGGGACAGTCACTGCAAGCAAGAAGTGATAAAAAATAAACAACAAATTATACATTGACATTAATACAAACATTAATGCAGTCCATCATCAGTCTGGAATACAGTACTAACATTTCCCTATTAACTTTTTTCTTATAATTCACTCAGAAACATAAATATTCTGTATATTTTTGATACCCATGTACGCTGGGATTTGCTCGGATATCTTCAGATTATGACCAGATATAGAAATGACTTCACCATGCGTTGAAGAATAATCATGATTATCGCTGTTTTTTTTTAATTTCCAAAATTTTGCTTAACAAACATTAGAACTTCCATGATATACAGGTCTGTTCAAGACGCTCGGCACGATGCGAAACTCTACGTTAATCTAGATGAGTTGAGAATATAGTCCGCCAGTGAAAGAGGTTAAAGTTCAGGGCGGTGCCATATCGAATAAAGTACTTCCTTTGCGGGTTGGTGGGGAGGCTCCAGTTCCTCGATCCGCGATTAAAGTGAATTTGCCAGTCCAGTACTCCAGTCGCACTCTAAATATCAGATGCCTTGGACCATATCGGTTGAAAATAAATACGACAATTTTATTCCATTGAAGAAGAGGAATTTATTTGCCATAATCAATGACACAAATAATTTCCTCTGTGGAAATGAGAACTTAGGTTTTTTTTGCCATAACTGGCTTGAAAGTGAAATAAATTCTAACAAAGTAACAAATTGGAAAACAAAAAAATATATATAAAATGCGAAATTGACGGTCGATAAATTTAAATTAAATGTTCGAATAATCAACCTTCTTGTGTCAAACAGTGGCCAAATCTGTCTTAAAAGGATAATCTCATATCTCATCTGAGCAGATTCGGCATAGTTGCTCTTTTGGCACAAAGTTGGATTATTTTGAACCTTATGAAGCTTTTGAAGGTTTGCGAGGTAGCTTCAACCTCTTTGGGACAGTTTCACGTTTCGTCCCGGCTTAGTTTGGGGGAACTCGTCAGGGCATGCACCAAACTAAGCCGTTTACATGCCTACGTGAGTGGACACCCCTTGTGAGGAACACAAGGGAGTGTACCAGACCGATGGGGATGAGCGTATATCCGAGATCTTGAGAGAGTCTAACCGGGACAGCGTGCGCGCTAGCGCCCCCTGTACGCTGACCGATGATGTTGGCCAAGCGTTACAGGCAGATAACGCAGGATACTTAAGACGCAAGATGGTACTGCGCGCGCGACTTAAGTAAGAGCTGAGAGAGGGCGCTCGCTACAGGACTCCCCTTCCAGTGAAAACGATACCAGAAAGATGTATCTGGAGGAGTGTGACCGAGACCGAAAAGGTGTTCTCCTCTAAAACGCGGCTGTGAGCGAGCCGTTGTGCCATTGCTGCGCTGTTGAGCACGAGTCTACGGCGTTGGATGCACGGTTGACCAAACCGTTTTGTGATGAGCCGTGTAGACTGTGTGCTAGAGCGCTCTGCCTCGTCGTTCGAGGAGTGTGACCGATTTAGAGGAGGTCAGCTTTTGACGGAATGTAGTCGTGGCCGTATTGACCAGAAGATTTCCCACAAGTGCGACCGTGATGCGGAGCAGTTGTGTGCCTTTGAAATGTGAGAAACCCGGATTGAGAAACGCTGCGCCACTTGTGAGTTCCTATACCACTCGATGTCGTGCAGTGAGCTGGGTGCATCAGTGAGCACGTCTTTGAGCAGCGAATTGAAGCACGAGAGCGAAGTGGCGATGTGGAACCTCCTCGGGATGGTTGCTGAACTATCGCCGAGAGAGGAACGGATAGTAACACACAGTGACAAGCGAAGTTCTCACTGGAAGCGGAGATGATCGCGAAGGGACAGAAACTGTGACACCGTCGTTAAAATGAATCACGTCGGAAAGTCACCACTGAAGCTTTTGAAGATTTGCGAGGTAGCTTCAACCTCTTTGGGACAGTTTCACGTTTCGTCCCGGCTTAGTTTGGGGGAACTCGTCAGGGCATGCACCAAACTAAGCCGTTTACATGCCTACGTGAGTGGACACCCCTTGTGAGGAACACAAGGGAGTGTACCAGACCGATGGGGATGAGCGTATATCCGAGATCTTGAGAGGAGCTAACCGGGACAGCGTGCGCGCTAGCGCCCCCTGTACGCTGACCGATGATGTTGGCCAAGCGTTACAGGCAGATAACGCAGGATACTTAAGACGCAAGATGGTACTGCGCGCGCGACTTAAGTAAGAGCTGAGAGAGGGCGCTCGCTACAGGACTCCCCTTCCAGTGAAAACGATACCAGAAAGATGTATCTGGAGGAGTGTGACCGAGACCGAAAAGGTGTTCTACTCTAAAACGCGGCTGTGAGCGAGCCGTTGTGCCATTGCTGCGCTGTTGAGCACGAGTCTACGGCGTTGGATGCACGGTTGACCAAACCGTTTTGTGATGAGCCGTGTAGACTGTGTGCTAGAGCGCTCTGCCTCGTCGTTCGAGGAGTGTGACCGATTTAGAGGAGGTCAGCTTTTGACGGAATGTAGTCGTGGCCGTATTGACCAGAAGATTTCCCACAAGTGCGGCCGTGATGCGGAGCAGTTGTGTGCCTTTGAAATGTGAGAAACCCGGATTGAGAAACGCTGCGCCACTTGTGAGTTCCTATACCACTCGATGTCGTGCAGTGAGCTGGGTGCATCAGTGAGCACGTCTTTGAGCAGCGAATTGAAGCACGAGAGCGAAGTGGCGATGTGGAACCTCCTCGGGATGGTTGCTGAACTATCGCCGAGAGAGGAACGGATAGGAACACACAGTGACAAGCGAAGTTCTCACTGGAAGCGGAGATGATCGCGAAGGGACAGAAACTGTGACACCGTCGTTGAAATGAATCACGTCGGAAAGTCACCACTGAAGCTTTTGAAGATTTGCGAGGTAGCTTCAACCTCTTTGGGACAGTTTCACGTTTCGTCCCGGCTTAGTTTGGGGGAACTCGTCAGGGCATGCACCAAACTAAGCCGTTTACATGCCTACGTGAGTGGACACCCCTTGTGAGGAACACAAGGGAGTGTACCAGACCGATGGGGATGAGCGTATATCCGAGATCTTGAGAGGAGCTAACCGGGACAGCGTGCGCGCTAGCGCCCCCTGTACGCTGACCGATGATGTTGGCCAAGCGTTACAGGCAGATAACGCAGGATACTTAAGACGCAAGATGGTACTGCGCGCGCGACTTAAGTAAGAGCTGAGAGAGGGCGCTCGCTACACTTAGTTCTCCAATATCCTTCGCTCTATCTATTTCTGGACCATATACCTTATTTTTCAGATATCCCTAAAGAAAAAAATTATTTGGAGATAAATCTGGTGATCTGGGGTGGCCATTTGTAGAAATGACATGATCCAAAAAAGTCGTCCTCAGATATTGTAGGACTGCTCTCGCGTTGTGACCTTGACAGCCAACCAGTTCAAACCAGACATCATCGAAATTAATTGGTAGCTGTTGAACTGTCGATAAAAAATGGCCTTATGATGTAATTCCCCAGTATTGCTTTCCAAACATTGAGTTTTTGAGGATACTGGGTACGCACAGGAATACTTAGATGCTTATTCTCCCTAGACTAACAACTTACTATTTCTATTCAAGGAAAACGTTGACTCATCGGTTTTTTTGATTTAACAGATGAATGTCCAAGTTACAACTCGAGAGTAGTCACAAAATATATGAGGACGGCTACCGAATCATTTCTACAAATTGCACGATCAAATGCCCCTAACCCCCCCTCCAGATCACCATATCTATCTCCAACTGATTTTTTCTCGGGGGATATCTAAAATATTCGGTTCATGGGCAAGAAATTGATAGTGCGACGAATATTAATTAACTAAGGTTCAAAATAATCCAACTTGCCAAAATAGGAACTATGCCGAATCTGCTCAGAGATATGAGAGGTGGATTATTTGAACATTTCATTCAAATTCATCTCATTTTTAGAATTTTCCTTTGATTTCCAATTTCTTACTTTCGTATAACTTATTTAATTTTCAAACCAGTTATGGCAAAAAAGATCCTTAGTACTCATTATCATAGAGAAAATTATTGGTGTCATTCATTATGGCAAATAAATTCCTTTTCTTCAATGGAATAAAACTGTCGTATTTATTTTCAACCGATATGGTCTAAGGCACCTGATGTTTGGAGTGCGATTGGAGTACTGGACTGGCAAATTCACTTCGATCGCGTATCGAGGAACTGGCGACTCTCCACCAACCCGCAAAAGAACAGTAGTTTATTCGATATAACATCGCCCTGAGGTTTCAACTCGTCCACCGGCGGACTATATTCTCGACTCATCTAGATTAACGTAGAGTTTCGCATGGTGCCAAGTGTCTTGGCCAGATCTGTATATGTAAGGCATGGTGAATAATACATCTCCGAGCACCGGCCGTAGGTCGCACAGCTCTTTTTTGGTATTCGGAATATTCTTAAGTTTACTGATGTTCAGCCCCAGAAAATAATGCCTTATTTTATTTTGGAATATACATGAGCACAATAGTAGGTTTTCATTATATTGAAATTAGTTAATTCCCTCTATCTATGTAGGGCGTACCAAGCCACAGACAAACTTCCGCACACCGAGTCAACATGTTCATTCCATCCCAAATTATTTTCGAGAAATATTCCTGATGGTTCAGTACCCCCATATCTCCTGTGAGTTGCTAAGTTGGGGTTTCCCATTAAGTTTCTCATTGTCCAGCAGGCTACAAGTAAGTGGAATGGAGGCAGGTTAACTATTACCTCTAGCGCTGATGTGGGAGTGGTGTTTCTTGCTCCTGTATCACAGCAGTTGCAATTTTTGAAATGTACAACCACATTACCATTTCCTGTTTCAAACCTTATGTCTTCACAAATGGTCTTTTGTATTCCCACATAGCCACTGTGGCTTTGGAGGGTGTTTTGTCTATATGTTTCTTCCCATAGGTAACTCCTATATATTTGCACTCATTGGATAAGTTCAGAGTCTGGTCAATTAAGACCGGAGCACTGAGATTCAGATTCCTCCTTTTGGAGAAGGGACTCAAAGTGGTCTCCGAGGGTTTTATATCAAGACCTTCTCCCCCAAATCACATTTCTATGATAATGGAGGGCAATTTGTATTTGATTGCTAAGTACCCCGTCATGCTTTCCTATAACTGTATAACTATGTCATCCCCATATGCCTGAGCATTGTAGTTGGTTACTGAAATCCTTTTCAGACCATCGATAAACAGGCTTCAAATCAGTGGTGATAGTACACAAATTTGTGGGCACCCTCGACACATCAGTACAATCACTTCGGTCTCGTACAAGTGGACCGTGACAACCGTGACACTAGAATTTTTGCGCCATAGCGCCTGCCAGCATTGCATATCAAAAGCACCCCCAATATCACTATGAACATAGCTAATGTAATCTCTGTTGCAGGGAGGGTGCTTTCTACTTCTCCCACTAGATGGTGGAGAACATATTCCGTGGATCTACCCTTATCTTTAGACAGATTTTCTAATATTTTCTACGTGCTCTCAAGGATAAAGGAAGTGAAAAATATGGGTGGATGATATTTAGGTTCTGTGGAGCCTTTTCGTCCCACTCTGGGTATAAAAAGTGCTCTTGCTTCTCTTCATGATTTATTTATGTAGCCCTATGCGTGGCTGGCTTTGAGTAGCTCAGAGTGAAGATACCACGTATTCATCACCTTTTTGCAGCATAGCCGGAAATATACAGTCCATCACGGCCGTTTTGAAGCGCTGGAAACTGTTTATTGCCTACTCAGTACGTTTCGGTGCAAAGAATCGGCCATTTTTCTAATAGCACCACTTTGAGGGCTTAAATACGTCTTCTGAGAAGGCTAGGCCTATGGTGCTGACCTGCTTAGAAGCAGAAAAATGAGTCTCTAACAGAACTCTCAGTATGTCTTCGTGATCATTTGTGAGCTCCCACATAGCTGCATAATCTGACTTAGTGGGTTAGAGTGATCCTTTTGAAGTCTAGCTGCGGGAGCAGTTTTATCTACTCCTTTAGCTTTTGGTATGACTTATCTCTTTGATGTAGTTAGTTAGAGATGTTTTGGATGTTACTTTATTTTATCGATAAATGTTTTACTGATTTAGATAATGCAAAGTTCATACCTGTATGCTAAAAACTGATTTGGAAACTTTTTGAAACTACGTAAACTAATGAATAATAAAGAAATATTATAAACTTTCGAATAATTCAAGTGCAATGTTTCAGTTCGAATATCAGACTCTTTCACCAGACTATTGAGGGAATTCCTTCAGATTTTTTTTCTTGAGCCTTATAAGCATTGAGTATTCTAGTTCAAGTTGAATCTTCAATAACACATTCTTGAAAACCATAGTAACGGATATTCACATTACATGGAATTTTCCTCCTCTGCTTCTAATTCCTTTCAACAAAATTAACTGAATATGGTAAATACAAGTGGACTCCTTAATCTTTGATTTCAAATTATCCGGTTGGTATTGACAGACTATAGGTACTCCATTCACTTTTATAAATTATCCCGGTTCGCCATGATTTAGGTCTATCAAGTTAAAACTTGAAACTGACGCAGGTTGGCACTCTTGAAATATCGTCATATGTCAAAATAATTCTCAGTGACGTTGCCAAATGCCAATGCCAATTTCTACTCTCAATCTCAACATAATCATCACGCTTGGAAACTAAAAATGCCGAAGGTAATTTTGAAGAAGCAGTGACAAAGTATCAGGAAGTGCTATGTAGAATTGAAATCTGCTTTTGCTGATAGTAACACTGATAATTTGGAATCAATAATTTATCAGAAGCCATCCAACATTTCCGACGTTTGGGAGCGAGTGTATCGTTCACATAGATCCCAAGAACTTTGTGAATTGAGTTGGTTTTTTTAAGGTGACACAGGTTTTGTAGTAGTACTACATTTTCATACTGGAGTATTTCAAGTTGTGCAATTGTACAACAAGGTATTTGAATGTCTTCTGTAGACTTTCTTGAGAATTTCGAGAAGGGAATTTCTTTCGTTTGTCTGTTCGTTTAGAAGTTTTACCGCAGGGTTATTCGAGTACTTTCATTTTTTTGTAGAAGTATCATCACAAAGTAACGGACTACTCTATACATTATTTTCCAGTAAATTTCAACACTTGATGGTTGATTTCCGTACAAGAAAATAGCATAACTGAATCTTCCAACCATGTTTATGCGTGAAATATTTCCAGTGTTAACAAAGAGAAAAAATTCTTCAACATTCGCCAGGTCTAAGGAATTATTGAATTCACATTTTGAACAATACGTAATTACTACGACCTCTATGTAGAGAGGACAACGTTGTGTAGTTATCTGACAGAGAAATGACTATATTCTAACATTTTCAAAATATACACTGTGAAATGTTTCAGAATGTCATGGCCAACCGGGATAGTCTATAAAAGAGAATGTAGTAGAGGTTGAACGCATGATGAAGAATCAGATATTTATCTTTTTCAATTCTGTCCGGTCAGCATTTGCCACAATAAGTTTTGAAGGAAATGAGCTATGGGGTGTCAGCAAATTTTCAGCATAGGTTACGCATCCAATTAAACAACTTTTTGGTGAGAACAATGAACCGAATGGTTTCGAGTTAAGCTCATCTGAAATTTCCTCATTGATGCCTCATCAACTTTATACCCATATTGCCTAGGTAATAAGTTGTAAAATACAGACGCGTCTAGTGCAAACTTTCGTTAGGTTAGTATAAAGCATATTTCAAAAAATTTTTAGCATATTGGGTTGAAAGTTTGCCGTAATATTACAACCAGATACCAAATATCAGCTCGGGCAGACGGGTACTTTTCTCAAATACATATTGGGGAAAAATCATTTTTCTTGCCGTTAACACCCATGAATTTCTCATCACGCCCTCCGAGAATTTCTTCAGAGAAGTGTTTCAGGGTGGTGTGAGGCGTGAATAGACGAATGAAAATGTTGGCTAAAGCTATTGAGTTCACATCGGTGCTTTTTTCGAATTCCTCTTATTTATTTTTCATATACTGATAGGAAAAAAACCTTAAAAAGTTGCCTCAGAACATTTTTCTTCTCAGTAACTACCTTTAAGAACTTTGAAAAAGAGGCATTTTCTGTTGGAGTGATTGAAGTTCACTGAACATATCAATGATGTTTCGTGATGTGAAGAAAAAATATGAGCCTTTTATTTTTCATCAAAATGATAAATCGACTAAGCCCTTTCTCTCTCTTCTTTGGGGAAGAACATAAGAAGAGAGAGATGGAGTTACGATTAATCAGTTCGATGGAAACAAAAAGTCTTGGAAAAGCAGTGATATGTCACCTATTTACGTATTGGCCCAGCAAAACGTAGGTTTACTTTCCGATCATAAGATTTGGCCATCTTCTTTTGGTTTTTTAATTTGACATAATCGAATAATGAACCTTAGTGATCGCCCAAAAAAAAAAACCTCCCCTGAAAATTTCGCAGTTAACATTTTGGGGTATGTAGATTTGAATGAACTAATAAAAAAAATTCGTCCGTCCGCCGTCCCTTGTCCGGGGCTTTCCTCTGAAAGTACTGTACCGAAATCCGTGAAACTTGGTAGAAAAATCGTGTGTCGCTCGGAATTGATCTTCCAAGCTTTTGAGCAGGATCGGTGTACCCTAAGGGCTCAAAACTGGGGGTAGAAGAGAAAAAATCTTTTTTCCCGAAAACTTACTACCGAATTTTCATGAAACTCTAAACGTAGATTACTGTTGCATAACTCAACCTCAGAATTCCGTGATTTCCGACCAGTGGTACCTGAGTTATGACGCAAAAAGCTAAAAATTTTGGTGTGAAAAACCAATGAGTTAATAATAATATATAAGTTTTATTTGAGATATCATTGGTATTGGTTTATTTAACTGAGGAAATAATAAAACCTCGTGTAAAATTTGTAGCGTTTTTATATGGTCCTTATGAAATTCTGCATAAATCTCAAGATATCATTTTATATCAAGTACTAGATTTTAATTCGATCGGATCTGAATTTTTGGAAACATTTGATAAATAAAATTTTGAATGGGAACCTACATTATCTAGGGAATCATCGGACTAATTTTACCCATTCACGAATTGGACCTTCTTAATTGAACTGAAAACCTACTGAAAAAAATATATATATATATAAGTAGTTTTGTACACGGGCCGAACCACCGATTGTGAACAAAAAACTTCCGGGCCTTGATACTTTTAGAGTTTGTTTGAGGTTCATTTATGAAGGCCGAATTCGCGGATTTGCAAATGATTCAGCTGATATATCCATTCAAAAGTTAATTTTCCCAATACTTCCAAGAATACAGATTGCATCGAATTAAAATCGATTACTTCAATGAAAAATTTGAAGGTTCCTGTATTTCGTGAGGACCAAATGATCTCCAAAAATAAAATATTCGAAAGAACAAATTGATCAATCCAAAACATCATCCCGAAACTTTGCAGATCAGTATTTGCCAACTGGTTACCAAGCTTCGTCATGATCGGTATTTTTTCAGTTAGTTTAGAAATAACAACAATACCCAGGAATATCAAAGAAATTTGACACATTTATTTTCCAATATCTCCGAAGATTAATATACAATCAAACTGAAATTTTAAACGCTGTTTCTAAAGACCTAGTTCGAGATATCAAATTTGTTTGAAAAGAAATAATTTTTTCAAATTTGTACCTGTACGATCCTCGCGCAATTTGAAAAAAAGTTCCGCATTGACATTCTACAATTAAATGCGAAGTTAAAATCTGATCGCGTTAGTTCTTCCTTGAGATATTGAGGATATAACCTCAAAATTTCAAATAGCCACCAAATTTGACATATTTCTTTTCCTATATCTCCTAGAATATACAGTGCGCATCAAAATTATGGAACAAATTCATTTTCTCAGAAGAAAAATGTGCCATTCCCATCAACCCTCTAAATTTTTTGAATGGGGAAAGTACATCATGTGGAACTTTTTTGGCAAGGTCTTTGAATCTTCTTTACAGGTGTGCAGAAATTTTCAGGAAAAAAAAAATTATTTTTGAAAGATGAGTTACTTCAAAGAGGTTTTCAGTACCCCCTCACGGGAAATTTTTTACATGAGGCAGTTGAAATGGGTTGAAAGTTCTGCATGAACAAAACTTCAATGGTCGACTTTCATTCGGTGATAAATTTCATCAGGTACCATCGTCTCAAAACAAATGAGCCATGACAAATTGCACACACCTCTTTTAAGTAACTAATTTTTTCAAAAAAAATTTTTTTCTTGAAAATTTCTACACGCTGCAGATACAAGGACCTTGCTAAAAAAGTACCACATGACCCACTTTCCCTGTTCAAAAAATTTAGAGGGTTGATGGGAATGGCACAGAGTACCACAAAAATCCTTCAAAACGGTATTGGTAAAAGTGAAACAAAAATTGACCTGTTTCAGGATTTTTTTGCCAAATATTTTTCTTCTGAGAAAATGAATTTGTTCCATAATTTTGACGCGCACTGTATATAGGATCAAACTGAAACTAGAAGAACTCTTCTTGAATATTGACCTTTAGGTTTGTGCCAAAATAATTTTCGGAAAACACAAGATTTTACAAGTGAAATTTGGAAGATTTCAAAAAAAATGTCTTATATTTTCCACCCTTTTGATCCTCATTATATTTTGCGTAATCTGAAAAAACTCGTTGAATTTTGAATTCAAGGTCTGTGACAAATTTCATTGAAATCTGAGAGTAAAAAATAACATAAATTTGAGAGACCTTGGCATATTTTTTTCCAACAACTGCATCCACATGAAGCTTTGCATTAAGTTGCGCGTTGGTATTCTTCAATGTATTACGAGGTTTCAAACTGTTTGCATTGGTATTTCTTGAGATATCGAGAAACTAACCTAAAAATTTCTAATTGGTATAGCTTCGAAACAATTTGCCTGATTTTGCCCGACCAAGGAACAACCGAGAAAATTGAGCTCCAAATCAAAGATGAAATTCCAAGACTCTATGTCCTTTCCCCCAAAGCAGACATGGACGACTGGACAAAATATAATTTGACCACAGATTCTTCATCAGTGCGTCCAACCGCATATTTGTTTTTTAGATTCATTTTTCAGGTATATAATATTCATTTTGTTTCAAGAAAAATTGCCTGAAAATGGTCTTGCTAAGTTTGCCGCATTTTTTCTGGGTCCTATTCCCTATTCGAATGTGAAGAAATCATATATACATATATCATATATAATATAACTAACTCTATTTTTTGCAGCTGCACATCGCCGAAAACCTTTGAGACAACTCAATGATAACACACCTAATAAATTTTCGGTCAATATTGCATCAAATGGTTATACCTTCAATATTCCTCCCAGAAACAGTGGTCTACCACAAAGGCAATCAAATATGTCGTATGCTCATAGTGTACAGACGTCACCAAGTCAGCATCATGCACAACATGTTATACCAAATATCCACCTCATGAATTTGCCGGGTCAAGAAGTTGCCGATACCAGTTACAACCCTATTCCAAAATCCGTCAATGATGTTTCCGAAATTATCTTGAACAACAATTTATCGTTTAACATCAATGCAGAAGAGGATACTCAAGATAATACAAACGTTTTGACAACATTGGCAACGAATGTATTAGATGATATTTATCGAATATCAAATCATTTTCATTGAAGAATACCGCCAGTAAATACAGGTGTGATGTAATATGTGGCCAAACCCGAAGGGATGATTTTAAGACAAAAATTTTATGAAATGAAAGGTCCGATAATGCTTTCGTTTTCAAGACACAGGGTATCAACTTTTTCAAAAGAAATAGTTTTTTCGTCAATAACTTAATTATTGTTTAGGCGATATTGTTGAAATTTCGCAATGTTATTCGGGGTAGTGAGAGGGTAGTTTAGCCAAACTAGCAAAGACAACAAAGCATAAGCAAGATACGAAGAAATGCAAAAATAGAAAAGTTGCAGTTTCAGTTTCCCAATGCGAAGTACGAAAATTGCAAAAAATCAGTGGCGGACATTTTTTTGGTCGAAAATATTGGTTAAAGTGGCTTCACATGCTCCACTGGACATGATGATTGCAATCTAGTGAAGGCTAAATCAGCCCCTTACTACCGCAAATAAAATTGGCCAAATTTTTACGAAATCGGTTGAAGGAGGATTATTTATATATTTACGAAGAACCTATTTTTTCTGAAAATGTTGACACCCTGTATCTTGAAACCTAAGAATTACCAGACCTTCACTCATAAAACTTTTCGTCTTTAGAGCCACCCAAAGAATGACCCCTTGTGAGTTTGGCTAAGTAGGTACTCACATAACACCCCGTATATTGACACCCAATATGCATTTCCGTACTATATTAAATGCAACAATAGTTTTGTTCCTACATATTACCGAACAGTTTCAGTATGTTACAACATATCTGTAGGTATCAAAGACGTCATATCTGTAAGGAGACCATCTATTTTTCACCATAAATAATTGTGGAGAGAGGTGTAGGACTTTTCCTCCTTCTAACTAACTACGTAAGGACTAAGTAGCCTAGTTTCTCTTACACGGATACCGATTTCTGTTCATAGATTCAAAGGAAAGACACAACTCACGTGTCTTTTTCTGAAATAGATACCAACTCTGATATGTTGTGTCACTCTGGGAGGGTCTGTCATTATAGAAACCAACCTGTTTGCATCCGTGGCTATCGTACTTGTGACGAACCCACGCTTCAAAAATATGCGATGAACTTGCTATTTATTCTTCAATAAGGAATCTGTGAATATTTCATAATATGATACATATACATTTATTATAATGTTTTATTTATAAATACGATTTCATTTGTACCCAAAACCAGTGTTTTTGATTATTTACTTTGGTTTCTTCACTTCCAGAATGTATTGTTTCAGTTGTTTTCACATCATGTGTTGATTACGACTGAGCTATGCTCGGTACTTCAATTTGGAGAAGCAATAATATATCAGGTATAAAAAGGTTCTGAATGAAGATTGCACGAATCCTACCCGTTATACTTCATTCCCTTCTATGAGGTCAGTCGCTAGGCCTTGTCATACGTTTATCAAGTTTTTGTAACTGAAACTGAGCCAGGTTGCCACTAGTGCTATATCGTGAAGGTCAGAATAATTCAGCGAACGTTGTCAATTTCATATTTTTATTGAAGACTCTAAAGTTCAGTGAGTTTAGTTATATCAGAGATTAACAAGGTGATTCCAAAGGGGAGAACGTTAGATTTAAGCATAAGTTCAGACTACTCGAGAAAGTTTTGGGAAAATGTTTGAATTATGGTTGGGGGTCGCTATTGAGATTATACAGGCGATTCGACCGATTTTACTTTTAATGATAACTTTGGTATAACTCATTTGATTGTCATGAAATTTTCAATGCCGCACAATATGAACGAGCACTTCCAAAAATGCTCGGCTACCAGTATGGTTTCAGATTTCCTATTTCCTCACTGGCGATAGGAGACCCTATCCAAGTCTGTACTAGCTATGCATGTTAGTACCCGAGTTGAAGACGCGATTCACAAGCCGAAGGGAGATTCCCGCTCCTAACCCAGCATGCAGGCTAGCAACCACCGCCACTACGAAACCCATCCCACTAGGGCAACAGGCACACCCCTCCAGGCTAACCCAGAGATGCGCACCTATGGGCAAGCCCTCTTGTAGTATCAATCATAACGTCATTGGCCAGACATGCTCCGGAAACGTATTCCCTAGCAAATTTAGGATCTTGAGAATCCATGCCTTGCTGAAGCAGGTTAGGGTTACCTGTGCGAGTTTACCCAGCCCGTCGACAGTCTCGTGTAATAGATTTTGAACACCTAGGAGCCTCGATGGTATCGGTAAGACCTGGCGCACCACCCTTCAAATCCAGGTGAACTCATTATTCAGCCACAAACTGTCGCACTGCAAAACAGCTCGCCTCACTCAGTTTTGAGTAAATCAAAAGCCTTCTAACTTCAGATTCCTGAGACGAGCCTACGTAACTAAGCCTTCTTCGAACTACCGTCAACGAATCCCTCAACCAGTCTTTAATCGAAGTCCTCTCCTGAAGATCTCTCGAGAGAAGCAGCCCATCTGCTCATTACACTAGTTCGTACCAATTAGCCAACGAACATTACCTCTTGCTGGCATACTTCCCAGGTACGCGTCCCTTTCATTATCGTAATTACCACAGTCAAGCAGAATCTGTTCCCACGACTTAGTTGCACCACAAACACATCTGTCACTCTCACTGAGGCCCCTTTTGTACAGGAACTTGTTAATATTCCCGGTAATGAGATAACCCAAACACAGGCCCGGGAAAAACTATTCGTTTGACTCGACAAAGTCAACATTGGGAATAAACCGAAATGTGACCCTGCCTATTTCTACAGCTAATAAGTCTCATGGCGTAACACCTATCAAGACATTCATTGCCGAGCGGCAAACCTTCAAGCATGATCCCATTATTACCCTCTGGCATCTTTTTATTATGCCGCTCCTTGCATGCTCGTTCACAAACTCCTTGTACCAGCCTTCCTCCCGGTACATGACGCATGCTCTAAACATGCCCAAGTCTTTCCTTAAGACACGCCTTATGCACCAGCTAGTCTCACTAGCTTTGCCCTAACATCAGAGAAGTGCTCATGGAATCTGAGACCCTCCTCAACTCTTACGAGCAAGTATTTCACACTACTAGCGTACTTTATGCCTTTTCCATTCAATTCTACATAAGGTGGCCTATTAGAGGCCAACCTCCCTTTCGAAATCACGTTAACAGTATTTTGCTCCGAGATGCTTACTCCCGCCTTAGCAGCCCATTCGCTCGAAAGCTGAAGGCGACTTTAGCCTTTCACAATGATGAGCAAGTCGTCCGCAAATACAACGACCTCTATTTCGCCCGTATCCGACATCTTCAATAACTCGTCCAGGCTCACGGTCCACATCCGCACTATGGATTCATGCCTGCCTACCACCCTTGCCTTTCTCTCATTGAAATATATCTCCCACAGCGTCATTTCCTCAAACACCAACTCTCTCAGCCAGTTCAGGATATACCCCACCTAAGGTGGTCAAATGCACCTTTGAAGTCAACGAAAATGCCCAGGACATTGTATTTATCCTGTGCTTCATTGACTACCCTTTCAACCGCCTTCCATGCATCGGCAGTTTACTTTACTTTTCGTGAAGCCAAACTGCCTTTCGGTCATTCCTGAAGTCTTGCACTCCAGTCTCTGAACCATGATTCGCTCCAAAATCTGACCTAGTACAGGAAGAAGACAGATCAGCCTGTATGATCTCACATCAGGACTGGGTTTATCTATGGACTCCAGCAAGACCACGACCGACGCCACCCGCCGTGCCCTAGGGAAATTCCCAGCTCGCAAAATTGTGTTGTACATTGATAACACAAACTCAGGTATACATCGCCATACATGCTTAACCATCTCAAGATATATACCTCGGGCCTTCTCATTCTTTTGCACCACCCTTGAATCTCCCTCATTACGTTCGTCGTCGACTGGGAAAAACCCATCCATCAGCGCATTTATCGTTTCGGTCCAATCTTCAGTCATTATATCGCTAACTCTCACCCCACTTAGCTCAACCTTTTTCTTCTTTGTACCTGGATCGTTCCTAATGATTATGGACCACTTAATTATTTTTTCTATCAATTCTTGACGTGTGTTTGGAGGTTCTGCATACACAAGTTCTGTCAGTCGTCCACAAACTAAATAATCAATAGGATTTAAAAAGGGGGATCTTGGTGGCCAAGGAACAGGACCTCCTCTCTTTATCCAACTGGAACCGTATGTTTCATTCAGATGTTGACAGACAACAACCGAAAAATGTGGAGGTGCTCCACCATGCTGAATATAGAGCACTTGAACATCAACATTAGCCACTAGGTTGGGTAGAATATTTTGTTAAAAGTCAAAATAAACTCCTCCACTCAACGAGCCATCAAAGAAGTGTGGACCTATAAGCTGGTTATTGACTACCGCAATACACGTATTAACCGAATATCTTAATTGAGAGCGTCCCTCGCGGATTGCATGGAGATTCTCTTCGACCTCAAAGAGACAACACCATATCTTGTAAATTGAGCTTCAACTGTAAATAAAGTTCTAAGTTCTATAGAGAATGAGATCATTATTATAATTCCAAACTACAAATCGCAAACATGAAATATCATCTCCTTGATGTATCCTTTGCACTTGTTGTAGAAGGTGAAGATGTAAACCATTCTTCCGCAAAACTCTACTAACTTTTGATTGTGAAAGAACCAATTGGGAAATAATTTTCCTGGTGCTACATTCAGAATCAGCTTCGATAGCTTCGGGTATGTTATTTTATTGAATAATATCTAAATTGCGTTCAGATCTTGACTCAGAAAAGGATCCATTTTCTTTCAATTTTTGCGAAAGACAAAAGCAACAAAAATTTTCATAGCCGGGACTGGATTTTACAAATTATGAACGAGTTGATTCCTGAAGGTACTTCAAGACAATATTTCCTGAAAATTTCAATTGATTCGAGATATCCGTTCAAAAGTTATGACTGATCGAAGTTTTCAGTAAAAACAGAAATCACCCTGTAAAGAATTTATCAGGAGTGGAAGGCACTTTTAAATGGTCGTTTGATAATCACCTGAGTATTAATCTCTATACGTTGTAGGAATGTGTACATTTCCTCGTGACTCACCCTGTATATCATTGTGGAATATAACCGCATCCAAAACGGCGTTGATGAAAAAAGCTAACTTAGTTGAATCTAGAAATGCTATGACGCGAACTCAGCAGCTTTTGCGCGCATGTTCAAATGAGATGACTGTCTGGCAACGTATTTGAACATGTGCACGAAAGCTGCTGACTTCACGTCATTGCTTTTTTCACAATATCTCCACAAATTATAATCGTATCGAACTGAAATTGAGTACACTAATGTGAAATATGAAGCTTCAGGAAGAGCAACATTTTTTCCAATTGTAATGAAGTTTTTTTTTTAATTTAACGAAACAAAATTGCAAGTCCTTTTGTTCCAACTAATTGCAAAGTTTCAATCCAATCCAATTCAAACCTTCAAACGGCTATAACATTTGAGTATTATAGTGGTTTAATAATACACTCAAAGCTATAACTTCAGAACCGTTTGGCCGATTTTGCTCATTAACGAACTTAACTTTCGCATTCTGGAATGCAACCAACCCTGAAATGTTTCAGTCGATAATGTACATACCTTATTATTAATTTTATTCGACGCCTATGAAACAAGCTATGTTTCATAGCCCATATATTCCCTCATTTGGGAAAGAAGTAATAAATCCCATTGCACCCCACTCGAACTCTAGGCGCCAGTCAGGTGCTAGTTCATATATGCAGACTAAACAAATCTAGCCTAACAAAAATATGGGAGTCTCAAAGAAACACTTGTAATATACGCATACATTCACAGATATAATCCTCCGTACAGAATCGGTTTTGACACCGTCTTCAGTAATTACAATTGGTTTGAGACCAATTTCGGCTCAAAATTCGAAAATTGAAGACATTTGGACAAAACGATATCAAGCTGTTCCCCAGAACATGCGCGCAAAAATGTTACAGGCACCTCTCTAGTTCACAATCAACGATTGTCGTAGATCTTGTCTAGGATTGCCGTGTCGTCTCAGCCTCCCTCTGGGCCTTCGTAAATTCGTAACCGTAATCCCCCTGCCCCCTGAAGTCCTTCTGTCATTTCCGAACCATCGGAAAATGAAGAACACAGATATGGTTTGTTTGACATTGCGCGATCAGTTATATGGTTTTTCACCGGCGTTACTTTTGTTTGTGCTAGTACCATGATGTAAGTAAAACATGGTGTGATCATCTGCTCATCTGTGATCGTTTTACCAATGATGACGTCACATTTTTCGTTCAAATTCAAAGCACAGAATATGTATTTCCTTGTATTTTAATCTTGCTGACGTCACTTTTTTTCAGATGAGCACACCATGTTTTTTACATCATTGGCTAGTACTTATGAATTTAGGGTTAATAAAAAGGCGGATTAGATGAAAAGGTACGCTATAAGCTTCTCCTCTTCACCCAAAAATGGATGAACTACACACATACAATAAACATTAATTAATGCGTACGTGTTGTGGGCTTTCTCAAATGGAAACTGACGAGAAGAATGTTACAGACATTGGTCTGTGCAATATATATTCTGATAAGTGAGCTCTGGACTTGATGCTTCCACTATGAAGTATGCTACACTTCCTTCTCGTATTGAGAACCCTGACAAGACAAAATTGAGCATTATTTTGTAACTAATGTCATTGTTTAAACAATGCTAATAGCATTGTTTAAACAATACTAGTCTTTTTTTTGACTATCCGTTGACTACACCAAAAAAAATTATCATTTAAAAAGACTGCATGGGCAAGAAATGGATTCATTGGATGTCAAATGGAAATCCAATAGACTGCCAACTGAAATAGAAATGAAATGAATCTGCATTGGTGTTGCCTTTTCTACAAAAAGGTCGTTATTACTTATGTTACTAAACGAAATCATATATCCTTTCTCCGGATTATTTTGACCTTGGCGACATTTTAAGAATCATAAGACGCTCTCGATTGAGCTTTGTCTCCAGTTCACTTTTAAATGCGATTTCTGTTTCATCGTAACATCGACCTGCCAAAGAGAAAACAGAAATCTCATTTGAAAGGGAACCGGATTCACAGCTCAATCGAGAGCGCCCTTATATGAGGGCCGTTATTGATGTAACTTAGCCAATCATGAAACAGAAATCGCATTTAAAAGGGAAGCGGAACCGGAGCCAAAGCTCAGATATCGTGAAATGATTCACCCAATTTCATTCGAACATGTAAATATGTTGATCCTTTTCATTGATGCATTTTTGTTACCAGAACTGAGCGATTTTAATGTTGATTAGGAACACATAATCTCGATGCGTAACAATACTGATTAAACCACCAATATTGAAACGGACCGCGAGCATTTGGCATAGATTCCTTTGATAAAACCGACAAGCGACGGCCATCTACCAACACTCACTCGAACGTTGGGACGAAGATGAATAGAAATAAGGTGAATTCAAATATGCGCTTTTGTTTCGCCATTGAGTATTGGTTTAACACTCAAGGGTTTCGCCAGGGGGGTGAAGCGACAGTAGGAAAAGTGGAAACAAGGACATACGTCCCCAACTGAGCTCGTTCTGTCCTTTGATTAGAAAAGGAGATGTAGGAAACGTATGTCGTAGATATGTTCAAATGGATGAATGACATAAATGACAGAACATTTATGGAATGACGAATGACATTGATAAATGAAATTGGCATAACTAAGCATAATTTCATAAATGTGTTTGTTGAAAAGTTATATGTGATATTTTCTAGACGGTTGCAATAATTGTTGTGATATTAATTAGTATTAATATGATCTCCATGTGAAGATAAGTTTTTTTTTGGTAATTTTAAAAAACTTTCCGGTCCAAATTTCCTTTTCAGGATTCAGCTGATGCCGGGGATAAAATATTTCAACTCTTTTCAGGTGCTCTCTTCGTGATATAATGAAACTTTTTTTTCCAGAATTCAGATTATGCTAATGATATGATATTTTTGCAGGTGATTAGTTGGTGATTGAATGAGTTTTTTTCAGGTATTACATGATGTTGAAGATTAGGGCGCTAGGTGAGATCTGATGTTTATGTTTATACAAAGTTCAATTCTATAAATCTTATTGTCTCTAACGTTAAATTAAATTAAGAAAATGGCTTTACTTTCATCTGCTTCATTGTACAAAGATGTTAAGTTTTCTTGCAAATATCCTTCTTGCAAAAATTCCTATATCAGTAATTCACTTGTTGGTAATAAAAGATTTTTTCGCTTCCCTAAAGACCCTGTTACCCTCAAATCTTGGAAAGATATTTGTGAAATAAGTCCTAGCAAAAATATTCCTAATTTTCGCTTGTGTGGTGATCATTTTTCAGCCTCTGATTTCAATGAAATCACCCTTAAGAGTCGTCTGAACAAAAAGGCTGTGCCTCAATCATCTGAGCTGGTTCATTTACATAATGAACCTGACTATGTTGGTCAATTTCAACCCAAAAATTTATTTCCAAATGAACCATCATTTAACGATTCTCATATGATTCCATTACACAATGATCATGACTATATCAGGCAATTTCAGCTTGAAAATCCAGTCCTAAATGAATCATCACCATCTAACGATTCTTCCACGTCATATGTTTTTACTGACCATAATGATTCAACAAAAGGCTCTAATTCTAAATTCAAGTCCTGTGATGAAAGTTTCCTAGCTGACCATGATTATTCAGCTAATTTTGATCTTTCAAATTCTCCAGTTAAAAATTTTCCAAAGAACATGATAATAATATTTTTTTCAGGGCTGACTGCCAACTCTGAGGTATACCTGGTTTCAGACATTTGTACCTGATACATACACCGACTGATAACACTAAGATTGTATTGAGTGTTGTGATATTTTATTTTTATTACTATAGTTTGTTGACTGTGATATGGATTATAGCACGTGAATATTTTACTGAGTATTTTTTTTAGGAACGACAAGGGATATACACACAGTATATCAACATATCATGGTCTATCCCAGCAAGATTGATCAGCATTATTTATATTTGAAATATATTTCAATATTCATCTTCTATAATTTCATATGTGAAATTGATACTTTTTTCATTTTTCAGACTGTAATCATCTATATCGATGGAATCCACTTGATTATGTCTACCTATTGTGACTGGATGCTTTTTCCCCTACCTAGACAAAACAGTGTTATTGTGTTTCAGTGACGTGACAATTCTGATCGTAATAATAACTGAAAGACTGTCGTGAATAAGTGTTGACCCCATAAACATCCTTTTATCCATAACTCATGAACATCAAAGTGTAATTCTCATTTTATTGAATAATTGTTCTGGAATTTGGTAGATACACCCCAAAGAACTTGAAATAGTTGAAACCAAATTCCAAAAATGTAAGACCTGTGGTTGGTCAAAAATTTTGTTTGTTGTGTGTCATGGTTTTTGTTTTCTCTAGAAGCAAATTTTACTTATTTGTTTCAGAAAACTGCCACCTAAATTATAGTCACATTTGATAAGGTGTGAGACAAATATTTTCTTATTCATTCTACGACGGAATCTTTGAAATATATGAAAAATGTAATCAGTATTTATTCAAGAAATTCAGATTATTTTATGTTTAAGAAGTTTTTTCAACTACATTTTGTATAGTTTTTTGGCTGAGATATATTTTGGTTACCAATTTTGCACATGCAGATGTTCCAATATTTATGTACATATAACTTGTTGGAAAATATATTATAATTGCATGCAATTTTAACAATGATGTAAATAAAGAAATAATTGTTTATAATGCTTTGTTTCATTTTTGAAGCACGTTTCCTTTCGAATCATAATTGAGCTTAGAACACGGAATAATAAAAATCTTGAAGAATTCACGATATAAATATTTGCATCCTGCAATAATCAATATTGCCACAGAATATTTAAGCACAGAACACCATCAGAATTCTATCGTAAAATGACAATAATGACATATAATTCAGCAAGCGGACACCCCCTCGCACCATAATGGAATATTCCCAACTAGATTTTGGCAGGAGAAATGTCACAAATGTTGCCCACAGTTTACAAGGGAGGTAGCACTTCTTATATTTGATGTTCTGTGGGTTTCGCCAATGCCGAGGATATCGTTAGAATTAGTTTTTTCAACTGGGTGTAGAGGGCGCTTTTTGGAAATTACGTCAAGGCAACCAAAATGACTTCTGCGAAGATGCCAGCGCCCTAACGGATAAATTTGGAACCTGTCCAAGCTAGTAGTTTTATGTAAACAAACCTTAGAAATGTGGTGAAGAACGAATATTTATTAAGCAGAGCTTAAATATTTAAAGAAATTATTATAGTTTTGTGTAAGATTTCTTGAGAAGGAACTTTTCGTTTAGATCACGATATAAAATCGTACTTTAAATCGTTCCTGGAGGATAATTTCGGTGTTATTTTAGTGTATGTTGCTTGGTGGATCAAAATAAACCAATATCTAAGTTTACTTGAATTTCTGGAAAAATAGGCACCTCAATAAGTAATTTATGGACTCCTATTTATGTGAAGAAGTGCTGAATGCAGGCTATATTATGTGGTAAATCTAGAATCAGTCCAAATGATATGACGTGTTCTTTGTTTACAACGAGTGAATCAATAAAATGAAAACAGATTTTTTGCTTTAGTTCTTTTGAATCGTATTTCTGAAGAAAAGGAAACAGATAGACATATAATTGATTTCATTTTCATATTACAGCAGCTCAAGATACACATACAAAATGAAAAATGTCACAGCCGGTTCAACCTACTATATAAGGAAATGAAAAGTATTGATGTATTTATATGAGTAACTTCAGCTATTATCAACTCTAACATTATATCTAGTTTTTGTCAGATTTTCAACCAGATCACTCTTTTAGAATATGATTTTGTGTAGTATGTGAATTAGGTAGCTGCAGAAGTGCTCGGTAGTTTCTCTGCAGCATTTTCCTTCGAAATTCTCTCATTTTTATTTACACCTGAAAACATCATGACATGAAGTTGTTTCGAAATAAATACATTGTAGGTAATTTACCTTTATGAAAATAAAGATCTTCAGAGAAATGCAGTGAACATACTTTCATGTATTTCGTAACCTGTTATCCACTCTTCAATTTCTAAAGCTAGGCCTTTCTTCTATCATTGAGGTCCCTGCCAAATGCTGTTTCCAAATTAACTTTAATTTCATTTGGCTTTGGAAAAAATGAAAACTAGAGGCACTAGATGATCCTTTCTTCTTTGCCCATGAATAACATTGAGTTGAGTCACACAACAATAGTCATTTCGGGAGGATGCCATTTCGAATTGATACGATCGAAATTTTTAATCGGAAAGAAAGGAATCGATTGATGAATATTACAAACACTTTCGGTATTCCAAAATTTCAACTCGGAGAACAACACAAAAGCTCGAAAATGAACTCCAAAAGTAGGCAAATTACGTTAGAATAACAGGCACGTCGAAAAACTACTAGCTTGGAAGTGTTCGAATTTTTATCACCAGAGGGCGTATCGCTTAGCAGTAGTTGCGAATACCAACAAGAAACGTCAAACGACACCAACAATTCACGGTATACAAATCACGGTATACTCTTTTGATCTGCATTATCAAGCCAATCAGCGTTGAGAATTTACATACAAAATTCTTATCCTGAAAGTTGTCATGATGGCGGTTGTTTGCTGTGGAGTTGTGGTTATTTTAGCATAAAATAATTAATTAATAATATCACATGATCTGTGATAATATATTGATTTTAGGTAACAGTTGATGGAAATAATTCGTCTGGTAGTTTCCTGCATTTATTTTTAAATTGATTTGTATATCAGGAATTACCAATGATCTAATAATAATAATATATATTATTAGATCATTGGGAATTACAAAGGTTGCTTCTGTTTACGATTGGATCAAATTCATATCCCATAATCTACCCAATGAACATTACAGAATCAGATTCTTCCGAAAGAACGATCCCAATTATTGACTTAGAGGAAACTCTGCTCTTTTAGTCCAAGTAAAAACTGATAATATGATTACGTCTAAATGTTATTTCCTGTCTGTCAAAGCATGAAACTCAAGAGGACCATGAATTTGTGTGCTTCAAAATTAGCCCCTAAGGTTGACAGTCATGGGAACATTATTGATGGTTAAAACAACAATTATCAACATGATGCAGAACTTGTGTCTTGTGTCACTGTATCCTTCAACATCAAAATAGACTTTTTCTGAAAGGGAGTTTCAGGTGCTATCTGATCTGGGGGTATCAGATAGCACTGAGGAGATCTTGTTTTGATACAGGTTTAACTAGTATATTTGAATCTTATTCATTTCAGCATTGAAGAAATCAGGATTCTATGTAAAAAATTCAAAATAATATATTTTCAAAATTATTTGAACTAAAATCAGTGTTGAGGATTGAGCGTATTCAATTCTTTGCTAAATTCATTTCCAGAGGACAGATTTGAGTTTATTGAAGCAAAATTAGGAGAAGTACTAAGTTGTGGGTCTACCTCAGATTATTTTTCCATCACCCAGGGATTCACAAACAGTTAAGGAATCAATACCACTTCTATATCAGCCTCTTTAACCTGTTTCATAACATTTTAAACTCCAAGTTGATTGAATAGTCGATTTATATTGTGCTCTCATATTTGATACGATATCCTTGAGTTCAGGGTTATTTCTGAGAGTTTTGTAGAGAAAAAGCTCAGACTTGATTGATAAGACTAATATATTTTTCTTGTTTCATACTCCAACTCACCACATGGAATGCTGAATACCAGGTACCTGACAAATTATTTTTAAAAGAACCTATATTTTATTAGGATCATTATGTATTTTATTAATAGTTTATTGAATAGATGATTCATTTTGTTATTTTGAGTCGATCTTTATATTATGTAGGTATTTCCCAAGTGATTTACATGACCTAAAGTGGTATACTTTTGCTGAATCTGTCGGAGTTTTGAATACCATGGACCTTTAAATAATGAGAAATTTCATGTTATATCTTTGCTTGTTGCAAGAATTCCATAAATATGAAGGTAAAAATCTCTTCAGGTCCATAAATAATTTGTCGAATTTGACTAATAACTGTTTTTTCTGAAATTCTGTGGGAAAAGGTTCATAGCTGTTTTTCGTTTCGAAATGCTTTGTGCAATAATCCCTTGAAGATCCATACGTAATACACTACGGAAATAGCTGCATATATGTATTATTTGAAGCACTGAAACCTTCCTACACTATTGTAGTTAGGTTTCATAACTTCATGATTATGTGTTCAATCAAGCTAAAACTATTGTTTTTTTATCAATGCCCAGAAAGCCAAAATCAATTTCACACATTTTTAAGTGGGACAAATAAAATCTTTTGTATTGATAGGGAATCAATTATTACATATAAAATTTTATGACAAATCTATAATTTGTAATCATCATTTTATATCAAATATGTAAGATACGATGACTACAATACATTTTTGAAATAAAACTTTTCGTTTAATTTTAAAATATGACTACTGTTGAATAATTCAAATAAATTAGTTTCCCGCCGCAATTCGAAATTATTCCCGCTATGACACCAACAAATGGCGGACGCTTTGTTTCTCTGGTTTAGTAGGGAGTTAGCACTTCTTATATATTTGTATTCTGTGGTGTTATGCGCTCTGATTGCTCAATTGCGGTGGCGTCTGCGTCGGTGGCGACCGTATGAAACTTAATTGATATCCCCCCAAAAAAAACTAGGTTGGACTCACTGGCAATGAATCCAGTGTCAAAATGGATTCTCTCCGACCGGCCTGCCGTCACCACGATTACGGACGTACGGAGGATTCTGTCTACTTGAATTTTTCGGGGAAGGTTGCATTTCAAAATGCGAAGGTTGAGTTTATTAGGGGGCAAAATCGGTCGATCGGTTTCGGAGTTATAGCTATTAGAAGTTTTAAACTTTTTTTTCGGAAACTAATCATTATATTCGGAAAAAAAAATTTCTATTGTTTCTTTCGGAATAACTCAAAAATTACTAACTCAATCATGATAAAACTTGGCAGCTAGTTTGAAAATGCTGATTGACAACTTTATGCGAAATTTAATGGTGATCCTTAGAACATTCTGAAAAAAAAAATTATTTTTTTTCAAATATTCAATATTCTGATGTTATCTTCTGATCATATTATCCTCATGAATTTCTGTATGAACCTTCGAACTGTCATTTTTCGATAAAAAAATTGGATTTCAATTCGAACTGATCTGTATTTTTGGAAATATTGAGAAAATAACATTTTGCGTAGTATATCTGCGGAATCATTGGGCGGATTTAGCCATTCACGAATTCGGTCTTCGTAATTAAGGTCCAAACCTTCTCTACAAATATTGAGTTTGAGTTACGAATCGATGAACCTAGAAGCTATTATTTTTCCATCAAGTATTAGATTTTAATTGGATCTTATCTGTATTTTTGGAAATATGGGAACAATGAAATTGTGACTCGGTATATCTACGAAATCATTGGGCTGATTTTACCCATTCACGAATTCGACCTTTGTAATATCAAGCCCTATACCTTCTCTACAAATATCGAGTCTCTAAGTCATTTTTCTTAGAAGTTATTTTTTTGCGGCCGGTCTAACTACGGATAGTCAACGCAACAACTAAAAGAATATGCCGACAGACTAGATAATTGTTGAGCACGACCCAATGATTTCCCAGATATACCTATTCCAATAATGAAGATCAGATCGCATTGATATTGATAATTGACTGAAAAAAAGAGTTTGAAGGCTCACGAAGGATTTCGTGAGGACCATATGATTAGTAGATCGCAAAATATAAATTATTTGAAAATATTTTTCTTCAAATTGTTACTTATGAAACGATCATCACGAAATTCCGCTCATATTAGCACATCAGCAGTTTCCAACTAGTTACTTAGTTTCATTATGATCGAATCAGTATTTTTGAGTTCATCCATAAATGAGAGCGATAACGACGAAAGAACCAAAGAACTTGACATAGTTCTTCCCAATATTTCCGAAGAAAAATATCGGATCAAATTGAAATTGAACACCGTTGTCAAACACTGACTTCAGGGTCCGTAAGATTTTCTATTGAAAACAAATGAAAATTTCCCAGATTTATTGTTTTCGGAAAGTTGCAAAATTTTCTGATCATCTTTGATTTCGATTCTTCACTCGTACCATACCCACAAAATTTTGCTCGTCTGTATTCTTCAACTTACCGTAGGAAGTTCATTTCTAATCGCGTTAGTTCTTCTTAAGATATTGGAAAAATAACATCAAAATTTCAAAATGCCATGAATGAGAATAAATGTCGTTACACACTCCTATATGAAGCACTATGCCAAATCTCATTGAAATCTGATAACAAATCTAGTACTTGATGGAAAAATAATAGCTTGTAGGTTCATTGATTCTTGACTCAAACTCAATATTTGTAGAGAAGGTTTGGACCTTAATTACGAAGACCGAATTCGTGAATGGCTAAAATCCGCCCAATGATTCCGCATTTCCCATGCAAAATGTTATTTTCTCAATATTTCCAAAAATACAGATCAGTTCGAATTGAAATGCAATTCTTCATCGAAAAATGACAGTTCGAAGGTTCATACAGAAATTCATGAGGATAATATGTTCAGAAGATGACATCAGAATATTGAATATTTGAAAAAAAAAATAATTTTTTTTTTCAGAATGTTCTAACGATACGATCACCACGAAATTTCGCATAAAGTTGTCAATCAGCATTTTCAAACTAGCTGCCAAGTTTAATCATGATTGAGTCAGTAATTTTTGAGTTATTCCGAAAAAAACAATAGAACTTTTTTTTCCGAATATAATGGATAGTTTCCGAAAAAAAAAAGTTTAAAACTTCTAATGGCTATAACTCCGAAACCGCTAGACCGATTTTTTTGCCCCCTAACAAACTCAACCTTCGCATTTTGAAATGTAACCTACCCCGAAATTTTCAAGCCGATAGAATCCTCCGTACGTCCGAAATCGTGGTGACGGCAGGCTGGTCGGAGAGAATCCATTTTGACACTGGAGTCGTTGTCAGTGAGCCAGCCTAGTGATTTTCGGCTCGAAATTCGAAAATTACAGACATTGGGACAAAAAGATAGGACGCTGTTCTTATAGAACATGCGCGCAAAAATGTTCGCCGTGCAATAAAATTATCTTTTTTCGACAAAATAATCCTTTTGAAAGCGCATCTTTGAATTCACCTCACCCTCGCCTAATGCTTAGTCACAGAATACCTATAGATATTCTGTGGCTTAGTTTAAATCACAGAATCGTTCTTAGGTATTCTATGTTTTGAATTTTGGCGGCTACAGTTTGAAGTTTTCAAAAAAATATAAATATGTCAATATTGAAGAAGAGTTTTCAAATTAATTAGATCCATAATATATCTGGTCTCTGCATATATTTGAGTGCTCTTACATTAATTCTATAGAAAAATCCGTTAATTGATTTCATATTTTAAACTAAGCATTCCTAAAGATAACCTGAAAAGTGTAAAACATACATGATCTTTGAATAAAGAAGATTCAAAGTACATGATAGATCTTGAGAAGTATCTTGGAAAACAAAGATTAAATCTTTTTTGGAAACTATGGAAAGCGATGCCGATGATACAATAAATGATTCATTCGAGGAAGATGGAACTTCTCAACATGATCAAAGTCGGGATGCAAATCAATTTAAGATATTATTGGCCACTGATATTCATCTAGGCTATAAAGAAAATGATTCTATTCGAGGTAACTTTGGTCCTAACATCTCTTTCTGTGGACGATATTTCTTCACCTAAATATATTTTCAGGTGAGGACACTTTCAACACTTTTGAAGAAATTTTAAAAATAGGTGTTGCTTCTGAAGTGGATTTCATCCTCTTAGGAGGAGATTTGTTTCATGATACCAAGCCAAGTCCTTCTAGTTTCAATAAGTGTATAAGATTATTACGAAAGTAAGTTACTTATCTTAAGTTATAATAACTCCAAACTTAACGTGAACTTTCCAATCCTTTCAACAAAATAATCTCAATTGAAATTTTATTTTCATTTCAGATACTGTTTGGGGGATAATCCAGTTTGCTTTGAAATATTATCAGATCAACAAATCAATTTTGATCATACCTTGAATAAGAGGGTAAATTATGAGGATCCCAATTTGAATGTGGGAATACCTGTGTTCTCTATTCATGGAAATCATGATGATCCCACTGGAAAAAACCATGTCTCTGCAATGGATCTTTTGGCATCCACTGGTCTTGTTAATTATTTTGGACGTTGGCAAAATCTTACACAAGTTGAGATCAATCCGATTTTAATAAGGAAAGGAGGCAGTTTGTTAGCTTTATATGGTTTGTCACATATCTCAGATCAGCGTTTGGGTAGATTGTTTCTGGAGAAAAAGGTGAGATACCTAAGTTGTTGGGTGGCTCGAGAAACTTTACTATAAGGATATGGATTTTTTTCTTTGTATGTTTCATAATATCATAGGCTTCAAAGATACCCCTCAGAAGCTTAAAGCTTGTGCGAATTAAGGTATTGGGTGTATTCTGTGTAGGCCTTATTACTGTCTCCTCACAACACTCTAGGCACACTATAGCACTGTTAATTCTTGACCAAACAGTGAATGGTGGCTGGTACAGATCTAGAAAATTTCTTTCCTAGTCAGGGATGGAACCCGATACCTTTCGATCAAGAGTCCAATCTTCTAACCACTAGTTCATCTTACAATAAATGTAGCAAAAATATTGCAGTATGGCGAAAATTGGTAATTAATAGTGTCAACATTCGTCCTTAATACACCCCATTTGTTACAGCATCAATGTCTATGTTAGAAATCAACTCATCAGAGTTTTGTGAATCTTATGAATCTACTTGAGAATGTTTGTGAGGAGGCAATAACTGTATCGTTGAAGTCATAAGGTTATTAAATGCCATTTTTTTGAAAGGGGTATTTGTTAGTGTCATTCATGCTCCTTTTATAGCAGGTTTGCTATCGTTTTCATAATATAAGTAGAGTTACACTTAACTTTGAAGCTTGCAGTGATAGATGTTTCAGAAAAAACTTTTATTTTGTTCCCATTTCTCATGATGAAGGTGTTTCAATAGAGGAACATTCTTCAGAATGATCTTATTGAAATCCTAAACTACTTTTTGAGTTTGTGAGGAATATATGTTTGATGTTATGCTACTTTTTTCATTTCGCACCTAGGAAGATATAGTCACGTCAATTTTTATATGATATTCTATTATCTGAAACATCCTGTATGGTTATGTGCATAAACTACAAATTGGTGAAAATTCTGAAAAATATTGCTGTACAAGGAAGCAGAAGCTCCATTCAATTTATATATTTCATGGGTATTAATATACTCAATTATTCTAGATATACAAAATTAATATGACCCTTTCTTCAGGTTTCAATAGCTAAGCCAGATAATATTGATGATGAAGAATTCTTCAATTTGCTAGTGTTGCATCAAAATAGAGCCCCAAGGGGGCCTAAAAACTTCATTCCTCCTGATGCAATTCCAAAGGATATTGATTTAGTTATGTGGGGACATGAACATGACTGCAGAATTACACCGGAAAAAGTTGGTGAAATCTTCATTACACAACCAGGTTAGTAAAAACAAAATTATAGCCATACCTTCGAATAAAGAACGATAGGAAGAAGCAGAAGGCCTCACAAGTCTGAAGTTCATCATGGATGCAAATGGCCAACTTGCCTTTCTCTTTATAGAGAGAACAACTTGTTACAAGATTTCTTTATTCGAAGTAACTAATATGCGTCATGCTTGGAGGGTTTAATATGGCCGCTTTGTAGTTTTTTACAAAGTAGAATAGCGTTATGTCCCTTTATGTAATTTTTTATTCAAAGATCTTTACAAATATAGTTAGAGGATTATATACATGTTTCAAATATCCTCAGGAACTAGTGGACCCGTTTTCAAATTTTTTCCAATAAAGGAAAGTTTTATTTATCGTTATGGTCTTGAAGTATATTATCCTAAGGTTGAAAACATTTCTTCAGAGCGAAATTCAATTGTTTTTTTAGAAAATAGCAGATGGATTGACAATTGAAGTGATTTGGAAAATTAAATTAAGATTTTTATTCATAGAAATGACCCATGTGGACAGTGGAATATAAACTGTTGGTCAGGAGCAATTCCAGGAAAAAAGTTGCTATAATGAACAATATTGAAACAATGTAAACCATTAAGGATTATGAATTTAGCGTTTCGACGTCTATATGTTTATTGGACAAAAAACCCTAAAATACAGATTCTAAGGGAATAATATTAAGTTTGTCTGATGACTCTGAACTGTTGCATTCATATTGGTTAATGGTTTATATTGTTTAAATTTTGTCCATTAAACAACATTGTTAAAAGAATTAATATTGTTGGCTATAAGCCAATGTGAGTGGTGTGTGCTAAGTCTCTGTTTCAAATTTTTTATTTGCCGCTTTTTTTTCTTTGGAACTTTTTAATGGTAGTCATCATCCAATATTTTAGATACACAACACATTCAGAACATAAAAAACTCAAATTAGGAGGTTCAATGGAAAGTTACTGGTGTGAACTTAACGGCCACTATTAGCGGCCAAATCCCCAAAGATGCCCAATCGAGGGCCCGGTTACAAAAACCGGTCGCCGGTAGGGTTGTAATATCATATCATGTCTTCTGTTAGTTTTTTGTTGATTTTTTTCTCTGTGACAGCATTTCTTATTTAAACATTATTTTGAGTTTATAGGCGATGCCTCAACTCGGTATCAACTTATAATAATAATATTATTTATTCATCATCAATACACATACACGATACGTCAGCTGTAGTAAGTTAACAATAAAAACATACAAAAAAACACTCAAACAATCAACAGTTACCGACACAACATTGACCGAAATCAGTAGCGAAGTACTCCTCCAAGCTATAAAACGCAAAATCCCTTAACGACGATTTTGTCTCGGGCTTGAAGACCCCTTCTAATGAGGAGTTTCAATCCAGGTGCTGAGTGATTGAATAGTTTAGAGGTTAGAAATCCAAAGGATTGCTGAGTCATCTTCAGACGGTGTTTCGGCAGGATGAAGTTGTCCCTGGATCGCGTTAGGTGTGAGTGCACCTGAGAGTGCTTGGGATGGTGTGATCTCTGTTCAAAAAACCAGATCAGACAGGCATACTATATGTTTGCCTGTCTAGATTTTATACTTTTTGACAATCTCTACAGTGCCTCACTTGAGGTCATCATAGATCTCAGTCCTCTACATCTAGTGATCAGAAGGGTAGCCCATGAAGCTATCCTTAGAATCTCTAGGGAAGGTACAGGGAATGAGAGAATCAAAAGTCAGAGAGTCTGGTCCTCCCTGAACAAGTACATCTCATTAGCGAACCTACCTAGCGATGTTATGATTAAAAAAGTAAGCATCGAGAAGAACTTTGACTCAATGCTATGTAAAAGGGAAGAATGGGAAAAGGAATACACTACCCAAAAACTCAAAGCAAATACCGTTAAATGGTATACAGATGGTTCTAAAACCACGACGGGGGCCGGCGCTGGAGTATACGGGCCTAGAACTAAATGTACACTATCGCTAGGCTCCTACTCGAGTGTTTTTCAGGCAGAAATAATTGCTATCGAAAGATGCATAGACATAAACCTGGAAAGAAACTATCAAGGGTGTGACATAGTGATCCATTTTGATAGTCAGGCTGCTATTAATGCACTGAACTCCCATGTCATCGACTCAAAGCTGATATGGGAGTGCCAAAGGAAACTCAATGAAGTAGGCAAGAATAACAAGGTCTCCTTAGTATGGGTTCCTGGGCACTCAGGAATCAAAGGAAGTGAAGAGGCCAACACTCTAGCCAGAAAGGGAGCACAAACGCTACCTACTGGCCCAGAACCTTTCTGTGGTATAGGCAAATGTACCTATAAGAAAGAGTTTTTGGAGAAAGAAGGAAATGAAAGAGGGGCACTGTGGAGGAATTCTCCAGGAATGGAACACTCTAAAAAGTTCCTTCGGAACTTTGAAATTGCTAGATCCAAAAATCATCTGGATCTCAGTAAGAATAAGTTACGCCTCCTCACTGGTTTCCTCACAGGACACTGTCGCCTAAGGAAGCACATGATGAGAATGGGCTTATCAGAAACTGACGAGTGCAGATTTTGTGGGGAGGAGGAGGAAACCCCTGTTCACCTGATCACAGAATGCCTCGCCATTGTGAGCCTGCGAAAAGATACCTTGGACAGGAGCATTATATGAGGAATGAGAACTTAGCCTCCTTGAAGCCCTCACAGATATTAGAATTCATCAGAGCTCTTGAGCTGGAGGGGGGCGAGCTGTAGTTTGCGAAAACAGCTCTGACAAGGGGGCACAATAGACCTTAAGGTCGCAGTGGAACGTAACCCCTTACCAACTATCAACTATCAATGTGTGGACGCACCCCATATCAAAATTCCGTATGTTGCCACGGTATGGAAAAGGGCATGATAAGCGATCAGTGCCTCCGCTTCCCCTACCATAAGTTTCACCTGTCAGACAGTAAATATACTCCCTGCCAACTTTTTGCAAAGGTTATCAGTTTGTGGCTTCCAGGATAGTGCTGAATCGATTATATTATTATACCGAGTACAACAAGTTGTTGCTCAGTGAGTGGCCTTGTGGATATTTTCATTCCTTGTGTTTTATTCTCATTTAACTTCAAGTTTTTCGCTGTACAACATTTAATGGCATCTTCCATGAAAACGCTTGATTTGAGACTATTCGATCCCCTGGGATGCATGTTACTTATTGTTGCATCGTCTGCAAACATTTTTTTTTCCATCAGTCCTGATATTGCATATCATGTCATCAGCGTATATTATAAACAATATAGGTCGTAATATTGACCCCTGTGGAACTCCTGTTTTTATTTTGGTTTTGTCTGACATATTTCCTGTCCACTCATCTGATTGATACCTGTTTTAACTCTGAGTTCTTCACATTTGATCTTATTTCTTATACATATATTCAACAACATCCCGACAAGTATTTTCCAATCTAACTTTGGATATATGTATATGGGTCTTCGGTATGAACGTCTTCGGGTTACAGTTCTCTGATAGTTGTCCATATGTTTTTTGCCTCCTCACTGAAGTATTTCCAATTTCATCTTTTGTCTGGAACTTCTTTTCCCACTCATTCTGAACTGAACCCCTTCGCCCACTGTTTGATCTTTATCATCTATCTATTCGAGATTTTTTTCTTGCACAAAGGAAATTCTCTTTAGCTGGCAACTGTTTCTTTATCACTCCTCTGTCATCAGAGTTTGCACTGCTGAAGGACGACTCAAGTTCAACACTTATAGTGTTTGTTGGTGGTACCATCTCATTACAGGTATTTTTTGTCTCACTTTTGTTATGTTTAGGGAGTTTCTCCCCCTTATGTTTTTCAGTTGTGTTGGGTTGGCCTATTTTCGTAGTTCCACTATTTTTTATCTGCGCATGTCCACTCTGGACTATGTCTTTTCGATGACTGAAGACGGTCTTGTGTCTCGATGGAAGTTCCCGGCCTGTATCTTCGTTTACCTCCATTATTTTGGGAAGAATTTCATCATCTGTTCTTTTCGCGAACAGTCAAGCACTTGCATTGACTTCATATAGTTTTGAATAGTGTTCACCGAACAGCAGTGCTTGTTGAGGTTCGGTGCTGTAGATTATTCCATTTTCTTCAATAGTTTTGATAGGGGATGTTTTCTTGTATCTCAACAGTTTTTTTATTTCTTGGAAAAAGCGTTTTCCTTGACTGTTGCTGATTTCTTCGCATGCTTCTAGCCATTTGTTTTGTTTATATTCTTGGATAAGTCTGTGTATATTCTTATTATATCTGTTTATGTGTGTTTTGAATTCTGGTAATGGGTTGTGTCTATATTCTCTGTACATTCTTCTTTTATTTTTTATCAATCTTATAATGAAGGGTGGAAGTTCGTGTGAATGGAAATTGTTTGCCTTACTGGGAGTGTTACATAATGTATAGTCTTCTAGGGTTTTTAGAAACTCTGAGATCACATTTCTGTCAAGTGGTTTAACACTGACACTCTTAATGAACTGTTCCATACTTGTGTTAATCTTTACCATGTTTGGCTTGTGAAATTTGTAATGGAGTTCGTCGTTAATAGTATTGTTCAGATTTATCTGGAGCTTGAATTTAATGGCGAGGTGTTCTGCGCCCAGATCTGGTATGACATCAATCGGCTTAAGGCAATTATCGAGCGAGTGCGAATATATAATACGGTCTGGAGTGCTATCTTTTTTATTGACTTTTAGAAATGTTGGGAGAGTTTTTGCCATAATGAAGTTCGAGTTTTTCAGAAAATCATTGAGTTTTTGCTTTTCGCTGGGGTGTTTACATTGAGGTCGCCGATTATGATGCAGTATTTGTGGTTAACGGCCATATTAGGAATAGTTTCTTCTAGTTGGCCTCTGGGATGGACATACAGTAGAAAGACATGTAATTCCTCGTTTTGTAGTGGAAATGTGAAATGTAGAGCTTAGTTAAGTGGATTGTTGATATAGGGACCATTGCACTTCTTCATATTGAGTGTAGGGTGAGACATTGCTAGACTTCCGCCTGTAACATTGAGATTTGTTATATTGCTATCAAGCTTTATTGTGTTCCAGTTCCTGTACCTTATTTCATGTTGTGGTTTAGTTTTGGTTTCAAAAAATAGTGCTGATTCGATGTTGTATTTTTCAATAGTATTATTGATGAGGTATTTTTTGGGTAGATAGCTATTTAGATTGCAGTAAATAAAATCAATGTCACAATCGTACCGGCTCATGTTTTGATGGACTGTCTCAGTTGGAGAAATAGGTTCGTCGAGTTTTAAGTCAAACATAAGTATATACAGCCAGTTGTTTCCAACAAAGGTAATGGCAGTTTCAATATTTTATTCAGTGATGAATTTCTTCTTCAATTTTTGTATAAGAATTTCTCTGTTAGAGTTTTTAGGGTTGTTCAACTTCGAGATGTAAGTGTTAACTATCATGGATGGTAACAGGAGAGTGGTTTCTTGAGTTTTTACAGATGTCTGTGCTAAGTTGGTTACTTTTATTGTTTAGTGATTTTACTGGTAGGTTAGGTATGCCTTCGATGGGTCGAGTGGGCCGCTTAGGACATTTGAAAGACCAGGCCTGACGATGTGTTGAGCCACAGCCGCTGCATTTTGGAGGGAGGTTTGATTTGCATTTATTTGTAGAAGTGTTCTCATTGCATTTCCAGCATTTGGTTGGTTCAGTGCAGTCTATGGTACAGTGTGTGTACTGCATGCATTTGCTGCAAGGGATCGGGGCTGGATCTGGGGCGTTGCTAGGGTATGCAGGATAATGTCTGCTTTTGTAAAATACGTCCTCGGATAGTATTTTCTCCTAGGTATCAATGTTTTCGGTGATCATCCGTATCGTGGATGTTGGGGCGTAAGTTTGTTTCCATATAATTCGCTTGCAATATCTGAATTCGTTGTGTAATTGTTTCAAATGGTTGTTTAATTCTTCATCACTAATTTCTTTCTTGACTCTTGCAATTACACATGAGTAGTTTTGAAGTTGAAGCGCTTTGTCACTGCCCCTCTGGTTGTAAGGAGTGGCGGTGAAATATTCATTGATTTTCTTCCTGTTCTTCATTTTCTTGAGAGTTTCTTCAATAATTGCTTTGGGGGTGTCTGTTTTGAGTGAGAATTCTTTTTTTGTTTTCAGAATTATATCCTTATTTTTTGGTCTTTCTTTTTCCCACATAACTGCGATTACAATTCTGGTGTTGATATTGGTGGTATTCATATAGAAGAGCGAATTGTATTTTCTATTGGTTATATCCTTCATTTTTTCATAGAAATTAATTCTGGTTCGATTTGTTTGTTGACTGTTTACAAAATTGTATTGTTGGGTTATGTGTTTGTTTTGGAATTCCACTTGTTTTGAGTGTGATTCAGATGTTCCTGCTTTTTTGTTTGGAATGATACATTGGGATGAAATCAGCGTTTTCGGCGACATCTGGACTTTTTGTGCGATATTTTTTAGTGAACTCTATCAGTTCTTCGATCTCAGCGTCTGATAAGTCTTGGATGGTTTCGTGTAGTTCTGCTTCGATAGCGGTTCTTTCATTCTTTGAATCTCCGGGTTCTACATCCACATCCATGATGGTAAGATTTCTCGATTACCGGTATTTCGCACTTGAAATTTCACTGCTAAGTCAGGCTAATGCACTACTTAAATTCCGTGTAAAGCGTCTAAAAAGAGGACCGTTTGCGGCGACTGTTACACATGGAATAATTTCTACCAAGACATTCAGTTTTGTGCCTTCAGAGGTTCTGGGTCGCCCGGCATTTGGAATATGTCTAACATGTCCGTACTCCGTGAATTGGCCTTTAATTTAACTAACCGTTGACCTTGTGATTGGTCTTTCTGGATATTTGGCGTTGAAAATATCACAAACCTCCTGTTGAGTACGGACTCTATCGTCCCGCCCGATCATCATTAAAATTTCAATTCTCTGTTTATCATTTAACTGAGGCATTTGTTTTTCGATTGATTTTTTTTCAGCCATGAGCATGAAAAACAATTTTATTACTTCGAATTTCAAATCTCTACATGGTTGTACCTAGTTACACATTCATAACATTGATAATTTGCACATACATATACCAATGCAATGAGCATGATCAAATAGTTACACACACAACAACAATCAATGATAAAATCTCTGAAATCCATGTGAGCAATTTGGTTGGAAATCTCTCCAGTCACACAGTGTTCTCTTAAGTAAGTTCCTTCACTTTCCTAACGAACGCAGGTGGTCTCAGCAATTTCACAGAGGTAGGAAGTTGATTATATAACTTGAGGCAGGTATAGTTTGGTCCCTGTCGTGCCTTCCTGATCCTTAGATATGGTATGCTAAGTTTTTCTTTGTCACGAGTGTTATAGGAATGGAACTGTGAATTGGAGGGAAACTTAGTTTTATTGTCGTGGACATATTTCACACAGGACAAAATGAAGAGTGAAGGTACTGTAAGAATACCTTCCCTCCTGAATACGTCTCTACAACTTTCCGCAGGATGGAGCCCAAACAGAATCCGGATAGCTCTTTTCTGGAGTATCAACGCCCTTTGTGCCTCACTGGACTGGCCCCACACGATAATTCCATATGCCATTATGCTATGAAAGGCAGAGAAGTATGCGAGTTTTGCCGCTCCCAAGTCTGCTATCTGTTTGATCCTTCTAATCATGAAGTTTGCCGACGATAGCCGCTTGCAGAGTCCATCAATGTGAGCACCCCAACTGAGAGAGGACTGGAATTTCAGTCCAAGGTAGCAAACAGATTCATCCCTCGTCTCTCCGTTGGTGAAAATGACTCTCTGAATTTTATCACTATTTAATAAAATGCCATTCAGAGAGAACCACCTACGTGCACTCTCCTCCGATGTCTCCGCCCTCATCTGTAGTTGTTGACGATTTCCAGATCTATTCATCAAGCCAGCATCATCAGCGTAACCACACGACTCATCAGCCACAACATTATCGAACAGATCATTAATGTATATGGGGAATAACAAAGGTCCGAGAATCGAACCCTGGGGAACACCCATTGATGATATTGCGTTGTCAGAAATCTTTCTTTGAATTGAAATATCTATTGAAAAGTTTCAACTTCAGTATAAACGTACTTGTAACATACCTACCTAAGATCATAACTGAAGCGCAGTGTTTCACACATTCTGAGTTTTCACGTGAGGGAGGTTTGAAGGGGTTGAAAGTTGTGCATGAATAAAACTGCAATGGTGGATCTTCATTCGGTGACAAATTTCATCAGATACCATCGTCTCAAAGTAAATGAGCCATGAGAAAGTGCACATACTGAAAACCTCTTTGAACAAATTCTTCAAAAAAAAAATTTTTTTTCTGGAAAATGTCTGCACGCCTGTAAAGAAGATACAAAGACCTTGCCAAAAAAAAGTACCACATGACCTACTTTTCCCATTCAAAAAATTTAGAGGGTTGATGGGGATAACACAAGGTGCAACAAAAATCCTTCAAAAATGCATATGAATTTGGTAAAAGTGAAACAAACCTGTTTCAGGATTTTGTTGCCAAATATTTTTCTTCTGAGAAAATCAATTTGTTCCATAATTTTGACGCGCACTGTATAATTCGGGAAACTTGAGATAATCATTTATGTGAAGAATAATTCTGGGACCACTCTCATTTTACAATAGTTTACTAACAGCTTGAGGATATTATCCTATCCAACACAATTTTGAGGGAGGTTAGGTGTAATCCTGCGAAGCCGTGGATTGATGATCGTGTCTTGAATTTGATTAGAAGAAAGAAGTCTCTCTGGCAAAGGTACCTCAGGACGAGGTCTACTTCAGACTACGCCAGTCATCGCAGTTTCTCTAATTTTGTGAGTAGCAAAATTCATTCATCCAAGGTGACATACGAGAACAAACTAGTTGCATCTAAAAACTCCAAACGAATCTTTAGGTACATAAGATCATCACTGAACTCCAAGGTTGGAGCTCCGTCAGTCAAGAAGCTGGATGGGGGTCTGTGTGAGAGTTCAGTCGAGTCAGCGAATGTTCTCGCTGAGGTTTTCTCTGCGGCATTCACGTCTGAGCCACCGGGTCCCATTCCAACCTGTTCGACAGAACGTTGTTCGCAAAGTATCTCCAATATTTCTATTGACGAAGAGGTTGTCGAGAAATACCTATCGAGGTTAAAACCCGACTCTTCTCCGGGTCGTGACGGTGTTACCACACGACTACTTATGAACTGTGCGGGAGCGATGGCGTCCCCTTTATCTATTATTTTTTCCAAGTCTTTTTCCGACTCTTGTCTGCCCTCCGATTGGCTATTTGCCACCGTAACCCCCATCTTCAAAAAGGGTGACAAGTTATCACCAAAGAACTATCGCCCAATCAGCCTGGTATCTTCATGGCTTCGTCCCAGGTCGCTCCACTATAACAAACCTGTTATCCTGTTTGTCTGATTGGACTAGGGCTTTTGACAGAGGTATCCCAGTGGACGTACTATACCTCGATTTCTCTAGGGCTTTCGATCGGGTCCCGCACAGAAGACTTCTCTCAAAGTTGGAGCATTTGGGTATCAGGGGAAAGCTTCTGAATTGGATTTCGGTATTTCTATCAGGTAGAATTTTTCGCGTAAGAGTGGGTGATGCTCTCTCTTCTACAGATAAGTCAGTGACCTCGGGTGTGCCTCAGGGGTCGGTCTTGGGGCCGTTACTTTTCTTGTTATACACTTCAGACTTGCCACGTATTTTGAAATCGACTTCTTTGCTTTTTGCTGATGACACTAAGCTATATAATAATCCTCTTTCCAACCATACAACCCTCCAGGATGATTTAAACGCGTTAAATGAGTGGTGTTCTACTTGGCTGCTACCCTTAAACATCGATAAATGCTCCGTTCTCCATATTGGAAGGGGCAACCCTCAACTAGATTATAAGATAGATGGTATAACTCTGTCATCCGCTTCCCATCATTGTGATCTTGGCGTAACTGTCACAGGGGACCTATCTTGGTCCAAACATATATCTAGTACAACCAACAGAGCAAAGCAAATGGCTTTTCGCATACATAAGTCTTTCCAAGGCTGCGACACGAGGACATTCAGTTTGCTTTGCAGGTGCTATGTGCGTCCGATCCTGGAGTACGCGGGACCTGTATGGTGGCCCTCGTCTCGAGCTGACGAGGTTCTTCTGGAGTCAGTTCAGAGATGGGTTACTCGACTTCCGTACGGTTTCATCCGTCCTTCGTACGAGGAGAGATTGAAAATCTTTAATTTACCTTCCTTGGAGAAGAGAAGAACAAGAGGGGACATGATATTTACATTCCACGCCCTTCATGACCATTTTGGCAAAGATATACGACATCTCTACTCCATAAATGTGAATAATCTCAGAGGCCATGCATTAAAACTCCGAAGAGAGGATTTCCGAACAAACCAGAGGCAGCAATTTATAACAAATAGAACTTTTCATCTTTGGAACAGTCTGCCTGGAGACCTGGTCAATGTTTCTTCCACTAACGCCTTCAAGAATCAAGAAGAATGGTTACTCCTGGCTTACTCGACGGTGATCGAACGACACATCTCCACATTTTACTTCATATTTTTTTTTTTCATAATCTTTTTCATAGCTGAAGCACATATTTCGTTTGAATGTTATTTTAGTTTGAGTTTATAGGTTTAATACCTCTACTCTTATTGTAATTATAATAATAATAATAATAATAACACCCTGTTGTAATGTCCATATTATTCTTTGCCATACAATCAAATTTTGTTTTCAGGTAGTTCAGTTGCAACATCATTGGCAGCGGGTGAAGCATTGACTAAGAAAGTAGGTATTCTGAAAATAAACAAGAAACAATTCAAGATTGATGAAATTGAGCTACGTACAGTTCGTCCTTTCATATTTGATGATCTCCTACTCGATTTTCCCGAAGTACCAATGCAGGATCAGTTAGAAAAATGTAAGAAGGTGATAAGAATGCAAGTTGAAACTATGATTGAAAAAGCCGCACAATTAGGTAAGGAAATATTTCTACTTCGGGGATTATTATCTTTGGTTTAGGACATTGACATGAAACAAAAACTTTGAAGTTAAATTTTTTCTGTGAGAAGCAAAAATTAATCATTAATTGATTTTTTTTCAAGACCGTATTCCTGACGGTATACTTCCCCTTATAAGATTAAGAGCTCATTACAAACATGAAGATCAACTCTTCAATGCCATAAAATTCAGTCAACAATTCGTTGGGAGAGTAGCAAACCCAGAAGATATCTTGAAATTCGTTAATATATCTGGTACAAAAAGGCAAAAAACCGTTTTTAACAAGGACCTCGATGAAGACATGATTCTAAATGTGAGTAATCAATTTTTATGAGTGAAGTTTGTAGTAAGTATCTCATGTTTTATTCACTTTAACTTATTATATTTTAGTTCAGATTGTAGCAGACTAAAATACCAGGCTCTCAGATCCTTTCTCTTTCCAAGTAATAAATTAAAAAAATAATATATTGAATATACCTCCCTGTATTTAGTGTATTTCATTGGAAGAAGCAAGGAAAAAATGAGGTTATTCTAAATATACCTTGTCTAATTGCTTAATCCTACTTTGCCCCCCTACATCCTAGATACAATGTCTTGATCAAATTCATCAAATCTTTACTGTGTCATTACTGAAACTCAGATGTTATATATGCATTTGCATTTAAGAGCAAACAATACCATGTGGTGCTAAATTAGGGCTAGGCAATACCGCCACATTCAAGTTTCATTAAACCTCGTTAATATCTCAAGGTCAGGAACCTGCACGCGGTCTTCATGCTTTAACGTTGCCAATAGCCTTGTGAAATATTAGAATTCGGAGAAATTTGACGTTTATAGTAGAAAACAGGGTGCAGTTCTGCAGGCTTCAGTGAGTATTTTTTGGAAATTAATTTTTTTGAGATGTACTTAATTCTTTTGTGGGAATGCGCACTGTTATGTATTTTCCATTTTTCACTCCATTGCAGTTTTTATTTTCCCGAAAATTCTTGAATATAAAAAAGTGGCAACATTGCACATTCTTAAGATTTTTTCAACCATTTGCACCAAAAAAAATTTTGAAAAAAAGAACTCTGGCCTCCAAAATTCACCCCTTTATATTCAAGGTGTCGGCTTTAAGGCCTTAAGCATATAACGCGATATTTATAGCGTTATTGCATACTGCATTTGAGAAATACTTTTTTTTCACCAAGCCAGCACGAATATAGGAGGGGAAATTCGACGATAACAGCCATGTTTAGGTTTTTGGAGCACAATCTGTAAGGTGTAAATGAGAAGGAGAGGTCACAAATTACTGACAAGACCTGAACTAGGCTTTCAATCATCGAATATTGTTGACTAAGCATGAGCATTGTGGCATAGGAGAATCTTCCCTCAAAATGTTTGAATCATATCTTAGGGCTTGTTGCCAGTTAGTCAAGGTGGATGAGTGGTGGTAGGAGAAGAGGTGTGCCGCAAGGCTCAGTGTTAGGGCCAATTTTGTTCCTAATTTATATGAATCATATGTCGCTCAGTGTTCCCTGTGCCGTAGTTGAAAATGGGTGCTTCTGCTGGATGGTTTGAGGAATAGGCTTGTGCTGAATAAGGATAAATCGCAGACGCTAACCTTTTTCTCTGCAGTACGTGGGGAGGCGCTATCATAGTATTATTGGGTGTAACAATTCAACAAGATCTTAAATCGAAAAAGCATGTCGAAGCACTGAACAAGAAGCTGTTGAGAGTCATCTTCTCTCTACATAGGATGATGCAGATTAGAAATAGGGATCCGCATTGGCTACTTACTGTGCTAGCTAGCTTTCACCTATGCAAGTATAGTTTGGGGGAATAGTCCACATCTTGGTTGGTGCCCATAGTGCAGAAAAGGTCTGTGTGTATTATGTGTGGTAGTAAGTCAAGAAAGCTGAAGGGGACTCTTCAAGAGATTGAGAATACTTAACTGTAGATACTTGCATGTATTCTTTATGTGTATGACAACAAACAAAGATGGATTTGAGCAAAGTGTTATTTTCCTGATTATGACACCAGGAGGAAAAATGGACATACCATAGCAGCAAACCGAACAAAGTTGTGTCAGCATGGAATTAATCGTGTCTGTTCCAAATTATACAACACACTGCCTGAAGATATGAAATCTATTGGATGCGCTCTCAACTCAGGGGCATGGTGATTGGCCTGTTTGTGGAGAGAACTGTCAACACAGTGGAAGAGTTTTTGAATTGGTCATGTTCTTTATGTTCAGCTGTGTTTGAGTTCATATACTTTTCTCTTTGTTAAATTGTCGTTGTGATATATTATGATAATGTTCTGAACAACGAATCTATTTTTTATTATTTTCTTGCATCCTGCAATACCACAAGAAATTATACAGTTGACTACAAAGATGAAAACTAGTACTTCACAGGGCGTAAATGGTATGAACACAAAACTTCTACAAAAAATCGTACCCTTCATTTCAGATCCTCTCAACGAAATAACAGAACTATGCTTCCAATAAGGCATTTTTCCCATTGATATAAATGTGCGATAACCTTTGCAAAAAATTGGCAGGAAGTCTTTCTACTGTTCGACAGGTCAACGTATAGAATTTTGAAATTGGACGCGTCCACACATTGTGAAAGAGTATTCATGAAGCAGAAGAGTGCATTAGGAATATTAGCAGGTACAGAAAGTACAAAAAACTCATAGTAACATCTGTTCTTCTGAACAAAAATCACACCTTTCCTACCTCTCGCAGGTGCACTCACACATCACGAGACTCAGGGACAACTTTATCCTACCGAAACACCGTCTGAAGATGACTCAGCAAACCTGTGGATTTCTTAGTACTAAACTATTCAATCACTTACCACCTAGATTGAAACTCCTTACTAGCAGGGTCTTCAGGCGCCAGATAGAGTCATTGTTGAGGGATTCTGCAGTTCATAGCTTGGAGGAGTACTTCTCTGCTGCTTTCAGTCGATGTTGTGTAGTTGACAGTTGATTGTTTGAGTGATTCTTTTATATGTTTTATTCTTTGTTTTCTGTAGTTTACGTGTCTTGTATGTGTATTGTACCAAATAAATGATATGATAGATTATTTTCTGTTGACTTGTCGTGTAATATACTTGATGAATAAATATGGTACATGATACGAGTGTATCGAGAAGAATTCGTATTAAAGAAACAGATGGCAACTACACTACAGAAACTATTGTATTTTGTGTCAAAATTGGTTAACTATCCGAGTAAATATCAAAAGCATTCAAGGATTACCTGATAACTGTCTTCCGCAGTATATCAGTGCTTCTTCATGTTGAAATGAGGGTAAACCCGCAAGATTTCCCGTCGCGAAGCTATAAGTGAGATATTCACATCATTGTAAGCAGTGTGAGTTCCTGAACAAAAAATATCAAGGCCAACATAGGGGGTCTCTCTTTGTTTGGAAGATATGGGCCCCCAAAGTTCCAAATTGTTGCATTTTCAGATCCTTTTTTCCGCCATAAAAATGACCTCTCACTTCTCAAATCTAGTTCATAAATCATCTTTGAACCTTCAACCAACGAACAGAGACACTTTCTTTCAAGAATATTCATTATTTAAAGGAAGAAAAGTGAAAATATTAGACAACAACTTAACCTATATTTCTACGAAATACTTCTCAATGTTTAAGCGGTGCTTGGCAACAGCGTCTTTTCATCGCTGGCCAACGTATTATGACCGAAGAGTAGTTGCTGGCGGGAAATATGAAATGATGGACAGTTGAAGGATATGATTGTAAGGAGAATGCTTCTGTCACTGAAGAAGAGGTGGTTATTCTAACATCAAAACAAAATCATTGAGATTATTTGTTTAAGGTTTCACTCTCAATATTTTCGTTTGAACTTTCTTTCTATCCCCTTCAAAATAGGGAGGTTGTTATCTACTTCGTTTTTTGTTGTGTCTTTTAGATGGTCCCAGTTTAGAATAAGATTCAGGGTATTCCAATGAAATGGGCTATATAATAACCTCGATCTCATTGGAAATCTGGTAAGGGCGCGACATATCACATATGAAAAAAATTTACGTTGAAATATATGTCAGGGTGTATTCTCATTCCATTACTATGTGTGTCAACCTTCTAGATTTCATTAGAAACGAATTCTCCTATTGGAAGATTTAGAGTTTCGCAGGAAACCTTAAGAACTAAGAACATATTTCATTTTTCTCGCCAGCAATAATCTGTCATTCACGAATACGCACGATGGCACGATTCCGACCGATGAAATTTGCGCCATTGCCAAACTTCACTTTTAGTCTGAATCGAAATCAGAAGGAATAGAGGTTAAGTGATTGTCCAGTAATTCCATTATTTTTTCATTAAATATTGATCATTCTTGAAAAAAAATGTTGCTTATTGTTGGTTGAAGGTTCAAAGGTGGTTTGTGAACTATAAAGATGAAGTGAGAGATCGTTTTTATGGTGGAAAAAGGGACCTGAAAACGACTCATTTCGGAACTTTGGGGACCCATATCTTCCAAATTAGGGGAGACCACCTATGTTCGATTTCACATTTTTTATTCAGAAAATCACAATGCGTACAATGATGTAAATATCTTTTTAATATCTCGGCGACGGGAAATCTTGCGGGTTTACCGAAATGAGTTTAAGTTTCTGATTTTCCTGTGCGAGATTTGCTACTGATCCACTTCAGTGAGTCCTCAATTATTCAGGCTGTCGTGTTATTCCACTGTTGCTGAAAATTAATTTATTCAATTTTTAAATTTTTTCATTTTCAGGAAAATGTTCGTAGAGTTGAAGATATTATCATGAAATATCTGGAAAAGAATCAAATGACTATTCTTTCAGCAAAGGGGCTCACAGACGGTGTTGTGAAATTCATTGATACTGACGATAATGATGCTCCTTTACAGATACTCGAGTAAGTACAGATACTGTATATACTAACAAATTTTAATCCATTTATGAACAGCAAATTTTTGAAGGGCTTGGAATTTGACGGAAAACTTTTGCGCCATTTAGCTTTACTTAATTTACATCAAATAACCTCTGATGAAAAAGCAGTAATGAGAATTGGAATAATGAAAAAAATTGAGATGAAACTATTTACGCCTGAAACATGCGAGATGATTACTAGTTTTCATGATATTTCTTTTAAAAGCTAAACATTAATAACGAGGTTTCCCATTGGAATATTGGTTGACAATGTCTAACATTGTATGCCCTCCGAACAAAAAAATGTTCTTATCGTATGATAATCAAGGAATTTTGAGACAACCTTCATTCTTTTAAATTTCCCTAAAAAATCTGATTTTTACCTATAACCCGATCAGGCCTGCATTCAGAAATTTTTTAAGAAGTAAAATTTCAAGTTATACGGAATCGTGTGGTGTATCTTTACAATTAACCGTTTCCACCTTCACAATAGGTCCCTTGCATGTAACACATAATACCACATTGTTATGTTCTTCTAAATCTATTTCGATACAAGGTCATAATGTATCACACACTTTCACAATTCGCGAATTTTGAATAATTAGGTATTAAAAATGGTAAAATCGAGATGCGTGTTCAAATTTGGCGAAACGAAAGTTTCTAGAGTTTAAACAGCCATTATGTGGAACCAAATTTAACTGATTGTTTTTTCGTTGAAAATTGGAATTTTAACGGCGATTCAATTTTTTCATTGGTCTTATGAAAAGACTAATAGATTCTAAGAATAAAAAAAAAACAAGACAAGAGACCTTGAGCATGAAATCTAATTCCCAATATTCCCAGGTATAGATTTCATTGAGTGAAAATCTAGTTTTAAAATAGCTTGTGCAGCTCCTTGAATATTTCAGAAAATCTAGCAGAGATTCAGAGATCAGGAGTCGAACACTTTTTCTAGTCATTTAATCTCCCACGAAAATTCGTGTCCAAATCGATTCCGAAACTAACAACTTATTTTCGATTCGTTCCTATCAGTCCTTATCGAAATATTGAGAAAAGGAAATATTACATGGCCCTTACTTCGTAACCTAACCATTGGAGACTATCACAGCAAAATTATGTTCAGTTTTGAAATATCTCTTATTCACAATTAGAAATTTACCTCAGATTAATCTGTTGGATAGTGTTAAGTTAAATAATGGTTATTTTTAGATATCAATTCACAAAAACTTTTGAAAAGCTTAAAGAACTTTCTCCCGAGGAAGATGAAATTGAAGACTGTCTAAAAAACTTGTGTGAAATGAGAACCACCCAAGATGAAGACGAAGAGGTTTGTAAATATATTCAACCTTCACTACTCAAATGTATCAACCAATATTGATTCAGTTAAGTTTTACCATACCTATGAATCCAGACTGCCCTGCATTTTATAAAACTACCTCTTCAGTTTATAAATCTGAGCTAACACATTTACTCAATGAGAGTCTGAAATTACCATTAAAAAATTTATATGAAAAAGCAGCTATTGTGTACTATATGTTCGAATTGACTGCTAAGACAGAATTTCTCTGAGTATTTTAGGAAATTTGTTGTATTTTCGATTGCACTGTTATAACGTATCAGCCCAAAGGTTTGCGCCAAATTTCATTGAAATCTGTAGGATAGTCCCGGAAAAAAAATGTAGGTAAAAAAATTTCTTTCGAATTTCGATACCATCCTCCTGAAGTTTCGCATAAAGTTGTGCGTTATATATACAGGGTCTTTCACGAGGAACCTCACCCATATTTATACGGGAAACTACTGAACGTATTTTCATGAAATTCGGCACTTATAAGTATTTCACGATGCTGATGAAATCTAAAATATTTTCAAGGCATGAGCACCTCCGGTTTTTCCGGAAATGACGTCAACTTCCGTTTTTCAAATTAGAACACCATTTTTTTATTGCAGAAATAGATTCCTTAGAAAATTTCAATTTATTTTGATGTAACATTTTTCAGTTTTGGTTGGAAAATTCTCTCTGAGCGGGAAAATTCGAAAAAAAAATCGAAAATAGAGCTCCGCTGAAACAAGAATAACTTCGAGGTTTTTGGATGAAAAATTTTCATTTTTGGGATTTTTCAAGATGTAAGATTGATGTATCCACTTTAAAAATCGAAATCGCGATTCATGATACAGGGGGTGAAAAAATCGCTTTCAAAGTTAGGGATGACAAAATCGTGAAAAATCAATTTTTTCAAATTAGAACCCCATTTTTTTATGGCAGATATTGAATCTACGTTAAAAAATAATGTGAGTGTATGCATCACACCCTTGCCCTAAAATGGATATTTTCTGAGTTATTCACAAAAAACTGTTTTTCGTCTTGAATTTTCAGCTATTTCTTTTCCCTTCACGCCAAAAAGATGAAATTTTCAGGAACTGTTATTTGAACCATGCTGTAGATTTTTCACCCCTTCTTGAAACCGACTTCAAGTTACTATTAGGAGAACCATGGCAAACTCTCGCAGTTATAACTAGAGAAGATGCTCAAAGTTTTGACCGTTAATTTCTAGACATTTATTTATACGTCTCAGGAATGCTTCGTGCGTTGCTCTTCTTATTTCATCGGGAGGAAGAGATCTGCAAAAGTGTTTAAAAACCAAATGGAGTTTCAAAACTATGAATCTAAAAATCTAAACAAACCTGAACGCATTTCTGACTCGTTCTATGCAGTCCTCTTTATCAGTCAGGGGAGTTGAGTAGACAATATTTTTTATCCTACCCCAAACATAATAGTCTAAAGGAGTTAAATCGGGAGAACGTGGTGGCCAAAGATGTGGACCATTGTTAGCCAACCATCGATCTTCAAATAGCCTGTAGAGGATATTTGACACATTGAGTGAATTGTGTGGAGGCGCGCCATCTTGTTGATACCATAAGTCATTATGGTTCTGTACTAGCGGCTCAATTATTTGAGTCAATATGTCAGAATATCTATCTCCTAAGGGAGAACATTCTTTAAATAATGCAAACATGTGTAGTGTTCTATCTTACCAGTTAAAGTCCCATCATAAATGTGAACATCGAGAATTGCATTATTTTTGATGGCGCAAAAAACATTGAAACTCCAGGTCTCTTGAAAGTTCCATTGTCTGAAGTGGTGGTTGTTCTCTTCATCCCAATACTGACTGTTATGCCTATTGAAAAAACCATTCTTTGTGAATTTAGATTCATCTGTCCAAATTATACAGTCCAAAAAGTTTTCATTCTCTTGAAATCGAATCATCATAGCTTCGCAAAACTCTGTTCTCCTGACGAAATCAGTTTCCTTCAAATGCTGTACCCTATTGAATGGTGCATTTTATGTTTTTTTAATATTCTCCAAACACTCGATTGAGATAATCCCAGATCAATCTCGGCATCTTTGAGAGAATTTTGAGGATTCACACGAAAATATGCAAGAACTGTAATTTCGTTGTTCTCATCTTCTACTACACTTTTTTCTCTGTGTGTAGTTTTCTTAACGAAAGATCCGACATTTCTCAAGTTTGTCATGGTTCTGTTAATGGTATCTCTCGTTGGTCTGGGTCGGTCAGGAAACCTCTCAATGAACAGTCGAATCGTTCTATCTACAACTTTATTACATTCTTCATGAAGTAGAATGAGATTTAAATAATCTTCATTGGTAAAATTAGGCATAGTGATCGATTTTATAACTTAATACGAATTATCACCAAATTAATAGTAAACACAAAATGCTACTGAATAAAGAGGAATTTGGCAGATGTAATTAATGATATCTATCATTAAAAAAAATAATGTAAAACATGGTAAGTTTTTGCATATGGTTCATAAGGAATTATTTATTTATCACTGGAGAGAAAACTGATGGCCGATTAGTTGAAATAAAGAGGTTTCCGATACAAATTCGAATCCAAATTCGCCATCTATTTAGGAACAACCTGTAACTTTTTTCTCTTGCATATTAGGGTAGTAAAATCTAAAACATGGTTTAAGTAACAGTTCCTGAAAATGTCATCTTTTTGGCGTGAAGGGAAAAGAAATAGCTGAAAATTCAAGACGAAAAACAGTTTTTTGTGAATAACTCAGAAAATATCCATTTTAGGGCAAGGGTGTGATGCATACACTCACATTATTTTTTAACGTAGATTCAATATCTGCCATAAAAAAATGGGGTTCTAATTTGAAAAAATAGATTTTTCACGGTTTTGTCATCCCTAACTTTGAAAGCGATTTTTTCATCCCCTGTATCATGAATCGCGATTTCGATTTTTAAAGTGGATACATCAATCTTACATCTTGAAAAATCCCAAAAATGAAAATTTTCCATCCAAAAACCTCGAAGTTATTCTTGTTTCAGCGGAGCACTATTTTCGATTTTTTTTTTCGAATTTTCCCGCTCAGAGAGAATTTTCCAACCAAAACTGAAAAATATTACATCAAAATAAATTGAAATTTTCTAAGGAATCTATTTCTGCAATAAAAAAATGGTGTTCTAATTTGAAAAACGGAAGTTGACGTCATTTCCGGAAAAACCGGAGGTGCTCATGCCTTGAAAATATTTTAGATTTCATCAGCATCGTGAAATACTTATAAGTGCTGAATTTCATGAAAATACGTTCAGTAGTTTCCCGTATAAATATGGGTGAGGTTCCTCGTGAAAGACCCTGTATATATATTCTTTTGAGAACGAGCGTTACATTCTAAGATATATCACAGTGTTAGCAGAGGAAATGTAAACCGGTACCATACATATTTGCGTATGATACAAGAGCACAGATGAAAACCTCAGGAAAAATTCTGTCTCCTCGTATAAGTGTAGTAATTTGTTTATAGAAGATTGATGGAATCTTTTTCATTGGAAAATAATTTTTTCGTCATCTTGAATTCATTTCGACAAAATATCTTGACACAATATCTGAAACAGAAAGAGGGACAGAAAACCAGAAGGAAGCAGTAAATAATATCATCTACATTTGCTCATGACCAAGAGGGTCTTTCGACCAGGTTCAGTCCTCCAAGTGATGATTTTCAGATCCTCAGATAAACGAAGAACGCTACAGGCCCCTTTTTTGGGGAATCATCTCCCATAGATCCATAATTGTTCATTTCGAACTAGAAATCTAATAAAATATCGGGAATAAAGTGAAAAAAAAAAATCCACAACTAACTACAAAGTTTCAATGCAACAGTAGTTTCCAATATAGAGTGAATAACCTCGAAAATTCAAATGAAAAATTTTTTCTCAAGTTATCGTGGAAACGGGCAGATGGTCGGCGTCCAGCTGACTAGAAAGATGATAACTTTGCAAATGAATAACTCAGAGACTCGAAATTTTTAGGGCGAGTTCGGAGCTTCAACACGAAGATCACGTTCAAACTTAAAAAAATTCGCCCCTCGATTTGGTATATAGAAGATTTTGAATTTCCGTTTTCCCAACATTTACAATAATACAGCCACGATGGGGTAAAATTTCCGTACGTGAATATACTTTGACCAAGAGCTCTTCAAATCCATGGCTCATATGAAACGACTATGCCCGTAAGCATAGTCCGATCAGAATATCTACTTGAGAAATTCTACGCTGAGATAAGCTCAAGTAAACTTAAACTCTTAAACACACCTTCGGCAATCCTTGGCGAAGATCATGTATTGCGGTTAAATCTAGGATGTTTATATGTTTGTTTTATTGAAAGTTTTAGTTTCTTCGGACACTTTAGCTGAATTGAATTTTCAAATGGTAGGTTCCCTGAAATTATCCCTCGAAACTATAATCGTACACGCGGTATCGAACATAGTACCTCACACTAAAATTATAGTAAAAATAACAACGCTGGGAATGTAAAATCACAGAAAACTAATAAGCTTCGCTATTTTGTGATTATATCATTATTGACGCCTCAAGGCAAGTAGTACGGAGTAAGCATGCCACCAAGCATTAGCCAAATAGTGCTTGGCTGTCAAGTAACCAATATGAGATAGACGCGTTGACTTGACTTGATTATCGACTATGCTTACGGGCATAAGAACTTCGTAAATCTATCACAATTCCGAAAAATCCCGAGAATTCTTCACCCCAATATCTCCAAACAATCCGATGTAAGATAAATTTTATTTAGAACTTGAAATGGAAAATTTTAAATAAGGTTTCAATCCGAATTTTTGCGCGCATGTTCTAGGGGAACAGCGTGCTATCGTTTTGTCCAAATGTCTGTAATTTTGGATGATTGAGCCGAAAATGGTCTCAATCGACTAGGTTGGACTCACTGATGACGAATCCGGTGTCAAAATTGATTCTGTCCAGTCGGCCGACCGTCCGTAGACACGATAACTGTCGACAAAAGCAAGCTAGCTACTTGAAACTTTCAGGATAGGTTGCGCATCAGAATGCCGCGGTTAAGTTCGTTAATGGGCCAAATCGGTCGAATAGTTTCGGAGTTATAGGCACTTGAAGTTTTGAAGTTATTTATTTTTTATTTCAGAAACTACTCAAGCGATTGGATTCAAACTTGGCAGTTTGGTGGAGTATAACGACGCGCAACTTTGAACCAAATTTCGTCAAGATCATATTGTCAATAAATTAAAAAAAAAATTTTTTTCGAAATTTTTTTACAAAAAAATTTTTTTTTCGGGAACCATTCATCATATCCAAAAAAAATTCTACTCATACTTTGACCTTCTAATTTCACAGCAGTGTACTGAATTTCAGTTCGATACGATCATAAGTTTTGGAGTTAACGGGAAAAAATATGTCAAATTTCGAGGTTTTCTTCTCGATATCGTTGATTTTTTCGGTATTACTCGAGAAATACTGATTCAGTCCTGATTAAACTTCACAGCTAGTTTTGAGATGCTGAAAGACAACTTCATGCAAAATTTCGTGATAATCGTGTTATTAGAACAATTCGAAAAAAAAAATTTCTATGATTTTCTCATCATATCATCCTCATCAAATTCTGTATGAAACTTCGAACTGTTATTTTCGATGAAGTACTGGATTTCAATTCGATCTGATCTGTATTTTTGGAAATATTGGAAAAATAAAATTTTGATTGGGTATATCTACGGAATCATTGGGTGGATTTTACCCATTCACGAACGGTCAGCCTAACGGCCGACTGCGTAAACACAATAACTTCCGAAAGAAACAACTTAGAAACTCGATATTTGTAGAGTAGGTTTGGGGCTTAATTACGAAGGTTGAATTCGTGAATGGGTAAAATCCGCCCAATGATTCCGTAGATATACCCATTCAAAATTTTATTTTTACAATATGTCCAAAAATACAGATATGATCGAATTGAAATCCAGTAATTTATCAGAAAAAAATTTCGAAAAGCCGTGAAGGCAGCAGCTTTTGCGCGCACGTTCAAATTCGTTGCTGAAGCGGTCATCTACATTGAACATGCGCGCAAAAGTTGCTGCCTTCACGGCAGTGCTTTTTGAAATTTTTATTTTTCTAATGACACGATCATCATTAAATTTCGTACAATTGCATCAGTATTTGCTAACTTGTTAGTCAGTAGTTTCGTTATGATCGCATAAGTATTTTTTGAGTTACTCCCAAAATAATGATACCGAGGAGAACCAATAAAATTTGACATATTTTTTTCGCAATATCTCCGAAGATGAAGATCGGATTGAAGTGAAATTTAGTAGCTTCCGAAAACACACAAAAATTTGGAAAATGAAGGAAATATTTAATCATATGATACCAACAATATTTTTTTGCAAGCGGTTGCGCGTTGTTATTCTACAACAAATAACTAAGTTTCTTTCCAATCACATACGTCGTTCTAGAGATTTTGAAAAATAACCCAAAAATTCAATGAGTATAATACGAAAACAATAAGTCGATTTGGTCCTTTAACAAACTCAACTGTCGCATCCTGATTCGCGTTGCGCGACCTATCGCCATTCTGAAATTGTTGCGGCAACGGCCGGAATTGATTTTGTCATCAGTGAGGCTTTTGAGATTATTTTCGTGTCAAGATTCGTGCCCTATAGATATTAGGGCACTCTCATCCATGGCGCAAAAATGTAAAATGGAAATTGATAACGCCATATTACTTTTTTTTCGTTCATTTAATCTCTAAACCGACCCCAAAATTTCATATCTTGTGAATGATCATACTGAAAGGTATGATCAAGTATTTTTACCTGCAGGGTTTTCTAACAGAATTTCGAGAAATACGTTATTTAGGCGAAATGATAGCAACTCAGAATGACGATGTAATGACGAATGGAATCTTTCTTCAGCTACAGTTATTATTGATATATTTTCAAACCACTATCAATTCTCAAATGTTTCAGGTAAGGAATATTCTGAACAGAAAACCAGTCAATACTACTGTAAAATTGGATAGTGATGATGAAGACATGGCCAGTATTGTAATCGATGACGATGATGATAATAATGATGCTGGTACATCTAGAGCTGCTCCTGTACCACAACGTCCTGCTAGGGGGAAGGGATCCAGAGGGGGTAGAGGATCAAGAACTACGAAAGGAGGAACTAAGACTAGAGGAAAAGCTAAGGAAAAATCTTGAATACTGCAATCAAATAGAAACATTCCTTGTTTTAAACATTATATTTTGAATACTTACTGTTAAAATATATGCTCTTGTTTCTTGTTACCTACAGATTGAATTAAACATTCCAAAATTATTAATTTCGAGATATTATATACTTGTCTCTCCCCCAAAACCATTCCTGACGTGATCAAAAAGAGCCTTGTTATAGGTTTTAAGTTTGATCGATAAATTGTAAATGCATCAAGGCGTATTATTTTCAACGTATTTTAATCAATGAATTTAGGATTACTAGTCGGATCCATAGTGCTCGGAGGTCGATGGAACTGATTAGATGGATACTTCTAACCTTACTTTAATATTTTGGCCGGAAGTTTTCGTCGTTTTGTCACATATGACACATTGCAACGGACGGACGGCCGGCCAGACAAAATTGAAATTGACCAAATTTTCATCTGTGAATTGTGTGAGACAAAAACATTTATGCAAAATAGTAACGCGCTGTTCCCCCGAATAAGCGCCTAAAAATATCATACGAGATAGTATAGTTTCACTAGGCGGGAACTAATAAGCACAAATCTGCCGAACATATATTCTTTGTTGTAAACCTCCTGCAATTAATAATGTTCTTACGAATATTGCATGATATAATCGTAGGCGAAATTTCAGTTCTTACCTCTAAGTAACCATAATGATAGGATTAACTCATGGCGATTATCTCATACAATAGTTGCCTACCTTCTCGCCTGAAAACGAGCGAGAGAAACTCTCTCTGATTAATTGGGTTTTTTACGAAAGCGTTCATACAATAATAATAATAATTTATTGATCCCCTCTGACAAGTATTTGTATGGGACAAGTCAAACAAAAATGAGAAAATAGACAATAGAAATCAACAATCCGTCAATACATCGCATAGATAATCATCAACTGAGTAATAACATTTTTTTAACAATAATTTTTTAACAGCTTTCTTGAAGGAATTACAATTCAGAGACTGAATGACACGAGGCAAGTGGTTGTACAGTTTGATACACTGATACATGGGAGACTTCTCAAACTTGGTTGTTTTGTGTTTGGGGATGTTTAAAGTTCTCCCACTTCTTGTGTTGTAGTTATGAAAACTAGACAGCTTTGCCACGCCTCCTTCATTCTCTTTCACATATATAAGACATCGCAATATGTAAATAGAGGACAATGTAAGAATGCTATTTTCTATAAAAACAGGTCTACATGTGGACCGCGGACCGGAATAATGTATGAATTCATATATAAATGTATGAATTCATACTTTAAAGTATGAATTCATAGAAAAAAGTATGAATTCATACATTTATGTATGAATTCATGGAAATAAGTATGAATTCGTACTCGACCGATTCAGTACATTGACTTCCATCGACCAGTCTTGTTCATTTGCTGTATATGCATGATATATATCTAGAATCGTGAGTTTGAATTTTCAATATAGCTTGCCTTTTTCCATGAGGAATTTGAATATCACTGATTAATCTATACAGGGTGGTACAAGAGTGCTTGGGGATAGTCTAGTAGTGAATCCAAATCATCCAAAACTTGGTTATCTATGTTCGGATATCGATTGAAGGTTGTGGGTTCCTGAACGATTAACCCTCCAGAACTAACGTGCCGTGAAATTACATGTTTACTAACGTCGGTCCGTAGTCCGTTAATTTTGACATTGCCTTTTTTCAAAATACATAAGTAGTTTTGAATTATAAGTCAGACACATCGTTCATTTTTCAACATTCAGCATATATATTATTTCATATAAAGTAACGAGTTTATTGAGAAGATATGAGCAAGATTGGATTGGAATTCATTACTTAAAGGTTCATCTAGAATTTTGTGAGTATAATATGATCGCAGAATATGGAATATGGAAATTTTTTTTTCAAATTGTTTTAATGAAACGATCATGAAACTTCTGCACAAGGTTTCAAATTGCATCATGATTGAATCAATATTTTTTGAGTTATTCCGGAAAAAACAACGATTCCGATGAAGAAATACGAAATTTTATATACTTATTCCCAATATCTTCGAAACTTATAATCGTATCAAAGGGAAATTTGGTTCACGGTTGTATAATATGAAGCTCAAGGCTGAAGAATATTTTTTTTTAAATATGAGAAATAGTTAAAAAAAAAATTTTTTTCGGAAAAAATTATTGTCTAAATTTTATTGACAGTACTATCTAAACGAAAGTTTTCAGAAAGTTACGCTTCATCATGCTCCAACTAACTGCCAAATTTCAATTCAATCACTTTGAGTAGTTCTCCAAGTATCAGGAAAATATCCCCAAAATTTCAAATGACTATAACTCCGAAACCGTTTAGCTGATTTGGTCCATAAACGAAGTTGGCCGTCGCATTTTGAAATAGGATCCTCCATACTCCCGTAATCGTGCCTATGGACGGTCGGCCTGCCGGACAGTGAGTCCAACCTAGTCGTTCGAGACCATCTTCGGGAAAAAATTAGAAAATTATAGACATTTGAACAAAACGGATAGCACGCTGTTCCCCAGAACATGCGAGCAAAAATGTGGCATATTGAATCGCATTGACGAACAAACTTCGAAGTACAATTTTGATCAGAAGGAATATTCTATATATCTATAAGTTACGCTTTCGTTTCTACATCGTCATAAATTTTTGAGATGGAATTTTTAGGAATTTGAATCAATGATTCCGATCTGTTCACAACGAAATATTGATTATCGATCAAGTTTATTAATATAATATTTTGTAGATCACAAAATAACAACTATATATCAGATACAGCTAATTATTTCCAGATTTCATAATGTGTGACAATGACAATGAAATCGAATTAATAAGAGGTTACTTTTCTATGGGTTTGCATCAACAAGAAATTCTACATTTTTTGAGAAATCTTTATGGTATCAATATCAGGATAAGAAGCCTGAAGCGCATACTTTCTGCAAATATATTGATCGGAGGAAAGATTTTTCATCCATAGAAACAGTTTCAAATTTTTTGAGACTTCAGTTAAATACCTCAGGGCAAATGCATGGCTACCGTTGGATGCATTTAAAGTGTTTGCAAAATGGGCTCGTTGTCACTCAAGAATTAGTGTGACATTTGTTAGAAATATTGGATTCACGAGGAGTAGAACAACGTCGCAGAAAAAGACTAAGACGCCGTCAATACTACAATAAGGGATCCAATTTTACTTGGCACATGGATTCGAATGATAAGCTGAAGCCTTATGGAATATGTATTAACGGATGTATTGATGGATTCTCGAGGCATATCATATGGTTGAAAGCTGCTTCAACAGCTAGTGATCCTAAAGTAATAGCCAGTTATTATGTCAATGCAATCAAATCTTCCGGAGGTTGTCCAGTAACAATACGAGCAGATATGGGCACAGGGAATGTGGTTACCGAAAGATTACCGAACATATTGAGAGATTTATGTTCAGGAACAGAATGCGGAAGACCACCCTTCATTTATGGAAGAAGTAGAGGAAATCAAAGGATAGAAACTTGGTGGTCAATTTTGAGAAAAGGAAAAACTTAGTATTGGATCAATATATTCGAGATGTTGAGAGATGATGGATTATTCAATGGCGCATTTCTGGATAAGTCTCTGATTCAATATTGCTTCATGGATATTATACAGGTATGTTGGGAATATATTTCAAATTTGGAATTATTGTGAGTTTTTGAATTCGGAATGAATTGAATTGACACAATTCACAATTACCTTGTAACAGGTGAATTGTGTCACTCACGGAATGAGAGTTCTTTTATCAGGTCGAAAGAAGGCTACAGTATGTCTTATATACGAATAAATATAAATAAACATTATTCTCCTATCAGTTTTGCCTATACTCCATCGATCATCGACCGTTTGTGACACTGCGTAACAAAACTATCACTTGTTAAAAATATTCAACAATTATATGATCAAACCGAAATTTTGCTAGTATAATCTCTTGAGATCCATTTTGGCAGACTTCATTATAAAACTTTTTCATCTCAAGAGATTGCAAACTTTTATTATTTCAGATAAATATAGCTTTAAATAAGATCTTCATTGCGGAGATCGACAGCAACAATATTTGCTTGATTTTTTCTTAATTCATTATAGTATAAAATTGCGCCATTGATATTATTCTAGGTGGCTGAGTAATTAATGTCCAGTGATCCATTTTTAAGTTATTTTTTCTGCAGGAAGAACTCGATGAAATGTGTTCAGAGTGGAACATCCACATAATACATAAATCAAGAAACAGTATTTCACCAACTGGAAGACCGATGATCATGTATGAAATGCCCTCATTTTATAGGGCTGAAAATTACCTTTTGGAAGATCCTGCTACATTGTTTGAGTTTCTCGATGCCGAGTGTACCTTTTTGAAGTATCCATGTGATGAAGATATACAGGGTGATTCCGGAGGAGACCGTCAGATTTTAGGATAAGTTTACACTAGTCAAGACAGTCTCGAAACAATGTTTGGTTTATGGTTGGGGGGTCTCTATTGAGAATATACAGGGTGATTCATCCGATTCGACTGATTTTACTTGTATTGATAACTTTGGTATGGCTTATTCGATTTTGGAGGAATTTTCAGCGATGTACAATATTGATGAGGACATTCATTAATTTCAAAGTTTTTTCCAAAATGAGTGGTTGTTATAGTAATAATTACAGGTTCATTGTGCACGTTGAAAAAACACCCTGTACATCGCATTTCCAAAAATATGCTATCTGTTTACGATTCTACTATAATAAGTCATTATTTGAGAGTTTCTAATTTTAATGATAATATCGAAATTTCGCTTCCATCGACTCTACTTTTATTGACAGCTTTGGTATGGCTCATCCAGTTTTGATAAAATTTGCAGTGTAGAACAATCTGAACGAGTACATTCAATAATCGCAAAAGTCTCTCAAAATACAGGGTTGTAATTGTGATAATTTTAGAATTTCAGATTGATTGTGCAGTAGAAAAAAAAACACCCTGAACATTGCTTTTCCAAAACTTTCTTATTCGTTTCAGATTCTACAATAATATGTCATCATTCAGAGGTTTTCAATTTCTTTGGCACACCTCCGGTTCTCCTAGAAAACATTTTTGAAGAGGAGCATGATCGAAATTTGGCTCACAAGCAGTGAGAGTATTCCGCACTAGGTATAGGAAAGCTGTATTGTCCAAGGATGCAAAGCAGTTCTTAAGTTTTAAAATATTCTTTTCAAATTCCAAATTCTTATTTAATTGCTAATATTTTCTATGAAATCATTCAATTCAGAATATATTTCGAATTTGAAAAGAATATTTTAGAAGTGACGAACAACTTTGCATCCTTGGACGATACAGTTTTCCTACCTAGTGCGGAATACTCTCACTGCCTGTGAGCCAAATTTCGATAATGCTCTTCTTCAAAAATGTTTTCTAGGAAAACCGGAGGTGTGCCAAAGAAATGAAAATCATCTGGATGATGACATATTATTTTAGAATCTGCAATGAATGAGAAACTTTTGGAAAAGCAATGTACAGGGTGTTTTTTTTCAACTGCACAATTAATCTGAAACTCTGAAATTATCACGATTACAACACTGTATTTTGAGAGATTGTTGCGATTATTTAATGTACTCATTCAGATTGTTCTACACTACAAATTTCGTCAAAATTGGATGAGCCCTACCAAAGTTATCAATAAAAGTAGAATCGATTGGAGCGAAATTTCGACATTATCATTTTTTGAAAAAATTTTCTCGGAAAACTAGGAGTGTGCCAAAAAATTAGAAACTCTCAAATAATGACTTATTATAGTACAATCGTAAATAGATAGCGTAGTTTAGGAAACGCTATGTACAGGGTGTTTTTTCAACCTGCACAATCAATCTGGATTTATCACAAGAACAACCGCTCATTTTGAAAAAAAAATTGAAATCGATGAATGTGTTCAACACTATTGTACTACGCTGAAAATTTCATTGAAATCGAATAAGCCATACCAAAGTTATCAATAAAAGTAAAATCGGTCGAATCGGACAAATCACCCTGTATATTCTCAGCAGAGACCCCTAACAATAAACCAAACCGTGTTCCGAGACTGTCTTGACTGGTGTAAACTTATCCCAAAATCTGACGGTCTCCTCCGGTATCACCCTGTATATACTCTCTGTAATTGTAATGTACGAGAGAACGGGTATGTCAAAACAAAAGATCCGTATGATGCAGTTCAACTTTATTTACAGCTCAGAAGAGACACTCGATCATTACTTTATGAATAGGTAATATTATCAAAAGATAGTGGTTTTTCTTCAGCTGGTATATTCTTCTTTCTTGCATTACAATTGATCTGACACAATTATTACAGTTTCTGCACTTCATTCTTGAACAATAAATGATTGAATTGAATCTTACCCGCAAATATGAATCTGTTCAATTTATTCAGACATTTCCACTTTCCACTAATAGAACCCACAATATCCAGCACCTCGTATTTCATCGAAATAATTAAATATCATCATATTTCACACAGTATAGTACCTATACCCCAACCCATATATGAAGTCAGTCGGAAGGACTTGAAATATTTATGTTTATCAGGTTTTTTTTAACTAGAACTGAAATGTCAAGGTCAAAATAATTTTTCTGTACCTCATTAATTTCCACACATTTTATCAACGACTCTATGGTTTGGAAAACTCAGTCATATTTATATATTCTTCTATGAGGTCAGTCAAATCGAATCGAAAGAATTTTTATAGTTACAGTATGGTACAGTATTAACAAACAGGGGGAGTTTTCAGTGTAATGGTTATTTTAGTAGCTCCTATTTAAAATTGATCCATATTTTTCATCATAAGTAGGTTTTGGAATATTATAGTATTTATAGTATTTTAAAACTTATTTCGACCACAGAGAGCTGTTAACTTTCATTTTTGAACTAGCTTTCTTAGGTTAACTTCGAGTTATCTATCAAAATAGTTTTATATAATCGGCCCCAACTGAGTCAGGTTGGCACTCGTGAAATGTAGTCAAGCTCATAATAATTCGGCGGAACATTGCCAATTCTTTCATATTTTCATCATGGACCCTATGTTTCGGTTTAATCACTTACACAGTTAGGTACTACGACTTTCATGTAGAATAACGTCGCGTAGTTATCTGACAGGAAAATTAACCTAATATCACAATTTTTTCATCTGCTGATTTGGAGTGGCAATGTCCTAAATTAATTTAACCTAACCTATACTAGGATCTCAACAAATTAGAGGTAGAAGATGAAATCAATTTCAGTGTACCAAATTTGTCAAATTGTCAATTCCTATTTATTTTCAATGTAGACTATCGTAACTCGACAGATTTCACCCCAGCTAATTAGGGAATACGGCTCTGTGCGGCCACCTTCATTGTTTTCACTTTTCGAGCGAGCTTAGGCGGTTCGCCCACCCCGGTCATGTTAGCTCCCGGCCGGCCAGCTCCACGGGAACTTTTCATTCCACCACGGTCGAACGCACTCTCGTAATGTGTGTTTTCTGGACGCGCTACCGTAATAAAATTAGGTTCATCTTATAGAGGAATGGAAGGGCAAAGAATAAACAACTTTTCGTTCAATTCCAAGATAGATATCAGATAGGTTGACCCAAATGGCCCAGCTTGAATACCGAATTGTAGGTTCTCATGCTGGCCGAATAGATTGGAATTGAACGAAAAGTTGTTTATTCCTTGCTCTTCCATTCCTCCTCTATAAGATAAACCTGATTTTATTACGTTAGCGTGTCCAGAAAATTCACCAGAGTGCGTTCGACCGTGGTGGAATGAAAAGTTCCCATGGAGCTGGCCGGCCTGCAGCGAACATTACCGGGGTGAAAGATACTCGACGTCGAAAAGGTTGAAAATCGCATGCTCTAGACTGACAGGGCCGGCTTCAGTCCGTTTCTTTTCCGTCGCTTACTGTGAGCTACTTATCGTCAATACGATTTTGAAGTTAATGGGCAATATTTTGTAGATTTTGAGGTTCGAATAAAAGGAAATATTTCTAGCTTATCACCTCTAGTTCTAGAATCTTTGATTTCGGGTAGGCAAATACCATCTGATAAAACGAATTTTGTCTTTAGTCCATTTCTTTTCCGTCGCGCACTGTGACCTTCCTATCGTTAATATGATTTTGAAGTTCATGCATGGAATATATTTTGTGAGTTTCGAAGGTCAAAAAATATTTTATGTTTCGCTAATCACCATTGGAATAAAAATTCTAGATAAGTGCTGACGTGAGGTCAGGAGATTTTGCCCATTTAAAATTTTATTTTGTTTTTTCTAAAATAGAGATCGAATTGGAATTGAGTAGGTATTCGATTGAAAAATGACAGCCAGGAGGTTCATAACGGATTTCGTGTGATTTATATTATTTTGATAGAAAGATAAATATTATATATAAAATTCCAAAAAAATATTTTCTGCGCGTTTCACTGTTTTCTCAAAATGTCTGTAATTTTCGAAGTTTGGGCCGAAAATGGTCTGAACGATTAGGTTTGAATCTCTGTAGAAGAATCGGTGGTCAAATTCAATTCTGTCCTGCCGGCTGTCCGTCTGATCTACTGTAACTTTTCAAGGAAACGACTGAGCGACTTGAAATTCTCGAATTTTGTTTGTGGTCCAAATATCTCGGTTTATTTCGATTATAGGTGAAATCAGCCAGGCGGTTTCGGAGTTATGCCCATTTCAAATTTTTGGGGATTTACACGCTTGTTCTAGTGAACAGCGCGTTATCATTTCGTCACGATGTCTGGAATTTTCGCATTTTTTTTTCAATATCTCGAAACGAACTAATGCCATCAGCTTGAATCTTTGAAATTTGTTAAGGAGTACCAACTTGCAACTTGGTGCAGAATTCAATGGGTATCCACAGGAAAATGAAAAAAAAATCTGATTTTTGTTGAAAAATCCCGGGTATCCGGAGAGTGAATCAGATTACAATGAAATTTGGCACATACCAATTTTCAGTTCGATCCGAAATTTATTTTCAGGAATGTCAAATTACGTGACTATTTTAAATTTTATTATTATGTTCTTGAAATCTCTAATGCCACTAATCAAAATTGAACTTCACTTATTACTTCGAAAATACCGATGGGTAGAAAATAAAAAATTCTTCTTCGGAGAATTTTTCATATGTTTGTTTTTTTCGAAGAATATTCATTCGGCTGCGAAAGAGTTTGGCACAGACCTTGAGGTGTTCAAAACTTCAGTTTGATTGGATATTTATATTCGGAGCTATTGGGAAAATTATATCAAATATTTTGCTTATTTCCTTCGTATCAAAGTTTTTTCTGGAATCATTCACTAATGCTAACCCCATCTTGATGAAACTTGAAACTCATAGACGAATGCTGATGCGCAAAATTGTGCAACATTTCTTGATGATGGTTTCATCAGAACAATTCACAACAAACAAATTTTGTTCTCAAGTAAGTACTAGGTATATATTTTCCGATCATCACAAATATGGTCCTCGCGAAATTATACAGCAACCTAAAGGCTGTCTTTTTTTAATCAAGTACTTGATGTCGATTCGAGCCAATCTGTATTATCGAAAATATCGAGAAATAAAATTTTGCCTGATGTACAGGGTGGTCCAAGTAGTGAGGTCAATAAATTTTTTTTAGATTCCTCGCTTCTTTTGTATCCAAAAATACCCCATGTATGTTATATGCGATTTCATGTAGATTTCGAGTTATAAATTTTTTGTGTTTTTTCGATTTATTATGTCAGCGAGGTTTCAAAAACTCATTTCTTCTTATGTAGTGAGTATTTCGCCCATTTTTTTTCTGTAACATGATCTTCCTGAATGTTGTTTTAATAACAAAAATAAATCAGCTTTCTGAAATCACTCAAAAAGGGCTTGAAAGTTAGAACTTTAGTTTTCAGTAGGATTCACTCAAACATTTAACATCAATTTAAAAATATAAAAAGGAGTGTTCATAGCTTCTGGCTGAGTTTGAAAACTTTGCACGGTCCTAATCTACCAAAACCATAAGAAAAATAGTACTTTAAGGGCCTTATTTTGCTGTGATCGAATAGGCTAAAAATCATTGAAACACGATTAAAGTTATTTTTCTACTTTTACTAATTCTTATGGTAAATTAAACTCGAAAATGTGTTACTAACATTTTAATTGAAATTCCTGTAAACAATTATTTTGGTCTCACCACCGATTGAAAATGTGAGCATATTTCAAAATTGGTAGTTGTGATATTACTTGCTTTTGGATGAGCAATAAAAGCACAAATTACTCAAAAATTACCATTTACTACAAAAAATCTTCAAAATCTCTTCCTCCATTTTGAATATATTATCGTAAACGTTTGTTTGTTTCCGTTTTTAAACTCAGCCTGAAACTATGAAAACTCCTTTTTGTATTTTTTAATTGATGTTGAATGCTAAAGTGAATCCTACTGAAAACTGAAATTCTAACTTTCAAGCCTGTTTTGAGTACCTTTGAGTAATTTCAAAGTAAATTTTTTTATTGAAACAACACTGAGGTAGATCATGATGCAGAAAAAAAATCTGCAAAATACCTGCTATATAAAAAGATAATAATTTTTGAAACCTCGCTGGCATAATTATTATTATTATTATTATTAAACCAGGTTACAGAGTTGAGGTACATTTATAACCTATAAACTCTAACTTAAAAGAAATAAAAAAAACACAACTGTAAAAATAATGAATTGAAAAAACACAAAAAAATATAACTCGGAAATTAAAAAAAATCGCGTGAAATACATGGGGTATTTTTGGATACCCCCAGGTGTGAGGAATCTAAAAAAACATATTGACGTCACTACTTCAACTAGTTTCAATCTGATCGCGTCAGTCCTTATCGAAATATGAAGGAAACAACTTCGAAATTTCAAATAAGACCGGTTTCGTGCATCGTTTGACATTTGTCATACATTGGAGGTAAAACAACCTCACTTTCCCGCTTTGTTTATGTTTTGAAGTACAGCATTTTTAACAATTTCAGGATAAATTCACACGTTGAATTGATTCATATTAATAGAATTAGTGAAGCACTAGGCCAAGTTATTGTGAAATCCAACATAAATACATCGAGAGACGAAGGAATACATTCACTACATACGGTACATATCAAAATGATGTTCACATTGGGGAAGAGCAATTATTTGGAGTTTTTAGTGATTTTATTCATTTTACAAATGAAATTTCGTGACAAACTGACATTCAATCTCAGATGGTATTCATTCAAAACGATATATGTGAAAAATTCCAGTATTTGACATTCATTCTTGTCTTCTAAAGCCTGGAGTATCAACATCAGAGATAGCATTCATTATAAGTATAATTAATGAAAATGAAACAGTAAAATGTTTGACTCATTCATTTCTGAAAAAAAAAACAGTTGCTATGTCAATTCTATCATAATCTTCAATTATATATTTATCATACTAAATATATCTTACAAATGAAATAATTCATACGAAACTTCATTCCTGTGTTAGTCGATCTACAAATGAATACCGATTTCTACTCATCCTCACAAAATGCTTTACTATCCATATGAAAGGTTTTTTTTATTATACAGATGCAACATTAAGGCTTTCATAATCTTTCATTGACTATAAGGTCGTTAACAAACAATACAACGTAGAAGAAGTTCCATACTTGGGAAGCCGATCCACATCGGAGCATGTTCGGTTGAGAAGAGAGAAAGTTATCTGGTTCATAATTATTTTAAATACAGGCTATATTTTGAAACCTATCAAATCTATCTAATAACGAATTGCTTTAATTGCCTTTATATATCATATAGACATGTGAGTGGTACCCAATCAGGATGGGTTTTGTACATCGTAATGCCAGCTATCGTAGAGTCGAGAAGATATAATTCTTGAAATGTGTATAACAAACATTCTCATTATGATTCACCTTATTAAACAAAACAAATCAAATAGATAGTCCAACATATTTCCTTCACCAGTGTGAAAATGTCTCTAACAAACTCTACAATATTTTGTTACTTTGTCAGAACAGTTTTCTCCACTTATGACATGAATCTAGGATGTTTGCTTTCTCTGGGATAGTTAACATAGTATTCTATTTCTTCCAATACCAGATAAATTTTGGGGAATGGGTAAAAGATGCGAATATTCAAATTTAAGTCTACACCACAATATATATGAAAAACCGTTTTTCATCGTCTCTCGGTGTATTTATGTTGCATTTCACTACGAAACACTAGCTTGGCCTAGTTCTTCATCAATTATATTAATATAAATCATTTCAACTTGTGAATTTATCCTGAAATTGTCAAAAATGCTGCACTTCATATTATAAACAGAGCGGGAAAGTGAGGTTGTTTTACCTCCAATGTATGACAAAAGTCAAACGACGCACGAAACTGACTGAAGAGCAAATTCATACTTATAAAAGCCCGATGTAATACTGAAAATGATTTGATGATAATATTATTAAAACTGAATGACTGCAATACGTCAATTGACGATCTATTGACGCTGCTGCCGCGCATATTGTCACTGTAGGGTCCAGCAAATGCTTCGACTCGTTGCGATCAAATATTTTGAACTTATTATAAGGAAAATTCAAAGAATACATACATATCTGATTGGATTTAAACAGAGTCTTCGAGTTTCCGTTGTCGATTAGAATGAAATTCAAACGGAATGAAATATATGAATTTCTGAAATTAATTCTCTGAATTTTTCTCATAATTTTTTGTTCCTCAGAAAAATCAGGAACTCTGATTGGTATGAAATATCGGTTATGAAGTGGCTGTTTGGAGATTTTGAGTGAAATTCAAATGAAATATGAAAATTTTCATGAAAAAAAAATTTTGTTTCAAATTTTCCTATAGAGAATTCTTCAGATTGCTACTGTACATCTATCAACCAAGTTTCATTTCGATCAGATGAATATTTTTCGAGTTATTGGAAAATCAAAATTTCAAATGGCTGTAGCACAAAACCCATTCGGCAGATTTGGCCCCCTAAGGAACTTAACCGATATATTCAGGATCTTAACCTAATCTGAGAATTTGAAGACTCTAGGTTCTTTTTGTAGAAGTTATAGCGCACACGGCCGGACGGACAAAATCAATTTTGAACACGAATTCTTCATCAGTGAGTCCAACCTAGTCTTTTGAGACTAGTTTTGGCTCAAAATTCGAAAATTACAGACATCGTGACGAAATGATATGTATGATTTAGGCACAGTTTCTATAAGTTCTTTATTCTTATAAGAATACCACGTGTACATAGGCTATATTAACTATGAACAATACAATCCTGCAGTAACAACTTCCTGTGTGCGTCTACCGCTGTTACCGCCAAATCGGAACCACAGAATATAGACATGCCATTCTTGACAACTGACACGTAGATGCACAGTTGCCGTAGTTCACTAACACTATATTATACATCTCCCTTCTTAAGTTTAATCAACTACTGTATAAACAAAATTTATACTCACAAATCCAAAATAACGGGTTTTTTAATTATACGACCAGACACACTTGACTTATAGACAGGAGCTGAAATATTGGGCTCATTACTAGATTGAACTGACAGATTATTAGTGTCTGATTGTGGTTTATCAACTATTTCAAATGATTCATTATTATCGTTATTTGATTCATAAGAACGATTACAATTGCTGTCAGCTTGACATTCATATTTATTGAGAGATTTTCTCAAATCAAATCTGTTTCTTATTATTACATTACCTTTCTCATCCTGAACCTTGTACGACCTTGGATTTTCTGACAAGCCTAAAACTTTACCAGATTCCCAATTCTTTTTAACTTGATTGAATACTGTCACATCATCATTTGGTTTCAAAGGTTCAAGATTAGTGGCAGTTCTATTATAATTATTTTTATTACACATTTGCCTTAACAGCAGTTTTTCTTCAACATTGATACATAATTTTGGTACTAACAGGTTTGCTGAAATAGGCAGTTTAGTCTTACATAAACGACTCATAAGTAATTGAGAGGGTGAATAACCTATATATTTCAAGGGAGAATTTCGATATTACAACAAAGCTGCAAATATATCTTTGCCTTCTTCCAGTGATTTTTTTAATAATTTTTTTCCAATATCCACCGCTTTTTCTGCTAAACCGTTTGATCGCGGGTAATTTGGACTACGTAAAACAACAACAAAATTCCATTCTTTTGCGAATTCCTTAAAAATGGCACTATTGAATGGGACATTGTCACAGACAAATAAATCTGGGGAACCAAATTTGGAAAAAATCATCTTCAGTTTACGAACTACTTCCTCAGAAGATTTATTCTTAATATAAATAAGTTCCAACCAGTTTGAATATGAATCCATAACTACTAAATATAATAACATACGCTGAAGTCTGGGAGTGACTGAAATTAAACTTCTTTTGAAAATTGATTCCAATGGCTTATGATCCGAATTGACTTTGATGTTTGCAACACCATATATAAAATAGTGAAATTTCTGGCAACTAAACACAATTGCTAACAACTCTTTTTCTATTTGCGCATAGTTGCTTTCACTTTTCGTCATACTCCTCGAAGCAAAAGCTATGGGATGCCCATTTTGTAGCAAACAGGACCCTATGCCATCCTTCGAAGCGTCAGTTTCTATCTCTATAGGTGACATCGGATCAAAGTATTTAAGCACTGGCGCAGTTGTTATAAGATGCTTTTAATTGGCCAATGATTTATCATGGTCATTAGTCCAATCCCAGCAAACGTTATGTCTAGTTAAATTGCGTAAGGGGGCAGTTATCCTCGACATATTTGGTACGAATTTTGCCAAAAACTTTGCCATTCCAAGCAATCTCAAAAGTTCAATTTTATTCGCAGGTTTGGGCATATCAACAATTGCCCTTGTATAAGCCTGACAAGGTTTAATTCCTTCTTCTGAAAATACCTGACCAAGAAACTTGACCTCTTTGGCCTTGAACTGTATCTTAGATTTATTAAATTTAATATTGTACTTTAGAGCTCGATCTAAAACTTCTTTTAATACTTTGTCATGTTCAAATTCATTACTACCTGAAATAATCATATCATCAAAATAAATTTCGACGCCTTCAATATCTCCAAAAATTTCAACGTTCTTTTTTTGAAAAACTTCTGGTGCGGATTTTATACCAAATGGCAATCTACAAAATTGATATCGTCCAAATGGCGTTCCAAAAGTACAGTAATCAGCTGAAATATCATCAATTTTCACCTGAAAGTAGCCATCCTTCATGTCCAGCACCGTGAAAAAGGCTTTATTATTTAATTTGCTGGCAATTTCATCAGCAGTGGGGATTAAATACTGTTCTCTCTGGATACTTTCATTTAAAAATTTCGGATCCAGACACAACCTCAAATCACCATTCTTTTTTTCTACAATGACTAACGGATTTAGCCATTCAGTGGGCTTATCAACTTTTCTTATGATTCCTTGCTTTTCCAAGTCTTCTAATTTAGCTTTCACACGATGAATTAGTGTATGAGGTATGCGTCTGACCCCATTTACTTGTGGTACTGAATTATTCTTCAATCTAATTTTGTGATCAGTCGGAAAACATCCCAATCCATTGAATAAAGTAGGATATTGTTTTTCGATATCATCAACACTGTTAAATTTGACACAAACATTATCAATTCTCCTAATCAAATTTAGAGTAACGCATGCATCTAATCCTAGCAAAGGTACCTGATTTTTACTGTCCACTATGACAAATGGTAAAACTACAGACTTATCATTATTACTACATCTAAACAAAATCTCTCCAATTGGTTTGATTTTAAAATCAGCACTTCCATATGACACTAAAGTGATATTTGTTGATTTTATTTTGGGATTTTTGCTAACTTCATTCACTACACTAAGTGGCATAACACTCACCTCAGCACCAGTATCAAGTTTGAATTGAACTGATTTACCTTCCACTTTAATCTTCTTCAACCATATCGACGACTTGTTTGACTTGACACCATCAACTCTCTTTTCCAGCATACTAACATAAAAATTTTCTGACTCGCTCTCATCGGACTTATCTTCTTGAACTTCATTAAATAATAATTAATAATTAAATTTTTTTTTGTCATCCTGACATAATACATGTCACAAGTTTTTCACTTTATTCCCGATATTTTATTAGATTTCTAGTTCGAAATGAACAATTATGGATCTATGGGAGATGATTCCCCAATAAAGGGGCCTGTAGCGTTCTTCGTTTGTCTGAGGATCTGAAAATCATCGCTTGGAAGACTGAACCTGGTCGAAAGACCCTCTCGGTCATGAGCAAATGTAGGTAATATTATTTACTGCTTCCTTCTGGTTTTCTGTCCCTCTTTCGGTTTCAGATATTATGTCAAGATATTTTGTCGAAATGAATTCAAGATGACGAAAAAATTATTTTCAAATGAAGAAGATGCCATCCATCTTCTATAAACAAATTACTACACTTATGCGGGGAGACAGAATTTTTCCTTAGGTTTTTATCTGTGCTCTTGTATCATACGCAAATATGTATGGTACCCCGTTTACATTTCCTCTGCTAACACTGTGATATATCTTAGAATTGTAATGCTCGTTTTCAAAAGAATATATATATATATTAATCTCTTTTTTCTTCATCTTTCCACGAATGTGTGATACATCCTGCTTCTTGCACACGGTTGCAAAGTGATTCTTTAAACTGCATTTTCGGCATACCTTTCCGAAAGCAGGGCACTTGCCTCTTACATGTTCATATCCGCAATAGTTGCACAATTTTCTATCTTGTCCACTACTATCCTTTCTCTTCTTAGTTTGCATAGCATTTACTGCAACTTCTGTCTGTAACACTTTGACTTGTGATTTGCTAGCTTCAACAGCTCTACAGAAATTTATGGCTTTCCCTAGGGTTAAATTCTTCTCTCTAAGAAGTTTTTCTTGGGTCGACTTATCCAGGATTCCCATTACTATACGATCCCTTACCATATCTGATTGATCAGCATACTCTGTCGTTTTAACAGCTGTTCTTAGCTCTGTTAAGAAACTGTCAAACGTCTGCTCCTCTTTTTGAATAATTGAGTTGAACACAAACCTTTCAAATATGACGTTTTTTTGTGGAGAACAATGTTCTCGGAACTTGTTTTTAATTTCAGACAGAGACTTTTTTTCTGCATCCGTCAGAGTGAATGAATTATAAATATCCAGTCCATCTTCTCCAATTATACTCAAAAATACAGCAATCTGCTTTTAGGATCTTTTGTATCCAAATCCGTAGCTGTCATATACAGATCGAATTTCTGCTCAAATTTTTTTCAATTGTCCGCAAGGTTACCTTGAACATTGAGGGGCTCTGGTGGTTTAAACGTCGATTCCATGTTTTTCCAGGTTACTTATCTATCCAAAATTCAATCCAGGGCTCAATCTAGTCTTAACCTGACACCATGTTTGATTTAGGCACAGTTTCTATAAGTTCTTTATTCTTATAAGACTACCACGTGTACATAGGCTATATTAACTATGAACAATACATGGCGCTATTCCATAGAACAAGCGCGTAACAATATGTCGAATTTCGTTGTTTGATATTTTGACGTTGTTTCCCCAATATCTCAAGCAGTAAAGATGCGTTCAGACCAAAACTTCGTAATTATATGGAGAACACTAACTCAAAACTTATTGAAGAATTTCGTATGGATTCAGTTGTCAGGAAATGTTTGAAAAATGTTAACTCGAAACTGTTTTGTTGGAAAATTCGTTTTCCTCGGAAAAAGTTGAACAGATTTTAATGAAATAAGGCGCAGGCCTTAAACTCAGTATTCAACAAGAATGTTTCAAATTTCAATTCGATAAGATATATTTACTTTTGGAGATATATGACAAAAAAAATATGTCTTATTTTGTTGTTTGAAATTTTGAGGTTATTTCTCCAATATCTCAAGAAGTACAATATTTTTTTCAGAATATATTGACCCGATTTCAATGAAACTCGGCACAGACCTCGAAGTTAGTCTTTTACAACAGTTTTTCATACTTCAATTTGATCTGATTTCCGGAGATATTAGGAAAAATTATGTCAAAATTCGTTGTTATTTGAAATTTTGAGAATATTTCCTCAATTTCTAGATTGACTATTGACGCAATCAGATTGAAATTTGGGATGAACCTTGAAGTCAATATTCTGAAACAGTTCTTTAAATTTCAGTTCGATCTAACTCAATGCAAAATTTCGTGGGGATCGTATATGGGGGTAGAGAATTGTTAAAAATTAATTGAAAATTGTAGAAATATTTGTTGAAAAATTTTTACCGGAAGCTATATTCATCAGAATTCAACAAAATTAGCAAAAACCTAATCAGTATATCACAACAGTGTTTCAATGTTCACTTTGATCCGATATTTATCTCCTATACATATTCAAAAATGGGGCAAATGTGTCAACTTTCTTGGTAATTTCCTAGGTATTGTTTTTCTTCACAGAGTAATAACTCAAAAAATACTGAATTTCGAATGGATATATATGCGGAATCATTGGATGATTTTACCAATTCGCGAATTCGGCTTTCGTAATTGAACCGGTTCAACAAATGTCAAGTCTTTAAGTGAATTCTCATTTTACAGTTGGCAGTTAGGTTGACCTTAACCACAATTACATCCGATAAAAATGACCCAGAGACCCGAAGTTTTTATAGCAGGTTTGGGGATTGATTAAGAAGGTCGAATTCGTGCTTACTTTATATCCCCCCTAATGATTTCGAAGATATATCCATTCGAAATTTTATTAAATCAGTATCACCAATAATTCAGATGTGGTCGAATCGAAAGGCAGCAAATGGTTGAAAAATGACATCGTGAAGGTTCATGCAAAAGGTCTCGAGGAAATGGCGTCGAATGTATCTCCGAAAAAAATTAAGGATCACATTGAAATTCGTAACGTTGTTTTTGAATTTTGATTTCTAGGTCTATGCCGAATTTCATAGATATCTGATTTCAAGCAGAAAAATTTTCCGATAATTTTGTTTTCTGAATTTTTCGTAACTAAATCAACAATAAATTTCACACTTAGTTGTGCTTTGGTATCTTCCCACTTATTCCGAAGTTTCAACCTGCTCGCATCTGCACTTCTTGAGACATTGAGGAAATAAACGTCAAAATTTCAATTAATATTATTTGTCGTTGTCTTAATCTATATTTTGAAATGTCTTGTGTATGCTGAAGAGAATGTAAATAAGTGGAAATCACTTTCGAGTAATCATGAATATGAAACCAGAAATTCGCAAACTCTTCGTATACCCAAACACAGAACACATAAATTTGAATGTTCTCCTCAGTATCAGAGTATTAAATTATTCAACCATTTACCATCCTCAGTAAAGTCTCTGAGTATACATAACTTCAAAAGGGAAATCAAGATGATGTTTTTATCGAAGTGTTTTTATTCGGTAGGGGAATATTTATCTGATTTATTATATACCTAGAATTATCCTTACTTTGTATTCTCTTTTCATCTTGACTTGTCATATACACTCTGTAGTGTCTGAAAGGATTAATGAAGTATTATTATTATTATTAATAACGAAATTTTACTTAGTTTTTTCATATATCTTAAATAAATATAGTAAATATCTGATCAAACTGAAAGTTGGAACGACGTTGTTGAATACTCCCCTTGAAGTCTGTGCCGAATTTCGTCGTATTCTGACAACTATTTTCCGAGAAAAAAAATTTCAACAAAAATTCGGAAATTTTCGACAGTTTCAAAATTTTACTCTAACCTCTGAAAGAAACGGCCTAGAATTATAGGGTCACTCGTTTCAAAAACGAAGGTTAACCGGATACCACGCATCTCAAAATATTGATGAGGTCAGAGCTCATCTCCGAAATAGAAAATGTAGTTTTCGATTTCTTCCGAAAACGAACGGAATTCGATTGACACCCTATATATCGACGACAAATATTTTCAGCCTTCAGTCGTAGCATTATTATTCAATCCTTGTTGCGAACTGATGAATGCAAAAAACCACTTTGATGCAGTTCACTTGAACAATTGAAAATAATGATGTGCAGGTGAGCAGGTCAGAGACATCATCTAGTTACAATTTATCCAGTTTTAAACTTCATATTGAATGAAGAATTGCAGGAAATTTCGAACAGAGTTGGTTAATTATTACGATAGGTCTGTAGAAGTTGATACGGAGAGTAGTCGACAAAACAACATCATTAGTCAACGTTACAAAGGGAATGTTGTTACTTGCCTTATTGCAATGAAAGTATGAAATGATTCAAGGTTTTTTATGTTGGTGAGTTAACTGTTTCCGAGTTGTTCGACATTTCAGGCATTTTCATAGTTCAAAATAATCTGCGGGTCGACCAACAACTTCTGCATTGTAGATTGACTCAAATGAAACTGCCAATTACCAAAATATAGAATGGTTCGCCTTCATTCTCATCCCCTGAACTTATTGTATGATGTATGATAATAATACTAATTTAACCCAAACGTCTGTTATTCTGAATATTGAACCGAAAGTTCAGGTCTCAAACGAGCATATTGGACCCACTGATGTAAAATCCTTTGCAATTCTGTCTGACGTCACGAGTATGCTCTGACTTTCGAAGGCAAGCTACTTCAGTTCTGAAGTTTTTTTAGGTTAACGGTTAAGTTTGACTTCATTTCCTTTTATCTCGAAAATACTAATGAGATCAGATTCAGACTTGGGAATCGGTTGAAAGATTCTGACTGGCAAACAAATGCTTAACTTCGTCGAAAAAAAAAACAAAAATTCTCAAGATATTTGTTTTTTGCTTCGAAAACCATTCCTCGGATCCCGAAATGAGTCTGATTTGAATTTTGGATTTAAGCTCAATCGGATGTGCACTTCCGGAAATAGTGAAAAAATAATAATCCGAATGGAAGAATTTTCATTATATTTTTCCATGCTTCATTTTGGGACTGACCACCGGCCGCATCTTGAAAACCTTTTACTCTATAACTTCCGTAAAAAGTTCTAATGAGGAAATAAGAACTTGAAAATATTTTAATCATTCATTAGGGGATGTTATGGCCGGTGCAGTGGCGGATTAAGGCCAGCGCTCACTTATCGGCAACAGCCTGGGCCACGGCATACCGAGGCTGACCGGAATTTTATTCTTACTAATTAATTGAACAGGACAGCGCGCACTTGACCGCTACGGAACACGACAGAGCCAGTCGTCCTGGCCGGAATTCTCTGGAGAGAATACTTTAGGCATTGCCGGCATCTCCTCTCCAGGGTTTGCGTGAAGTTACCCACACATTTCCAGCCACGGTTTCTGACGTAGAGACTGTCGATATTGGGATAGAGGGAAGGCATGCATTATTCGTAGACAGTGTTGCCAGATGTAATGAGTAGAATGAAATGAGAGATATCTCGATTCTGCAGCTCAAATTGAAGCCATAGTTTGAAAGTTGACTAATGACTTCATCATTCAAGAAAGCAGAAGCCAAAGTGATCGATAAAAACAATAGAGTCAATAGAGTATCCGATATAATATGATATAGATTTCCGTTAAACTATGGAAAAAAAGAGGTGCCTCATAAACGAAAATTCTGTTCAATAGAGTATAGAATATATGAACTAAATCAATTCAAAAATTTTTTCGACGGCCGTCGAACTATGACTACTAAATTTAGGATTGATTCCGATGTCGAAAAGATAGAGATCTGAAAGAGGTGCTGCGTGAACAAAAATTCTTTTGAATAGTGTATTCAATATATGAACTGAATCCATCGAAACATTTTTTTGGATAGTCGTCGAACTATGGAAAAAAAATTGAAAATGGGAAAAAAGTGAGGATGGATTCTGATGTCGAAAAGATGGTGATCGGAAAGAGGTGCCGCGTAAACAAAAATTGTTTTGAATCGACTATTCAATATATGAACTGAATCCATCGAAACATTTTTCTGGATGGCCGTCAAACTAAGAAAAGAAATTTTCAAAAAGCACTGCCGTGAAGGCAGCAACTTTTGCGCGCATGTTCAATGTAGATGACCGCTTCAGCAACGAATTTGAACGTGCGCGCAAAAGCTGCTGCCTTCACGGCAGCGCTTTTTGAAAATTTTTTCTGATAAATTACTGGATTTCAATTCGATCATATCTGTATTTTTGGACATATTGTAAAAATAAAATTTTGAATGGGTATATCTACGGAATCATTGGACGGATTTTACTCATTCACGAATTCGACCTTCGTAATTAAGCCCCAAACCTACTCTACAAATATCGAGTTTCTAAGTCGTTTCTTCCGGAAGTTATTGTGTTTACGGTCAGCCTAGCGGCCGACTGCGTAAACACAATAACTTCCGAAAGAAACAACTTAGAAACTCGATATTTGTAGAGAAGGTTTGGACCTTAATTACGAAGGTCGAATTCGTGAATGGGTAAAATCCACCCAATGATTCCGTAGATATACCCAATCAAAATTTTATTTTTCCAATATTTCCAAAAATACAGATCAGATCGAATTGAAATCCAGTACTTCATCGAAAATAACAGTTCGAAGTTTCATACAGAATTTAATGAGGATGATATGATGAGAAAATCATAGAAATTTTTTTTTTCAAATTGTTCTAATAACTATATTATCACGAAATTTTGCATAAAGTTGTCTTTCAGCATCTCAAAATTAGCTGTGAAGTTTAATCAGGACTGAATCAGTATTTCTCGAGTTATACCGAGAAAATCAACGATATCGAGAAGAAAACCTCGAAATTTGACATATTTTTTCCCGATATCTCCAGAACTCATGATCGAATCGAACTGAAATTTGGTACACTGCTGTGAAATATGAAGCTCAAAGTGTGAGTGGAATTTTTTTTTTGGATATGATGAATGTTTTCCGGAAAAAAAATTTTTTGTAAAAAAATTTGGAAAAAATTTTTTTTTTAAATTTACTGACGATATGATCCTGACGTAATTTGGCTCAAAGTTGGGCGTCGTTATACTCCACCAAACTGCAAAGTTTGAATCCAATCACTTGAGTAGTTTCTGAAATAAAAAATAAATAACTTCAAAACTTCAAGTGCCTATAACTCCGAAACTATTTGACCGATTTGGCACATCAACGAAATTAACCGCGGCATTCTGATGCGCAACCTATCCTGAAAGTTTCAAATAGCTAGCTTGCTTCTGTCGACAGTTATCGTGTCTACGGACGGCCGGCCGGCCGGCCGGACAGAATCAATTTTGACACCGGATTCGTCATCAGTGAGTCCAACCTAGTCGATTGAGACCATTTTCGGCTCAATCATCCAAAATTACAGACATTTGGACAAAACGATAGCACGCTGTTCCCCTAGAACATGCGCGCAAAAATTGAAAATGGAAAAAAAGTGAGGATGGATTCTGATGTCGAAAAGATGGTGATCTGAAAGGGGTGCCGCGTAAACGAAAATTGTTTTGAATCGACTATTCAATATATGAACTGAATCCATCGAAACATTTTTCTGGATGGCCGTCAAACTAAGGAAAAGAAATTGAAAATGGAAAAAAAAGTGAGGATGGATTCTGATGTCGAAAAGATGGTGATTTAAAAGTGGTGCCGCGTAAACAAGGATTGTTTTGAATCGACTATTCAATATATGAACTGAATTCACCGAAACATTTTTCTGGATGGCCGTCAAACTAAGGAAAAAAAAAATTGAAAATAAAAAAAAATGAGGATGGATTCTGATGTCGTAAAGATGGTGATCGGAAAGAGGTGCCGCGTAAACAAAAATTGTTTTGAATTGACTATTCAATATATGAACTGAATCCATCGAAACATTTTTCTGGATGGCCGTCAAACTAAGAAAAAAAAATTGAAAATGGAAAAAAAGTAAGGATGGATTCTGATGTCGAAGAGATGGTGATCGAAAAGAGGTGCCGCGTAAACAAAAATTGTTATGAATCGACTATTCAATATATGAACTGAAACCATCGAAACATTTTTTTGGATGGCCGTCAAACTAAGGAAAAAAAATTGAGAATGGAAAAAAAAAGTGAGGATGGATTCTGATGTCGTAAAGATGGGGATCGGAAAGAGGTGCCGAGTAATCAAAAATTTTTTATATATGAACTGAATCCATCGAAACATTTTTTTGGATGGCCGTCAAAGTAAGGAAAAAAAATTGAGAATGGAAAAAAAAATGAGGATGGATTCTGATGTCGAAAAGATGGTGATCGGAAAGAGGTGCCGCGTAAACAAAAATTGTTTTGAATGGAGTATTCAATATATGAACTGAATCCATCAAAACCCTTTTCTGGATGGCCGTCAAACTAAGGAAAAAAAATTGAAAATAAAAAAAAAAGTGAGGATGGATTCTGATGTCAAAAAGATGATGATCGGAAAGAGGTGCCGCGTGAACGAAAATTGTTTTGAATGGACTATAAAATATTTGAGCTGAATCCATCGAAACATGTTTTTGGATGGCCGTCAAACTAAGGAAAAACAAATTGAGAATGGAAAAAAAGTGAGGATGGATTCTGATGTCGAAAAGATGTTGATCAGAAAGCGGTGCCGCCTAAACAAAAAAAATTTTGAATCGACTATTCAATATATGAACTGAATCCATCGAAACATTTTTCTGGATGACCGTCAAACTAAGGAAAAAAAAATTGAAAATAAAAAAAATGAGGATGGATTCTGATGTCGTAAAGATGGTGATCGGAAAGAGGTGCCGCGTAAACAAAACTTGTTTCGAATCGACTATTCAATATATGAACTGAATCCATCGAAACATTTTTCTGGATGGCCGTCAAACTAAGGAAAAAAAATTGAAAATGGAAAAAAAGTGAGGATAGATTCTGATGTCGAAAAGATGGTGATAGGAAAGAGGTGCCGCGTAAACAAAAATTGTTTCGAATCGACTATTCAATATATGAACTGAATTCATTGGAACATGTTTCTGGAAGGCCGTCAAACTAAGGAAAAAAAAATTGAAAATGAAAAAAAGTGAGGATGGATTCTGATGTCGTAAAGATGGAGATCGGAAAGAGGTGCCGCGTAAACAAAAATTATTTCGAATCGACTATTCAATATATGAACTGAATTCATCGGAACATGTTTCTGGATGGTCGTCAAACTAAGAAAAAAAAATTGAAAATGAAAAAAAAGTGAGGATGGATTCTGATGTCGTAAAGATGGTAATCGGAAAGAGGTGCCGCGTAAAGAAAAATTGTTTTGAATCGACTATTCAATATATGAACTGAATCCATCGAAACATTTTCTGGATGGCCGTCAAACTGAGGAAAAAAATTGAAAATGGAAAAAAAAAGTGAGGATGGATTCTGATGTCGAAAAGATGGTGATCTAAAAGAGGTGCCGCGTAAACAAAAAATGTTTTGAATCGACTATTCAATATATGCACTGAAACCATCGAAACATTTTTTTGGATGGCCGTCAAACTAAGGAAAAAAAATTGAAAATGGAAAAAAAGTGAGGATAGATTCTGATGTCGAAAAGATGGTGATCGGAAAGAGGTGCCGCGTAAACAAAAATTGTTTTGAATCGACTATTCAATATATGAACTGAATCCATCGAAACATTTTCTGGACGGCCATCCAGAATCATGTTTCGATGAATTCAGTCTATATATTGAATACTCCATTCAAAACAATTTTTATTTACGCGGCACCTCTTTCCGATCACCATCTCTTCGACATCAGAATCCACTCTCACTTTTTTTTCCATTCTCAATTTTTTTCCCTTAGTTTGACAGCCATCCAAGGAAATGCTTCGATGGATTCAGTTCATATATTGAATAGTACATTCAAAACAATTTTTGTTTACGCGGCACTTCTTTTCGATCACTATTTTTACGACATCAGAATCCATCCTCACTTTTTTTTATTTTCAATTTTTTTTCCTTAGTTTGTCGGCCATGCAGAAAAAAGTTCCGATGAATTCAGTTCATATATTGAATAGTCGATTCAAATCAATATTTGTTTACGCGACACCTCTTTCCGATCACCATCTGTACGACATCAGAATCCATCCTCACTTTTTTTTTATTTTCAATTTTTTTTCCTTAGTTTGACGGCCATCCAGAAAAATGTTTCGATGGATTCAGTTCATATATTGAATAGTCGATTCAAAACAATTTTTGATTACGCGGCACCTCTTTTAGATCACCATCTTTTCGACATCAGAATCCATCCTCACTTTTTTTTCCATTTTCAATTTCTTTTCCTTAGTTTGACGGCCATCCAGAAAAATGTTTCGATGGATTCAGTTCATATATTGAATAGTCGACTCAAAAAAAATTTTGTTTATGCGGCACCTCTTTTAGATCACCATCTTTTCGACATCAGAATCCATCCTCACTTTTTTTCCATTTTCAATTTTTTTTCTTAGTTTTACGGCCATCCAGAAAAATGTTTCGATGGATTCAGTTCATATACTGAATAGTCGATTCAAAACAATTTTTGTTTACGCGGTACCTCTTTTAGATCACCATCTTTTCGACATCAGAATCCATCCTCACTTTTTTTTCCATTTTCAATTTTTTTTCCTTAGTTTGACGGCCATCCAGAAAAATGTTTCGATGGATTCAGTTCATATATTGAATAGTCGACTCAAAAAAAATTTTGTTTATGCGGCACCTCTTTTAGATCACCATCTTTTCGACATCAGAATCCATCCTCACTTTTTTTCCATTTTCAATTTTTTTTCTTAGTTTTACGGCCATCCAGAAAAATGTTTCGATGGATTCAGTTCATATACTGAATAGTCGATTCGAAACAATTTTTGTTTACGCGGCACCTCTTTCCGATCACCATCTTTTCGACATCAGAATCCATCCTCATTTTTTTTCCCATTTTCAATTTTTTTCCATAGTTCGACGACCATCCAAAAAAATGTTTCGATGGATTCAGTTCATATATTGAATACTCTATTCAATAGAATTTTTGTTCACGCAGCATCTCTTTCAGATCTCTATCTTTTCGACATCGGAATCCATCCTAAATTTAGTAGTCATAGTTCGACGGCCGTCGAAAACATTTTTTTATTGATTTAGTTCATATATTCTATACTCTATTGAACAGAATTTTCGTTTACGCGGCACCTCTTTTTTCCATAGTTAAAGGAAATCTATATCATATTATATCGGATACTCTATTGGCTCTATTGTTTTTATCGATCACTTTGGCTTCTGCTTTCTTGAATGATGAAGTCATTAGTCAACTTTCAAACTATTGCTTCAATTTGAGCTGCAGAATCGAGATATCTCTCATTTCATTCTACTCATTACATCTGGCAACACTGTCTACGAATAATGCATGCCTTCCCTCTATACCAATATCGACAGTCTCTACGTCAGAAACCGTGGCTGGAAATATGTGGGTAACTTCACGCAAACCCCTGGGGCGCTATTTTCGAACTCATCCGAATTCATTTCGTCTACGAGCTCTCGCGGCGATGCGACTGTTTGGCAACGTGGTGTTCACGGTGTACTTGGGCAAGATTAATTCACGAAAACACCTTTTTTATTATAATTTTGAATGTTTCAATTATTATTCTGAACTCTCAAATAACTTTTGAACGTAAAAAAGCCGAATCGCCTCAAAAAAGGGGGAAAATGATAAAATACCTTATTTTTCAGGTGTGATAATCACTTTGCAAGGTACAAAAATGACTCATATGCACTTGCACATCAGGAAATGAACTTATCCATAGCTTCGTTTTCGACTGAAATACAGACAGATGGATTTAAATCCGCATGCGGATTCACTAGTATGTAAAAATTATGTGCACAGCAATTTTTTTTCTCTATTTCAAAAACTGTGTATTAATCCATAGAGTGAAGCTATTCACTTCACGCAGTTAAAAAGTATTTTATTATTTATATTCAATAAAAAATTTCAAATTTTATTCAAGAAAACTTTCTTCCCGGGTGGAATAGTTGATCCAGATCAAACTTTTATTGATTTCTGATAAACTACTGTTTTGATTTTTCATATTTTCGGCGCTGTATATAGGATTTTCTTGTGTTCCGGAAAGTAGAAAAGCGAGAACGAGCTAGATATGAAAATAATCCCAATCAAGTTTCTCCACCCTTGATGGGATCTAAATTCGAGAACGAATATGGCTATATGTACCCTCACTTGAAGGTGAAACATTTAAAAACTATGTTGGAGAAATTTGCGTTTGTATAAGGAAAATTAATTTTTGTTAGCGTAAGAAAGGTGGAAAATCATTAGTTTTCAGTTCAATCCACCAAAAATCAATTATTTATATAGAACACGTTCAACAATATTATTGTTTGTTGCAGTTGTCTCTCGTGAAATTTCTCCAACAATTATTTCCTGTATAATACTAAACAACTGTATTTTAACCGAAAAAAATTCATTAATTTTTGAGAAAATCCCAATTTGAACAAAATTAAAATTCTCCTGCGAATGAGCACAAACTAAGACTCATTAATCTAGTTGAAGTGGATTTCTGATGAACTGAGTACCTACAAAATTTCCATTTGAGTTCAATTCAACTATATATGCAACTTTTGTTGCGATCACCAAGAATACAGTTCAAATTAGGTTTTTAAAATTCTTTGTTCAGTATTCAGAAAATCCCCCCATCAGTTCAACCATAAATTTGTCAATAAAACACTTTATATGCTCATTTATTTTGATATTGTAACTAATATTTTGTATATATAAATAACAGTTTTTGAGCCTTCAAAGTATTCGTAAGATTGTAGACATCCAAAAGTCTGCGTTTGCACCTTGTGCAGAAACTGCTATTCGACACCTCATGTGCAGTATATTCACAGCATAATTCAGTTCCTGAAGCTCTGAGTAATTGATTTTTGACATTCAAGTGACCATATATCCATTTGAAACCTAAAACAAAACTAATAATAAATATTACAAGAATTTGGGTACAATCATGATGTAAGTGAAACATGGTGTGCTCATCTGCTCATCTGTGATCGTATTTACCAATGATGACGTCACTTTTTTCATTCAAATTCAAGGAAATATATATTCTGTGCTTTGAATTTGAATGAAAAAAGTGACCTCATCATTGGTAAATACGACCACAGATGAGCACACCATGTTTTGCTTACATCATGTTTACAATCTCAGAGTAACAAACAACATAGAGGTAGCATACGTCATATTTAGAAGGCGATTGCTGTTCACAACATGTGACAAAATTTGACACTTTGACCGCAATAAAAAAAAAACTTGTTAACAAAGCAGTCACCAACCTGTGATACGATATTTCACTCAATTCACGGGATTCTCCACAAACAACACACTACGTCCCATAGTGAATTTAAGTATTGTAATAATTCAAAAAAATATTGAAGTAAACAACTAGAAATATCTAAAAGCTCAAGAAAATAACGAATGACAGATTGACCGGCGGTATAATGTTAATGCGCCATCGTTGCCAAAGCTTGGATTCCAGCAGGTGGACAGACACTGAAAAGGGTAAGTATTCTTCTTACCACAATTCGAAACTGAAGAAAAATATCGATCATGAAATGTTTAAATTTCCATATTTAACCGAGAATTATTAAAATTGATTTTTTTATTCCATATAATAAACAATTACAATAAGATAATATCATTGCGTATTTCCAAATATATCACAACCTGACTACGTCGACAAAAAGATGTTGCGGACACCCAAAAACTACGTACAGTCCCTCTATGTTGTTTGTTACTCTGGGGGTACAATCTATATAAATAAGAAAGAATATATGGTCTATCGATATTTTGACCATGCATAACGTTCGAACGAACCCACCAAATTTGATTATTATTTTTTTTATTGTGTTCATTATTGTTAGGTCAAATATAACGGAATATTTCCGAAAAAATGTACGGAAAAAAGAACAAAGCCTTCCTTTTTCCTCCAACCATAGAACTCTATAAAACGTAAGTATGAAGCATTCGGCAAAGCGATCAATCATAGAGTACTTTGACACTTCGACACTTAGGTTACGGTTACTGCAATCTGCATTTACATAAACAAACCACCTGTGTTATTTGTTATTTACAGTAAAAAGTGTTTCCTGAAAGTGTTTAATAGTTAATCATTGTGTTTGACATTAATAGTTGTGTTGTGTGATTTGTGTTACTCATTATCATTTATAAAAATGCCATTAATGAGGCGTCCAAATATTGGTCGGTGGACGCGTAACGCAGAACGACTTTCAAATCAGCAATTGGACGACAACAGAATGAGAGGCTGTCAATCTCAAGCAAGATCTGTCCCATCTTCGGATGAATCCATACCATCGATCTCAGGCGAGGTACAAGAAAATATAGTATCCAATGAAATCATCAACTTTGAAAGTTTGGCATTTAGATATGATCCCACAGTTGATTATGCTGGCAATATAATGTTTCATTTCGGAACCATGAGCATTATTTGTCAATACTGCAATGCTCTGAGATATCGAAACGAACCCCCAGGATTATGATGTTTGAACGGAAAAATCAAATTGCCACAACTGACAACGCCACCAGAACCTGTGAATTAGTAACTTTCAAGCCAAGAACCTGCATCAAAACATTTTTTGCAGAATATTCAGCATTACAATAGTTTTTTCCAAATGACCTTTTTTGGTTCAAACATGATTGAGGAACGAGGTTTCAACCCAACTTTGAAAGTATTTCATTTTCTATGTCAAACAAATATAATACACATTGATAATAACATTACCTGCAAACATGACAATTCTGTTAAGATTCATCAACAGATTCAAGGACGAACTCCCCATCGTGTAGGAACATTGTTACCACCAGTTGATGGTGAATACCAATTTCTTCAGATTCATTCCCTTGGAAATTCTGAGGATGAAGTGAATCAACGTTGTGCCATCAATCGTGCAACAAGGCGAGAAATCATCTTGCAATTGCAACAAAATTTGCATGAACATAGTCAATTGGTACAATTGCTCAAAACAGCTTCAGAAATGATGCCATCTGACGAACATAAATTAGTGATCGGAGCAAATAGAAGGCCAGCAAGAGAACATGAGAGACGTTTGAATGCACCAACGTTGAATGAAGTTGCTATTGTGGTAGTTGGAGAAAATATGGAATCTCGCGACATTGTAATTTAAAGATGTGATGGAGGCAATCTCCGACATATCACTGACACACGTCGTATATATGATGCTTTACATTATCCGCTAATGTTCTTCCGGGGAGAAGATGGATATCATTTTTTGATCGAGATGATTAACCCAGCGACTGGTGAGTATTGATAAATTATATTGTGAAAGAATATAGTAAGAATGCATTTCAATAAGATATCTTCAGAGAATAAGGTCCTTAGATTTGTGTACCATTTATTATTTTACACTACGTTTCCGTAGTTTTTACAACCACTTCGTCAGAGTAATGTCGTTTCAAAAATTCTATGTTTCAATTTCTTATTAATGTTGATTATTCTTTTACAGGTCAGGAAACAAACAAGGTCAGCTCGATGAATATTTATGCATATCGTTTCATGATTCGTCTGAGCGAGGACAACCATATTTTGAAATGCCGCCGATTGTTCCATCAGTTCGCCGTTGATATGTATGTCAAAATTGAAACGGAACTTCTAACATATACGTTTAAATCAGAGAAAGTTGCGTTCAGAAGATTATATTAATTTGCGCGATGCCATGAACGCAGATGGAAATAATGTCGGTCGACTTACTATTTTATCAGCAACATATGTGTGAAGCCCCAGACACGAATATGCGCAAGATGGTACGACTCACGTGCGTCATTATGGTCGACCAGATTCGTTTACTACTTTCACGTGCAACCCAAAATGGTTGGAAGTCACAGATTTGCTATTGCCCGATCAATCATCCAGTGATCGCATGACATCACAGCACGAATATTGAAGCAAAAACTCGAAGCGCTAATGGATTTCATAGTGAGATATCATGTTTTATGGAGATGTACGATGTTGGATGTATTCTTTGGAGTGGCAAAAAAGGGAGTTGCCTAATGCTCACATTTTCCTGTGGAGGGCTGAAAAAATCAGACCCAATGAAATCGACTCAATCATCAGTGCAGAAATTCCGGATCCAGATGTAGATCCAGAATTGCATGAAATAGTTATAAAAAACATGATACATGGACCGTATGGTGAACACAATCGTGAATCACCATGTATGATCGACAAAAAATGCTCCAAGCGTTATCCACGTGCTTTATCAGGTAATGATGGTTAACCCCTGTACCGTCGTCGCTCTGTTGAAGATGGCGGTAGAACAAGAGCGTTGAAAGTTAAGAATAAGGATTTTGTAGTAATCATCACCTGAGTTGTTCCATATTCGCCGCTGATGTCAAAACATTCAAGACACATTGCAATGTTGAGTACTGTAATTCGGTAAAATCTATTAAATATGTTTGCAAGTACGTCACGAAAGGCAGCGACATATCTGTTTTTGGTATTACAGCTCCAAATAGTAACGATGAGGTGTCACAATATCAGATGGGAAGATATGTTAGTAGCGATGAAGCTATTTGGAGAAATTTGACAAATGAAGTCGTCAATTATCCAATCGAATTCTTGAATTTGTTGGATTTGCCAGGATTACCCCCACACAAGTTGCAGCTGAAAGTTGGCTCCGTAATTATCATGCTACGCAACCTCAATCAGCCAAAATTGTGTTACGGAACTAGACTTTCTGTTAAAAGAGTTTTTACAAACTTGATAGAAGTACTATTATGTACTATTATCATAGAAAAGTTCAAAGGTGAGGATGTCCTCATTCCAAAGATTCCACTAATGCCATCTGATTTTCCTATTGAATTTGAGCATGTCTAGTTTCCAGTGTGACTTGCATTTGCAATGACAATAAATAAATCACAAGGTCAATCAAGGCCACAAGTTTGTGGAATAATCCTTGAAATGTCCTGTTTTTCGCATGGGCAGTTGTATGCCGCCTGCTCGAGAGTTGGTAATCCATCTGCTCTATTTGTTTTCTGTCAAGAAGGGAAAACCAAAAATATTGTACATTATAGGGCATTGCAATAAAGCATAATTCAGACATTTGGGTGTTTTTTACTACATAATATATTTTGTCTTAGAGTTTTTCTTTAGTTGCACCACCCGTGCGAAGCCGGATCGGGTAGCTAGAATAATATATATCCTACCTTCAATCATTGTTTAACAAGGCTTCAATCCACATCGTCTTTCGTACATCAACTTTCGGATATTCACTTCATCACTAATATTAGTTCACAAGAGGACAGAAATAATTATTAAATCAAAAGGAGTGCCCATAAAAACAATTTAAAATTGTAAAATCTATTAGGGCCGTATTTATAGTTGCTCCTCGAGTCTTCCATGAAGGCCGCCTTGAATTTGCTTCCCGTTCAGTTCAAATTCAAGGCGGCCTTCAGTTAGGAAGCCTCAAGGAGCAACTATGAATACGACCCTCAAAAACATTGATAAGTCTCCAATGTGTTTTCGTTTCTATGTCATGTCACGTTGATCGAAGTGAAATTGAGCTTGTGTCAACTCAATATTGGGAATAATAACGAGCAATTAAATATTGAATTCACCGAATGAAATACATTTCTTCGAATGAAATGGAATATCAATCCCTGTTTTATTCTCTCAAACTCATGAATATATTCAAAGAATTCTGTTACACCACTTCTGGGAAATAAAACACTATTCATCCAAATTGCCTGATGGAATTCGAGGAAATCAGATTATATTGTTCGAAACCTCTATTTGGTTGGAGGAAATGAAATAGTTGTTTTGTCAATGACACTAATGAACTTCGCAATCTAACCATTAGATCATTTCAAAAATGAAGAATTTGTTCCAAGTGTACAATTTATGGTCTGAAACGAATTCGCATTCGAACGATACCTGCTCTGTAGTTCAGTGAATGTGAAAATGATTCCTCTGAATTATATGATATGGTTGTACAGGGTGACCCAAAATCGATACTCACTGGAGAGCATCTCGAGAACTATAAAATTCATAGAAAAAATCTTCATGATCTCTTCTTTCGAAATATGTTATAAGATATCAAAAACAGATCATAGATATCTCGATTTGTTCTCGAGGTACAGGATGCTTCTAAGAGGTAACTGTTTCAAATACTTCGTTCTATTTTCTTTCTGTTCGAGATATTCAAAGTATTCTAAAACGTTTTTTTATGGTATTATTATAGTTATAGCGAAAGATTTGAAACAATCATTTTTCAGAAACTCTTATTATTCCAAAGAAAGAGATCGGGGGTCCTTGAAGATTTTTTCTACAAGTCTTATATAGTTATCGAGATGCTTTCAGGAAACATCGACTTTGGAACACCCTGTACATATTAATTTAAGTTTAGGTAGGTAATAAACCTTTTTATTTGAGAGGAAAAGTTCAGGATAGTTGGCTTATACAGGGTGCCTCATTCCCAATAAGCTATATAAAGTATAGATACTTTAGTTTATTGGTACGGAGACACCATGCATTTATGAGTCAACTCTTTCTCTTCTCAAAAAATAAGGTTATTTTCTACTGAAGACATATACCTTATATTTATACACTCTTTTTTACGATGACAGCAAGCTACATCCGAAACAGATTTTTCAATTGAACAGACTACTGGAAGCCTTTATATTTTTATGCAACCACATGTAATAATTGTTGACGGGAAATAGTTTGAATTGAAAAAACTGCATGTGTTTCTGCAAAATTGCTGAAAAAATGAATGATATACTGAGCAGATCAAAAACGTACAAACTTTCATGGAATTCAAAGTAGTAAATATCTCATCCAGTCCCCTCACAGAAAGCCATAATTGTAGATGTTCTATATGAATGTATGAATCCATATCACTTTATCATAGGAGTCACAATCAAATGAAAACACACTTCTTATAATAGGTACCTACTTATTTCACTCTGTCAGAGAACGACCTTTCGCTCCAGTCACACCCGTGCTCCCGTGCATATGATTGTCGTTTTGCGAATCAACATCAACGACAAAAAGGAGGTTTCGTTATTCGAGTTTCAACAGGAAAAAACGCTGCAAATTTTACACCAGGGTTTATTATTTTCTCAGTTAAGTAATCCAAAACCATTGATATCTTAAATAAAACTTATACAGCGTTCCAAAAAAGTGAAATTACTCGTCAATAATGAGTGTACGAAGAACTATTAAGGAATATCCTCGCACCCGTCGATTTTGGTTTATTATTTGATAAAATCAAATAATAAACCTTAGTGATAGACCAAAAAAAAAAAAATTTTTAACCCCCCCTGAAAATTTCACAGTTTACGTTTTGGAGTATGTAGATTTGAATAAACTAATAAAAAAAAATCCGTCCGTCCGCCGTCCCCCATCCGCCGTCCGCCGTCCGTTGTCCGGGGCTTTTCTCAGAAAGTACTGAACCGAAATCAGTGAAACTTGGTAGAAAAATCGTGTGTCGCTCGGGATTGATCCTCCAAGCTTTTCAGCAGAATCGGTGTACCCTAAGGGCTCAAAATGGGGGGTTGGGGGGAAAAAAAAATTATTTCTCGAAAACTTACCACCGAATTTTTATGAAACTCTGAACGTTGATTACTGTTGCAAAACTAAACCAAAAAAGTTCCATCCGAATGATTTCCGACCAGTGGTTCCTGAGTTATAAAGAAAAACGCTGCAAATTTCCAATAATGTCGAAAATGACATCATCGCATTCGGTTCTAAGATTGGAATTCACTGAAATAATCGGTTTACTTTTCATCCAGAGTCATACATCTAAAAGTAGATGAAAATATTGATTACCAAATTTTCAACACATATCGAGAAATTTTTGATGGATGTGTTATTATTTTATAAACACAATTTGCAAATGCCCCATCGATTTTCTTGACAATTTTATAATCGTAAGAAGTTCAGATTAAATATTTTCGGTTTTTCTCTTCCAATATCTTAAACATAACTACTGAATATCGGGTCAAATTATTATTTATAGAAAGAATTTTTTTCAAACATTTTTTTTTCGAATACATATTCATCAAAGTTCAATGAAATTTGGTACAGGTTTCAGAGTCAACATTCAGAAACAGTGTTTCAAATTTCAGTTTTGACCGATATTCATTTGGCAAAAAATTTCGTGACCATTTTGAATATTGAGGTTATTTCCCTAATATCTCAAAAAGGGCAAACCCTATCTGATTTGAAGTTCATTTTCAGTTGTAGAATACCGACACGAAATTCAATAATTGTGGAAAATAGTTAGATTTTCAAAGAGTTTAAACGACTGTGGAACTTCTCTTCTCATTCAAAATATTATTTTAAATTTTGATACTCAGTTAGCGTTCTGCATGTGGAAATGTTATTCAATTATACTAGTGTATTTATTGAGATTTCTATGTTCGCATGAATTATTTCATGGAATTGGTTTCTGTGTTGTGAGAAACCAATAATTTATGCATAATATATTTTTTAAGATATCAATGGTATATTGGGTTATTTAACTGAGAAAATAATAAACCCTTGTGTAAAATTTGCAGCGTTTTTGATTTCAAAACCAATTTATCCTGTTCTTTTTTGAATGTGATATTTCTCAGTTCACTACTTTATTGTTTCATCTGGAAATATATGGATTGTGATACACCAACTAAAAGGTAATTTGATTACCTTTTCAGCGATGTGGCTTGAAGTAGAAGTGCTTGTGCCGTTTTCCGTTGAAAAATTAAGAAATAATTTAGAATTTTCAGTTGGGAGGGTACTGTGATCAGACCATTATTCTTTTATTAATTAATAATGATAATAATGATGATAACAATATATTTATTCAATCAGAGTCTTATTAAAATACAATAAGGTTGGTTTCGTAAAAACAGAATACATAACTCAAAACAATTCACTTTTACAAAAATCAAAAAATTTACTCTAAGGATATGGTTCATAGTCATCAATTGCATTATACAAAGTAGTTTTGAAAACTTTCAGGTTGGATGTCCTCCTAAACCCTTGGGGTAGAGCATTAAATAGCCTTAGGCTCATGTACAAGCGCGACTTTTCTATTAAGGTTAAAGACGTGGGTACAAGTATGTGTATATGTGCGCCTAGTGGTGTTACAGTTTAAATTTTGTTGGAAGTACCTTCATGGAAACGAGTACCCTATATACGTATAGACCACATGATGTTAAAAATTTGTTCTCTTTAGAAGGCCCTCTACAAGATTCTCTAAAACCTAACTTCAGTATAATTCTAAAATAAATTTTTGCCTCAGAAACACTTACCTTATTACTGTGAGGGAAATTCTCGAACCCATGGATTTGTAACTTAAATTGAATTAATACTTAACTTTCATTGTCGTTCACAAAACTGATTTGGTCATCGAATGACCTTTTATGCGATATATCACATGCAATATTCTTCCGAAAAAAAACTGTTGACGTTTAAGGTTATAAACCCCCAACAATGCATTTCTCAAACTTTGAAAATAGAAACAGAAATGAAAATAGGGAAATTCTCGAACCCATGGATTTGTAATTTATATTGAATTAATAATTAACTTTCATTTTCGTTCACATAACTGAATGACCTTTAATGCGATATATCAAATGCAATATTTTTCCGAAAAAAAACTGTTGACGTTTGAGGTTATGAACCCCCTACCTAAAACCTGAACCTAAAACTACATATATTTTTCAAACTTCGAAAATAGAAATCGGCGGGTAGGAGAATATTTTTCAATATTTATTATTTTAAGAATAAGAATCTGACACCAATCACATATTGTTAATTTTCTAATGAAAAAATTGCCTAACAAATTCTTTTTCAGTAACGCCACTCAATATGCAATGGAATGTACTTCCATACGCGCGTGAAAACACCGATGGATTCCCAGCGATGGCTCCGCCGACGGGCGACGTATGGCAACATTGCGTTCTAGCTCCGCGAGGCGTTAGCAGTGGCTAGGGACGTTCCGTAACGGATCTGTACTCTTCGAACGACTACAATTACGCAGGCAATTTAGGGTAGAATGCAATATCTATCGTTTTATGATTCCATATAGGGTGGGACATGGCTAATAAAGGTTTGATAATTACTGAATATGGATTATTCTTGATTACAGTTCAATATTTTCGTTTGGAAGTGGTAAAAATATATCTGAAATACGTTTTCTGACTGATAGCCCTGATCGAGATCTGACATTTATGCTTTGTTATCATCCTCTTCATCATTTTTGACATACCAAACTGATTGTACGTCGTTCCGAGAGCGATGGCGGCGGACTTGATATCGAAGAAAATGGGAAAAATTCAAATACACGTGAAATACTTTCTGGATGTTGGCCCAGGTGGACACCTGATTCTTATGCTTTGTTATCATTCACTTTATTATTTCCGATACACGAAACTGATTGTACGTTGTTCCGAGAGCGAGGGCGGCGGACTGCATATTGATGAGTGGAAAAAATTCAAATACACGTGAAATACTTTCTGGTTGTTGGCCCAGGCGGCCACCCGATATTTATGCTTTGTTATCATTCACTTTATTATTTCCGGTACACTAAACTGATTGTACGTCGTTCTGAGAGCGAGGGCGGCGGACAACATATGGATGAGTGGGAAAAATTCAAGTACACGTGAAATACTTTCTGGGTGTTGGCCCGGGTGGCCACCCGATATTTATGCTTTGTTATCATTCATTTCATCATTTCCGATACACGAAACGGCGGCGTCTTTCAAAATGCGAAGTATCGCTTCCTTTATCATACCTGAGAAATACTGTGAATGAAAACAATTTTCTCACATAAAAGGTAGGAAGAAAGACATCGCTTTGCAATATGCCCATCTGTGGCACATTTTTATGGAAAAAAATCATTCAAATGAAGCGGTTTCGAGCTCAAATTTAAAGAAGGACATTGCTGTGCGGAATTTTGTCGTAAACTTATGTCACCCTTATTTTTTGTTGACGGGATCATCGACTTGCCTCAAATTCAGTTACCTGGTTTCTTGTCATCTGATTACAGTTTGGAAAATGTAAATGTTCAATAAGTATGAGTTCTTGATTTACCAATTTTGCGCTTTTCTCATTCATCTCCAACTTGCCCTATGATATGGTCAAATATTTGGATGTGAAATGTTAAAGGTTGGTTCATGTTAAAACGAATGCGGCAAAACCATTACTGCACGGCGGGAAACTGTAAACGATTTGGAAATTTCAAAAAAGCGTAAGGAAACCTTCGTTGCACCATCAATTAGCCTTGAAGGCTAGTCGAAACGAGTGTGATGTATTTTTTGTGGGTTTTCAAATTATCAACTAACAGTGGAAATGACGTATTGAAATTTCCAAGAATATACTAACAAATGAAAACCCTTTCAGCGTTTTTTTGTGTTAATAGATTGTTCGATTGATCCAATTTTATTTCTTCGATGATTTCTTCATTAAGAGGTGGGATTTCTAGATCAGTGTATTATCATCAGTAGGTTTTACGCGCACGTTGAATATTTCCTTAAGCAGTCAACAATTCACGTATTTACTACGCACCTGCACATCCTGATGAAATTTTCTATCTTTTTCATATGGTCCTCATGAAATTCAAAGAGACGACTTAGGAACATAATATTTGTGGAGTGGGTTGGGGGATTAATTTCATGATTATAAATGAGTGAAGATCGCAAATAATATGTTATTGTGTTATTCATCACGATCGAATTAGTATCCTTCGAGTAAGTCCAGGAAGGACACCCAGGAGAATCACAAGATTTCACATTTTTCCCCAATTCCTCCGAAAATGAAAATTGGATCGAACTGACATTTGGTACATCAAAGCTATTATTGACCTCAAGATCTGTGTCAAATTCCTGCGAAATTTGATGGATTCTTTCTGAAAACAAAATTTGAACGAAAATTTTAATTTTTTTTTCAAAATTAACTTATATATGGATGTTAACACCGGATTCTTCATCGATGAGGCCCATATTCGCGAAATAAATCGAAAATTACAGATATTTGGACAAAATGATAGTGCGCCGTTTCCCAGAACTTGCACGAAAAAAAGAAATTTGTGAACATATCAGTAATGCTCTTTCACATGCACAAAAAACAGTTTTTATAGTTTTGTACCTAGTACGATTCCTAACAATTAGGCTATGAGAATCTGAGTGTTCATTATTTATTTAACCTTATGAAATTCATTCTCCCCCCAAGATCGGAAATGATAAAGTGAATGATAACAAAGCATAAATATCATATGCCGACCTGGGCCAACACCCAGAAAGTATTTCACGTGTATTTGAATTTTTTACACTCTCATCAATATGTAGTCCGCCGCCCTCGCTCTCAGAAGGACGTACAATCAGTTTCGTGTATCGGAAATGATGAAATGAATGATAACAAAGCATAAATATCGGGTAGCCACCCGGGCCAACAACCAGAAAGTATTTCACGTGTATTTGAATTTTTTCCACTCATCCATATGTTGTCCGCCGCCCTCGCTCTCAGAACGACGACAATCAGTTTCGTGTATCGGAAATGATAAAGTGAATGATAGAAAAGCATAAATATCATATGCCAACCTGGGCCAACACCCAGAAAGTATTTCACGTGTATTTGAATTTTTTCCACTCTCATCAATATGTAGTCCACCGCCCTCGCTCTCAGAACGACGTACAATCAGTTTCGTGTATCGGAAATGATGAAATGAATGATAACAAAGCATAAATATTATATGCCGACCTGGGCCAACACCCAGAAAGTATTTCACATGAATTTGAATTTTTTCCTCTCTCATCAATATGTTGTCCGCCGCCCTCGCACTCAGAACGACGTACAATCAGTTTCGTGTATCGGAAATGATAAAGTGAATGATAACAAAGCCTAAGAATCAGGTGTCCACCTGGGCCAACACCAAGAACGTATTTCTCGCGTATTTGAATTTTTCCCACTCATCCATATGTTGTCCGCCGCCCTCGCTCTCAGAACGACGTACAATCAGTTTCGTGTATCGGAAATGATGAAGTGAATAATGGCAAACCATAAATATCATATGCCAACCTGGGCCAACACCCAGAAAGTATTTCACGAGTATTTGAATTTTTTCCACTCTCATCAATATGTAGTCCGCCGCCCTCGCTCTCAGAACGACGTACAATCAGTTTCGTGTATCGGAAATGATGAAATGAATGATAACAAAGCATAAATATCGGGTGGCCACCCGCGCCAACAACCAGAAAGTATTTCACGTGTATTTGAATTTTTTCCACTCATCAATATGTAGTCCGCCGCCCTCGCTCTCGGAACAACGTACAATCAGTTTCGTGTATCGGAAATGATAAAGTGAATGATAACAGAGCATAAATATCATATGCCGACCTGGGCCAACACCCAGAAAGTATTTCACATGAATTTGAATTTTTCCACTCTCATCAATATGTAGTCCGCTGCCCTCGCTCTCAGAACGACGTACAATCAGTTTCGTGTATCGGAAATGATAAAGTGAATGATAACAAAGCCTAAGAATCAGGTGTCCACCTGGGCCAACACCAAGAACGTTTTTCTCGCGTATTTGAATTTTTCCCACTCATCCATTTGTTGTCCGCCGCCCTCGCTCTCAGAACGACGTACAATCAGTTTCGTGTATCGGAAATGATAAAGTGAATGATAGCAAAGCATAAATATCATATGCCAACCTGGGCCAACACCCGACCTGGGCCAACACCCAGAAAGTATTTCACATGAATTTGAATTTTTTCCACTCTCATCAATATGTTGTCCGCCGCCCTCGCTCTCAGAACTACGTACAATCAGTTTCGTGTATCGGAAATGATAAAGTGAATGATAACAAAGCCTAAGAATCAGGTGTCCACCTGGGCCAACACCAAGAACGTTTTTCTCGCGTATTTGAATTTTTCCCACTCATCCATTTGTTTTCCGCCGCCCTCGCTCTCAGAACGACGTACAATCAGTTTCGTGTATCGGAAATGATGAAGTGAATGATAGCAAAGCATAAATATAATATGCCAATCTGGGCCAACACCCAGAAAGTATTTCACGTGTATTTGAATTTTTTCCACTCTCATCAATATGTAGTCCGCCGCCCTCGCTCTCAGAACGACGTACAATCAGTTTTGTGTATCGAAAATGATAAAGTGAATGATAACAAAGCATAAGACTCAGGTGTCCACCTGGGCCAACACACAGAAAGGATTTCATGTGTATTTGAATTTTTTCCACTCATCCATATGTTGTCCGCCGCCCTCGCTCTCAGAACGACGTAGAATCAGTTTCGTGTATCGAAAATGATAAAGTGAATGAAAACAAAGCATAAGAATCAGGTGTCCACCTGGGCCAACACCCAGAAAGTATTTCACGTGTATTTGAATTTTTCCCATTTTCTTCGATATCAAGTCCGCCGCCATCGCTCTCGGAACGACGTACAATCAGTTTGGTAAGTCAAAAATGATGAAGAGGATTATAACAAAGCATAAATTTCAGATCTCGATCAGGGCTATCAGTCAGAAAACGTATTTCAGATATATTTTTACCACTTCCAAACGAAAATATTGAACTGTAATCAAGAATAATCCATATTCAGTAATTATCAAACCTTTATTAGCCATGTCCCACCCTATATGGAATCATAAAACGATAGATATTGCATTCTACCTTAAATTGCCTGCGTAAATGTAGTCGTTCGAAGAGTACAGATCCGTTACGGAACGTCCCTAGCCACTGCTAACGCCTCGCGGAGCTAGAACGCAATGTTGCCATACGTCGCCCGTCGGCGGAGCCATCGCTGGGAATCCATCGGTGTTTTCACGCGCGTACTTCCATTTGATATATCACAATCCATATATTACTATTTGAAAAAAAACAGTATGGGGGTGTGGAGTGTAAAGGGTGGGAGATTCCGAATTCAAAAATGCATAGGGAGACCTGCTTTCGGAATTACAAATCCTTGGATCCGTGGATTTTCCTTAATAATAATTATTAAAAGAATAATGGTCTGATTGCAGTACTCTCCAGTCACAAATTGTAAGTTAATTTCAGATTTTTTATTGAAAAACGGCACGACAAATTCTTTTTTTAGTCGTATCGCTGAGTAGGTAATCAAATTACCTTCTATTTGATGTATCACAACCCATATATTCCTATTTGAAAAAATGAAGTAGTGGGGTGCGGGGCGTTGGGAATGAGAAATATAGAATTCAAAGAAACACAGGATTAATTGCTTTCGGAATTCAAAATCAACAGGTGCGAGGATTTTCCTTAATAATTCTTGGTTTTTCTTCAATATTCCATGTATTTAATTCTAATATGTTTCCAGGATGCCAGTCACTTTGGTTCAATTTTGGTTTACTTTCGCTTCTGACTGGAATATTACGATGTTTGGAAAACTATTACGAGGATCAGCTACAGTCTTGATGGTGGTTGAAAATGGACTAAATTCTCTGTGCTCCAGCTTCGGTATTTATACCTTTCCTGAATTTTCTTCAATATCCAGTGTGCCTTGCATTTGAAAATGTCTTCCAAAAATGATGCTTTCGCAGTTTTCTCTTCAGAGATAAGTTTTCCTTCTTCGAACCTGGTCTAGAAATATCGGCCGTATTTTTCTCCGTATTTTGATGTGCCTCTTGCCTATATTTCAAATCTCTAATATACAAAATTTCTCAAATTTTATGCCTACATGTTACAATCTTTTGGGTTCATAATTTCGTTTACCTAGTATTCATGAATCTCTACATAGAATCCCCTAAAATTGCTTTCATTATATTAAATAAACCTTATTTCTTGAACATAGCTGCAATTTTGTTCCTTGGAAAACCTGATAATTACATTATGTGCAACTTATGGGTCGAGACATAACTTCTATCCTAAATTTACATTTTCTTTGAAATTCTACATCTAATTTCAACTTGTGGTTGCTAGTTCTGTTCAATTCAAATCTACCATAATAATTTTCAACAAAATATCACTCAAATTCTTCATACTTTCCTACTTTTTGACTAGATAAGGCAATTTTATAAAATTCAAGGTATTGATATAAATTCTTGTACTTTCAGATCATGAGAAGCCTGTTCAGAAAGATAATTTGGAAGGATTATGCGCCCTGAATGAACTATTGAAATACTGGAATAAAATTCTCTGCATTTGTTACTGGATCGTGATTGATTTGGACATTTCTTATATCTTATGATAGAATTTACTATGTTTGAGGCCTGGAATTAACTTAATTGTATATAATGATAATAAATGATTGAATATATGCATTTGTGTTCATTGGTAAGTTAATTTTTCATGTTTCTTAAATACCGATTTAGAAAAAACAATAACAGTACGCACTCTTCAGATGTTGCACAGCAACTGTCAATTAAATATTTTCACTGCACATTCCCGATCAGCAAAATATTTGAAAAAATTGGTTGATCTCTGAGGTTTTGCATTTGATTTTATCAAATAATGAACAGATGAGTCGCGTGATACTCCACAGAGTAGTAATTATTGAATTTAACATACTCGTAGTCCAAAAAACATATCAGATTACACCAACTCTTATCCTACCAAGAACTAGGACTACCCCCTTCCTGTAACCCGCTCAGGCGATAATATAATACAATAACAGGGATTAGTTGATGGGGAAGATCGGTAGGGTATACGCTATTCGTACAGAGTTTCGGAGTCGTTGACTCTAACTAACAATAACAGGCCGTCCATAGTGGGCCAAATATAAAGAATCAAGTGTATACCTCCGTGAAAGGCAGGGCACTGGCCTCTCAGTAGTTGTGCCGAGCCCGATGAAAAACCACATACTACTTGTAGGTTCACCTGGACAAGATTATCTCTGTTAGCGATACCTGGGGTGGACGATTCACTCGAACATTCAACAAATTCAAAATTTATTCTGTCCGTCCGAACGTGTGCGCTGTAACTTTCGAAAGGAAGGACCTAGAGTCTTGAAATTTTCAGGTTAGGTTAATATCCTGAATATCTCGGTTAAGTTCGTTAATGGGCCAAATCTGTCGAATGGTTTTTGTGCTACAGTCATTTGAAATGTTGACTTTCCAATAACTCGAAAAATATTCATCTGATCGAAATGAAACTTGGTTGGAATATGAACAGTGTCAATAAGAAGAATTATCCATGGCAAAATTCTTAAAAAAGATAATTTTCTTTTGAAAATTTTTTTTTGAAATGTTCCTATTTCATTGAAATTTCCAAGTCACCATTTAGCAATGTGAACAAGCGCGTAAGAACTGCTGACTTCACGTCAGTGCTTTTTTAGATTTTTTATGTTAGGATAATGTTCAAGGATGGTAAGCTCTTTGCTCTTATCGTTTTTAGAAGTTGGCTAACTCTAACTCCATGATGAAATGCCCATTGCGCAGGACCTTTTCTTCCTTTCCATTTGCCCAAAATATGATTGCTAGCAAAAGAACTAGATGAAGCAGATGAACGTCGCGCCATCTGAAGGTAGATTCAGAGACTATTTTCTGTAGAGCGCTCAGCGCTAGATGTATTTGTTCGAAAGTATATCGAAGGCAAAAGTATCGAAATACAAAATACAAAATACTTCACCGTCAGGTATTTGAAATACCAATTACAAAATACATTTTCAAGAAGTAATTGAAATACAAATACAAAATACGTATTTGTATTAATACGATTTTCAATTACAAGTAATTGGAATTCTGCCCAGCCCTGTCTGTTGAAGATATTCTGCAAAATTGTCAAGGCGGTTTTAGGAAAAATAGAAATTGTTCTGATCAAGTTGTTAGTCTCACTACTTTCATTGAATCAGGATTCAATAAAAAGTTGAAAACGAGGGCTGTATTTGTGGATCTTTCAGAAGCTTACGATACGGTGTGGAAAGATGGTTTAATATTCAAACTTCATAAATATCTGAAATGTGGAAAAGTAATTCGATTGATTGAAAATATGTTATCTGACAGAAAACTCCGTGTTTTTGTTGATGATGTTAGTAGTAGGTTCAAAACTTTGAATAATGGACTCCCACAAGGATTAGTTTTATTTTCCCTCTATTTAATTTATATTTATGTGATATTCCAGCAACTTCTTCAGAGAAATTCATCTATGCAGATGATATTGCTCTGGCTTTTCCCCACTCTGATTTCAAAGTCATTGAAAACACTCTAAATACTGATTTAGAAATTTTGAAGAATTATTTTGTTGAGTGGCGTTTATGTCCAAAATCTAATAAAACAAAAGTCTCTTGTTTTCATTTGAATAATCAACAGAAGTTTAAAACTTTGAATGTTACTTTCAATAATGCCGTTTTGAAACATAATTTCACTCCTAAATATCTTGGAGGGAAATTAGATACTTATTTAAATTTCAAAGCCCATTTGGAAAACTTACGCATGAAGTTGAAATCTAGGAATAATATTCTTCAAAAACTAGCTGGTTCTTCATGGGGGGCTGACCCTACAACTCTTCGTACCGCAGCTTTGGCTTTGGTTTTTTCTGCTGCTGAATATTCTTGTTCGGTTGGGTTTAATAGCGCTCATGTTAGTAAAATAGATGTGCAGTTTAATGTTGCTATGAGAATCATTAGTGGGACCAAAAGATCTACACTTTTACAGTGGTTACCAGTTCTCTCAAATATTGTACCGACCCATATTCGTAAATAGGTTGCAGTGATAAAGTCTTGGGATAAATATCATTCCTTTCCGAATTTATTCCCAATCATGTCTTATATTCCGGATTCTTAAATTTGCTAGATTGAAATCTCTTAAACCTTTATGGATTAACGATTTTCTTCACACCAATAAAAGTGACAAAGAAGTTTGGCGTTCGGAATGGAATTCGTGTAATGTGTTCAACAAAGGTTTGATCGGCGATCCTCCAGGAAAAGTTCCTGGTTTTAATCTTCCTAGGAAAATTTGGTGCATTTTGAATCGACTTAAAACCGGTCATGGTCGCTGTAATAGTTTCCTCTTCAAATGGAATTCGGTCGAAAGTCCAAGGTGCGAGTGCGGAGAAGAAGAGGAAACAATAGAACATTTAGTTAATAGTTGTCCAATATATAAATTTGACGATGGTTTCGAGGCAATTCATTCGGTGTCTGATTCTTTTTTGAGATGGATCGTGAAATTCAAATTAATTTAATGATTACTAAATCATTTACTAGTTCATATTAGTTTTTTCATCTCCTTTTTTCTTTTTTTGTTTTCAGGTGTGATTCCAAGATTTCAACCTGCATCGCATAGGAAAGAAGAAATTTTGTCGATGAAAAAGAAGCCCTTCAATAAAAAACAACAATTTCATAACACTTATACGGGAAGACAGAGTTTTTTCCTGAGGTTTTTATCTGTGCTCTTGAATCATACGTAAAAATGTATGGTACCCCGGTTACATTTCCTCTGCTAATACTGTTATGACACAGATTGTTTGATATAAAAAAAATGTACTGCTCATCTCAAAAGAATATATATATATTTTGACCGCACATACAGACCCAAAACGATATACTCTACCGCCTTTTCAGGCCAAAAGTGACGTTGTCAGACCCGGCTCCGGGTCTGAAAATGTCTGACCATACCACGGTACTTAGGGAGGTTGGGGGATGCAGGGGGTGCATTTTCAGCCGGGTCTGAAAATACGGTTATACTCTTCAAAATATACAGAAAGTTTCAGGGATCGGCCAGTGCGAGGGCGCTGCCTTCGGCACCAAGTTTTTGTATATCATTTTACTATAACACCAACGTCTTGAGCCCCGAAATATGGCCATGCAGCCTATAGAGAGCTGTATATTTCAATCCTTCACAATACACACCCCAGAACATCAGCTGTGATAGACGTGTGCAAGCCGAGATACGGCACTCACGAAAGACGTACACAGACCTATTGGAGACAGTCGTCGTTGTGAGGCATATTTATTTTGAACTATCCGATCAGATCTTAATATTTGAATGTTTAGTTGCTTGATATACAGTAATAATAATAATTTATTCCTCCTTTAGGACATCACACAATGTATAGGAACAGTCATCAAGAAACAAAATGAAATAATATCATGAAAATACAAAGTTCAAAGGGAGAATTTTTCAATCAACATTGATTTTACTTCCTTCTTAAATCGTTTTTCACCAATTCCTTTGAAATGTTTGGGCGAGTGATTATATAATTTAATTCCTGTGAAGGTTGGTGAACTTTTTAGTATTATGTTTGGGAATACATAGAATATCATCATGCCTTGTGTTGTAGTTATGGAACTTGTGACGTCCTTTTCTCGGTGGCGGTGTTACCTGATTATTTCAACTCTTAAAACTTTGCTCGGGCGCCAGTTACAATGGGTTTTACAAGGTTGTAACGCCTTGGTTGAATCGTGCACTTACGGTGTTACCTGAGTAGCTTTTAAACAGCTGGAGAAGAGTTCTGTCTAATCTGAGCTGGTAGCGATTAGTATGTAAAAGTTTTTCTCACAACAGATACTGACACTGTACAGGTATAGTAGTGAAACACACAATGTCTATATACAACTTTATTACATTATGTACAGTTTTAAAAGGAAAATCAACACTAATAAAAGCATTAGCAACACAATAGTACAGTGTCAGGAGAGTTCAAAATAAATATGATCACTTGAATCGTCAAAATGGTAAGACAAATATATACGCAATGTACAACACCGTGTCTACGGTTTGTAATCAAATAACTCAACAATCAAAGCAGGTGAATATAAACAATGGTAATAATATGCAGTGAACTGGATGATTGAAGTGAACGGAGAATAAAGCGGTGCGGTTAATATGAATACAGAAGAATGAAGTGAACAAAAAGAAATGTAAAATACGAGATGTTATCTGAATGAACTCAACAATGTCAAAAATGAATACTAGCAAGCAAAATAAACAAACGGAAAAGTTACGTACGGAACGGCAAAGAATAGGGTGAGTATAGCAATAGTTAGCGGTGGTAAAATACGGAAAGGTGAAAATAAAATACAAACGGTGACAGGTTATTACGGTAAATAAATGAGAACACACAAAGTAATATGGTAAGACGGTAAAGCAGTGAAAAGTGTTGTGTCTTATAACGGAACTAACTTGTGACCGGATCAGAAATATTAAATCCACGAATCGGTATTTGAACCTGACTGAACTCGGAAATCCACTCTCAGCCACCGAGTCAAGCGATACACCTGGCACAATGGACTAAAGGGTACCGAGACACCAACTCACGTCTGACTCAAACTCCCAAAGCGAGGAGCCCCAACGGTGGGTAGTTTGAGAACAGCACTCCAAGTAAGCGTCTCGCGGAAATGATATTGATCAGTCAAATAACAAACTCGGAAACGAACAGACGGTCCGATGTGTCCAATAAGAATGATCGTGGAGACCCACCTTTAGACCTCAAGTCAAGCTACAAACTTGACTCAATGTACTGAAAGGCACCCAGGCACCGACTTACGTCTGACTCAAACTCCCAAAGCGAGGAGCCCCAACGGTGGGTAGTTTGAGAACAGCACACCAAGTAAGCACCCTTAGGAATCGGTATGATCAATAAAATAAATAAACACGACGATAAACGAACGGTTCCTGGTATCAATAAGAATGATCGTGGGGACCCACCTTCAGACCTCAAGTCAAGCGATAAACCTGACTCAATGAACTGAAAGGCACTCAGGCACTAACTTACGTCTGACTCAAACTCCCAAAGCGAGGAGCCCCAACGGTGGGTAGTTTGAGAACAGCACACCAAGTAAGTACCCTTAGGGATCCGTAGGATCAATAAAATAAATGAACACGACGATAAACAAACGGTTCCGGATGTTCGATGAGAATGATCGTAGAGACCCACCTTTAGACCCCAAGTCAAGCGATAAACCTGACCCAATGGACTGAAAGGCACTAAGGCACCAACTTACGTCTGACTCAAACTCCCAAAGCGAGGAGCCCCAACGGTGGGTAGTTTGAGAACAGCACACTAAGTAAGCACCCTTAGGAATCCGTGTGATCAATAAAAAAAAAAGGAACACGAAGTCGGAAGGACGGTTCGAGATGCCCGGTAGAAGTGACCACGGATGTCCACCCTTAGACCTCAAAGTCAAGTTGCGCACCTGACCCGACGTACTAAAGGGCACTAAGACACTCACTCACGTCTAACCTCAAATGCCCAAAGCGAGGAGCCCCAACGGTGAGCAGTTTGAGATCAGCACTCCAAGAAAGTAGTCCACAGAATTAATTCGATCACTTCAACAATTTCGGACGCCCCCTGTACGGTCTCCTGGCTCGCGGTATTTGTTCCCGAAGAAAATCGTCTGAACTAAGACGCGCTAGACCGGCTTGATCTCGATCCGCGGTCCCCAAGTGATACAATCTTTATCGCCCCACGTGCAGAAAAATACGGTCGGAATAATTTATTTATTATGAACGGATATATTCGGAATTTGGAAAGACACAACTGATCGGCACACAAGAGAATTTAACAAACGGCAAATAGACACAATCAAATAGGTTTTCTTACCATGGTTCCACTACGGTGAACACTGCGATTAACTTGAGTCTCTTTCTCGGCACTTTTACAATTTATTCACAGACTGAATTTTACTAGGATTCGGTATAAAAGAAAAATTTTGAAGCACAATGTAATGCAACCAAACGTTGAAGCAAGCCAAGAAAATTAAAGAAAACTGAATCGGAAAACTGAATAAGACGGAATTTAAAAGCTAACAAACTGAATGAAACTCGGAATAAGACGGAATTGAATTTTTCAGCGGCATACGGGACTTATATTACCTCGGTTGGAGGAGGGAGACATGTGTCAAAATTTTCGGTCATTTCTCCTGAGTGGGGCTCGAAGATGCCCCCTGATTGGTTGGTTTGAAATTCTCTGGTGTTCTAGAAAGTTCTAGAAGTTTCCAGAGACGGTAACAAAGAATAATCGTTTCACCATTTTTTGTGCTGTTCAACATCTGAAAAACCAAAACAACAACTGGAAAAAAACTGCGGATCGCGACAATCGCGAACTGCAATTGTTATACTGATTTTTTTCCACATAGGATGGATTTTAACTTTGATTCTTATTGAACAGCATTTATCAAGGTGAAACGAAAATTTCCCGAAATGAATTTTCACAGGATTGAAACGTAACGAAAATTGCTTCGTTACACACCCCCTCCTCTTCCACAAAAAAAAACTGAAAGTTTTTTTTTTTACAACACCCTATCACCTCTATTACCTATTCAAGCACCCAATTCTCTTACTTATCGACGGCGGAGAAATAGCTGAGGTTGCGACGCCAGTGTCATGGGTCCCAAACCGGTCGCACTGAACGCCGATGGATCTTCTCGGATTCCGCTGCTTGGGGTGGATAGCGACTTTGTTAGCCGCCAGGTCCACTTCTCGGTGGGATGCAGTTCCTTCCCTGGGTAGGTTCAGACGATTCCTGGTGAGCGTCCCCACCTTGGTCGTGAAGTTTCTTCCTACATTGGCCCCTGTTCGGTCGTTAAGGCAATTGCGGTTTCTGACCTTCTGAAAACTACCTGATTTTAGCAATGATTCATTCGTTAAAATCTTACCCTTCAAAGTGGTTAACCCAATAGTCAGGGAGCTTCTAGCGGTCGGACAGCTACTTATGGTGGAGGCAGCCACAATCTCGTCTCCTCCCGGTACGGTAGAAGGACCTGCCCGGTCTTCATGGAACGGTTTCAAATCTTTGACATGAATATGTCGCAGATACTTTCCGGACATATCCTTGAGGTCATACACTACGGGGGATATAACCTTGGTCACGGTATACGGGCCGGTGTATTTTGCGGCCAGTTTGGAGGCAAATCCATCGGCGGCCGAGGACAAGGGATGTTCTCTCCGCCACACCTTGTCGCCGATCCTACAGGACCATTCCCTGCGACGCAGGTTGTAGTAATGGCTCTGCTGGTCGTATGCCCTCGCTAGTTGGATACGCACGAACTCGTGCGTTTCCCGGAGGCGTCGCAGACGGTCGGCATATCGCGCAACGCCTTGCACGGAAAGTTCCTCGGTAGTCCCCTCGGCTTCATCTGGGCTGGACATAAACCTGCGGGTCGTTTCAGGCGAGCGAATCTCTCTCCCAAAATTCAGAAAAGCCGGTGTGAATGCGGTTGATTCGTGTTTCGCTGAATTTAGGGCGAAAGTCAGTTCGCCGATGCGTTCGTCCCAATTTCGGTGGTCTCCCTCGCAGAATTGGGCAATCATGGTCTTGATTGTTCGGTTTGCTCTCTCGACGGGGTTTCACTGCGGGGAATAGACTGGGGCGAACCGGTGTCGGATACCCAGGTCCTTGAGGTTTCCCTTGAATAATCGTCCATCAAATTGGGAACCATTATCGCTGATCACGGTCTTGGGACAGCCAAACTTCAACACTACCTGGTCGTAGAAGGCTTGGAAAACTCCTTTACCAGTGGCGGTCCTGAGGGGTTTGCACTCGACCCATTTGGAAAATCGGTCTTGGAACATTACCAAGAAGATATTACCCTTCTTGGAACGCGGTAGCGGGCCAATCAGGTCGGTGCTGACGGTATTCCACGGTTCGGTAATGGTATAAGGCTGCATTTTCCCTGACGGTTTCTGCTGGCTAACCTTATACCTCTGGCATTGCCGGCATCTTCGGACATATTTCGCTACTTCTCGGAACATCCCTGGCCAGTAATAATTCTGGGCCACCCTGGATATTGTCTTCGCAATGCCCATATGGCCAGCCACGGGTTCGTCATGGTTTTCTCGGAGTACGGACATACGGTTTTCGGTTGGGACACACCATTTCCAGGGCGTTCCCAGCTCAGGCTCGGTGAAATCGTTCGAACTCCAGAAATGACGGTATAACTTGCCACCTTCAATACGGTAGTCGGGGTATAACGCCGGGTCCTTCAGGACTTCCTGGTATTTCTTCGCATACCATGGACAAAGCACCACATCCTCTGCCAAACATGATTCTTCTTCGGACGGTAACGGATCCCGGGACAGAGCATCTGCCACACGGTTTAAGGCTCCTTTTCGGTACTTGATCTCGAAGTCATATTGTTGCAGAAAGACGCTCCAACGTGCGATTCTTCCGGACGGGGACTTGATGGATTGTAACCAGCGGAGACTCATATGGTCGGTCATCACGGTAAAACGGTATCCTTCTAGGTACGGTCGCATCTTGTCGATAGCCCAAACTATGGCTAAGCATTCTTTTTCGGTCACTGAATAATTCTTCTCGGCATCATTCAGCGTACGGCTAGCGTAGGCTATCAAACGTTCGTGACCTTCCAACACCTGAGTTAGAGCAGCTCCAAGTCCTGTCTCTGATGCGTCGGTCTGTAGTGTAAACGGTTCGGAAAAGTCGGGACATGCTAGGACTGGTGACTCAGTGAGCTTCTTCTTCAAGGTCTCAAAGGCTTGTTGTTGGTCGGATGTCCATACCCATCGTTGCTTTTTCTTCAGCAACATGGTCAGCGGCGTTACGATCTTCGTGAAATCTTCTACGAATCGGCGGTACCAACTCGCGACTCCTAGAAATCGACGAAGTTGACGGACGGTCTTCGGTGGGGTCATGGAGTTTATGGCGGCAATCTTGTCTGGATCGGTAGCAATTCCATCTTCGGTCACCACATGCCCTAGGTATTTGAGTGAGCTTCTAACAAACTCGCATTTCTCCGGGTTGATCTTCAGATTGGCTTCCCGGAGTCGGTGAAATACGGTTTTCAGGTTTGCTAGATGCTCCTCGAAAGTTTCGGCTAATACCACGATGTCGTCTAGGTACGCGAAGGCGATGGGGTCCATTTCCGGGCCTATCACACGGTCCAAACCTCTCTGGAACGTGGCTCCTGCCGAGTGTAAACCAAATGGCATCACTTTAAATTGGAAGAAGCCTCGTCCAGGGACTGCGAAAGCCGTCAGAGGTCTGCTTGCTCTGGAAAGTGGAACCTGCCAATATCCTTGCCTCAAATCCAGTGTTGAGATGTACTTCGCTCGTCGCAATTTATCCAGAATTCCGGCTATGTGTGGTAACGGATATGCGTCCTTTACGGTAACGTCGTTCACGGCGCGGAAGTCTATACAAAACCTCGGCTTTCCGTTGGCTTTCTTGACGATGACGACGTTGGAACTCCACGGTGACTTTGACGGTTCTATGACGCCCTCGGCCAACATTCTATCCACTTCCTGGTTAACAATCTCTTGCATTTTCGGGTTGTACGGACGGTATCTTTGTTTGATCGGTTCGGTTCCAGGTTTCAGTTTGATCTCGTGGGATATCATGTTGGTCAGTCCTCGCACTTCCTTGAATCTTCCTAGTTCTTCTTTCAGGAACTTCTCAAGGATTTGCTGTTCCTGAGACGTCAAGGCGTTGATCGTAGAGCTCCGAGTCTGCGTGGGTGTACGTGTGGGATTTTCCAGCGGCTTTCCATTGAGGAAGCACTGAGAAGTCCGGAAGTCGATCCGGAAATCATGCGAGGCCAGCAGGTCCATACCCAAAATCACGTCTACTGGCAAGGTAGGGACCAAATACAACCTTGCCTCAATGTGTTCCTCGCCAATCTTCAAGCGAGGCTTGTAACATTCCACAACGGCTACGGCATTTCCATTTGCGACGGTGGCTAACATGTCGGGGATCTTCGTTGGCAGTACACTGGCATTCCTGCATTTTTCGGCGGCGGTTTGACTCAGGAATGACCTCGACGCTCCGGTGTCCAGTAAGGCTTCGACGGGTTCATCTCCGATGAACACGGTGACGATAGGGCGGTTTTCTCGGGGATACGGTTTCGGTGCTATTGGGGATGCTTCGGACGGGACCTGTCTCTTCCCCACTTGACGACGGTCCCGTTCTAGTTTCCCGAACAGCGACAGTCTCTCGACAAAGTGCCTTCCTTCCCACATCGAGAGCAGAATAATCTCGGTTTAGAGCGGCACTCACTTCTCATGTGCCCCATCTTTCCACATCGCCAACATTGCAGTCCGGTGTTGTTGAAACGCACACTTTTCGGTGGGGGCTTAGCTTCGATCGGTCTTACGGTTCCTTGGCTCGGCTTTTCCACTGGTTCGGCTACGGGAGTCTTCGGTACGGGCAATGACGGAGCGGCCGGTTCTGTTGGTTCCTTGAGTGAAGAACTCACAGAAAGACTTCGTGACGTCATTGGATGGGGGTTTTCGTAAACCAGATGTGCTTCGTCAATCAACCCCTTCCGGCTTGGCGGAGGTACGTAGTTATCCACATGCCACTGCACCAACTCGAACACCCTTCCTTTTTCTAAGAGGTCCTTGTAGGTCGGAGTATCCTGGAAAGCGAGTGCCTTCTGGAGAGACGGTAACAGACGCTTCTTCACGATGCTTACTTGTTCAGCCTCGGACGGTCTCCTCGTCGTCAGCCTCAGGAAAAGATTTTGCATCCTGGTGACAAACAACAACAGTTTTTCTCCGTTTCCTTGGGTGCGCTTCCTTATTTCATCCAGCAGTGTCTCTTCATAGTCTAGAGGCAAAAAGGCCTCACGGAGTTGGTCCTTGAAATCGTCCCAACTTTTGAAAGATCCTCGTTGGGGGATATACCAGTCTTTTGCATCTTTCCTTAACAGCTCGAAAATAGTCTCCAAGAGTTGTTGGTGAGTCACTTTGCGGGTTTCACATAGCTGTTCGACTTCTTCGAGGAAGGCGTTCACGCTGGATGATCCATCAAAGGAGACGTTCCACTTGTAAACGGGTATGTAGGGGTGGTCAGGCGAACAAGTAGATCTGGCTGCGGTGTCAGCTCTGGCACGGTTTGGCTCGGTCCGGTCCTGATCCAACTTTCTCATTACCATGGATCGTGGCTGAACCATTCGGTTGGCGGTGGTTCTGTGCTGTATGTCTTCTCTGGGATCTGAAGCGATTTGTTCCATTGGTCGGGGCATCTGACGGTGCTCGGTTCTGGTTTCCCCCAGAATTCGGTTATCAGCGGTCTGCGGCGGTACTGGTCTGCTCGGTACTGGTCTGCTCGGTACGGGGCTGGGATGGAAAGAAAAGTCCGATTCTTGCGGTTCCAGGAACGGAAAGGAAATCCTTCTTGTAGATTCGGCCACGGTGCGCCCATTTCCTCGTGCTGCTCTTTGTCCCAATAGGCTTGTGAGGTCCAGGCGTTTGCTGACGGCATCGCATGCTCTCTCTAGCAGGCGTTGGAGAAAGTCTACTGACAGTCCGGACCCCTGGCATGTCCCTGGTGGATGAACAGGTTCGGTAAATCTAGAAAGATATTCGGTTCCTTCTTCCAGCCTAGGCATCCTTGGAGTATCACGGTGAACGGCGCCAGTAGTCTGAAGTTCTTCTATTCCACTAGCCTGACTGTGAAGCTCTGGGGAGTCTTCGAAAGAAATAAGGTCGACTAATTGTTCTGGCTGGGAACTTATTCCTGTATCTGTATGTTCGGTTCTTCTAGTGGCCTCCTCCAGTTGTTCATGCAGCGGTAGTCTCGCATCGGCCAAGATTTTAGCATCCTTCAACATTTCACCTGTTTGCCTCAGGATGCACTCCAGATCGTCTAACCTATCCTGTTGTGCCAATGTCGACGGCCTGATCTGTTCTATACGGTTTCGGACATGCACAAGTCGGCTTCTGATTCGGATTTCCTCATTAGCGGCATTTTCATCATCGAATTCACGGACTTCCTCTATCAGATATCTCAGTATTCGATTGGCACTGTCTAGCTCTTCCTCGGTGTTCCTGGGTATATTCCGGAATGGCTGATTCCGGGCCAACACCCTTCGTAGATCTGCTCGGTTCTCGTGAACGGTCCTACCAGCTTAGCATCCACGGGCTTCAAGTTCCCAGATCAACTCTTCTGCTCTAAGTCTGTTCACTTCCATTTCGGTCCTTCCAAACTCTCCTTCTTTGCGGCTCGTTGTTGAATGAAAAACAGGTCCCTGCTCGGGCGCCAATTTGTGACGACCTTTTCTCGGTGGCGGTGTTACCTGATTATTTCAACTCTTAAAACTTTGCTCGGGCGCCAGTTACAATGGGTTTTACAAGGTTGTAACGCCTTGGTTGAATCGTGCACTTACGGTGTTACCTGAGTAGCTTTTAAACAGCTGGAGAAGAGTTCTGTCTAATCTGAGCTGGTAGCGATTAGTATGTAAAAGTTTTTCTCACAACAGATACTGACACTGTACAGGTATAGTAGTGAAACACACAATGTCTATATACAACTTTATTACAATATGTACAGTTTTAAAAGGAAAATCAACACTAATAAAAGCAGTAGCAACACAATAGTACAGTGTCAGGAGAGTTCAAAATAAATATGATCACTTGAATCGTCAAAATGGTAAGACAAATATATACGCAATGTACAACACCGTGTCTACGGTTTGTAATCAAATAACTCAACAATCAAAGCAGGTGAATATAAACAATGGTAATAATATGCAGTGAACTGGATGATTGAAGTGAACGGAGAATAAAGCGGTGCGGTTAATATGAATACAGAAGAATGAAGTGAACAAAAAGAAATGTAAAATACGAGATGTTATCTGAATGAACTCAACAATGTCAAAAATGAATACTAGCAAGCAAAATAAACAAACGGAAAAGTTACGTACGGAACGGCAAAGAATAGGGTGAGTATAGCAATAGTTAGCGGTGGTAAAATACGGAAAGGTGAAAATAAAATACAAACGGTGACAGGTTATTACGGTAAATAAATGAGAACACACAAAGTAATATGGTAAGACGGTAAAGCAGTGAAAAGTGTTGTGTCTTATAACGGAACTAACTTGTGACCGGATCAGAAATATTAAATCCACGAATCGGTATTTGAACCTGACTGAACTCGGAAATCCACTCTCAGCCACCGAGTCAAGCGATACACCTGGCACAATGGACTAAAGGGTACCGAGACACCAACTCACGTCTGACTCAAACTCCCAAAGCGAGGAGCCCCAACGGTGGGTAGTTTGAGAACAGCACTCCAAGTAAGCGTCTCGCGGAAATGATATTGATCAGTCAAATAACAAACTCGGAAACGAACAGACGGTCCGATGTGTCCAATAAGAATGATCGTGGAGACCCACCTTTAGACCTCAAGTCAAGCTACAAACTTGACTCAATGTACTGAAAGGCACCCAGGCACCGACTTACGTCTGACTCAAACTCCCAAAGCGAGGAGCCCCAACGGTGGGTAGTTTGAGAACAGCACACCAAGTAAGCACCCTTAGGAATCGGTATGATCAATAAAATAAATAAACACGACGATAAACGAACGGTTCCTGGTATTCAATAAGAATGATCGTGGGGACCCACCTTCAGACCTCAAGTCAAGCGATAAACCTGACTCAATGAACTGAAAGGCACTCAGGCACTAACTTACGTCTGACTCAAACTCCCAAAGCGAGGAGCCCCAACGGTGGGTAGTTTGAGAACAGCACACCAAGTAAGTACCCTTAGGGATCCGTAGGATCAATAAAATAAATGAACACGACGATAAACAAACGGTTCCGGATGTTCGATGAGAATGATCGTAGAGACCCACCTTTAGACCCCAAGTCAAGCGATAAACCTGACCCAATGGACTGAAAGGCACTAAGGCACCAACTTACGTCTGACTCAAACTCCCAAAGCGAGGAGCCCCAACGGTGGGTAGTTTGAGAACAGCACACTAAGTAAGCACCCTTAGGAATCCGTGTGATCAATAAAAAAAAAAGGAACACGAAGTCGGAAGGACGGTTCGAGATGCCCGGTAGAAGTGACCACGGATGTCCACCCTTAGACCTCAAAGTCAAGTTGCGCACCTGACCCGACGTACTAAAGGGCACTAAGACACTCACTCACGTCTAACCTCAAATGCCCAAAGCGAGGAGCCCCAACGGTGAGCAGTTTGAGATCAGCACTCCAAGAAAGTAGTCCACAGAATTAATTCGATCACTTCAACAATTTCGGACGCCCCCTGTACGGTCTCCTGGCTCGCGGTATTTGTTCCCGAAGAAAATCGTCTGAACTAAGACGCGCTAGACCGGCTTGATCTCGATCCGCGGTCCCCAAGTGATACAATCTTTATCGCCCCACGTGCAGAAAAATACGGTCGGAATAATTTATTTATTATGAACGGATATATTCGGAATTTGGAAAGACACAACTGATCGGCACACAAGAGAATTTAACAAACGGCAAATAGACACAATCAAATAGGTTTTCTTACCATGGTTCCACTACGGTGAACACTGCGATTAACTTGAGTCTCTTTCTCGGCACTTTTACAATTTATTCACAGACTGAATTTTACTAGGATTCGGTATAAAAGAAAAATTTTGAAGCACAATGTAATGCAACCAAACGTTGAAGCAAGCCAAGAAAATTAAAGAAAACTGAATCGGAAAACTGAATAAGACGGAATTTAAAAGCTAACAAACTGAATGAAACTCGGAATAAGACGGAATTGAATTTTTCAGCGGCATACGGGACTTATATTACCTCGGTTGGAGGAGGGAGACATGTGTCAAAATTTTCGGTCATTTCTCCTGAGTGGGGCTCGAAGATGCCCCCTGATTGGTTGGTTTGAAATTCTCTGGTGTTCTAGAAAGTTCTAGAAGTTTCCAGAGACGGTAACAAAGAATAATCGTTTCACCCTTTTTTGTGCTGTTCAACATCTGAAAAACCAAAACAACAACTGGAAAAAAACTGCGGATCGCGACAATCGCGAACTGCAATTGTTATACTGAATTTTTTCCACATAGGATGGATTTTAACTTTGATTCTTATTGAACAGCATTTATCAAGGTGAAACGAAAATTTCCCGAAATGAATTTTCACAGGATTGAAACGTAACGAAAATTGCTTCGTTACAAACTCAGTACATGTTTTGAGTTTTTTCAAATTTTGATGAACATTCATAAGACAGTACAACATGTATATATATGGAAACGTTAATATTTTATTTTCCTTGAATATAGGACATGAGTCTCGAGGTCTCAGGTTGAAAATGAGACGGAGTATTTTCTTCTGTGCAACAAATACACGCCCAGCATCTGGGGATGAACCCCATAGAACCACATTGTAGCAAAGATGACTATGTACACTGATGAAATACACTCCAACAAGAGAATCCAATGATAATGAACTCTTGAGCCGAGGAATATCAAAGTAGATTTTACTGATTTTATTACATACGTGGTCAATGTGGAAGGACCATCTCAATTTACTGTCTACGAGAACTCCCAGAAAACTAACACACTCCGATGACCTGAGGCTGAAGTCCGAAAGGTTGACAGAGAAATCAAGACTGTCCGTGATCTGAAATTTGATGATTCTGGTTTTATCCAAATTAACAATCAAGGAGTTCCTTCGGCAATAGACAATAAATCTTTTTTTAGGAGACTCATATATCCCTCTCAGTTCCTCAAGATTACGAGCTCTATGGCCAGTATAATACGATTCAGAAAACTCATTCGAGCCTGCTATGCTCTGCCACCGACTCGGACCACTGCATTCATTTCGCCGAGATGACTGGAGTTAGGGAATTAAAAAATTCTAGAAAAGCACTGACATGAGCTTTAACGCACTTGTTCAAATTCGTTGGCAAAAGGGTCGACTGCATATTCAGATGATTGATTCCTCCAAACGGAGCTTTACCTCCTTATGGACTAATTTGGAGATATTCATTCTATATGGTGATCACAAAATTCTGCATGAATCTTCAAGCCATCATTTTTCAGCCAAGATATATATTTCAATCCGATTCGATATTTATTTCTGGAAATACTCACTAGAAAAATAAAATTTTGAATGTTCATATCCACCAAACATAGGGGAACATTCACAAACTCGGCCTTCGTAATTAAGCCCCGAACCTATTATATGAATACGGAGTCTCTGAATCATTCCTTTTGGGTGTTATTATCTTTACAGCCGGTCTTACCACCGATCGCAAACGTAATAGCTTCTGAAAGAATCAACCGATAGACTTGATTATTTTAGAACACGTTTATGGTTTGATTTCTTAATCCGAACTGAAGTTATTTATTGACTTCAACGTGAGCGCCTGTTTTCATCAGAATTTGATCGATAGTCTCCACAAGGAACAATTTGCTTCAATAAAATTTGTAAAATTTTCGAAGAACTTTTTTTTTAATATTCTAGCAATAAGATTCTCACAAAATGTCGCAGTGAGTTGCGCGTTTTATCCTTCAACTAATTACGAAGCTTTAATCTGATCGTATTTCTTGAAATATTGAGAATCCTAACTCAAAAGTTATTTTCAGATTTAATCCAAATGATTCTCAAATGGCATGTTTACACAGTGCATTTGAACTTAATTCTTTTTTTACATGCAAAATACCTCCCCAAATATTGCTTTCTCAATATATTATCGGGAACGAAGTAATTTTTCACCATTAAAATCCACATGACATTTTATGTTATGTAGCGTTTCAATCTGATCGCCTCAGTACATCTCGAGGTATTATGGATATAACCTCTAACTCACGAAAAACAACAAAATTTGAGTTACATTTTTTCTGAATATCCGAAAATAAATAAAGGAACAAATCGAAATTTGAAAAACTCTTGTTGAATGTTCACTTTAAGATCTCTGTCGAATTCGACCGATATTTGATTGATTATTCCCGGAAACAATATATTTTCTACAGAAGTTTTCTTATATTTAGATCTACACGAGATTTCGCAATTAGTTGATCGTTGTTATGAGTGCAAAATTTTGTGATGATCGTATCATTAAAACATTTTGAAATTTGTAATATTCAATATTCTCTGATTTTCTGATCATATTAACCTCAGGATATTCTGTATAAACCTTCAAACTGTCATTTTTTGAAGTATTGTATTTCAATTCGATCTAATTTGTGTTTTTGTGAATTTTGGGGAAATGAAACTTTGAATGGGCATATCTACGGAATCAATGGGTGGATTTTACACATTCACGAATTCGGCCATAGACTAACCGTAAACACAATTACTTCCGGAAGAAATGACTGAGAAACTCCATATTTGTTGAGTAGGTTTAGGGTTTAATTAGGAAGGTCGAATTGGTGAATGGGTAAAACTTGCCCAATGGTTTTTATACATAACCACTCAAAATTTAATTTTTTCTAACATTTCTTAAAATACAGATCAGATCGAATTGAAATTCAATACTTTCGATAACTTGATTTTATAAGAGCCTGATATACTCGTAGAGTTTCACTTCGTATGGTATTCCTTGAGAATCAAACGATGCTCCGAAACACTTTCGAGATTCCCAAATTCCTATAACTCGTCAATTCCCGATCAATGGAATAATTGCTTTCGTAAATATCGGGTGAAAATTTTCATATTTCGATTACCTAAATATTCTGGTTCACACTTTATGTATCATCAAGGTCAACCGAATCAATCGTTGAATTTCAAGAGCTCTCGGATGCTACTGTGATTTATCACTGTTGGATTAACGGAAAAAAATATTTGCTATTTACAAGGTTGGAGTTCATCTTTTTAGGGTATGTCATTTAATTTCAATCAATTAGAAAATCTGCAACAAATATAATCAATTGTTGTGAGGATAACATATTTGAAGTAATCCTAAAAATGATAAGCCTTACCGGCCCTGAGTGGGCGACTACCTAATAAGTGGATATGTAGATTAAACAAGCCACACGCAAACGGGAACTTCAAATTGAGGGTAGTGACACATCCCAGTCAATAAAGCTCATAAAATATATTTTTGAGTCACCTCGTAATCCTTGCGAAATTTTGTAGCAATATCCACCGAATGATTCTTCATCTAAAATCTAAATAGTAACGATTCGATCGGAATCATACCGAACATGTCATAAATAATTTAAAATGAAGACTTAATATCACGTTGACCCGATAATTGCCTCCGAAGTAATAGGATTTATTGAATTGGTTAAATTTAACCTGATTGAATTTGAAATTCTTTTTCAGCACCAACAATTTTCAGGTGTGCTAATACAATAACCGTGTTGCACATAATAAAATAATTACCCCAGATCATTGAGTTTTCAAATACAAATATAGGTATTTGAAAAGTCAATTCCCAGATGCTAAAAAAGAATTAAGCCTGGGGTGAGTTCGTCCACAGCCGTCTCTAGAAATGCATTGAAGACGGCTGTGGTTCGTCTATCCGCACAGCCTCGGTCGTAAACGTCTTGATAATTTATGATCTTTGAGTGGGTCCCAGATAGTGGATCCAGAATCGTAGGGCGATCGATGTGTGTAAAAAGTATTATCTGGGATTTTTATTGGTATGACTACTTGTCACCACACATAGTACAACTGGTTCATCATCCCAACACCGCTCTGAAATATGTATGAAGCTTCATGAAAACATTCATTATTTGCTTCCCCTAGTTAGCTTGCAATTGTGGCAAATGCCTCTAACACTACGCCCTAGATCCGACCGATGATAATCTGCTTTTTACGCGCTTATTCTGGGTAACAGCACCTTATCGTTTCGTTACAATGTCTGTAATAATCGAATTCAGGGCGGAGAATTGTAGGATAAAGTTGGACTGAAGAAGAATCAGTGATCAAATTGAATTATGTGCGTGTCTGTCCATTCATCCGTTTGTGCTCTGACTTTTGAAGAAAAAGAGCTGGAATCTCGAAATTTTTAGGTTTGGTTGGAAGTCTGAATCTCTGTTGATCCTTTTAGTGGGCTGAATTAGCCCTACAGTTTCGGAGTTGTATGTTATAGTTATTATGAGATTTTGAGGTAAGTTTCTCTATAATCAATGAAGTTCCAATGCGATAAGATTTTCACATAGTTTTGAGTTGGAGAATACCAACGCACTAATTGGAGCTACATTTCTTGTGGTTCAAGTCGTTAGAGAATGAAAAAATAATGGACCTCAATTTCACATTTTTCTTGAGCTGCAGACTCAAAACCAGATTCCAACGAGATTAGGCACAGACCTTGGAATGACAATCAACAGCAGTGGTTCGAATTTCATCTCGTTCCAAGTCTATATTCGCAGATACAAAGAAAAAATTAGTAAAATTTCGTTGTTGTTTGAAATTTCGAGGTTTTTTTCTGAATATCTCAAAGAGTTTTGATGTGATCGGCATACTAACGCGCCGCTCACTGCAAGTTTTCGTGATGAAATAGTCGTTAGAAGTTTTCGAAAAAATATTCAACAACAATATTCAAATGACAATTCGATTCGATATTTATTTCCGAAGAAATGGAGACAAATAGGTGAAATTTCGTTGTTACTCGAAATTATGGGATTATTTCCACAATATTTCGAGTGGTACAGCTGAGATCAGATTGAAATTTTGTAGTAAGTAGGAAAATGTCGACGCGCAGGTCACTCCGAAATTTTGTGTGGATAAAGACGTAAGAAAATCTGAAAAAAATATTAAAAAAATTTTTCAGATGTTTATGAAAAATTTTCGTTTCTCGGAGACGATCAACGAGTTTTTTTGAACTTTTCTTTCAAAATGACGGTCAGCCTTACAGCCGACTGCGTAAACGCAATAACTTTCGAAAGAAACAACTTAGAAACTCGTTATTTGTAGAGTAGGTTTGGGGCTTAATTACGAAGGCCGAATTCGTGAGTGGCTAAAATCCACCCAAAGATTCCGCAGATATACCCATTCAAAATATTATTTTTCCAATATTTCCAAAAATACAGATCAGATCGAATTGAAGTACTGGATACTTCATCGAAAAATTACAGTTCGAAGGTTCATACAGAATTGAATGAGGATGATATGATAAGAAAATCACAGAAACTTTTTTTTCAAATTGTTTTGATGACACGATTATTACGAAATTTCGCATAAAGTTGTCTTTCAGCATCTTCAAACTAGCTGCGAAGTTTTATCAGGACTGAATCGGTATTTCCCGAGTTATACCGAAAAAAACAACGATATCGAGAAGAAAACCTCGAAATTTGACATATTTTTTTCCCGATATATCCAAAACTTATAATCGTATCGAACTGAAATTTGGTACTCTGCTGTGAAATATGGAGCTCAAAGTGTGAGTGGGTTTTTTTTCGGATATGATGAATGGTTTCCGAGGAAAAAAAAATTTTTGGGAAAAAATTTCAAAAAAAAAATTGTTTTAGAATTCACTGACAATACGATCCTGACGAAGTTTGGCTCAAAGTTGCGCGTCGTTATACTCTACCTAACTGCCAAGTTTAAATCCAATCACTCTAGTAGTTTCCGAAATAAAAAATAAATAACTTCAAAATTTCAAGTGCCTATAACTCCGAAACTATTCGACCGATTTGGCCCATTAACGAACTTAACCGCGGAATTCTGATGCGCGACCTACCCTGAAAGTTTCAAGTTGCTAGCTTGCTTCTGTCGACAGTTATCGTGTCCTTGGACGGACGGACGGCCGGCCGGCCGGACAGAATCGATTTTGACACCGGATTCGTCATCAGTGAGTCCAACCATTTTTGGCTCAATCATCCAAATCACAGACATTTGGACAAAACGATAGCACGCTGTTCCCCTAGAACATGCGCGCAAAAAAAAAATCAAAAAATCTTTGATGTGTATCGAACTCGCTCCACTTGCTGACAATAGTCCGAGTATAAATTGGATTTATTCTGATTATAATGATGTCCGTTACCAAGCAACGGCACCCCATCGAATTTGCCCCTATATTCCGAATGCGCAGAGATGCGATTCCCACCAAAGTTTTTTAGAAAATATTTTTTTCTTGATAAATTCATATTTTTATCCAGATCATTCTAGAGGCCTATTAGCATAATTTTGGGCCACCAGTTTCTTGAATAAAAATTATTGAAGTACTCCGAGAGAAATCTTCGGAAGGCTATAAAATGAAAACCAATGGATCATTTCTTCATTCTGTTTTCACACCGCTGTTCAGAATGAAGGTCAGTTCAACCTTGAAATATTTCAACGATTTTGGGTGAAATTTTTTTTTCACTGTAGACATGTCAAAAAAAGTTGAGTTTGAATTTCGAAAAAATTTTCTCACGGACAATCTTAGAAAAGTGAGTACATTAGAATAATGCTATCCAATTTGGCAATCGAAAACAAAAAATTTCAACTTTGTAGGTTTTCCGCCATTTTGAAATATTTTTTCCAGAATTCTACACAACAATAGAAATGACCTCCAAAAAATAATAAGATGTGACCAAAAGCCGTTATTTCAAAGGTCACGCATAAATCACCCTAGTTATCAAAATATTGCTCAAAGTTGACATTAAACACCCTGTTTCTCGATTATGCTTCGATAACGGGGTATATGTCATAAGGCAAAAATGACATCTCATCTATACGGCTATATATGTTTGACCAGTTTATGATGAAACACCCTGTATATTTCATTTCAATGGAACAAAATATAACAAGCTCAACTATACCGAAAATTTCAAGGAAGAATTGTCAATCATCCACACAAATTTGACTTTGGCGTAGCTGAAAGAGAAATTCATTGAATTGGGAGGCTTAAGAATATAATATAAATTTAGCTTCGGTAATGTATTGAAAAAATTCCTACATTGTGCATGTATAATATATTTTGGTTTTGTATAAACGATTATGCCTTCGAGTTTTCTATTTAAAATTGCCAATCAACCCAATCATTTTTTATACACAGCAAAGAGTTTGCTCTCTCCTATTTTCCATTCTGTCTCCCAATTTTTCTTGCGGTAGAATTAACGGTACAGACGGGGAGTTTCAGATGAAATAAGCCCCGGGGTGAACAGCGACATGCGACTAGAGACAGGGACATGAAGGTTGGAATCGGCCAATCAGAGAGAACGCGGTATGGCGGTAGTTTTAAACTTCGCAACGTGAATGATGACTTTTCTATATGGTGTGTCTTTGGTTCCATACCGTATTTCATCTCGAACCAGTATATTCTTAATTGATTCTGATGAAACCAAGACTGTGTATTTCTCCATTTTAGATGAAAAACTGGATATTTATGTAATAGTAGGTGTATTGGAAAATTAGTAACTGAATGTCGGTATTTTTTTTCACGCGCTTGTTCTAAGGAACAATGTGATAAAGCGTTATCATTTTACCAACAATTCCGCAATTCTTGAAGTACTAACGGCAAATGGCCTTGAATGACTAGGTTGGACTAACACAGTGATGAAAAAATTTATTTTGAAATTAAATTCTGTTTGTCAGGCCGTAAACAGTCTATAACTTATTTCGAAGGAGAAGTCTAGACTAGAGTATTTACTGAATAACCCGGTTGAGCAAACTCAATATAGAGCTAAATCCAACCAAAACAGTTTGGTGAATTTACAAATCTGAAATTATGGTGCTTTCCCTTGGAATAAAGAACAATGTTCTTTGTTCAGAGTGCTTTCCTAAATAATTAACCTGAAAAATACCTCTGCGTACACAAAATTGAAACTTGGTAATTATAGTTGTGAATTTCAGAGCCTAATATCAATTAAGGACGAATTCGTGAATGGGTAAAATATATCTGGAATGGGAATGGATGGTTTATCATCAGCTTGATGATTTAAATCATTTACGGAGTTGGCTTTGTGCACCAAAAACTCTTTCTCTACAAATATCGGTTCACGTAGACTCACAGCCGCCGATTGTAGACACAATAACCTTGAGAACAAACAACTTAAGACTTAAAAGTTGTAGATCCTGGGGTTTGGAGCTCAAGTTAGAATTCATGAATGGGTGTAAAATCCACCTGTAGTTTTCAAACACATAATATATTTATTGGAAATACATTATACATATCATCCGATGGAGCTGAAATATATATAGATAGACAATCTTGATGAAGATTATTATAACTTATTATCAAGTTTTAATTTTGTCGAGGCAGGGTTTTTTCGAATTTATTATTTAGGAAAACCACAATAATTATTTCAGATTTGTATATCCCCGAAACTATTCAGTATCTACACCCGAAAATTTCGATATCTACACTTCTTCGACTTCGAAAGTTATACAGAGTGTTTATGGCTTGACAGACTACTCGTTGAAGGCCATTTGCCGTTCGTAATTCGAAAATTGTAGAATTGTTGATGGAATGATAATTCTTTTAAATTGTTCCTTAGAACAAGCGCGTAAAAAAAACCGACTTCATGTTACAAATTTCCCAATATACTTTGATAATATACTTATTACATTAAAATATTTAGTTATTCATCTAAAATGAAGAAATACACAGTCTTGGTTTCATCAAAATCAATGAAAAATATCAGTTCGAGATAAAAACTGTATGTAACCGAAGACACACATCATATAGAACAGTCATCATTCACGTTGTGAAGTTGAAAATTAACGCCATTCCGTGTTTTCTCTGGTTGGCCGATTCCAACCTTCATGTCCCTGTCTCTAGTCGCATGTTGAACAGCGAACATCCCAATTTGGCGCTGTTCGGCAATGCAACTGTGCATGCTGTTGCTAGGCGCATTTCAGGAGCTTCGTAACTTGGGGATGAAGAAATATGGGATATCGAGATTAACATCCTACCAATCCCTAAATAACGCATGACAATACAATTTGCGAGTGAAAGTTTGATATTGATTTTGATGTTTTATGCTCGCATGCATATGTAGATTGCATGAATGCTTTTAAATAAGGATGCACCTATTGGTTCTCATCACTCTGCAATGTAAACCCTGGGTTTCTGGGGGATGTGAAGTAGATAGAATAATTTTGTTATCTAGCTCAAGACGATTTATGAATTCAGTAGTGCAAAGCAATCATGCAATGGATAAAATGAATCAACTGCGATTTGACAACCTTGCATTCACGCAGCTCTATGGAAAGTTGGGGACAAATACTTGATAATATTTCTGTGAATGAACTTCGATTTCACCATGATGTAAAAAACATGGTGTGCTCATCCGAAAAAAAGATTGAAATACAAGGAAATATATATGCTGTGCTTCCAATTTGAATGAAAAATGTGACGTCACCATTGGTAAAACGATCACAGATGAGAGGATGAGCACACCATACAAGTGAAAATTATTGATGGTTTGAATAGTTCTTTACAGGTGAACAGGAGTATACAGGGGTTATACGTAAGAAGGGAATATATTGATATGATAATTCCAATTATTCAGAATTAATGGAGAATCTTCATTGATGGCCATCTTTCAAGAAAAAATTAAATCATCCTCGTGAATATTTGGGTGAAGAAATTCTTGTAAGTAGTCAGTAATTGATTATTTTTCGATAGGAAATATGAATTTCATACTCTGGATAGATTTGTGGCATATATATTAGGAGATTGCCTAGTATTTTATCGCGTAAGTAAGTCCTTTAAAATATCAAGAAGAAAATTAGAATAAGTCATATAATAATACAATATCAAGTTGATTTATCTGAAAGATTATCTTGACTCGTACAAATCCATGGATTATGCTCCGCACACGTTTATTAAGATCATAGAATACACAGGAATATTTATTTATTTCGCGGCCAAACCACAGACATGAAGTCTAAGTCTGCATGTCTATAGTCCAGAATTTCTATAGAATTCATAGAGTTCAGTTGATGTGCTCACACTTATGGCAAAAGGTACCAAATAATAAGAATGAAGTAGGTAAATGTGATTTCACAACCGTGTCAAAATGAAATCTGGTACATTGCTGTAGAGTATGAAGTGAAGATATGGGCGGAAGTTTTTCTCAAATTGAATGAAAAAAAAATTTTTTCGCAAAATTTACTGACAGTTTCATCTCAACAAAATTTTGTGAACAGTCGGCTGGAATCGATTTCGACACCAGATTCGTCATCAGTGAGTCCAACCTAGTCGTTTGAGACAATTTTCGGGAAAAGATTAAAAAATTACAGACATTTTGACAACACAAAGCAAGCTGTTATTCAGAATATGCGCGCAAAAAAGAATTCATTCAGCAAGAATCAGGTGAATCTTTTTTTCAATTTTCTTAAGGATGAGTCGTGATAATATTTAGCACGAAATTGCGCATTTGTATTTCCCAATTTCGAAGGTTCAACCTGATAACATCTGTACTTGAGATAATGGAGAAAGGACCTCAAATATTCAAAGCAAATACAATATTTCTCATTCTTTTCCCAATTACTCTGAAGATAAATATCGGATCGAACTGAAATTTGAAACACTGGTTTTAAATACGGACCTGTGCCGAATTTTTCAGTATTCTGATCACTGGTCTACAGGATGAACTATTCTTGTCAACGAAAAGTGGAAAAAATTTGTAATGAATACATTCCACAAGAAAACCTAGAGAAGCACTAACGCCAACAGCTTTTTCGCGCATGTTCACTTTTGGTAATATCCAAATACAAATACAGATTAGATTGAATTGAAATCCAGTACTTGATCGAAAAATTACAGTTCGAAGGTTCATACAGAATTTCATGTGGATAAAATGATCAGAAGATCACAGAACATCGAATATTTCTCGGAATATATCATATATCAGCCACAAAGGTAGACTATATAACTACTGAAAACTGTTCAGTGTTACTTTTTGAATCTCATATTGGCGATCACAAGGCTTTTTTTCTGAATTTCACCTTTAGTTGTATTTCTGTTAAGCCGCTGAACAAAAGTGAAACTAAAAAATTATGTAGGTCTATTTCAGCAAAAAATCTGAACGACACTTATTTCTAGAGCTTCTTTTAAAACTGTTTACTAATGCTCTGACATAGACTTAGCTTATGATTCTTTCATGGAAATAATGAATTACTACATGTTTATCTGCTGTCCATTAAGATATCACAGTGTCTCAAATAGTCCAATCTCAGGTTGGGTAACGTCAGATGTTGGAAGAGCTAGCCAAAATCTCAAGAAATCTCAAGAATCTGTGCTGGCTCCATGCTAATCTTAGGAGTCAACGTTTCGTTTGATATATACAGAGTTGCTAAAAAGCACTAAAGACAACTTCTACAAAATGCTAAGCTTAAATTTCATACCAAACTATTATGTTCATCTGATAACCAGAGCAAAACAGCCTGGAACATAGTCGGAAGAGAAACTGGCCGGAAACCAAATTATGAGGGAGTAAACATGACATTGAATATTGCTGGTGTTCAAGTCTCTGATCCTCTACTTATAGCTGAGTCTTTTGCAGACCATTTTTCGACTGTAGCAAGCAAAAATATTGTTGGACGATATGGCAGTAACGAATCATGTTCTTCCTTACATGAACATACATTCTTTTTCCATCCAGTAAGTCGGAGCGCAGTTTTGGATACGATCAGGACATTAAAAAATGAAAAGAGTTTTGGGGCTGATTTCGTCTCGGTTAAAATATTAAGAGCGATTTCCGAACACATATCTGAGCATCTCTCCCGATTGATCAATCTTTCTGTCTCCTCTGGTATCTTTCCTAGTTCATTAAAACATTCCTCGATTATACCAATTCATAAAAAATAATTCCGAAGATATCTGCAATTACAGACCGATCTCCATTCTGAGTGTTTTTTCCAAGGTCATAGAAAGAATAGTACTTAATCGCATGTCTGGATTCCTCAATAAGTACAACCTGTTGATGGGTGTTACCAACATGGATTCAGAGAACGAAGATCAACCCAGACGGCTACTGTTGAGTTTTTCGAGTGCATCTATGAGTCTCTCGATAAAGGTCTCCATGTGGCAGGTCTGTTTTTTGACCTCTCGAGAGCCTTTGACTGTATTACACCTAAGATCATTCTGAATAAACTCTATTCTCTGGGCTTTCTGGGGGTTATCCTAGATTGGAGATGCAGCTTTATTGCAGGGCGTACCATGTCTGTAAAGGTGGGTAGCAAGTGATCTAACAGGCCTGTTTGCAACCTGGGTGTTCCAAAAGGCTCTATACTGGGACCACTCCCCTTCATCATTTTCATAAATGATCTGCCCGAACATCTGGTATCAATATATTGATCAAATTGACCATTTTTGTTGATGATTCCTCAATTGCTGTCTCTGCTTCAGACCTGAAAGATCTCAAAGCCATCTGTCTGTCCCTAATGGACCAATTTGAAAACTGGTGCAGAGAAAATGCACTAATCATGAACGTTGATGAAACCGAATGTATTCAATTGTCGCTAAGAGTTGCAAGTGACAGTACATTTGATATATGCTACAATGATATATCATTAAAAGCTAAAGAAGTTGTCAAGTTTTTGGGTGTTTATGTTGACGCAAATTTGAGGTGATTTCATCATATTGATAGGATTTGTAAGAAGCTTACCTCATTTTTCTATATTATATACCGTTCGAAGAATTCCCTTCCGTTTGAAGTTCTGCTGAATCTCTATTATGGCTTGGTATATAGCCATATAGATTATTGCATTTTGATCTGAGGTGACTCTGTTGATTTTAACCTAGTTCGGGTGCCCCAAAAACGTATATCTCGTTCGATTTTGGTCTACATCCACTACTTTGTGTCGATCAACTTTTAAAGATAACAAAATTCTTACTGCTTCTTGTATTTATATGATTATGTGAAACCACTTCGAATCCGTTTTGGGACTGCTGACCCGAATATGCAATTGTATTATTTTGCGCTTCACTTCTTATTTTTGCTAACTCTGCAAGTACGCCGAGCCGTTGGCGACAAGTCCGCATAGCGACAGAGAGATTTCAAAGGTTGTAGCGCAAACAACTCAAATAAAATTGTATGTTTTAAAAAGTGTCTGCATTTCACAAAAACACAAAACTGACGACAAGGATGGAATCCTCAAACTGACTCAAGAAAGCAGGTAAATTTCAATTCTTTATTGGGAAATCCAAAACACCGTGGAAGCGATTCAACTTATCTCACAAAGTCAAGAAAAGAGACGACCGAAGTACCGACAAGAGTTCTTCCAATCCACAAAGAAGTACCAACAAGCACCTCAAGTAGAATTAGCAACTGTGCTCCTGCTTGGAACGGCCAAAATCAAGGTATTTGTGACAAGTAATCTCTGTCTCAGCTTCCGACAAAACCGACACCCAATATTTTAATTTTGAGAATTTCATTTGAATTAATTTTCCAAAAATCAATTTTTCAAACGATTCAGATAATTTAATAGAGTCTATCACAAGATTTGAAATCCAACAGTGCAGAATGCCGGATTCAACTTCACCCAAAGAATTTGGTGCCTTATTGCCAAAATTCAATGGAGACAAAACGAAATTGAACTCATTTGTGAATGCATGTGATCCATACATACACCAATTTTTGAATGAAGAACCCATAGTAAAAATTTATTGTCTGAATGTAATCAACAGTAAATTTATTGGTGATGCGGGAGCTGAATTCCACACTTCTGATGTTCCAAATAATTGGAATAATATTAAAACCTTTTTGATTCATAAGTTCGGAGATCACGCTAATTTAGATGTTTTAAAGAATCAATTACAATTTCTAAGAAAACGACCACAAGATAATATCCTATCTTTTATTGAACAAATCAAACATTTGAAGATACGTTTGAATTATAGAATTGACGCTGACTGTATGAATGCACAAATGAAATTACTTCATGAAGAATTAGTTAAAGATTTAGCGAAAAGTGTCCTTATTAGTAATTGCCCTATAGAATTACAAACATCATTATTAACAACACCAAATCTCAATTTTGATATAGCCACTCAAATTGTAGAAAATTACGTTTCACAAAAATTCTGATGAGACATGATGAGGAGCTGGAAAATACCTTCTGCAAACGCAATCCCTCCTTTAACTTTCAATCAAACACCAATTAGACCTAATTGTAATAATCAATTTAAAGCTTTTCCTGCAACCTCACAAGTGTTTGGTAGATTAGAGCATTCAGCTCAACACAATAATCGTGAAAGTAATACATCAAATGTATTTGTACCTAACACAAACTTTTCTCCTCGACATAAACCAAGTCCTATGTCTGTTTCGACTCACAATCACCAAGTTCAAAAGCGACCAGCTAGTAGTAGCCTAAAAAGACCGAACAAATTTTTAACTACTGGACCTCCAAATCCTTTTTCAAATGGCAATGAACAACCCCATTTCGTATCTGAAGAGTTAACTATTGTTGATGATATTCCTTTAGAAGATTATAATGAGGAAGAAACGTACCAGGAATACGAAAAAATCCCGATTTCGAAAATACAACCTCTGACTCCACTGAGGAAGAAAAAAATGGAAATTTTCCGGAAATAGCCAGGAAAGCACCTTTGACTTAAATAGTTTGAAAGATAAAATTTCCAGAAATGGCCTACCTTATATCGAACTAGAATACCCAAAATGTACATTGCTAATTGACAGCGGATGTACCATTTGCTTGATTGATCCAAAAATAGCTCATGATACTGTACCTCAAATGATTTATTCGGAATCAACTGATCTAATCACGGCTCATGGACACGATATAATTCAAGAGAAAGTTTCTTTTCCTTTGGACTCATTCGGTTTAAATGAACATTATCCATTTGTACTGTATAAATTTTACACTCAATACGAGGGAATAGTAGGTTTTGAATTCCTACAAAAGAACAACTTTACATTAGATGTAAATAAGAGACTCTTGATAGGAGAAAATTGTCAAATTCCTATTCGTTTTCAAACAGTCATTCACAGAAGGCTTAGTTATCCAATCAAATTGGATAATCTTACAAAAACCGTTCAGAATCAATTAATAAAAATTTTAAATGTAACTGTGAAAGCCTTTCACCTACCTGGTCAATATCTGAATTTTTCATCGGAAATAAAGCATAATATTCGTACACGAGACGAAATTCCAGTTCTTGCAAAAATTTATCGATATCCCGAAAAACATAAACGATTTATTGAATAAAGGTATTATACGACATAGCTTCGAAAATGGAGAATGGCATTTGATTATCGACTCTTGAATGAAAAAACAATTGATTACAAATATCCGTTGCCCCAGATTGATTCTATATTAGATAAACTCAAAAATGCCAAATATTTTTCTATTCTGGATTTAGCCTCCGGGTCTCATCAAATAGAATTGGATGAATGTAGTATCGAAAAATCTGCCTTCACTGTCGATGACGGCCATTACGAGTTATGCCGTTTGGATTGAAAAATGCCCCAGCTTCATTCCAACGTTCAATGAATTATGTTCTTGGCAAATACATAGGGAAAATTTATTATTTTTATATAGACGATATAATTATATTTTCTCTCATTTGGCAGATGTACATTCTATTTTAGCTACCCTACAACAAGAACACTTAAAAATTCAGCTAGGTAAATAGGATTTCTTCAAAGAAGAAATAAAATTTTAGGCCATATCATTTCTTCCCACGTTATCAAGCCAAATCCGAACAAAATTGAAAGCATTAAGAAATTTGCAATTCCAAAAAATTCCAAAGAAATTAAATCATATTTGGGAATGTTAGGGTATTGTAACGGTTTAAAACTCTGCTCTATATTTTGGTTATATATTTCGTTCATGCAATGTACAATTTTCTTCTTTCCATCCTAGGTCTATCTATACGAATTAATTACAAACAATTCAATGAAACAGATTTATAATCACAGTTTCGGTTCGATACAAATTAAACACAGGTTTGTTTCTTGATTTTCAATCAGTTCAGTATCCGATATAGTATGTTTCCATAAATCAAGTGGCGCTTAGTTCTAACAAGTTTTATAAAATTCAGTAGATAATACAAACCCACGACCTTAATGCTCTCTGGCGAAAAGTTGTCGATCGCATATGAATGTAACTTTTCTAAAATAAAAGAAAAACGTTGCAAATAAGTGACGCCCAACGTGATGGGGCAAGTTAGTTCAAAATTTCTTCTGTATCTCATGTCAGAATATTGAATTATTATTTCTGGAGTATATTGTAATAGTTATCACAAATATTCTGTTCATATATCTTGAATCTTATTCCTTTTTATTGCTATCTGTAATGGACCAAACTTTTCATTTTTTTTTTGGTTGTTGTTATGATCGATTATCGCAGATTTGTCGACATATGTGTTGCTTATTGGATTGATTGTTGAATATTTTCGTCATTTTCTTTTGTGTTTTGAAAAATGGACAGCGAAATTAAACCAGTTCATCTGTCTATAAATGAACTCAATTACGAAATACGAGTAAGAGGTGTTATATCGAGTAGAGGACAGGATGAAAAGAGGAAAATTTTGCGTAGGTTATTGCAGCGTCAAAATTCAGATATCCAGTCGGTTGATCAAACATTTTCGTTTGTAACTGAACAAAGTGAAATAAATTCAACATTAGAATCCATAACACAGCTGGTTACCGAATTTGAAGGTAATAAGGAAGACTCGGTTTTTAAAAGAGTAAAATCTCGTTTAGCTCATGTATTAGCCAGAATTTCACGCTTGCCAATAAGTAAAGGGACAGATGAGAAAGAGCGTACGACATTCAAAAACGAGGCATTTGCGGCTGGCTTAAGTTTAGAAGCAGATTTATACGATAAGAAAACAGATGAGCCAAATGCCACCAATAATAGTGCTAGCACTTCTTGTATACAGGGTGTATCTAATTTTCCACAACCTGCACTCAGTCATTTTAAGTCTATACCTGTTTATAAATGTGGGAGTCATTTTCCGGTGACAAGAGTATATTGTCTTCATTTTTACAGAATATTGAAGAATTGAGAAAAGCCAGGCATGTAAGCAAAGTAGAGTTATTTGATTCAGCTAGAGATCTCTTCACCGGCGATGCGAGATGTTGGTTCCGACAAATAATTGGCGATGTTAGGGATTGGGATGGTTTGGTTGACGCGTTAAAACGGGATTTTAGATCACCTTACCATGACGATGAACTCTGGGATACAATAAAAGGGCGGATACAATTGAAAGACGAATCGGTTGTAATTTATTTCGCTAAAATGAACGAATTATTCAATCAACTGACTAGAATTCCTGTAGAAACTACTAAATTAAAATATATTCGTAATGGTCTAATACCAGAATATCGAAAGGCCGTAACGATGGTCGAAATTTGTACTGTTTTCGAACTTCATAAACTAGTTAAGCGATTGGAAGATGAAAATTATTTAGACATTAATGAGTCGAGCAAAGAATCTAGTTTCTATAGAGATCATAAAAAATATTCACGAGAAAGTAGTTCTGGATTAAAAAAAAATTCGGTTGAAAAAAGTAATTCCAGAAAGTATTACAATTCACCTAGATTATCAACTGAAGATGAGCAAAATAATGATGGTTCGAATTATAGAACTAATCTTGAATGTTGGAATTGTCGTAAGAAGGGACATTTTTATACCGAGTGTAAATTGAAAAAATCTAAATTCTGTTACCGTTGTGGTTTAACTAATGTTACGGTCAATACTTGCTCGCGATGTTCAAAAAACTAATTTATGGGACGCATACAGAGGCCTATGAATCGCCCCAATTGTTTATGCACGCGGCCTCAAATTCGAAGGTGAATTATTTCGTAAAAAACGGAGAATCTCAAGTTTTTCATACAATCATGTTAGATAACAGGCCCTTCATAGAAGTCAAGCTATTGGACCATCCTATAGTCGGTTTATTGGACTCCGGATCTAACGTTACTATTTTGGGTGAAGGAGGCGTTGAACTGATAAAATCTTTCAATCTGAAAATTTTTGCTCCAAAAACTAAGTTTGTGCAAACTGCAGACGATAAGAAACAGCAAATAACAGGTACCATTCATTTGCCGATTGTTATAAATGATGAATGTCATATCATTGAAGCTTTAGTTGTTCCCAGCCTTATGCACTGTTTGATTTTCGGCAGCGACTTCTGTTCGCTATAAAATTAGATTATCTTGAGGGCTCTTGGCACGTTCAACAAAGAAACATTTCGCTGCTTTCTTCTAGTGCAGTAGTGGGCTTAAAAACTGAAGTCGGTAATTTGGAAAACTTATCGGCTCTTCAGAAAAATATAGTAGATAGTTTAATGAAGTCTTACGATGAAGTTAGTAGCAAAAATCGTTCAGGAATAACTGATAAAATTTCTCCTACAATTGACACAGGAGACGCTAAGCCTTTCTGTTTAAAGCAAAATCCCATGTCACCCTATATGTTACAGAAATTGAATAGTGAACTTGATGAAATGTTCAGCTTGGGCGTTATTGAACCTTCTAATTCTCCATGGTGTAGCCCGGTTATTCTAGCCAAGAAAAAATGTGGAGAATATAGATTCTGCTTTGATGGACGGAAACTTAATGAAATAACACGGCATGATTCTTATCCCCTTCCACGAATAGACCGTATTCTAAGTAGCATCACAGGAGCTAAGTTCATTAGTAGTATTGATTTGAGAAAATCTTTCTGGCAGATTCCTTTAGAGTCACAATCCAAAGAAAAAACTGCTTTTAGTATACCTGAAAGAGGCTTATTTCAGTTCACAGTTACACCGTTCGGCCTGCGAAATAGTGCTCAAACACAACAGCGGTTTGTTGACAAACTCTTTGGTCCCAAATTCGAGTATAAAATTTTTGCTTACCTTGATGACATAATTATTATTTCGGATAACTTCGAGGAACATATCTCCCTTCTAAAGGAAGTTCTATGTCGCCTCAAAGACGCGAATCTCACCGTAAACTTGGACAACTCTGTATAATTATTAATTGAAGACGAGCAAGGTCCATAGAACCTCGCATCATCCATAAAACGTGCTCAGATAGATTACCTACTGATATTGAATTCCCACGTCTGTTATCATAATATGCTTGTAAACACCTTGCCAAAACATATATAATATTTTGTTATTGTATTATGAAAACAGGGAGTAAGAACATGAAGCGGAGAGTTCATTGATGTGTCGCCGTAGTAATTAAACCCTCTAACGAGTTCTTCGAGTGTTATTTCCAACCCTCTCCTGTACAAACCAACTGGTCGAACCAACCCCCCAACCGGGGTACACCACATGGCGATCCTGCCGTTGACTGAATGTCAGAAGATATCCAGACTGCAGTGAGAGGCGTAAATGGTGTTGCAATAATGGTATACAACTCAGCTAGCTAGTGCCACGATGGGTTCAGGGAAATCCAAACAGGAGGAGGTAATTATTGCCCAGACTGGGAATGGTACAGCCACAGCGACAGCCGAGGACAAAGCCCTATCGGTACCTGAGATCTTGGGAGTACTTGCATTTTTGCTGGTGTGTGTTGGCGCGATGATGTACCTTTATTGGAAAATCAAGAAAGGGATCGAAAAGAAGGTTCAACTCGAGATACGGAGAAGCCACCAGGATTTGGTCTAAGGGACAGCAGCAGAAGGAAGTCAGTAAGAATTTTTGATATGTCTCATTGTCAATGAATGATACCGAGCAATTTACTGATTTGAGTGATGTGTGCGTAAAATTTATAGATTGTATTAAGAAAGAACCGCGAGAACGTAGGGAACGAGCCGATAGAGTAAACAAATTTCTCAATGAATTAGCAAAATTAGAATAAAAATTCAAGAAATTAAAAGAAAATGTCAAGTCCGAGCCAAATTTTCTCGAAACATTGAGTCCTTGCCAAGCAATAATAGAAAAATCACTATTAGCAGCTAAAAAACTACTTCAGGATAGAGCCAAAATTATTGAAGATAAAAGTAATTCAGAGCAAGTCAATATGAGTGAAAAATTTGATCTGAGAACGGCATCGTCCTTATTGTCACCTATGAGTAACACAGGAGAATCTGTGATGCAATTTAATGAGCAAGGCAAAAATTCCTTAATTAATTATGTGCTAAAAATTAAATTAACGCCAAATGCTAAATAACGATTGAAAAAAGAGTATCGGAAAATTTAAGATTTAATGGTAGACATGAATAAATTCCTTATAACTAAGAAGTCGCCAGCAGCTTTATCAACCCAACTCCATAACTTGAAACAAGACAACAAAACGATAGAAGATTTTGCTAAGCTAGTCGAACAATTGTGTCTCGATTTAACGATCGCTCAAGCAGATAATGCACCAGAAGCATTACCTGTTTTAGCCAGAGTAAATGAAAAGATTGCATTGGGAGCATTTGCCAATGGTTTACGGAATACTGAAATAAGAACGATCGTGAAATCAAGAAATTTCGATAACCTCAAAGATGCCGTAGCATCAGCTAAGGAAGAGGAACTTGTGAAAAATTCAAATTCAACATCTAGCCAGAAAGTCTTTCATTTCAAACATAATAATCGGAATAATCGTAATGGGTACAATCAAAAACGAACTTTCCATAACACATATCGAGGTCGTGACCGTAATTCGAACAACAAGCAAAATTTCAACTCGACGAAAAAGAGTAACGGTCAAGGTCGCGGTCGGCAGTTCAATAGTCATGGTAAAAACAATGGGTACACAAAGCATATTTCGCTGAAAATTCTTCCAAAGAATAAATTCCCGTAGCAGATAAGTTTTTTCGTGACCAACAATCATGTTAGTTACAATATAAATGCTTTGAATTATGTTTCAGTGAAGTATCACAATAGAGAATTAAATTTCCTAATTGATACAGGCGCAAGTATAAGTTGTATATTTCCAGAATTTTTAGCTAAAGGAGAAAATTTAGATACTAAAAAAAAATTAAAATTAAAGGTATAAGCGGATCCACCTCTTCTATGGACTCCGCAACCATTTCACTCATTTTAAAAAATTCTAGGTTTGTTCACAATTTTTCAGTCCTTCGATCCAAGTATACAAGGTGTACTGGGTTCAGATTCTTTAAAAAAACACAAAGCAGTGATTGATTACGAAAATTTCATTTTAAGATTGAGGAATAACAGTAGAGAAATTGGTGTTCCACTGAAATCCAAAGTTGAACATTATACTATAATATTATACCGCCAAGAAGCGAAATTATTCATTATTGTCCTACGGAGAAATCAGAAGAATGTGTGATTTTGAATGAACAAATATGCGAGGGTGTTATCATCGCGGGAATGATCTCAAAACCCGAGGAGAATCGAATTCCAATTAGATTGTTAAATGTGAATGATAGAGAAATAAGATTGAAAAATTTTCTTCCAAAACTTGAGAGTCTTTCAAAATTTGATGTTATAAATTATGGTAAAAACGAAATATCAGTAGAAAGGGTAGATGATATATTAGATTTAATTAATATGAAATCATTAAACAAGGAGGAAATAACTTCCGTACAAAAATTTGTGCCAAATATGCAGATAATTTCCATCTAGACGGTGATCCTTTAACTGTAACTAATTTATATCGTCAAAAAATTTTACTCAATCCAGAAGCTCAACCAGTTCTATGTAAAACCGTATAGATTACCGCATTCACAGAAAAATGAAATTCATAAACAAGTAGAAAAAATGCTACAAGACGGAATTATAGAGGAAGCCAAATCTGATTGGTCCTCACCATTACTAATCGTACCGAAAAAACCGGATCAAAACGGAGTTAAGAAATTTCGAGTAGTCTTAGATTACCGATTACTGAACAAGCAAATCAAAGGAGATAAATTTCCTCTACCAAACATTACTGAAATACTAGATTCTTTATCAGGAGCAATTTACTTTTCTCATTTGGATTTAGCGCAAGGATATTACCAGTTAGAATTACATCCCGATAGCAGACCATATACAGCATTTACAACTGAAAGAGGTCAATATCAAATGAAAAGACTAGGAATGGGATTAAAAACAAGCCCCAGTTCATTCTCGAGGCTTATGACAATAGCTATGTCAGGTTTAAATTACGAGTCATGTTTTATTTACTTAGATGATTTAATAGTTTTTGGTCATTCTTTGCAAAACCATAATCAAAATCTTGTAAAAGTATTACAACGCCTGAGAGAGGTTAATTTGAAATTGAATCCTAGTAAATGTGAATTCTTGAAGAAGGAAATGTTGTATCTAGGTCATATCATTTCGGATAAAGGCATTTCGCCAGATCCAGAGAAAATTGATGCTACTTCAAGATATCCTGTACCAACAAATTCTGAAGAAGTAAAACGATTTGTTGCATTAGCTAATTATTATAGGAAGTTCATTAGAAATTTTGCAGAAATCGCTCAACCTTTGAACAACTTGTCACGCAAAGGAAAAGTTTTTCAATGGACGAAAGATTGTGAAAATTCATTTCAAACTTTAAGGCAAGTCCTTCTGACAGCACCTATTCTACAATATCCAAATTTTTCAGAGAATAATGAATTCATTCTTAGAACAGATGCTAGTGGATTCGCGTTAGGTTCAGTTTTGTCCAATTCCAATGACCATCCGATAGCCTTTGCTTCGCGAAGTTTGAATCCAGCGGAAAAGAACTATTGTACAATCGAGAAAGAGCTTTTAGCGATAGTTTGGTCAGTCAAACATTTCAGACCATATTTGTTTGGACGGAAATTCAAAATCTTAACAGATCACCGCCCACTGATTTATTTGTTCAATATGACTAATCCTTCAAGTAGATTAACAAAATTCCGTTTGATTTTAGAAGAATATGACTTCACGGTTCATTATGTAAAATGTTCAGAGAATGTCACAGCGGATGCAGTATCAGGTATTCAACTAGAGTCGGGAGAACTCAAAGAATTGAGAAATATAGTAGTTGAAAACATAAGTGTCATGACGAGGTCTCAAACTAAAAAAGAAGTAGGTTCCAAGCAACACGGGACGAACGCCTCCGATGGCAAAAGGATTGATCACCCTGTTGTAGTCGAAGTTTTGAAACGTCCAGCAAAATGTGTTGAGTTAAGGCCACTTCCAGAAAAGGAATTTCGTAATTTGAAAAATCAACACTCAGTCCAGTTCAATGAGAATTTAATATTTAATGTGAATTCACAAGTCATTTTCATGAACCAGAACATCCGATCAGCGTACGACTTAGGTACATCGTCGAGGAAACTGGAAAAATTATGCGCAGAAAATGATATATTAGAATTGTACCTAATAAAGCTAGCTAGCAATATGAAATTTATAGAATTGTTGTCAAATTATAAAAACGAAATCTTAGGAACATCCTTAAAAATTAATATAATCAGAGACGTGACGCGAATCGAAGACAAAGAATAAAACAAATAATTCTGAATGATTTTCACATGCTTCCAACTGGTGGACATGCAGGTATCGGACGCATGTTCAACAATATCAAAAGAGAATTCTTTGGAACGGTTTAAGAACAGATGTTGAAAAATTTATAAAGAAGTGTGATGATTGTCAACGTCATAAACATTCTTTACCTAGGAAAGAACCTTCGACAATCACTACCACAGCTTCGTCCGCTTTTCAAAAAATTTTTTTAGATCTTGTAGGTCCGTTACCTACCGATATCGAAAACCATAAGTATATGCTCACAATTCAATGCGACTTAACCAAGTTTGTAGAAGGTTATCCACTACCAAACAAAGAAGCAAAAACAGTATCAAAATCTTTTATTCAAAACTTTGTTTTAAGGTATGGTATACCTGCTGAAGTTGTTACAGACCAAGGCACAGAATTCTTATCAAGAATATTTAGTGAATCGTGTGATTTGCTCAAAATTAAGCAATTCAATTCAACAGCGTATCATCACGAAACACTAGGTGCACTTGAAAATTCGCATAAACACTTAGGAGCTTTCCTTCGTATGCATGCAGCCAAGGAAAGTAACAACTGGAGTAACTGGGTTCCGTATTGGTGCTTTTCATATAATAACACCGCGAACTCTTCAACTCGCTATACTCCTTACGAATTAGTTTTCGGAAAACCTAGTAGAATTCCACTACCCCCTTGAACTGAAATATAGGTTGTAAACGGCTTGGAAAGATGCTAGAGAAAACTTGGTGAAGACAAATTTGAAAAGGAAAGAAAGTTTCGACAAAAATTGTACTGAAATGAGCTATAATGTAGGAGATAAGGTGCTCTTGAATAACAAGAACATTGAGAATAAACTTGACCCCTTATTTAACGGCCCCTACGAAATAGTGAAAGTGCGAAACCCGAACATTATTGTGAAAACGGACAAAAACAAACTCAAAGAGGTACACAAGAACAGAGTGAAACCTTATTATCTTTGATTAGAATTAAGTTAAATTAAATAAATATTCAATAAATCGTAACTTTAGATGTAAAATAACTTGAGACTGATGTAATTATGTAATTAGTAAGATTGACGTCAATCAATCAATATACAAATAGTTTATAAGGTAGATGTTAATCAAAAAACTTTTTTAGCTTACGTAGACAAATTTTTTTCTCAAAGAGGGAAGGTGTAACTCATGTCAGAGTAACCACTCTGTATAATTATTAATTGAAGACGAGCAAGGTCCATAGAACCTCGCATCATCCATAAAACGTGCTCAGATAGATTACCTACTTATATTGAATTCCCACGTCTGTTATCATAATATGCTTGTAAACACCTTGCCAAAACATATATAATATTTTGTTATTGTATTATGAAAACAGGGAGTAAGAACATGAAGCGGAGAGTTCATTGATGTGTCGCCGTAGTAATTAAACCCTCTAACGAGTTCTTCGAGTGTTATTTCCAACCCTCTTCTGTACAAACCAACTGGACGAACCAACCCCCCAACCGGGGTACACCACGGTGGACGGTTATGGTTTGAAAACAGATCCAGATAAGATATCATGTATGGTAAATTTTCCTCGTCCAAATACTAGCACGGAAGTGAAAAGGTTTGTTGGGATGTGTTCGTGGTATCGAGCTTTTATTGAGAATTTTTTACTTTACTCTCTCCTATAAACGACCTATTGAAAGGCAAGAAAAAACGTCAAACTATTTCTTGGAACGCTCAAGCTGAGGAAGCATTTCTAAAAATTAAAGAAGCTCTAGTGGCCTCACCGATACTGACGTCTCCTAATTTCGCTCTGCCTTTCACGGTTCAGAGTGATGCGTCTGCAACTGGCGTGGGCGGTGTACTAACTCAGTGTCAAAACGGTGACGAAAGAGTAATAGCTTACGCTAGTCGCTCTCTTTCAAGATCTGAGAGAAATCACACCGTTACAGAACGCGAACTTCTTGCATTGATATTCTGTATGGAAAAATTCAGACCGTATGTTGAGGGTGTAAAATTCACCGTCATAACCGATCACTATTCACTTTTATGGCTCAGTAAACTTTCCAACCCTTCCGGTAGACTTTCTAGATGGGCCGTTCGGTTGAGACAATGCTCCATCGGAAAGGGAAATATAATGTAGTTCCCGACTTCCTATCGCGTATTCATGAATCCAAAGAAATCAGTAGGATATCGATTGATAAAAGTGATTTAGACAAGTGGTATTCAAATATGTGTGATAAAGTTCGACGAAACCCCAATTCCTACTCCCAATGGAAATTAGAGAATGATATGCTCTATAAACTAGTTCCTTCAAACTTACCTGTCAACTCCAATATTCCCGAATGGAAGATTGTAGTCCCGAAAATTCAGCGTCAAAATATAACAAAGTCTTGCCATGACCCTCCAACTTGTGGTGATCTCGGTGTATTCAAGACATTTTCCCGATTAACTGAATTATATTATTGGCCTGAAATGCGTGCAGATGTTTTAAACATGTAAGACATGTGGAGCTAATAAAATTTATAATCAACAAGGTTTAGGGTTGATGGGAAAAGAAAAGAATGTAAGTTTGCCTTGGCAAATAATTGCTGTAGATTTAATGGGTACCTTTTCCCAGGTCAAAGCGCGGTAACACCTTTATATTGGTGATATCTGATTGGTTTACTAAATACGTAATTTCACATCCTTTGCGCAGAGCTACCGCAGATAATATTGTACAATTTTTAGAGTCAGATGTTTTTCTAAAATTCGGGGTCCCGCAATTCATTATATGTGATAACGGTACACAATTCGCTGGACGCGTGATGAAAAATCTAGCGAAGGTATATTCTGTACAAAAAGTTTGGTTCACTCCGGTTTATTCACCACAATGCAATTTTGTTGAAAGGTCGAATCAAACAGTTGGTACTACTATCCGTTGTAACATCAATGAACATGATCATAGATAGGGCTGGGCAAAATACATGCTTGGCTTAATTGAAATACAAATTACAAAATACTTTCTCGCAGGTATTTGAAATACAAAATACAAAATACTTTCAAGTCGGGTATTTGAAATATAAAATACAAAATACAGGATTTTAACTATTTGTTTTTGAAATACAAATTACAAAATACATTTAGGTGTTACGTAAAATGTGAAAAGGGTACAACTAATTCAGCTCAGCTATTTTATCGCTAAATAAAGAATTTCCTTTCAGAAACACAATAATCTTTCTACAGGTCCTGATGGGCAGAAACTTGTGTTATATTGTATGAACACTTTTAACGCGCTTGTTCTGGGGAACAGCGCGTTACCATTTCATCACAATTTCTGTAATTTTCGAATTTTGAGCTGAAATTGGTCCAACTAGGTTGGACTCACTGATGAAGAATCCGTGGTCAAAATTGATTATGTCCGTCCGGCCGGTCGTGTGCGCTGGAACTCTCGAAACAAAAGACCTTGAGTCTTGAAATTTTCAGGTTAGGTTAAGATCCTGAATATCTCGGTTGAGTTCGTTAATGGGCCAAATCTGTCGAATGGTTTTTGTGCTACAGCCATTTGAAATTTTGATTTCTCAATAACTCGAAAAATATTCATCTGATCGAAATTAAACTTGGTTGTAATATGGACAGTGTCAATAAGAAGAATTATCCATGGAAAAATTTGAAAAAAAAATATTTTTTTTCGAAAATTTATTTTTAAAATTTTCCTATTTCATTGAAGTTTCTAAGTCACCATCTCGCAATGTGAACAAGCGCGTAAAAGCTGCTGACTTCACGTCAGTGCTTTTCTAGATTTTTTATGTTAGGATAATGTTCAAGGATGGTAAGCTCTTTGCTCTTATCGTTTTCAGAAGTTTACTAACTCTAACTCCATGATGAAATGACAATTGCGCAGGACCTTTTCTTCCTTTCCATTTGCCGAAAATATAATTGCTAGCAAAAGAACTAGATGAAGCAGACGGACGTCGCGCCATCTGAAGGGAGATTCAGGGACTATTTTCTGTAGAGCGCTCAGCGCTAGATGTATTTGTTCGAAAGTATTTTGAAGACAAAAGTATCGAAATACAAAATACTTCAGCGTCAGGTATTTGAAATACCAATTACAAAATACATTTTCAAGAAGTAATTGAAATACAAATACAAAATACGTATTTGTATTTCAAATACGTATTTCAATTACAAGTAATTGAAATACTGCCCAGCCCTGATCATAGAGACTGGGATAAAGAACTACAGAAGATTGCTTTCGCTGTGAATACTGCCAAACATGACGTCACGGGTCTCGCACCCGTTTTCTTAAATTTTGGAAGATATGTACCGATAAGTGGAAATTACTACGGTCAGATAGAATCAACAGACGGTATTCAGTTGCTTCCTGAAAACAGGGATTTGTATGCGACTGGTATAGGGCCACTGTCAAGTATTTTTTTAAAAATTCGAAAGAGGCTTCATGAGGCCTATTGTAAAAATGTGCGTACCTTCAATTTACGTAGAAGAAACTACAGTTTCGATGTGGGAGAAAAGGTCTGGCGCCGGAACAAGGTGCTCTCGGACGCCACAAAAAAATTTCTCAGCCAAACTAGTTCCTAAATATGTTTTGCGTAGAATTCGATGCAAAATTTCTGGGTTATGCTATATTTTAGAGGGTCTAGATGGTTCTGAAGATGGAAAATGGCACGTAAAAGATTTGAAGCCATGTTTCGGTTCGAATTCAGATATTTCCGTATCGTAACGATTCTTAACTTTCGTCAATTTTTCGTCAAACTGGGTACACGTGTGTCCATCCCATGAATTATTTTTTTATTCATGTCTGCTTCAGGATTTGTCCTATGGTTGTTTATAAGCTTGTACAAATAACGATAGATTAGAATAGGTTGCTAGAATAGGTAGATTAGAATAGGTTGCTTGAATAGGTAGATAAGAATAGGTCGCTAGAATAGGTAGATTAGAATAGGTTGTTAAAATAGGTCGATAAGAATAGGTAGATTAGATTAGGTTGAAACAGGTTTAGTTAGGATAGGTTTGCGGCCGCAACACAATAAAACCAAAGAAACAATTGATATGAGGAAGAATAAGTTGGGAAGTAAAATACCGGGGTTAGTAACGCTCAATAATGTATACTTATGACGCATTGATTCTTCAAATGATAATAAAAAAAAATTATGTCAAAATTTTTTTTTTTTTTTAGGAGAGGGGTAGTGTAACGGTTTAAAACTCTGCTCTATATTTTGGTTATATATTTCGTTCATGCAATGTACAATTTTCTTCTTTCCATCCTAGGTCCATCTATACGAATTAATTATAAACAATTCAATGAAACAGATTTATAATCGCAGTTTCGGTTCGATACAAATTAAACACAGGTGGCGGTCGATGTCGATGCGTCTTCATATTTTCATCAGTTCAGTTAGAAGATAACAAATATTCCAGATTTTTCCATTCTTTGTATTGCTGCCGACCTGAAAGGGGATTTGATGATTGTTTTCAAATTGAAGTATATCGAATAATTAAATACTGAAGTTTCATCGGAATTTTTGAGAACCCTTTTACTGTTAAAAGGTGAGTGTTTGCCTCGACGTTATTCTGAGATTTCGTACGAAGCGGAAACTTCAGTTCATTGAATTTCAGGGTTTTTCTACTGGAGGTTTGAGATTTTTTTTTTAAGTACAGTATCAGAATTGCTGTTCAGAGAATTGGATTTACTACTTACCTACGTTGGTCATAACAACATACCATACCTCGTATCGCAAACGACCTGTTGCTGCCATTCGGTATATATAGCTGAGCTATCCAGTCTTCTTACATCAAGGCCAGTATCAACCAATTTATTATTCATTCCTGAATATCAAGGAAAACTTTGCTGCAAATTGCATATATTGTTTGAACTTTTTGACAGCAACTACGTTCTCTTCATAGTTACCATAGCACGTCTTTATTTTATAGAGTATTACTAACCCCTAGTCGATCATTATAATCTGCACAGAATTACCCATTATAAATCTTCACAGAGAATCATATTATTTTATTCGTTGTCACCTGAATGATAAATGTACTGTTTGTTTTTTGATCTTCAATCAGTTCAGTATCCGATATAGTATGTTTCAATAAATCAAGTGGCGCCTAGTTCTAACAAGTTTTATAAAATTCAGTAGATAATACAAACCCACGACCTTAATGCTCTCTGGCGAAAAGTTGCCGATCGCATATAAATGTTACTTTTCTAGAATAAAAGAAAAACGTTGCAGTATCTTCGAAAATTTATACCAAATTTTTCAAAGGTCACGACGCCAATGACCAAATATTTGAAAAAAAACTGCTAAGTCGATATTTCAGATCCCGGATATGAAGGGGCCTTTTTAGTTTCGAAGAATTTATTTATCAATCATCCCATATTAAACTACCCAGATTTTGATAAACCTTTCATCCTAACAACGGATGCCTCCAATTGTGCTATAGGTGCTATATTGAGTCAAGGTCAGGTCCCAGTGTCGGATTTACCCATTTACTTCGCAAGCCGCTCTTTGAATGAAGCTGAAACCCGATACTCCACTATCGAGAAAGAATGGGGGTTTTTCCTGAATTTGGGTTATTACTGCAAATGCAAACTTGAACATAATTATCATGGGTTTGATTCATCATTTTCCCAAATAACCTTCAGAAAGTATTCAAAATCAGGTTTCGAAATTGGGGTTGGGGATTTGTCAGACATGCACGAAGTGACAACTGTGTTCACTAGAATAGCTTTTTCTACTATAGAATAATGAAATATTTATTCCTATTCTGTGGTACACACGTGTTCTTCGTCAATATAATCAAACAATTGCCGTTTGCGATTTGTCAGTAATATGACAGTATGACAGTATGTGCCCTTCTTTTCCTATTTCTTGGTCGTTGTCTCCTTACTCTAACCAGATCGAAGTATAGCTATCTCAGTTTTCCTAAGCAGAGTAACACATTTGACGTCCTTTTCTTTCCGAGAAAGCTGAATTCGACGTTGCCATATCGGGCACCCATGACAAATCCCTTTCAATGCAAATCCCCATTTTTACTTTTCAGTTTTAGGTGATCAAACATTTTTTTTAAAATATAATATTGTGATTGCATGTTTGAAATGTGATGTCCTATAGGTGTTTCATGAAAATAACTGCATTTCCGTTTAAAGGAAAAACCCCCATTGTAGGCGATCGTGTGGGCTACGTCTCATTTTAGACCTTACCTCTACGGAAATAACGGACCATAAACCACTCATTTGGTTGAATTCATTGAAGGAACCGAATTCTAGATTAATGAGGTGGAAATTGAAACTAAAAGAGTACAACTATGAAATAAAATACATAAGCAAGGTACTTGTAATAATGCTTATGCTTTATCGCGTATCGACTTAAATGCGATAGATGAAGACAGCTCATCACTTGATTATTATTTGGATGAAAACGATAATAATACGATAGACTCTGAAGGAACAGATGTCGATCATGAAATTGACAATTCACATACTATTCACACTAATCAAGAAAATCCGATATTAGAAATTCCTTTCACCGAAATAGCTCTCAATAAACATAAACAGCAAATTATATTTTCATGAGGAACTAATTATCACGTACAAAAAATTTGTATTTTCAATAAACAACGAATAAACGATTCAAGCAAATGATGATTTTGTAAGGTTCATCAAAGAATATCTTAGCTTAGGAAAGTCATATTGTCTTTACTTCAAAAACGAAGATCTCAAGATAGCATTTGTAAATTTATTACAGCAAAATTTTAAAGCAAAATGATTCAATTTGCGAATAAGTAATAAAATTTTAGAAGGTGTTGAGGATCCGGAAGAACAGAAAGAAAAAATTAATCTTTATCACACCATCAAATCAGGACATCGCGGTATACAGGAAAATGTACACGCTGTTAAAAAACACTTTTACTGGCCGAAAATGGAGCTAGATGTTAAAAATTATATAAATACTTGTGAAATTTTTCAAACGAATAAATACTTTCAAAACCATTTGAACATCTTTACGTAGACACCTTAAAATGCAAAATTTAACATCTTTCAGGATCATAGATTCTTTCACCAAATTGGCTCAATGTTACCCTCTAATACATAAAACCGGCTAAGAAATAGTAGATTCTTTGATTTTGTTTAGGAGTAATAATGTTGTACCAGAAAAAAATAACCTGTGATAATTGTATGCAATTTTAAAATAACTTAATTGAGGAATTGTGTAAACTATATAAAATCGAATTGCATTACGTAACAAATATAAATCAAAATTCAAATTCTGTAGTGGAACGATTCCATTTCACTTTATTAGAACAATTACGTTGTTTGAATAACGAGAAATTGCCTTTAAAATCGAAGATTTCTAGGGAACTTTCAACGTATATTAATTCGATCCATTCAAATTTGAGCTTTACCCCGTTGCAAATTTTGAAGGGCAATCTGAATTATCACCTCCCCATTGAGAAAACCCAATATCAAAAGATTTCAGACTACATGAAAACTGACCAAGAGAATCTGATAGAAATTCAAAAGCTAGAACAGAATGATCAGAATAAAAATTGGATAATTACTGAAAAACGAAATAAGCAAAGAGATAGTGAAAAAATTTTGGATGAGGAAAAGGATGCCTCTTTACAGACATCCTTTCAAGCTAAACGAATCCACCTTATAAAAAAATCCCAACCAAAATTATTTCTGATGTACAAGTACAAAACACTAGCAATAAACATGTTTACCACAAAAATAGAATCAAAAAAAGAGAAAAACACTCCTTCATTTCCAGATGCAGCCTAGTCTAATCGTAGCTCTGTCGTGTATAATTCAACCATGGCTTGGAAGTTGAGGAATTCAAGCTTCATTTATTACCTATAAAACTAGGAAAAATCTACATAGCTGATCATACAAAATATTTGCTATTCCATTATAATATCAGTAGAATATCTGAACTAATTCAAAAACAAAAGGATTTATTGGTTATAAAAAAAAGTGACAGTACCTATGTAAGTCCCTACACGAACATCGCAAAAAGTTCTATCTCGTATAACGACATAAAATTCAATAAAACAGTGTACCAAAATATTCGTGTAAAAAGAGGACTCTTGAATGTGGGTGGCTTAATATCAAAATATCTGTTTAGATTCAGACGATGAGATTCTTCATAATAACTATTTCAGTTCTATCGAAAATAACGAGAATACCATCCTATTAAACCAAAAGAGATCCTGAAAGTGGATCATTCTATTCAGGATGAGTTCATGAAAAAGATCAATTTCCTTTTGGATAAAACAAAGCAATTAGAAGAATCCAATAATATCGTGGTAGATTTTAATCTGTTTATTCTGCCTTCTCATGAGTTGTCTATACTTTTGAACGAGATTGAAAATGCCATAAGTTTTGCAATGTTGCATTTATTGTTGCACGAAAACATAATTCCCTTACAAAGATTCAATAAAATTTTAGAAGAACAGAGTTGGCTGCCTTTGAAGCATTTAACAGATTACTATTCTATTTGTGTAAGTAGAGCAATTAGGTTTGTTCGCTGTACCTGCATGAACTACAATAATTACACCAACTCCACTGACTTCCAATTCTCAGTGCAGCTGAGTGTAGTCACAGATGACAGAATGAGTGGACTCAATGTAGTTTAATTTGCTGTATGATTCTCACCGAATACAAATATATGATTGATGATTTTACGCAAACCCAAGATGACAGACTTCTTTGCTTCTTTTGTTTTCCCTACCACTTCGAGGTGTTGTAGATTTGACGTAAAGTTTCTCCAAAGTCGTCACGGACAAAAATTCTATTTCAAATAACGATATGATGAAACTGAATTTCGTCCAGAAATAACCACACATAGAGAACAAAACACGTCCAACCAGGAACCAGAGACAACCACAGATGTCTATGATTATGAGTTATATTTACGCATATCCACCACAGAAGATAACCTCACTCTATGCACTGCACACGTAATCTGTGACTACACTGACTCCTAATATTTCTGCAACGAACAGAGTGCAGGTTTATAACAAAACACACCGAACATAATCAGTGGAGTTATTGTAATTAGTGTAGTTCATGTAGGTACAACGAACAAACCTATTGTTAAGAACACAGAATTATTATTCGATATAACCATTCCAATGTTGCAAAAGTCAAATTATGAAGTATTTCATCTACATAATATTCCTTATCAAAACACAACTATTCCAAACCTTCCCTCTTACTTGATCGCAAAAGAAGACGAAGTTCTATGGAACTGCGAGATCATTCAAGAATTAGAGGATTTCTTCATTGTTAGGCAAGATGACTTGCATTATCCAGAATCTTGCCTTAAAGATATTTTACAGACATTAACCGAAGATTGCTTGAGAACACATCACGACACGAAGCCTTACCTCATTCCGATAGAAGATGGTACGATTTTGACTATTCAAAACCCAATGGTTTATGAAGTATGTGAGAGTGGACGTGTACGACATTCAATACCCACATCTAGCCGGTTAAGGTCAAATTGTATGGTCTTCAATGGTTTGAAAAAAATTAATTAAGTCCATTAGTACGAAGAATTCTCTTCAATACAACTCATTCCATCAGAAGAAGAATGGAAACAGAAAAGAAACATAAGTTTTTTGCATCTTGTGGAGTTCCCAACTTTCGAATTCTTTCAATTCATGGAGTGATCATAATACTTTTTTAGTGCATTTAATTTTATTGTCCTCGTACTATTTCATTGTTTATCTGCTAATTCTATAGAAAGATATTCAACTTTTGCACTTCTGTTAAAGAAGAGGACAAAATTCTGAAAAACGGGAGAAATTATGTGAAACCACTCCGAATCCGGTTTAGGACTGCTGATCCGAATATACGATTATATTATTTCCCGCTTCACTTCTTATTTTTGCTAACTATTGCTATTTTGGCGACAAGTCCGCATAGCGACAGAAAGATTTCAAAGCTTGTAGCGCAAACAGCTTGAATAAAATTGTCTGTTTTAAAAAATGTCTTCATTTCGCAAAAACACAACACTATATGTATAGAGCATTGATGTATATGAAGGATAATATAAACAAATTCACCATACTGTCCAATTTCCACAATTATTCCACCAGAAGTACTGACACTCTGTCTATTCCAGTGCATAGAATATTCAAATTTGAGTCTTCTATTATGTATAAAGGCATAATACTATACAATCATTCACCACAGAGGGTGAGGGCACTGAATAGGCGAGAGTTTGGGAAAAGGTTAAAGAAATATTGACAAAAAAAGCCTATCATAGTGTAGATGAATATTTGATCGATATGAAATTGATATAGGTTTTGGTCGTTGCATTGTATATCTGTAATTTTTGTAGACTTGTCCTATACACTTTGTGGCGAAGAAAATCGATAAATCATTTCATTCTTGAAATTAATGCTGTTTTTCATGCATCTGAAAAAATTAATTGCATACACCCCTTAGTTGAAATCGTCTTTCCGAATTATGTGCTTGGGTATAACTGTTCTGAAATCATCGAATATAATCGACTGGGTTTCAAAAAAGAATTTGAATCTTCTGAAAAGATGTTCCAAGAATAAGCTCTCATTGCCGATAGGATCGATGAGTGAAATTGTCTTCTCCCTCAGCGATACATAAAACAAAATGAAATGATTATTTCTATGAACTGGAAATATAATATCATCTTACACTACCTTTACAGAATTCATAAATGTTGCATCCAAATATTCGTCGTTCGCAATTATTGAACATAGGATCTGGAATTTGCTACCAGATTTTTTGTTGAAAATATGAAGGCAATGGTCGATGACAAAACTGCTCGAATAATTTGGTACGCCTAGCATGATAAAATCGCAAATAATTCTCGAATTGACAAATCAAGATCGGCCTGTCTCGAAACCACATAGTCTCTTACATTTGAAAGACTTTTATAGAAGGCGGGATTATTAACAAGTCCATTATCCAAAAAAAAAATATCTTCTACAGTTCTCCATAACCTACAAACTTCATTTTTGAATTTTTGTTTCAGGGCAAACTATTCTGGGCATTAAATAAGCAAAGAATAATATTTAAATGGTGTTAGAATACTGTTTTTGAAAAATTTTTGGTTACGATGTACCCTTACTATTTTCAAGCCCTTGAATGTTAAGACGACTAAATCGCACCATGGACGATTAGCTATTTCAAGTTGTCCTTGTATTTCATAATAGAAGCTGATTATCAGAGTTCAAAAAATCGATTGAAAAATTTTTCAACTTCTTTTTCCCTTGCTGTGTACGAACATTTTATTTCTATAAGACCGTCAGTATTTATGAGACCATCTGCAGAAGCAGCTAAATATTGATATTTTCGGTGAACTATCGAACCGGATAGTTCACAAATAACACCAGTTCTTTTTGCATATTCCTTTCTAGCAGTTGACTCGTGCGTTAGACCATGCCTTGTGGCTTCTGTGTTGATATCCTGGAATTTATGAAAAGATTTAAGTATGTTTTCGAATTTGGAATCTCTGTTTTTATTTTTATATGCTCTGCATAATCTTCCAAATATAGAGGCAGTAACACGAATTTTTCTTTCTTCCCTCCAGTTGTTGCTTTATCTCTGTAATATAGTATCTGACATTACTTTGTCCAAAGTAGTTTTACTTTTATTTATTGTATGAAAAGATTTGGAGCAAACCGTAGTATAGTCCAAAGATTGTTGGATTATCAGTGGAGGCAAAAAGCAAATCGAGCAAAAGAAGTCGTTCCAAAAATCTCTATCACCTCTTGGATTAACGCATATCTGGTTGTACCAACGTTTACAGTTTTGATTACTATACACTGAACCCAGGATACTGGTTGATTGCTCACTCCCTGTCCACAATGCGCACAAAGGGAAAGCTCTTCATCATCTTCCGGAAAGATGATATCCGGATTTGGAGAACGATCAACAGATTGATAGTCTTTTAAAAACCTTGTGTTTTTTTTTAAATTTGGATATCACTTTCTAATCTTATAGCCTATGTATCCTCCAATAATCTCAAAATGAAACGAGAACATTTCATGTTTCTTTCTCCATCAAGTACATACTTTTTCAGTTGTCCGAAGTATGCTTCTACCACAGAATTACTCATTCGTGATGAATTTCCTAACATTGAAGCACTCTATAATGGACTGAAGGGTAAATATTTGCTCAAGAACAATTGCCGTAGTTCTTGATCGAGGAAAATGTTTTCTGCTTGATCTTCACAGACTTCTTGTGGAGTAGTCTCGACAATCCGTGAAAATCTTTGATAAAATGGGCTCGATTTATGGAGAATTTTGTCTGCAATGAACTGATTTTCAACAGGTTTTTCAACGCAGTGAGTATCTTCTGTCCGAATAGGGGATTGTAAACAAATAGTACGTAATTTGTTCTCTGCTTTTTTAGTGAGAATATTCATGAATTGGAAATTTAATATGATATATGTATTGTAAACCAATACATCGAACGTACTCAACTCGTACAGGTTCAAAGCTGCTGCGAATATATCTTTATGAATTTTTTTCTGAAAATCATTCTTTCCGACCCTGTCAATATCTTTACAGAGCATTTTCAAGAAATGTGAACAACCGTACCTAAAACCATTGAATAGCTTGAAAATGGAATTCGAAACATGAAATGCTGATATCATAGGGAAAATTGGAAATTTTCTCTGTGATTTTTTAATTGTTATCACACCTGTGTGAAAGTATATCCTCTTGGAAAATTTGGTGGGTTGTCTAACCACGGAACCAGTTGCATCGAAAAACACAGTTGGTAATGCATCAACACCTTGCGATTGTAGTACATGAATTTGTGGAATACTGTAATGTTTTATATTGAACGGTCTGCTTATTCCTTTGATAAAATCAGGATGATGTTTTTGCATATTAATAATGTCTATCAAGTCTTCAGTACTAGTATCATTTTGAGTCAGATACTCTGACCTCATTTTTCTACATACGGAATCGGATTTAATATTCTGCAGACTCTTGTCAACAGTGAGTATATTTTGGCAGGCGTTTCGTAGCGTCATTTTCTAATATGTCAATGGTTTCAAATGCATCAACTTCTTCAATATATTTCTTTCTACTACCCTTACTTGCTGGGTCAAAAAGTGAGGGTGACAAAAATTGTGTGAATTGCTAAAAACTGTGACCCTACCACATTTGGAGATGAGTATTTTGAATTTTTTGCATTGTGTTTCATTCTGTTCAACATACACCTAATACTGTAAATTCCTCTCGCTCTTTGGAAAACCAGAAATCTTTAGAAACTATGAGGCACATATTGTCGATATATTTTTCAATCCTGTTCCTCAAAATGGTTGGGTAATACTTTTTTGTAGTTTTTCCCCTTCGAACATAACCTTCAGAAGTCCTCTGCTTAAAGTGAAAGATCCTTCCAAATAAGAACATGACTTGGATTTGAAGATTTCAGAAAACTCAACATTCCTGGAATCTTCAGGTAAAACCGTTGTAAGCGATACCCTTGGGAAAGAAAGGTTAAGAATTTCTTTGGGAGTCGGATCTGTATGAGATACTGAATACTTTCTAGGAGTTTCAGAGTGAACTGCTGAACTAAAGTCTTCCGTATTATCTATCAAATATTTGTTTGCTTCGAAGAGATGACAAGATGAGATTGATTTTTCATCCCTTCCGACTATTTTTTCATAATCTTCTTCATCAATAAAAACACTCACTAGAGGCGAATTATATTCATATGTCTCTTTCAGAACCATCCGAAATATTTTCTGAAGGAAATGAATCCCCAGGATTGACATCCAGTAGGTTTTTTGGGCCAGTTTGTATATTTTGGATATCCTGACTTTGCTGACATGGATTAGTTCTTAAACTGTGAAGTATAGATGATTCCTCTTTTTCAGTATTTAATGTTCTCAAAACAAGTCTCTTCCAGCAAGAGTACAGCTTGAGTCGATTTTTTTCGCCGTTTTTCATATGCAGCTCCTTAAACAATAATGAATAAACAGACTCCTTCTGTCTGTAGGAGAAACATATATTTTCAACAGGTATTTTCAGAGTTATCAATGCACTTGTGCAACTGATAATGACTACATATTGGACTGCTTCGAATCCCTCTTTTTATCTGTTCATCGAAAAATATACTGAACGCTTTATTCTTCGTGACGATATTATAAATGATACTAGGAAATCCATAATCAGTTCACCTGGGAACAACTTATTCATCAGTTTCGCAGAAATCGAATGAAAAGCTTGGGTAACCGATAGTTTTCCCGCAGGCATTATCGAAACTTTTACACGAAAATAGTATATGTTTACTAATTGAAATAAAATTTAGAAATGAAACTCGGACCCCAAAAAATAAAAAAAATATATAAAATATGGGTGAAATATGAAAACGAAAGGGAATTATGCTAGAAAGCCACTTTCAGCAGAGCATGAAGTAGGTACAAACTGATTTCATCCAAATTCCAACGATTTGAAATGGAAGCAAAATAAAAAAAAAGCTACAACGAATAAGAGTCGTTGAAATGAAAGATTAGATACATCGCGTAAACAAGCCTAATACTCCGAGCGGAGTAGGAAATTCTGTTCCTAATACTCGAGATCTATCAGGTAGGGATGCAAGTGTACGAAATATAGAAGGATTATGCTGATGCGAAAGAGTGGTTTTGCAACAGATTGTGTCGACGAACCAACATTCAAAGATACACACGAAGAAGAGATTAAGGTTATGTTCCTTTTAAAGGTATTAACATATATGTATTTGAACCTCATACCTCATGTAAAATATCCTCCGATATCGTCAATATCTAAGAAGATTGCCGACGTTCGAACCTCCTCAGTACTGAGATGAAGTATTTCGAACAATAGGTGTATATTGAGGACAAGGGCACAAGAAGAATATAAGAGGTGCCAGAATGCCCTTCCAGAGAGAATACAGGGTGTCCCAAGTTCGAGTGCCTATTAGACGTTTCTAAAGAACTGTACATATTTGAAATCTGAAAATTGGGATTATGATATTGTTCAAAATTCTCTACTGAGCTAAAATATTTTCGGAGTCTGATCATTTCCGGTTATACAAGTAGTGAAAATAAATTTTTTTGAAAATTTTTTTTTCCATTTTTTCATTTCTGATATGATTGAGTATCACATGCTGAATACATTCATGTTGAAACCATTGTATGCCTTCAAATAGTTTTCAAAATAACGAAAAAAAAATGGAAAAAAGTAAAATATTGAAGGTCAGTATAATGTTCATTTTTCTTAGTCTCAACATCCTGAGCGTAAACTGTTCTCATAATATCAAAGAAGAAGAATGTGGAAAGGTCATGGATCTTTTGAATTTCAAAAATATCATCACAGGGTGTTTCAATTTTTGTGTCGAAAACTGTTATCGAAAATTGGCCATAACTTTTTTTTTTCAAATTAGAACCCTATTTTTTTATGATTGCGTTGGATTCTGCGGAGAAAAATAATGACAGTATTTCGAGATGTTCTTCCTCCTTAATTCAGTAATTTCTGAGTTATTCCAGATTTTCTGGATTTATGCTGTACGTAAAGTCAAATTCATCGAATTTGTTAAGATTCGATGAATATTCTTATGAAACCATAGTAATCATTTAAGTAAATTATCCCATTTATAATTCAGAAATGACAGGCCTAATTATTATTAGTCGTTAATATTTTTCGAGTTTTTTTTCATATCTTCCACAAGATATTCAACTGAAATTTGGAATAGATATAACAATTCACAGTTTACACCATGTGACATGCCAATTACGATTGCGAATCTACACTGTCCCTTGTTTTCCTTTATTGTGGTGGGCCACTGTTAGTTTAAAAAAAATGTAAAAAATCCTCGTTGTTATTCGAAACTTTATGGTCTCTTATAGTTGATATGCTTCCGATTGGGAACATCAAAGATTCTCTCGAAATCCAAATTGTAATAACAATCAAGTAAGTAAGCTGGGGTTTGAATTCGATTTGATATTTTCAATTTCACTATGTCTGATAGTACTAGAAATCACTGCTACATAAATTACAGGATTTAAAATCTATTAATTGGTATTTAATCTATCGAACATAATCAAAACCTTCAATAATACCATATGGACAAACCATTATATTTTAAACTAGTTTCGAAAATTCTACAAATCACTTCACGAAAATAAAATTCAATGAGTTTTCGCCGCCTCGCGGTTCTCGGATATCGCTACGAGAAGGATCAAAACGCCCGATTATGTGGATTTAATATTTCCAAATTCTTATTCCATGTAAAAAACGCTTCAAATTTTATACAAGGCTTCATTATTTTCTCAGTTAAGTAACCCAATACCATTGATATCTTTAATAGAACTTATACAGCGTGCCAAAAAAGTAACGTTACTCATCAATAATGCTTGTACGGAGAATTTTTATGGAATGTCCTCGCACCCTACGATTTTTGATTTCAAAACCAATTCATCCTGTACTTTTTTGAATTTGATATTTCTCACTCCACTACTTTATTTTTTCGAATGGAAATATATGGATTGTGATACATGAAATGAAAGGTAGTTTGTTAACCTATTCAGCGATGTGGCTTAGAGTAGAATTGCTCGTACCGTTTTTCATTGAAAAGTCAGGAAATGATTTAGAATTTGCAGTCAGGATGGTACTGTAATCAGACCATTATTCTTTTATTAATTAATAATAATAATAGTATATTTATTCGATCAAAAACTTATCGAGATACAATAAGATTGGTTTCGTCAAAACAAAATACATAACTCAAAACAATTCACTTTTACAAAAATCAAAAAATTCACCCAAAGAATAAGGTTCACAGTCAACAATTGTATTTGCGGAGTAATTTTGAAAACTTTCAAGTTGGATGTCCTCCTCAAATGCATTTTGCATTTTCGTTCACATAACTGAATTGGTCATTGATGCGATATATCACATGCAATATTCTTCCAAAAAAAAAATGTTGAGGTTTAAGGGTATAAACTCCCAACTTTGAAACTGCATGCATTTCTGAAACTTCGAAAATAGAAATCGGTGGGTAGAAGGATATACTTCAATATTTACTATTTCATGAATAAGAACCTGACACAAATCACAAATTGTTAATTTTCTGATGAAAAAAATAGCTTGACAAATTCTATTTTCAGTCACGCTACTCAATATGCAATGGAATATACTTCCATTTGATATATCACAATTCATATATAACTATTTGAAAAAAACAGTATGGCGGGTGTGGAGCGTAAAGGGTGGGAGACAAGTTCAAGTATTGACTCATGCTTAGCAAGGGTCCTATCCATTAAACAAACCTTCGGCAATTCTCGGCGAAGTTCATGGATATCGGTAAAATCTGAAATGTTTTCACGTTTTCATGTTTGTCGCACTGAAAATTTGTAATTATATGACAGTAACTCTTCAAGGTGTCATAGAAGCCGCCCCATAAAACGAACCGTAATTCTGTTATATATAAAATGCCGACAGAGTGTATGATTTATGGCATCTGTGTTGCTTCCGAAGAAGGGCCACTATGTATTAAGTGTTGCAATTACTATGATGAATTCATAGAAAATCGTTTTCATTTCCTGAGAGTAATCTGTTTATCGAAAATCATTCGAGCAGTTTCATTAAACGCTTTCGTATCTTCGGACACTTATGATGGATTGAATTTTCGAATGGAATGATCTCTGAAATTATCGCACAAAACGATATTATCGTACAATCGGTATCGTACATAGTACAGAACACCATTAATTCTTCGTTCAAAAATTATTGACGAGTTACGTTACTTTTTTCGCACGCTGTATACTATTCATAACTCATTGCTTTTTCACCCCAAAATTTGCAGCCTTTATCTTTATACCTCAGGAACCACTGGTCGGAAATCATCCGGATGAAAATTTTTAGGTTAAGTTATGCAACATTAATGAATATCGGAAGTTTCACGAAAATTCGGTAGTAACTTTTAGAAAAACAATTTTTTTCCCTCCAAACCCCAATTTTGAGCCCTTAGGGTACACCGTTCCTGCTGAAAAGCTTGGAAGATCAATGCCGAACGAAACATGATTTTTCTACTAAATTTCACGGATTTCGGTTCAGTACTTTTATAGAATAATATTTTTTTATTAGTTCATTCAAATCTACATACTCCAAAATGTAAACTGTGAAATTTTCAGGGAGGTAATTTATTTTTTTTTGGTCGATCACTAAGGTTCATTATTTAATTTTATCAAATGATAAACCAAAACCGGCGTGTTATTGCTGCAGCACTTGACATCGTTGCAGGAGAAGAGAACCACTGAAATTTCTAATTCAAAATATACACCAGAGGACTTATTCACCGTAAGTTATAATCAGAATATACACCAAGAAGACTGAAATAAGGACTTCTGATAGGGGGAGCTAGATATAGGAAAACGTATTGAAAAACATTTTAGTGAAGAAACCGGCCCTAATTCTCATTTTTGAACCCCATCTCACAACCTCTGGTATTCTGTCATAGTTTAACAATACCCCCACTCAAACTATTATCGACAATAGGGATATATCCTATCGCGCGTAGAGAAATATTTAGTTGGCTTGCGAGCATTCGATCTGCGAGGGTTGAATTCAACAAGTGGCAGATAACTTCCACTCACTTTAGAGATTTTCGCGCGCTTTAGATTTTTCAATTTGAATCGGGGAAGAAAATCTGCAACATGAAGGAACTGAAAAATGTTACATCGTGTTTAGACGATTTGGGTCCACATGAGGAATATACAGTGATAGTACTATTATTGTTTTACGGAGCAATTTTTGTTATCGGTATGGTGGCAAACATCAGTGTATGTGTAGTGATAAGTGCTCGTAAATCTATGCATACCGCTAGCAACTTTTACCTGTTAAGTCTTGCGGTATCCGATATGTTAACGTTGCTCCTCGGTATGTCGGAAATAATGTATTTAGTCTGGTCCAGGTACCCCTACATCTCTGGAGCATCTTTCTGTTTCTGCGGGTAGCATTTTTCGCCCAGCTAACAAACAACGCCTCAGTATTAACAATATCATTTTATACTTTCGGACGATACCGAGCGATATGTCACCCTCTTATCAGGTCTCATAAAGCTCGGCCAGTGATATTTTCATTTATTTGGCTTGCCTCTGTTTTTCTGGCTTTACCGCAGGCCATCAACTTTGGTTTCGCGGTGTATGGGAACTGTGAGTCTTGCCTATGGATCGAACCAGTGATTGATTATTTTCCCGAATTTAATGCGTTGGTGTTATTTGTACTGCCTATGATAGTGATATCGGTGTTGAGTACTTTAATAGGTATGAAGGTTGAGAAATCGGAGATCATGGAGATGAGAAACCCAATGAAAACGTTTCAGAGGAAGCCTTCTAGTAGGACTATTAGGATGTTACTGGGTGAGTCATTATTTCATTTCGTCATAATTTACAAGTTGAATTGAGTCATGCATTCAACATGCAACTAGATTACTTTGACGTTCTGGGCCTTGCCTTCTTTTTATCCCGAGAATAAGGGAATCAACAAAGAAGATATCTGAGAACCAACAACATACAGTAACTGTACAGTTACTGCATTACAGTTGTAATGCACCAACTGTACAGTTGCTGTATGTTGTGTTTGTTGGGGAGAACTGCTTATGTTATCTAAGTTTATGAACAGACTTTTCAGGAAATATTCGGGTCGGAATGGTGGTGTTATGTTCATATTTTAACTTTTAAGCCTATTTCATAGGGAACAGCTTGTTACTGTTTTTTCCAGAGGTCTGTAATATTCCAAGTTTTCAGCGAAAATGGTTAGGTTTGGACTCACTGATGACGAATTCGATTATCAATTCTCGCGTTTATGTTGTTTAATAGGGAATTTTGAAAGAAAAGTTACCATTCGATTTGTCCGTTTTCGGTGATTGGTAATACTTCAATTGCTGGAATTTACGGTATGTTGCACATTTCTGCCTTTTGCTTATTGTTTTATAACCCAACAGTCACAGGTAATGTGTAATGAAATATTGTAATATTTTCTTTCTGATTGTTGTGCGTTTATTTCAGTTGGCCTGATGATGGTTCTATTCTAAGAACCGAAATCGCTTGCCAACACAATGAATTTCGCTTAAAAAGTGTGTTTCTCATTTACTCATGTATTTTTCCGGGATCAAAAGCAATTCTGTTCGACCGGTCAGGCAGTTGTATGTTCGATTACGTGAGATTGGAAAATCCTATCAACTTGAAATTTTCAGGGTAGGTTAAATCTCAATATGCGACGGTTAAGTTCGAATTCAAAAGAAAATTTTTTTCTGCATATCTTAGGTTTCGCGATATTCTAATCGCATTATCCTCCCGAACTTCGGCATGAACCTACAAGCTGTCATTTATCATTCATATATCGGTTTATATTTCATCTCATCTGTATTTTCGGCAATTTTGAAAAAATAAAAATTTGAAGGAGTTTATTTGCTGAATCATTGGTTGGATGGTATTGTATTAGGAATTGGCCTTTAGATCGACCGAATTACTGGTGAGCTATAGTGATGCCCACGAGAGTTCCGTTTTCGAGAGTCTCGTCTCGTCTCGTCTTGAAAACGAGACGAGACGAAACCGTGAATTCTTCATACGAGACGAGACTAGACTTTTATGAAGTCTCGTCTCGAGTCTCTTTGGTGCCATTTCATTCCAATCATAATGTAATCATGTTTTATTTTTATAAGCTGAAAGATGATGGATTTCAACAATTTTCATATTGAATAGAATTTAATTGCTAAACTTCTTATTATTGGAATCAATCGTACTCGGAGATCAATAAGATAAATACATCCAACCAAGCATTGAGGCTTTGATGATTATATTCTTTTCTTCCTCATTGAAGAGCTCGATACAATTGGTGAGTGCATCGTGTTAAGGAATTATGAAATATTCACGTTCAGTTTGAGAAACAGCAAATCTGATCATCATCTGTCATCGATTCGTTCTTATATTTTGCATATGATGAGTGCATTTTCGTTACATTCAAAAACATGAATGCAATCATATTTCCCTCTCTAGATTAAATCCCTCATGAGCGATTACACAAGACTATGATTGCCTGATCAAGGGCTTGATTAGCCATCAAGAGTAAATTCTGTGCTCCATTACAGTTCCTCCTCATTTTAAAAGTTTTGTATTTTGTTAAACTGACCATCAGTATTAACATTGAAATAAAAATGCACCAATTTCGAAAAATGATATAGTATAGTCGTTATACCGTCATTAAAGAATTCGCGTTTATGAATTAAGTTTTCAAGAATGCATTAGGGTCTGTATAAGTCAAAAAAGTTGAACCATCACAAAAGTTTCAAAGAGCTTCAGGCATCACTCAAATACCGAAAAGATAAGTCAAATTTTGCGCGCAAGAGCCATGGTATCGAACAGCAACAAATTGGGCATTTTTAGATACTTAAAAAGCTACAAGTACATAAATAACCCGCCAGTAAAACTTCTGAACGGAAAGATGGTCCTATGGAATGCACCACTTTTCGAAATTCCCAACAAATAAACATGCAGAACACATTTGAATTCCTTGTTACATAACTTGAAAAAGACTAGTTCGAAAACTATTAAATCCTAAGAAAATATATTAATGGTAAACAAAGTAATTTCTTTCATTCTATTTCAAACACAAAGTATAGGGCTATTCTTTCCAATATTTGCAACGATATTCTACAGAGAAAGTTCTTGTGGGTTAGGTAATAAACGAATAAAACATATGTGCTGCTTTCTTTTTGACGATTCGGGTAGCTTGGAGCTGCCCCCGCGCATGAAATTTGTTAACAAATTTCATGCGGGGCGGGGGAGCTCCGAGCTACCCAAATCGTCAAAAAGAAAGCAGCAATTGTTAATTGGGGTATATTCTCTTTTTGGAAAAGATGTAGGAATTGATTTTCACTTTGTTTATTTAAACTTTATAAGGTGGACTGTACACTTTTTCGATAAGGTATGTAAGTAATTTTCTATTAAGTCACGATGCCTGTATTTTTGATTGAATAAAATATAGGGCTTTAACAGTGTTTACTGGTGGAATGGAAGAATGTGACTATGTGAAAATGAATATGGGAATATGGGACTGGCTTGTCGCTCATGCTCTCAAGTCCCAAGTCGCTAGCACAGATCAACCAGATAAACCACTCGCGTCATTTACTTAGGAAATCTATTTCAACGCAGATATGACCCTGAATCGAGCTAATCAGAATTTTAGTAGGCGTTTGGGGTGCTTTGGGGTGCCAATCAGATTGCAGGAATAGGATTATGTCACTCTCGCCGTTTTCGGACTCGCTTGAACAGGTTATAAGCATGTAAACAAACTGAAATGAATTTTTCATCCTATTAATTGATGAATAATTTCGTATCTTTTCCATTTAAGAATATAATCCAAACAGTTTTTACAACCAAATCAATTGTTTAGTCATCTTTGAGGTTCTATTTTATGGTGACAGTCCTCATTAAATGTTTTAATTATACAACAAGAAATGGAATCGAACTCAGGTGGACTCATTCATAATGTTCATTTTATATAATATAAAGGAATTGCAACTGAAGTAAAAGCATTACAACCTCCATTATTCAATTAAAACGATGGGATGTCTAATAAAATTGTATATGATTGCACAAACACTAGGATTGGAATCGAACAAAGTTGGTCTATTCATAATTTGATTTTATATCGATATGAATCTCATTTGATGTGAAACTACAAAGATTCTCTGATTAAGGTAAACGGGTTTTCCATAACTTTTCCAAAATTTTCATTTGCTCCAACAGAGTTCTCCTACAGGAGTTTAAGGTGTGACAAAACACTCGCTTTGGTGTTGGAAATTTGCTTTTCAAATGGTTTCATCGAAAAATCTTAGTCCGATTTTGATTTTGTGATTCCTGAATCCCGACAAATCCGTTTTTACATTTAGATTTTAGATATTCCAAAATCAAGTATTCAATTTGACAGCTGTTTCGAGGAAGAAGAAAGTGTGGTTATGTCTGTTATATTTCTCAAGGTCGGAGAGACGCGATTCCCGCAAACGATGAAGTGATTTGTCTTGTTGGTCTGTGTCGATAGTCTAGACGCCAGACCAATTCTTACACCATTGGCGTAACATAAAAACAATTTGGAATTATAACTAACATATATGTTTCCTTTGAAGAGCAGCCGGGATCTTTTTTTACAATCATTGTTCTCGATGAGCCATAAATTCCAAAGGAGTATGAGATAAATCTGCAGTTTGAAAAGTTTTCACTCTCATTATTTTCGGTTTGTTAGGAGTTATTTGAATTTGTGAGTCTTCAGAACGCTTGTGAGAAACGGAACAACTCAAAAATTCTTCTTGTGGAAGTGAGTATTACCGCTTGATAGCAAACGCTGATTATCTCGTTCAGAAACAGAATACCTTCATACATATAATATACAGAGGGTGATTCAGGAGGAGACCGTCAGATTTGAGGATAAGTTTACACTAGTCAAAACAATTTGGACACAATGTTTGGTTTATGATTGGAGGTCTTTGTTGAGACAATACAGAGTGATTTTTCTGATACGACCGATTTTACTTTTATTAATAACTTTGGTATGGCTCATTCGATTTTGATGACGTTTCCGGTGTAGCACAATATAAATAAACACATTCAAAAATTCCAAAGAATTTCTCAGAATACGTGGTTGGTATTGTGATAGTTTCAGATTGATAGTGCCGGTTGAAAAAACACCCTGTACATTGCGTTTCTAGAACTCCTTTATCCCTTACAGATTGTACCGTCATGGCAAAAAAAATTCCAATTTAACTACAACTTATTCTACTTTTATAGATAACTTTGGTATGTATGGCTTATTCCATTTCGATGAAATTTTCAATGTACTACATTCAATAATTCAAGATATTTCTCGAAATACAGGGATGATATGGGCTCCAAATTAATTGTGCAGGTTGAAAAAACAACCTTGACATTGGATTTCGAAACTTCTTTCTCCGTTTACGATTCTTCCATAAAAAGTCATTATTCTGGTGTCTAAGTTTTTTGACATACTTCCGGTTTTCCGAAAAAAACTTTTTGAAGGATGGCATTATCGAAATATCGCTCGAAAGCAGTGACTACTAGATAGTATAGCTGTATATTCTGTATAGAAACATTTAATTAAAAAAATTACTTAATTTAATTTTTTTGCACACCTTCGACGCTCTATTGAAGGATTATTTCTATGTACCAGCGTACGTTTAGAGTGTTCGTTCAATAATGTATTCATTTACGCATATGAAGTAATTTTCTAAATCAAATGATTCCAAACAGAGCTTAGAACTTAGAAACCGCTTTGCATCCATGAAATATCCAGCTTCATTAGCTAGTGCAGAATATCCCCACTGCTTTGAAAAGAAATTTCGATAATGTTCTTTGAAAATACTTTCTCAGAAAACCGAAGGTATACCTTGAAAACTGAAAACACCTGAATAATGACTTATTATGGTAGAATCGGAAACTGATAGTGAAGTTTTGTAAAATCCTTATACAGGGTGTTTTTTCAACCTGCACAATCATTCTGAAATGATCACAATTACATCCCTGTATTTCGAGAAAAATGTTGAAATTACTAAAGGTTTTCATTCTTATGTGCTTCACTGAAAATTTCATGAGAATTGAATGAGCCATACCAAAATTATTAATAAAAGTAATGTCGATTGAAGCAAATTTTGATATTATCTTCGTTTGAAAAAATTTTCTCGGAAAACCAGAGGTGTGCCAAAAAAACTAAAATGCTTGAATAATAACTTATTATTTATAGTAGTATCGTAACTAGATAGCGAAGTTTTGAAAATGCAATGTTCAGGGAGTTTTTTCAACGAGCAAAATTGATCTGAAATTATCAGAATACAAAACTTATCACTGAAAGTAAAATCGGTCCAATCGGACGAATCACCCTGTATAGTCTCAGTAGGGTTTCCCAACCATCAATCAAACATTGTCTTGAGTAGTCTAAACTTCTGCTGAAATATGACGGTCTTCTCCGTAATCACCCTTTATATCTGCAAGTTATCCGTTTCCTAGAATAGATAGTGAGCTTACACTCGAGTACATATTTTCTGTTAATATTAATCGATTATTATTTCTTATTCGAACAAACTGATTTAGTATTGAATTTGTTTCCGTGATTGTCATCTTTATTAGTATCAAATCGTGATAAATGCTGATTTCTATTCGAAAATGGAACTAAATCAGAATATTTTCTTCAAGCAATCCAACCAATTTCGAATTGAAAAGCTTGACCATCATAATCACAAGCATGGATTATTCAAATCTCAATGAGAGAAAACAACTGCCCGACTTATATGTAAATGATGCCACTGCCACGAAAGAGAAAAACTTACATAAAATTTGACATTGATATTGAAAACTATTTCCACATGCCACAATCTAACTCAGATATCATAATCATTTTCAAATTCATTCACGAATACAAAAAATATGATTTCAAATTTCAAACTCTGTAGTTGAAAAACTGATATATCTTACGAACATCTGTGTTTATACGGAAATCAAAATGGTACGGGAAGTAACAACTAACGCAATAATTATTCATGAAATTTCTCTCAAATATACGATGGAATATTTCAAACAACTGAGGATTGCAAACTGATATCCAATAATGTATTGGCACGAGACTCTGAGACTTTTGCAAAACTCTCGTTCGAGACTCGAGACGAGATGAGACTTCGATTTCAAAAACGAGACGAGACGAGACTTTAAGGTAGTCTCGTCTCGTTGGTCTCGCAGGCATCACTAGGAGAGCAAGTCATTCCAAATCTTAGGTGACAAAGACGAGATGGGAGAATTGCACATTTTTCGATGAATGAACGATCTATGAAAAAGACCTAACTTTTTCGCGATATCTTGGGCAGAAATCAAATTTTCCACGCTCTTCAATACTTCTTCATTTCTGTAGGCGGCGTAGATTAACTGAGTCGCCAGGCGATGGCGCCACCGACCAATGCACGCTAGCTACTTCGTTTCAACATAGCATAAGGGCGTCAATCACGGTCGCTCTCACTTCGCAGCTTCTGCGGTTGTCATAGACAGGTCCAAGAGGATTCAGTCTATCTGATGAGTCCACCCAGGGGGGTGAAGCGACAGTAGGAAAAGTGGAAACAAGGACATACGTCTCCAACTAGATTCGTTCTGTCCTTTGATTAGAAAAGGAGATGTAGGAAACGTATGTCGTAGATATGTTCAAATGGATGAATGACATAAATGACAGAACATTTATGGAATGACGAATGACATTGATAAATGAAATTGGCATAACTAAGCATAATTTCATAAATGTGTTTGTTGAAAAGTTATATGTGATATTTTCTAGACTGTTGCAATAATTGTTGTGATATTAATTAGTATTTATATGATCTCCATGTGAAGATAAGTTTTTTTTTGGTAATTTTATAAAAAACTTTCCGGTCCAAATTTCCTTTTCAGGATTCAGCTGATGCCGGGGATAAAATATTTCAACTCTTTTCAGGTGCTCTCTTCGTGATATAATGAAACTTTTTTTTCCAGAATTCAGATTATGCTAATGATATGATATTTTTGCAGGTGATTAGTTGGTGATTGAATGAGTTTTTTTCAGGTATTACATGAATCTATTTTTGTTGATCTATCATGCTCTGTTGGTTTTTGTTGTGTATATATTTTTTGGTGGAGATTTGTTGTTGCTGATATATCTATATATATACTGTCGTTTTTCTAAGGGTCTTGACCTGGTGTGATAAAGAAAACTCTTTTTTCTCTTGCCAAGCTTTCGGAATATGAATTTAATTTTGATCAGGTTGAAATTCTGGACAAGCATACAAATTACAACAAAAGACTGATACTAGAGATGATCCACATCAACAAAGAAACTGATGTAATTAACAAAAAATCGGACACTAGAAATTTGAGCAACATTTACACATACCTACTTACCTGCCCCAACAGAGAACCATATTATCAAGGACCTAGAGATGAATGATGATGAGACAAGATTTTATATTTAATAATTTTTGTATTTTAAAAAAATTTTTGTGTTTTTGTTTCACTGTTTTGTTTCTTGTCCGTTTCTTTTCACTTTTTATGAGATTGATATGAAAAATGCATGCAATGGTGATAAAAATAGAATTATAAATCAGACTGGTTAAAAAATCATACAACCGAGTCCAAAGAAAAATTTGTTTTGACAAAACAATATTTCAAATGTGAAATGGATGATGAAAATTGATACGCAATTATACACGAAATAGGAGACGATCTGAATGTTAACGAATTTAAATTTCAAAATACCAAAACATCGTAGAAGTTGTAAAAATCTCAAATTCTGTAAGTCTGTGTTGTCTTTATTTAAATGTATCGATCTAATAACTGTATAAAACCTTTGTAGCAGCCCTGAGGATGGAATAAAATATTCCGAAAGCTTGGCAAGAGAAAAAAGAGTTTTCTTTATCACACCAGGTCGAGACCCTTAGAAAAACGACAGTAGATATAAACGACCGTGACACGAATACACTCTATATATATATATATATTTTATGGGTCGTTTATTTGATTTCAAATTCATCCTTGTTGGTTTGATTGAAATCTATTTTTGTTGATTTATTATGCTTTTTGGACCAAAGAACATGATAATAATATTTTTTCAGGGCTGACTGCCAACTCTGAGGTATACCTGGTTTCAGACATTTGTACCTGATACATACACCGACTGATAACACTAAGATTGTATTGAGTGTTGTGATATTTTATTTCTATTACTATAGTTTGTTGACTGTGATATGGATTATAGCACGTGAATATTTTACTGAGTATTTTTTTTAGGAACGACAAGGGATATACTCACAGTATATCAACCTATCAAGGTCTATCCCAGCAAGATTGATCAGCAATAGTGATGTTCTTTCGTACTGAACGAAGTGATTTATATAACTTCAATCAGAAAGATCAGTTGAAGCGATCGTTCTTTCGTTTCAATCAGTTCCCCCTTCCACAACTCTAAAGTGATTGCAAATGATTATTCTAATCGCGGAACAAGTTCCATCAGTTCAATCAGTACGAAAGAACACTACTATTATTTATATTTGAAATATATTTCAATATTCATCTTCTATCATTTCATATGTGAAATTGATACTTATTTCAATTTACAGACGGTAATCATCTATATCGATGGAATCCACTTGATTATGTCTACCTATTGTGACTGGATGCTTTTTCCCCTACCTAGACAAAACAGTGTTATTGTGATTCAGTGACGTGACAATTCTGATCGTAATAATAACTGAAAGACTGTCGTGAATAAGTGTTGACCCCATAAATATCCTTTTATCCATAACTCATGAACATCAAAGTGTAATTCTCATTTTATTGAATAATTGTTCTGGAATTTGGTAGATACACTCCAAAGAACTTGAAATAGTTGAAACCAAATTCCAAAAATGTAAGACCTGTGGTTGGTCAAAAATTTTGTTAGTTGTGTGTCATGGTTTTTGGTTTCTCTAGAAGCAAATTTTACTTATTTGTTTCAGAAAACTGCCACCTAAATTATAGCCACATTTGATAAGGTGTGAGACAAATATTTTCTTATTCATTCTACGACGGAATCTTTGAAATATATGAAAAATGTAATCAGTATTTATTCAAGAAATTCAGATTATTTTATGTTTAAGAAGTTTTTTCAACTACATTTTGGATAGTTTTTTGGCTGAGATATATTTTGGTTACCAATTTTGCACATGCAGATGTTCCACATGTAGGTGTGAAAAAAACGAGCATACTGAAGCCTATTTTATGATAATTATAAGTAAATATTTATGTACATATAACTTGTTGGAAAATATATTATAATTGCATGCAATTTTAACAATGATGTAAATAAAGAAATTATTGTTTATAATGCTTTGTTTCATTTTTGAAGCACGTTTCCTTTCGAATCATAATTGAGCTTAGAACACGGAATAATAAAAATTTTGAAGAATTCACGATATAAATATTTGCATCCTGCAATAATCAATATTGCCACAGAATATTTAAGCACAGAACACCATCAGAATTCTATCGTAAAATGACAATAATGACATATAATTCAGCAAGCGGACACCCCCTCGCACCATAATGGAATATTCCCAACGCGCCGTCCTTCAGATGGCGCGAACGAGATCAGCCAAATTTCGAAGCATTAGGTACTCTCTTTCATCGTCAAAATTGCTATGTATATATATTATACATGTTCATATTTCGATTTTTACGCCCATTTTATAGGAAACAGCTTGTTACTGTTTTTCCCAGATGTCTGTAATATTCCAAGTTTTCAGCGAAAATGGTTAGGTTTGGACTCACTGATGACGAATTCGATTATTAATTCTCGCGTTTGTGTTGTTTTATAGGGAATTTTTAAAGAAAAGTTACCATATGATTTGTGCATTTTCGGTGTACGGTATTTTGCACATTTCTGCCTTTTGCTTATTAATTTGTAACCTAACTTTCACAGTAAATGTGTAATAAAATATTGGAATGTTGTCTTTCTGATTGTTGTACGTTTATTTCAGCTGCCCTGATGATGGTTCTATTATAAAAACTGAAATCGCTCGCCAACACAATGAATGTCGATTAAAAAGTGTGTTTCTCATTTACTTATATATTCTTCCGGAATCAAAAGCAATTCTGTTCGGCCGGTCAGGCGGTTGTATGTTCGATTACGTGAGATTGGAAAATCCTATCAACTTGAAACTTTCAGTGTAGGTTGAATCTCAATATGCGACGGTTAAGTTCGAATTCAAAAGAAATTTCGAAATTTTTTTTCTGCATATCTTAGGTTTCGCGATATTCTAATCGCATTATCCACCAGATCTTCGGCATGAACCTACAAGCTGTCATTTATCAACCATATATCGGTTTTATATTTCATATCATCTGTATTTTCGGCAATTTTGGAAAAATAAAAATTTGAATGAGTTTATTTGCTGAATCATTGGTTGGATGGTATTGTATTAGGGATCGGCCTATAGACCGACCGAATTACTGGTGAGCTATAGTGATGCCCACGAGAGTCTCGTCTCGTCTCGTCTTGAATACGAGAAGTCTCGTCTCGAGTCTCGTACGAGAGTCTCGTTGGTCTCGTAGGGTGCCATTTCATTCCAATCAGAATGTAGTCATGTTTTATTTTTATTAGCTGAAAGATGATAGATTTCAACAAAACATTTTCATATTGAATAGAATTTAATTGCTAAACTTCTAATTATTGGAATCAATCGTACTCGGAGATCAATAAGATAAACACATCTAACCAAGCATTGAGGCTTTGATGATTATATTCTTTTCTTACTCATTGACGAGCTCGATACAATTGGTGAGTGCATCGTGTTAAGGAATCTGATAGAATTCATCAAAATTTGTCATCGATTCGTTCTTATATTTAGCATATGATTAGTGCATTTTCGTTACATTCAAAAACATGAATGCAATCATATTTCCATCTCTAGATTAAATCCCTCATGACCGATTACACAGGACTATGATTGCCCGATCAAGGGCTTGATTAGTGATCAAGAGTAAATTCTGTGCTCCATTACAGTTCCTCTTCATTTTAAAAGTTTTGTGTTTTGTTGTACTGACCATCAGTATCAACATTGAAATAAAGATGCACCAATTTCGAAAAATAATATAATATTGTCATTATACCGTCATTAAAGAATTCGCGTTTATGAATTAAGTTGTCAAGAATGCATTAGCGTCTGTATAAGTAAAAAAAGTTGAACAATCACAAAAGGTTCAAAGAGCTTCAGGCATCACTCAAATACCGAAAAGATAAGTCTAATTTTGCGCGCCATTTCTTTGAAACAAACCATACGTTCCCAGACTTGAATAATCTTGAAGAGCCATGGTATCTAACAGCAACAAATTGGCCATTTTGAGATACTCGGAAAGCGCCACTTGTCGAAACTGTCGACAAATAAACATGCAGAACACATTTGAATTCCTTGTTACATAACTTGAAAAAGACTAGTTCGAAAACTATTAAATCCTAAGAAAATATAGTGATGGTAAACAAGATGATTTCTTTCATTGTATTTGTATACGGATATTCTTTCCAATATTTGCAACGATATTCTACAGAGAAAGTTCTTGTGGGGTAGTTAATAAACGAATAAAACATATGTGCTGCTTTCTTTTTGACGATTCGGGTAGTTTGGAGCTACCCCGCGCATGAAATTTGTTAACAAATTTCATGCGCGGGAGGAGCTCCGAGCTACCCAAATCGTCAAAAAAAAAGCAGCAATTGTTAATTGGGGTATTTTTTTTTTTTGGAAAAGATGTAGGAATTGATTTTCACTTTGTTTATTTACACTTGTATGATAAGGTGGACTGTAAACTTGTTCGATAAGGTATGTAAGTAATTTTCTATCAAGGAACGATGCCTGTATTTTTGATTGAATAAAATATAGGGCTTTAACTGGTTGTTTACTGTTGGAATAGAAGAATGTGACTATGTGAATATGAATATGGGACTGGCTTGTCGCTCATGCTCTCAAGTCTCAAGTGGCTAGTCTAGACGCCAGACCAATTCTTACACTATTGGCGTAACATAAATACAGTTTGGAATTATAACTATCATATGCCGTCCCTTTGAAAGGCTAAGCGTTTCAAAAGAAAGATGTTCGACTTAAAAATTCACAAACTAGTCTTTTAGGTCAATTGGCAATTTACACATTTTGGTAATAGCACATTTCACTTCACCATTTTGCGTTTTTACGGTAGCCATCCGCACTAGGTTATCACTGCCGGTATGTAACTGCAGCACTCTACCTAGAGGCCAATTCATTGGAGGAGTATTTTCATCCTTCAGTATTACCAGGTCCCCCAATAATAGCCTGTTTGGTTGATCGGTCTTCCATTTAAATCCTTGTTGTAAGGAGGACAGGTATTCCTTACTCCATCGCTTCCTGAAATGTTGTATAATTTGCTGGAGCCAGTGATAGTGGGAGAGTCTATTTGATGGTACATCTTGAAGATCCATCTGGGGAAGTGAGGTAAGAATATCTCCGATAAGGAAACGGCTAGGCGTCAAAGGATTCAAGTCGGAGGGATCATCGGACAGAGGGTTTAACGGTCTCGAATTCAAAACGGTCTCTTTCTGAATGAAGACAGTATTCAAGTCTTCGTATGTTAAATGAGCGTACCCAATAATTCGTTTGGAATGGTACTTAGCAGATTTCACTGCGGCTTCCCATATTCCTCCCATATATGGGGACTTGGTGGGGATAAAATTCCAAGTGATATTATTGTCACTTAAGAAATTGTTGAAGCTCTTATGTGAGTTTGCCTTTAATATTGAATCGAGAATTTCTCGTAATTCGTTATTAGCACCAAGAAAATTCGTAGCGTTATGAGAATACAATTTCTCACAAGTTACTCTTCAGCCTAGAAATCTTTTCAAGCAATTAAGAAAGGGATCTGTTGATAGATCTCTAGACAGTTCAAAATGCACTGCCTTCGTTGCCATACACACAAATCAGGGCTGGACAAAATACATGCTTGGCTTAATTGAAATACAAATTACCAAATACTTTCTCGCAGGTATTTGAAATACAAAATACAAAATACTTTCAAGTCGGGTATTTGAAATATAAAATACAAAATACAGTATTTTAACTATTTGTTTTTGAAATACAAATTACAAAATACATTCAGGTGTTACGTAAAATGTGAAAAAGGTACAACTAATTCAGCTCAGTTATTTTATCGCTAAATGAAGAATTTCCTTTCAGAAACACAACAATCTTTCTACAGGTCCTGATGGGCAGAAACTTGTGTTATATTGTATGAACACATTTTTACGCGCTTGTTCTGGGGAACAGCGCGTTATCATTTCATCACAATGTCTGTAATTTTCGAATTTTGAGCCAAAATTGGTCTCAAACGACTAGGTTGGACTCACTGATGAAGAATCTGTGGTGAAAATTGATTCTGTCCGTCCGGCCGTGTGCTCTGTAATTTTCGAAAGGAAGGACCTAGAGTCTTGAAATTTTCAGGTTAGGTTAAGATCCTGAATATCTCGGTTAGGTTCGTTAATGGGCCAAATCTGCCGAATGGTTTTTGTGCTACAGCCATTTGAACTTTTGATTTTTCAATAACTCGAAAAATATTCATCTTATCGAAATTAAACTTGGTTGGAAAGACAGTGTCAATAAGAAAAATTATCCATGGAAAAATTCGAAAAAAAATTTTTTTTTTTGAAAATTTATTTTTAAAATTTTCCTATTTCATTGAAATTTCCAAGTCACCGTCTCGCAATGTGAACAAGCGCGTAAAAGCTGCTGACTTCATGTCAGTGCTTTTCTAGATTTTTTATGTTAGGATAATGTTCAAGGATGGTAAGCTCTTTGCTCTTATCGTTTTTGGAAGTTGACTAACTCTAACTCCATGATGAAATTACAATTGCGCAGGACCTTTTCTTCATTTCCATTTGCCGAAAATATGATTGCTAGCAAAAGAACTAGATGAAGCAGATGAACGTCGCGCCATCTGAAGGGAGATTCAGGGACTATATTCTGTAGCGCTACATGTATTTGTTCGAAAGTATTTTGAAGACAAAAGTATGGAAATACAAAATACAAAATACTTCAGCGTCAGGTATTTGAAATACCAATTACAAAATACATTTTCAAGAAGTAATTGAAATACAAATACAAAATACGTATTTGTATTTCAAATACGTATTTCAATTACAAGTAATTGAAATACTGCCCAGCCCTGACACTTTATACTATTTTCCTATTGCGCGTTTTTCCATCTTTTATATAAAATGGACCAGCGTAATCTAATCCACTATTATAGAAAGTCCGTGAGCCTCTCATCGATAAGATGGCAGGTTAACCATTTTTTGATGTATAAAACGCGGATTTATTTTGAAACAAAAAACACATTCGTGTAATCTTTTTCTGATTGTGCTTCGTGCTTTCAGTATCCAATATTTCAGTCTCAATTGAAACAGGGTGAGTTGTTGGCTGAGTGAAAATTTTTAAGGTGTTCGTTAACTATAAGAAGTTTAGCGAGAGGCTGGTTATTCGATATTATTACTGGATGTTTCTGCTCTGCGCTAACACTAGCATTTGCTATCCTACCACCTACACGTAAGATACCATCCTTTTCGATGAAGGGATTGACCGATGAAAGTCTACTGGAACTAGCAATACTCTTCTTTTTATGCAGCCAACATAATTCATCGGGAAATTCTCGTGTTTTCATTGATTTTAGTAGAACTATTGGTGAATAATCTATTTCATTCGCTGTCAGATGCCCGTACTAGCGTTTCGACTTGTTCAAAGTATTATTCTTGAACCTTGAACAATATGCCGTAATTCGCGTCAATTTATCATGTGAGGAGAATTTCGTCAAGAGGTTGTCGATATCATTCTCTGAAATAAGCGTGATTAATTTAGGATTTTTATACTCTGGTACATTATGTATATCAATGATTTTTTTATTAGGCCAATAATATGAATTTTTGCTCAACCATTTTGGGCCACATCACCACAGATCGCATTTCAATAACATATCTGGAGTTAAGCCACGCGATATCACGTCTGCGGTATTGCCTTCAGAAGAACCATGTCTCCATTGATTGTTGGAGGTCAATAGTTGTATCTCAGCTACTCTGTTACATACGAACCTCTTCCACCTGCTAGGCGGTGCAGAAATCCATGACAGAACTATGGTAGAATTACACCATAAATATATGTTGTTTATCTCACATTCTAAATCATTTACAACGCGGTTAGTCAAATTTGCCAATAACAGAGCCCCAGTAAGCTCAAGCTTTGGTAGAGTTATGATTTTTGTAGGTGCCACTCGAGATTTTGCACATATCAATCTGATGCATATTTTGCCTGCTGAATTTTCTGTACGTAAATATACGCATTCGCCATAAGCCGCTTCAGAAGCATCAGAAAATCCGTGAATTTCATACTTGTTCGCATTTTTTATTGCAATAAGTCTTGAAATTGTTAATTCATTTAGCAAATGTAGCTTTCTCAACTCATTCCATTCCGTGAAAATGTCGAAAGAAACTTTTGCATCCCAATCTAGGTTTGATTTCCACAACCATTGAATAAGTATTTCACCTTTTATTGTGACTGGCCCTATCAATCCTAGAGGGTCAAATATTTGGCCTACAGCTGATAATATTGTTCTCTTAGACACTTTATATAACGGTATCATATTGAAACAACTTGAAGAGCGGGTTTCACAAAGCTCTGATTAACTTGATTGTTCTGATCAAGACAATTCTATGTTCAATTTCAGTTCATTTTTAGCAATACCACAGAATATCAACGCGTTGATCACAGGATTAAGCTTTGTGAAACCCATGGGAACAGTGTCATTTTTCGGGTCGTAAATGAGTCCTAGCGTCTTGATAGGGGAATTTTCGGAGATTATATAGTGTTCCATCTCGTTTTTTACCTCCGAAGGATTTTCTAAGATATCTGAACCATTTACGTAGTTGAAAACCACTTTCCTTTAATATCTGACTGATTTCATGTCGTATTTGAATGATATAGTTACTGCCCGTTATGAGATCATCGGTGAAGAAATCTTTCAGTATAACACTACAAGATTTTGGATATTTTGAAAGGCTAATTCCTGTAGGCAACGTGTTGCAATGAAACTTCACCGTACGTTAAAGTGTTCAACCGGTATTCAACTATTTCTTGAACACTTGATCCATGCCATAAAATGCGTTGTAAATCTCGCTGGTTTTCTGTTACTAAGATTTGCCGATACATTTTAGCAATATCCGAAATTATAACGAACTGATGTTTCCTAAATCTTATTATTATAGAAACGAGTTCATCCTGTATTGTTGGTCCAGTTAAGAGAACATCATTCAAAGATATATTTGAGTCTGTTTTCGTAGAGGCTTCGAAGACTACACGCAACTTAGTAGTACTAATGGAATCCTTTCAAAAACCGTGATGTGGTAAATAATATACTGGTTGTTTTCCCTGTGAATCACATACTGGGTCAACCCTTGTCATATAGCCACGTTCTTCATATTCGCGCATGAACTCAACATATTTTATTTTTTAACTCGGATTATAAATAAGTCGTCGCTCTATAGATTTTAATCTCTTTTTAGTTATATCTAAAGAATTTCCAAAAGTTTCAGGTAAAGGTTTCGTTGGTGGTTCCACAATAAAACGACCTGATTCGTCGCGTTTTGTACGTTCTAGAAATATGCGTTCGCATTCTAATTCCTCCTCTGTCCATTCAGGCTTATCATTCAGATCTTCAACATTCCAAAATTTTTCTAAGTGTGTGTTTAAATCATTAACAGCCACGTGACAACTAGAATGTGCGGAAATTTTAGGATCCGTCGCATAAATAGGTCCTGATATGACCTATCCAAGCTTGGTTTTTTAGACAATAGGATTTTTGGAGCCAAGGTTCATTTGTCTAATACATAAAAGCTCCAAAAATATACTAGCTCCCAGTAATATATCGATCTGACTTGGCTGATTGAACTTTGGAACAGCTAAGGTGATATTACCTGGGATTCTGAGTTTTTCAATGTCGAAGGGAAAATAAGGAATATTTCATGTAATTTTTTCGATCATGAGAAAGGGAACATTTTTCTGGTAATTATTATAGGATGACCTGATGGTTGCTTCTGTTTTTCCTGTAATTTTAGTGGAAGCAGAACCAATGCCTGTCACGGTAATATTAACCTTTTCACATGATAAACCAAGTTCCTTAAACAGAAGTTCAATAATGAAATTAGAATGCGATGAAATATCTAATAATGCTCGACTTCTTTTCCAATTACCTCGTGCATCTTAAATGTAAATAATAGCTGTCGATAATATGACTTGAAATTCGGGTTTATTGGAAAAATGTACAGGGTGGGCAAAATTCGTTGTCTACTGAAGGGATTTCGAGAACTATAGCAGCTGGAAGAAAACTGATAACACTTTCTCGAGCTCTTTTTTCCTAATCCGAATCTGAAAACAGATCCAGCTTATCGCGCATAGAACTTGAGTTCTGAGCGAAAACTGAGAAATTGTCATTTTCAATAATGCTGAATAACTCGCTTGTTTGAACTCGTATTCGAAATCTGTTGATCCATTCTACAGGCACTTTTTTGAGAGTAATTCAAATATAATATAACTGAATTTTTTAATCCAGCCATTTTCGAGAAATGTAAACTACAGGGTCTTTCACGAGGAACCTCACCCATATTTATACGGGAAACTACTGAACGTATTTTCATGAAATTCAGCACTTATAAGTATTTCACGATGCTGATGAAATCTAAAATATTTTCAAGGCATGAGCACCTCCGGTTTTTCCGGAAATGACGTCAACTTCCGTTTTTCAAATTAGAACACCATTTTTTTATTGCAGAAATAGATTCCTTAGAACATTTCAATTTATTTTGATGTAACATTTTTCAGTTTTGGTTGGAAAATTCTCTCTGAGCGGGAAAATTCGAAAAAAAAATCGAAAATAGAGCTCCGCTGAAACAAGAATAACTTCGAGGTTTTTGGATGGAAAATTTTCATTTTTGGGATTTTTCAAGATGTAAGATTGATGTATCCACTTTAAAAATCGAAATCGCGATTCATGATACAGGGGGTGAAAAAATCGCTTTCAAAGTTAGGGATGACAAAATCGTGAAAAATCAATTTTTCAAATTAGAACCCCATTTTTTTATGGCAGATATTGAATCTACGTTAAAAAATAATGTGAGTGTATGCATCACACCCTTGCCCTAAAGTGGATATTTTCTGAGTTATTCACAAAAAACTGTTTTTCGTCTTGAATTTTCAGCTATTTCTTTTCCCTTCACGCCAAAAAGATGACATTTTCAGGAACTGTTACTTAAACCATGTTTTAGATTTTACTACCCTAATATGCAAGAGAAAAAAGTTACAGGTTGTTCCTAAATAGATGGCGAATTTGGATTCGAATTTGTATCGGAAACCCCTTTATTTCAACTGATCGGCCATCGGTTTTCTCTCCAGTGATAAATAAATAATTCCTTATGAACCATATGCAAAAACTTACCATGTTTTACATTATTTTATTTAATGATAGATATCATTAATTTCATCTGCCAAATTCCTCTTTATTCAGTAGCATTTTGTGTTTACTATTAATTTGGTGATAATTCGTATTAAGTTATAAAATCGATCACTATGCCTAATTTTACCAATGAAGATTATTTAAATCTCATTCTACTTCATGGAGAATGCAATAAAAATGTAGATATAACGATTCGACTGTTCATTGAGAGGTTTCCTGACCGACCCAGACCAACGAGAGATACCATTAACAGAACCATGACAAACTTGAGAAATGTCGGATCTTTCGTTAAGAAAACTACACACAGAGAAAAAAGTGTAGTAGAAGATGAGAACAACGAAATTACAGTTCTTGCATATTTTCGAGTGAATCCTCAAAATTCTCTCAAAGATGCCGAGATTGATCTGGGATTATCTCAATCGAGTGTTTGGAGAATATTAAAAAAACATAAAATGCACCCATATAAATTCTATAGGGTACAGCATTTGAAGGAAACAGATTTCGTCAGGAGAACAGAGTTTTGCGAAGCTATGATGATTCGATTTCAAGAGAATGAAAACTTTTTGGACTGTATAATTTGGACAGATGAATCTAAATTCACAAAGAATGGTTCTTTCAATAGGCATAACAGTCATTATTGGGATGAATAGAACAACCACCACTTCAGACAATGGAACTTTCAAGAGACCTGGAGTTTCAATGTTTTTTGCGCCATCAAAAATAATGCAATTCTCGATGTTCACATTTATGATGGGACTTTAACTGGTAAGATAGAACACTTCACATGTTTGCATTATTTAAAGAATGTTCTCCTTTAGGAGATAGATATTCTGACATATTGACTCAAATAATTGAGCCGCTAGTACAGAACCATAATGACTTATGGTGTCAACAAGATGGCGCGCCTCCACACAATTAACTCAATGTGTCAAATATCCTCTACAGGCTATTTGAAGATCGATGGTTGGCGAACAATGGTCCACATCTTTGGCCATCACGTTCTCCCGATTTAACTCCTTTAGACTATTATGTTTGGGGTAGGATAAAAAATATTGTCTACTCAACTCCCCTGACTGATAAAGAGGACTGCTCAGGTTTGTTTAGATTTTTAGATTCATAGTTTTGAAACTCAATTTGATTTTTAAACACTTTTGCAGATCTCTTCCTCCCGATAAAATAAGAAGAGCAACGCACGAAGCATTCCTGAGACGTATAAATAAATGTCTAGAAATTAACGGTCAAAACTTTGAGCATCTTCTCTAGTTATAAGTGCGAGAGTTTGCCATGGTTCTCCTAATAGTAACTTGAGGTCGGTTTCAAGAAGGGGTGAAAAATCTACAGCATGGTTCAAATAACAGTTCCTGAAAATTTCATCTTTTTGGCGTGAAGGGAAAAGAAATAGCTGAAAATTCAAGACGAAAAACAGTTTTTTGTGAATAACTCAGAAAATATCCATTTTAGGGCAAGGGTGTGATGCATACACTCACATTATTTTTTAACGTAGATTCAATATCTGCCATAAAAAAATGGGGTTCTAATTTGAAAAAATTGATTTTTCACGATTTTGTCATCCCTAACTTTGAAAGCGATTTTTTTACCCCCTGTATCATGAATCGCGATTTTGATTTTTAAAGTGGATACATCAATCTTACATCTTGAAAAATCCCAAAAATGAAAATTTTCCATCCAAAAACCGCGAAGTTATTCTTGTTTCAGCGGAGCTCTATTTTCGATTTTTTTTTCGAATTTTCCCGCTCAGAGAGAATTTTCCAACCAAAACTGAAAAATGTTACATCAAAATAAATTGAAATTTTCTAAGGAATCTATTTCGGCAGTAAAAAAATGGTGTTCTAATTTGAAAAACAGAAGTTGACGTCATTTCCGGAAAAACCGGAGGTGCTCATGCCTTGAAAATATTTTAGATTTCATCAGCATCGTGAAATACTTATAAGTGCTGAATTTCATGAAAATACGTTCAGTAGTTTCCCGTATAAATATGGGTGAGGTTCCTCGTGAAAGACCCTGTATAGTTCTCTTATCTTGCTGCAAAATTTTTGCTGATTTCAAAAATGTATCATATGTCGCTATTTACATGAATATAACATGCGAAAAAGTTCAATACTTTTTTCCCGCTTTTCTATTCACTGAATTATTATAAGTAGGCTGGCGTTTCCATAGCGACCATTGAATATGCATTATATGTATTATTATATATGTCGTTCTCATATATAGACTTCCCTTGCAACTCGGCTATTTCCATTCGCTTGAATATAGCATACCAACATATCGAATATTTCGTAATTGGAAATATTTCGGGCCATTGGGGATAATAAACAGATTTTCTATTGCTAATCTGAAGAACTATGACAAATTAACCCTAGAAATATTTATTCAGCAATCGCTGAATGATTGCATAGAGGCGCAAGTTCACACAAAGATAATGCATATTCAATCGTCGCTATGGTAACGTCAGCCTTCTCATAATTCAACAGTGAATAGAAACGCAAGAAAAAAGTATTGAATTTTTTCTCATGTAATATTCATGTAAATAGCGACATATGATACATTTTCGAAATCAGCAAAAATTTTGTAGCAGGATAAGAGAACTTTCGACTACTATAGTTTACATTCGAAAAATTCAAAATCCTTCTCATTTCTCGGAAATGGCTGGATTGAAAAATTCAGTCATATTATATTTGAATTACTCTTAAAAAAGTGCCTGTAGAATGTATCAATAGATTTAGAATACGAGTTCAAACAAGCGAGTTATTCATCATTATTGAAAATGACAATTTCTCAGTTTTCGCTCATAATTCAAGTTCTATGCGCGATAAGCTGGATCTGTTTTCAGATTCGTATTAGTCAGAAAAAAAGAGCTCGAGAATGTGTTATCAGTTTTCTTCGAGCTGCTATAGTTCTCGAGATCCCTTCAGTAGACAACGAATTTTGCCCACCCTGTACAGTTAATGAGGACTGTTCATGTTCTCTGGTTTGATTACCTTCAGTGAGTTTATTCTTCACAATTGGAAATTGGGGCTTTCATTTCTAGATTACCCTCCACGCATATTAATGTGTTATGCCTTTCTTTTCAAATTCGGCAACCCCTACAATGACATTCTGAGTTAGAATGTCCTAGACGAAAACAACTGGTGCATAATTTCAACTTTTGATTTGTTCCAACCCTGATTGCACCTGAATTTTCAATAAATTCCTGCGATTGTACACGGAATGAGTTCCTTTACAAAATTGTCCATTCTGTAAAGGAAATTATTATTTACCACAAATGATTTTTTATGCTGTGACGGTTTTCGAGACATATGTTCAAATCGGCTAGGTTTTTCAATTGTGCAGCTAGATAAGGCTGTTGAAAACTGCAAAGTTTCTAAAACGTTGCACCTATCGTTGAAATTTTTTTTAAAATCATCTAATTTGGTATCATTGATTTTGGCTGAATGAGATTCCCAATCGCGTTTCGTAACAGTGTCTAACTTAGTAGAAAAGAGGAGGATCAATAAAACATCCCAAATGTCTCGGTGGATTCTCTGATGTATTTCAACCGGTGGGAACTTAACGGCCAATATTAGCGGCCAGTTCTCCGATGATACCCGAACGAGGGCACTCAGTGGCGTGCGCCTGCCAACATAAACAAGCCGCCGGTAGAGTTGTAGTAAGCACGTAACGACTTCGGTTTCCTTGAAACTAGCTGACAATTGTCTTCATTGTTGTTCATTCATCAAAATTGGATGTAAATATCCAGTATATTCGCAGTTTCTCACTTAGAAGTGGATTGAGAACTTAGGAACCGCTTTGCATCCATGGAATATCCAGCTTCATTAGCTAGTGCAGAATATTCCCACTGCTTTGAAACGAAATTTCGATAATGTTCTTTGAAAATTCTTTCCCAGAAAACCGAAGGTATGGCGAAAAAATTGGAAACGCCTGAATAATGACTTATTATGGTAGAATCGGAAACTGATAGTGAAGTTTTGTAAAATCAATATACAGGGTGTTTTTTCAACCTGCACAATCATTCTGAAATTATCACAATTACATCCCTGTATTTCGTGAAAAATGTTGAGATTACTGAAGGTTTTCATTATTTTGTGCTTCACTGAAAATATCATGAAAATTGAATGGGCCATACAAGAATTATTAATAAAAGTAATATCGATTGAAGCAAATTTCGATATTATCTTCGTTTGAAAAAATTTTCTCGGAAAACCAGAGGTGTGCCAAAAAAACTAAAATGCTTGAATAATAACTTATTATTTATAGTAGTATCGTAACTAGATAGCGAAGTTTCGAAAACGCAATGTTCAGGGTGTTTTTTCAATGAGTAAAATTGATCTGAAATTATCACAATACCAAAGTTATCACTGAAAGTAAAATCGGTCCAATCGGACAAATCACCCTGTATAGTCTCAGTAGGGTTCCCCAACCATCAATCAAACATTGTCTTGAGTAGTCTAAACTTCTGCTGAAATGTGACGGTCTTCTCCGTAATCACCTTGTATATCTGCAAGTTATCAGTTTCTGAGAATAGATAGTGAGCACACACTCGAGTACATATTTTCTGTTAATATTAATCGATTATTATTTCTTATTCGAACAAACTGTTTTAGTATTTGAATTTGTCTCCGTAATTGTCATCTTTATTAGTATCAAATTGTGATAAATGCAGATTTCTATTCGAAAATAGAACTAAATCAGAATATTTTCTTCAAGCAATCCAACCAATTTCGAATTGAAAAGCTTGACCATCATAATCACAAGCATGGATCATTCAAATATCAATGAGTCGAAAACAATTGCCCGACATTTATGTAAATGATGCCACTGCCACGAAAAGAAAAACTTACATAAAATTTGACATTGGTATTGAAAACTATTTCCACATACAACAATCTAACTCAGATATCATAATCATTTTCAAATTCATTCACGAACACAAAAAATATGATTTCAAATTTCAAACTCTGTATTTGAAAGAATGATATATCATCTGTGTTTATACGGAAATCAAAATGGTAGGGAAGTAACGACTAACGCAATAATTATTCATGAAATTTCTCTTAAATATACGATGAAATATTTCAAACAACTGAGGATTGCAAACTGAAATCCAATAATGCATTGGCACGAGACTACGATACTTTCGCGAAACTCACTTTCGAGGCTCGAGACGGGACTTCGATTTCAAAAACGAGACGAGACGAGACTTTAGGGTAGTCTCGTCTCGTTGGTCTCGCAGGCATCACTAGGTGAGCAAGTCATTCCAAATCTCAGGTGACAAAGACGAGATGGGAGAATTGCACATTTTTTGATGAATGAACGATCTATGAAAAAGACCTAACTTTTTCTCGCGATATCTTGGGCAGAAATCAAATTTTCCTCTTTCTATCCACATATTCACGCTCTTCAATACTTTTTCATTTCTGTGGGCAGCGTATATTAACTGAATCGCCAGGCGATGGCAGAACCGACCAACGCACGCTAGCTACTTCGTTTCAACATAGCCTAAGGGCGCCAATCACGGTTGCTCTCACTTCGCAGCTTCTGCGGTTGTCATAGGCAGGTGCCAGAGGATTCAGTCTATCTGATGAGTCCACCTCTGCCGCCGGGACGAAACAACTCACCCCAAAAGCGCGCCGTCCTTCAGATGGCGCGAACGAGATCAGCCAAATTTCAAAGCATTAGGTACTCTCTTTCATCATCAAAATTGCTATGTCCATAATGTAAGAAGAGCCACTTGCACTGAAGTCAATGGGAACCATCTCAGTAATTGTCGAGAATTCGTCGCGCTTTTAGTTTTTTTACAAGCGGTGGCCCTGCTAACTTAATATTAAGTTGGCCAGTGCCATTCTACAAATGCATCGAATTCGGTCACAATGGTTATTACTAATTATCGAGTATTTTTCGAAGACCATCTAACGTGAAAAAGAGAAGAAAATTTTTTTATTTTTTTATAGCTTTTTTCATGTTTCAATAGAATTTTTTGGTTTCTGGGGATAACTCGCAAAGTCGGCAACACTGCATTGGTATACTGATACTTTAATTTTTTTTCGTATCGTTATTGACTGATATTTGGTTGTTCGTTAAATTTCTCGAAACGATCAATTTATGTTTGAATACTGATTAATGGCTTTATTCCATTCTCACCAACATATACCGATATACTTTGTAATATGGAAAAGTAACTTAGATGAACGTTTTTTCTTTCAGAAATGAGCTGGACGATTGAAGGACGATCAAAGTGTATTTGTATATTTGCATATTCGCAGTTTCTCACTTAGAAGTGGATTGAGACTATGACTTCAGAAATCAAATATTGATTTCGTAAATTAGCTGCCACTACCGAGAAAAATGGAAAAAATCGATATTGATTCCTAAACATCATTCAAAAAAGACCCTTCTATTAGGAAAATAGGTTCTCATATTTTGTCCCCCTACAAGGACATTTTTTATCGGCTGCTGAATGTGATACATTTTGCTTTCGAACCAGGAATGTTGGTTTCGTTTATTTGCTCTCATTTCTGGGAAAATATAAAAAAGCGATTCATATTTGGGTATGATATTGAGAAAAGACTTTTCTATCAGAAAAACAGGTTCTCATATTTTGTCCCCCTACAAGGAAATTTTTTATCGGCTGTTGAATGTGACACATACTGCTTTCGAACCAGGAATGTTGGCTTCGTTTATTTGCTCTCATTTCTGGGAAAATTGGAAAAAGCGATTCATATTTTAGTATGATATTGAGAAGAGACTTTTCTATCAGAAAAATAAGGTCTCATATTCTGTCCACCTACAAGGAAATTTTTTATCGTCCGTTGAAAGTGAGACATGAAGTGTTTGGACCGAAAATGTTGGTTTGGTTTATTCGCTCTCATTCCTGAAAAAATTGGAGATTCTGATTCCCATTTTAGTATGATATTGAGAAAAGACTCTTATATCAGAAAAATAGTGTCTCATATTTTGTCCCCCTACAACGAAATTTTTTATCGGCTGTTGAATGTGATACATACTGCTTTCGAACCAGGAATGTTGGCTTTGTTTCTTTGCTCTCATTTCTGAGAAAATTGGAAAATACGATTCATATTCGGATATGATATTGAGAATAGACCTTTCTATCAGAAAAACAGGTTCTCATATTTTGTCCCCCTAAAAGGAAATTTTTTATCGGCCGTTGAAAGTGAGACATAAAGTGTTTGGACCGAAAATGTTGGTTTGGTTTATTCGCTCCCATTCCTGAAAAAATTGGGGAATCTGATTCCCATTTAAGTAGGATATTGAAAAAAACCTCTCATATCAGAAAAATTGGGTCTCATATCTTGTCCCCCTACAACGAAATTTTTTATCGGCTGTTGAATGTGATACATACTGCTTTCGAACCAGGAATGTTGACTTCGTTTATTTGCTCTCATTTCTGGGAAAATTGGAAAAACCGATTCATATTTTAGTATGATATTGAGAAAAAACTTTTCTATCAGAAAAACAAGGTCTCATATTTTGTACCCCTACAAGGAATTTTTTTATCGGCCGTTGAAAGTGAGACATGAAGTGTTTGGACCGAAAATGTTGGTTTGGTTTATTCGCTCTCATTCCTGAAAAAATTGGAGATTCTGATTCCCATTTTTGTATGATATTGGAAAAAGACTCTTTTTTATCAAAAAAATAGGGTCTCATATTTTGTCCCCCTTCAACGAAATTTTTTATCGTCTGTTGAATGTGATACATACTGCTTGCGAACCAGGAATGTTGGCTTCGTTTATTTGCTCTCATTTCTGAGAAAATTTGAGAAAGCAATTCATATTTTAGTATGATATTGAGAAAGGACTTTTCTATCAGAAAAACAAGGTCTCATATTTTGTACCCCTACAAGGAAATTTTTTATCGGCCGTCGAAAGTGAGGCATAAAGTGTTCGGACCGAAAATGTCGGTTTGGTTTATTCGCTCTCATTCCTGAAAAAATTGGAGAATCTGATTCCCATTTGAGTATGATATTGAGGAAAGACTTTTCTATCAGAAGAACAGGGTCTCATATTCTGTCCCCCTACAAGGAAATTTTTTATCGGCTGTTGAATGTGATACATACAGCTTTCGAACCAGGAATGTTGGCTTCGTTTATTTGCTCTCATTTCTGAGAAAATTTGAGAAAGCAATTAATATTTTAGTATGATATTGAGAAAGGAGTTTTCTATCAGAAAAACAAGGTCTCATATTTTGTACCCCTACAAGCAAATTTTTTATCGGCCGTCGAATGTGAGGCATAAAGTGTTCGGACCGAAAATGTCGGTTTGGTTTATTCGCTCCCATTCCTGAAAAAATTGGAGAATCTGATTCCCATTTGAGTATGATATTGAGGAAAGACTTTTCTATCAGAAGAACAGGGTCTCATATTCTGTCCCCCTACAAGGAAATTTTTTATCGGCTGTTGAATGTGATACATACAGCTTTCGAACCAGGAATGTTGGCTTCGTTTATTTGCTCTCATTTCTGAGAAAATACGATTCATATTCGGATATGATATTGAGAAAAGACTTTTCTATCAGAAAAACAGGTTCTCATATTTTGTCCCCCTACAAGGAAATTTTTTATCGGCCGTTGAAAGTGAGACATAAAGTGTTCGGACCGAAAATGTTGGTTTGGTTTATTCGCTCCCATTCCTGAAAAAATTGGGGAATCTGATTCCCATTTAAGTAGGATATTGAAAAAAGACTCTCATATCAGAAAAATTGGGTCTCATATTTTGTCCCCCTACAACGAAATTTTTTATCGGCCGTTGAAAGTGAGACATAAAGTGTTTGGACCGAAAATGTTTGTTTGGTTTATTCGCTCCCATTCCTGAAAAAATTTGAGAATCTGATTTCAATTTTAGTATGATATTGAGAAAAGACTCTTATATCAGAAAAATAGGATCTCATATTTTGTCCCCTACTAGGTAATTTTTTATCGGCCGTTGAAAGTAAGACAATTCAATTCTTATTCAACAGCCAATAAAATATTTCCTTGTAGGGGGACAAAATATAAGACTCTATTTTTCTGATATGAAAGTTTTTTTCAATATCATACTTAAATGGGAATCAGATTCTCCAGTTTTTTCAGGAATGAGAGCGATTAAACCAAATAGACATTTTCGGTCCAAACACTTTTTGTCTCACATTCAACGGCCGATAAAAAATATGATAGCTTGTTTTTTCTGATAGAAAAGTCTTTTCTCAATATCATACTAAAAATGAATTGCTTTCTCAAATTTTCTCAGATATGAGAGCAAATAAACGAAGCCAACATTCCTGGTTCGAAAGCTCTATGTATCACATTCAACTGCCAATAACAATTTCCTTGTACGGGGACAAAATATAAGACCCTGTTCTTCTGATAGAAAAGTCTTTTCTCAATATCATGCTTAAATGGGAATCAGATTCTCCAATTTTTTTCAGGAATGAGAGCGAATAAGCCAAATCGACATTTTCGGTCCAAACACTTTATGTCCCACTTTCAACGGCCGATAAAAATTTCCTTGTATATAGGGGGACAAAATATGAGACCCTGTTTTTCTGATAGAAAAGTCTTTTCTCAATATCATACCCAAATATGAATCGCTTTTTCATATTTTCCCAGAAATGAGAGCAAATAAACGAAACCAACATTCCTGGTTCGAAAGCAGAATGTATCACATTCAGCAGCCGATAAAAAATTTCCTTGCACGGGGACAAAATATGAAAACCTATTTTCCTAATAGAAGGGTCTTTTTTCAATGATGTTTAGGAATCAATATCGATTTTTTCCATTTTTCTCGGTAGTGGCAGCTTATTTACGAAATCAATATTTGATTTCTGAAATCATAGTCTCAATCCACTTCTAAGTGAGAAACTGCGAATATACTGGATATTTACATCCAATTTTGATGAACGAACAACAATGAAGACAATTGTCAGCTAGTTTCAAGGAAACCGAAGTCGTTACGTGCTTACTACAACTCTACTGGCGGCTTGTTTATGTTGGCAGGCGCACGCCACTGAGTGCCCTCGTTCGGGTATCATCGGAGAACTGGCCGCTTATAGTAGCCGTTAAGTTCACACCGGTTGTTTTTCAAGGCTCTTGAATGCTTATTCATGTCATCTAAGAATTTTCTCAGGGGTTGTAAGGATTCTTTAGAGACTGGTAAAATATTAAATAAAGCAGCTGCGTGAGCTCGTTTGATGAGTTTTTTGTTGTCAAACCTTTTTGCGCGCATGTTCTAGGGGAACAGCGTGCTATCGTTTTGTCCAAATGTCTGTAATTTTGGATTATTGAGCCGAAAATGGTCTCAATCGACTAGGTTGGACTCACTGATGACGAATCCGGTGTCAAAATCGATTCTGTCCGGCCGGCCGTAGACACGCTAACTGTCGACAGAAGCAAGCTAGCAACTTGAAACTTTTAGGATAGGTTGCGCATCAGAATGCCGCGGTTAAGTTCGTTAATGGGCCAAATCGGTCGAATAGTTTCGGAGTTATATGCAGTTGAAGTTTTGAAGTTATTTATTTTTTATTTCAGAAACTACTTGAGAGATACGATTCAAACTTGGCAGTTGGGTGGAGTATAACGACGCGCAACTTTGAGCCAAATTTCGTCAGGATCAGATTTTCAGTGAATTAAAAAAAAATTTTTTTCGAAATTTTTTTCCAAAAAATTTTTTTTTCCGGACACCATTTATCATATTCGAAAAAAAAAGTCCACTCACACTTTGAACTTCATATTTCACAGCAGTGTACCAAATTTCAGTTCGATACGATCATAAGTTTCGGAGATATCCGGAAAAAATGTGTCAAATTTCGAGGTTTTCTTCTCGATATCGTTTATTTTTTCGGTATAACTCGAGAAATACTGATTCAGTCCTGATGAAATTTCACAGCTAGTTTTGAGATGCTGAAAGACAACTTCATGCGAAATTTCGTGATAATCGTGTCTTCAGAACAATTTGAAAAAAAAAATTTCTATGATTTTTCTTATCATATCATCCTCATCAAATTCTGTATGAAACTTCGAACTGTTATTTTTCGATGAAGTACTGGATTTCAATTCGATCTGATCTGTATTTTTGGAAATATTGAAAAAATAAAATTTTGATTGGGTATATCTACGGAATCATTGGGTGGATTTTACCCATTCACGAATTCGGCCTTATCAGTAATTTTCAAAAAGTACTGCCGTGAAGGCAGCAGCTTTTGCGTGCATGTACAAATTCGTTGCTGAAGCGGTCATCTACATTGAACATGCGCGCAAAAGTTGCTGCCTTCACGGCAGTGCTTTTTGAAATTTTTTTCAATAACTCTAGAGCCGTATCGTAATCATTTTCAGATATTTCTATCGACTCGATAACCTTCTCAGCTTCATCTCTGAGAGAGTTATTTAAATAGTGAAATTTCTGAACTTTAGTGAGAAAGATATTTTCATCTATTAATGATTAGAAGGTATCATAAAAGTATGGCCAATCCTTATAATCTCCAGAATATTTTGGTACTGGGATAATAGGTAAGTTTATATTTTGTGTAGTACTGTGTATGGTTGAAGGCATTACGGATTGAGACTGCACCGGGTTCAAATCTTTCTTGGAATCGGTGATCAACAATTTTGCTTGGATAGTATATTTATAATACAAATCTTCGAACTGTTCCCGATTATTAATTTGCTCTGTTGTGTCTTCTTCTATTTCGATATCGCATTGAAGTTCATCGAAAATCTGAAATTTTTCATTTATATTTTGTTAACGTGATTCTAACTCGATAAATCCTGCTCTATCACTAGGATTGAAGTTGTCAATAAATGGACAGAACCGTGTAAGCTTACTTTTCAGATAAGCTCTCTTGAATTTAAAATTTTCAAGTGGTTCTGACATTATACCGATAAATAGATCTAAACGAACTATTCGGAATATTCAGAATGAATCTAATTGAGTGTTATTTCACTCGCTATAAGACGTAAGAATGGATATTTGGTAAGAAAGGATTCAAGTGAAGGAGAGATATTAATAATCACTCACCAAATATCCAAATATTGGTTGTTTGCCTATGCCAATGCATGAGCAGGTAGTCTGGATTCGGGATGATGTGTTTCGAGCTTAGACGAAGGTCCTTTGTCTAAGGTTTCGAGTGTCGTTGGTAATTCAAGAAACTCGGTATCGGTTTGATGATTATATAGGATTATGTCACTTCACTGGTAATTTCTTAGCGCGAAGTTAGTATAATAGGGCTTAATGACCTCACTGGTAATTTGTTAGAGAAGTTCAAGTTATGTATAGGATTTGTTATTGATAATCTATTCCCACCATGCATTTTCTGCTTAACTTACAGATTGAAAAGAGTTATGCTCTCAAGTCTCAAGTGGCTAGTCTAGACGCCAAACCAATTCGTACACCATTGGCGTAACAAAAACAATTTGGAATTATAACTAACATATATGTTCCCTTTGAAGAGCAGCCGGGATCTTTTTCTACAATCATTGTTCTCGATGAGCCATAAATTCCAAAGAGTATGAGATAAAGCTGCAGTTTGAAAAGTTTTCACTCTCATTATTTTCGGTTTGTTAGGAGTTATTTGAATTTGTGAGTCTTCAGAACGCTTGTGAGAAACGAAACAACTCAAAAATTCTTCTTGTGGAAGTGAGAATTATCGCTTGATAGCAAACGCTGATTACCTCGTTCAGAAACAGAATACCTTCATACATATAATATACAGGGTGATTCAGGAGGAGACTGTCAGATTTTAGGATAAGTTTACACTAGTCAAAACAGTTTCGACACAATGTTTGGTTTATGATTGGAGGTCTTTGTTGAGACTATACAGGGTGATTTTTCTGATACGACCGATTTTACTTTTATTGATAACTTTGGTATGGCTTATTCGATTTTGATGACATTTCCGGTGTAGCACAATATAAATGAGCACATTCAAAAAATCTAAAAAATAAATAACATAATCACAAGGACGAATATACGTCGATAAATCAACAAATATTCCCCCTTGATCAGAGCTGATCACCCAATCAACCAAAACACCTACACCGAAGAAGCGGATCCAAGTAGAATGACTACAGCTGTTTCACAATTGTTATTGATCGTCAGGTCAACTTAACTTGGATAAAACGCAGAGAGTTCTCTCGATACTTGTTACCTTTCAGAGGGATCGCTGCAGTATACAACTTACAGCGCGCCATCTGCCAGGAGCATCTTGCAAGTCTCACCTTCGAGTGCAGAAGTATTCTGCACTCGAAGAATACTTTCCTATATTCTAAAAAATGTTTCAGAATACGCAGTTGGTATCTTGATAGTTGCAGATCGATAGTGCAGGTTTCTAGAACTCCTTTATCCCTTACAGATTGTACCGTCATGACTCATTATTCAGGTGTATCCAATTTTTTGGCAAAAAAAAATTCCAATTTAACTACAACCTATTCTACTTTTTTTTTAACTTTGGTATTTTATGGCTTATTCCATTTTGATGAAATTTTCAATGTAATACATTCAATAATTTATATATATTTCTCGAAATACAGGGATGATATGGTGATAACTCCAAATTAATTGTGCAGGTTAAAAAAACACCCTTGACATTGGGTTTCGAAACTTCACGATTCTTCCATAATGAGTCAATATTCAGGTGTCTAAGTTTTTTTGACATACTTCCGGTTTTCCGAGAAAAACATTTTGAAGAATGGCCTAATCGAAATATCGCTCGAAAGCAGTGACTACTAGATAGTATAGCTGTATCGTCCAAGGATGATATTCTTTTTAAATCCGAAGTTCAGATCCGATTGCTCATATATTCTGTATAGAAACATTTAATTCAAAAAATTACTTAATTTAATTTTTTTGCACACCTCCAACGCTCCATTGAAGGATTATTTCCATGTAACAGCGTACGTTAAGAGTTTTCGTTCAATAATGTATCCATTTACGCATATGACGTAATTTTCTAAATCAAATGATTCCATACAGAGCTTAGAACTTAGGAACCGCTTTGCATCCATGGAATATCCAGCTTAATTAGCTAGTGCAGAATATTCCCACTGCTTTGAAACGAAATTTCGATAATGTTCTTTGAAAATTCTTTCCCAGAAAACCGAAGGTATGGCGAAAAAATTGGAAACGCCTGAATAATGACTTATTATGGTAGAATCGCAAACTGATAGTGAAGTTTTGTAAAATCAATATACAGGGTGTTTTTTCAACCTGCACAATCATTCTGAAATTATCACAATTACATCCCTGTATTTCGTGAAAAATGTTGAAATTACTGAAGGTTTTCATTATTTTGTGCTTCACTGAAAATATCATGAAAATTGAATGGGCCATACCAAAATTATTAATAAAAGTAATATCGATTGAAGCAAATTTCGATATTATCTTCGTTTGAAAAAACTTTCTCGGAAAACCAGAGGTGTGCCAAAAAAACTAAAATGCTTGAATAATAACTTACTATTTATAGTAGTATCGTAACTAGATAGCGAAGTTTCGAAAACGCAATGTTCAGGGTGTTTCTTCAATGAGCAAAATTGATCTGAAATTATCACAATACCAAAGTTATCACTGAAAGTAAAATCGGTCCAATCGGACAAATCACCCTGTATAGTCTCAGTAGGGTTCCCCAACCATCAATCAAACATTGTCTTGAGTAGTCTAAACTTCTGCTGAAATGTGACGGTCTTCTCCGTAATCACCTTGTATATCTGCAAGTTATCCGTTTCTGAGAATAGATAGTGAGCACACACTCGAGTACATATTTTCTGTTAATATTAATCGATTATTATTTCTTATTCGAACAAACTGTTTTAGTATTTGAATTTGTCTCCGTAATTGTCATCTTTATTAGTATCAAATTGTGATAAATGCAGATTTCTATTCGAAAATAGAACTAAATCAGAATATTTTCTTCAAGCAATCCGACCAATTTCGAATTGAAAAGCTTGACCATCATAATCACAAGCATGGATCATTCAAATATCAATGAGTCGAAAACAATTGCCCGACATATATGTAAATGATGCCACTGCCACGAAAGAGAAAAACTTACATAAAATTTGACATTGGTATTGAAAACTATTTCCACATACAACAATCTAACTCAGATATCATAATCATTTTCAAATTCATTCACGAACACAAAAAATATGATTTCAAATTTCAAACTCTGTATTTGAAAGAATGATATATCATCTGTGTTTATACGGAAATCAAAATGGTACGGGAAGTAACGACTAACGCAATAATTATTCATGAAATTTCTCTTAAATATACGATGAAATATTTCAAACAACTGAGGATTGCAAACTGAAATCCAATAATGCATTGGCACGAGATTACGAGACTTTCGCGAAACTCACTTTCGAGGCTCGAGACGGGACTTCGATTTCAAAAACGAGACGAGACGAGACTTTAGGGTAGTCTCGTCTCGTTGGTCTCGCAGGCATCACTAGGTGAGCAAGTCATTCCAAATCTCAGGTGACAAAGACGAGATGGGAGAATTGCCCATTTTTTGATGAATGAACGATCTATGAAAAAGACCTTACTTTTTCTCGCGATATCTTGGGCAGAAATCAAATTTTCCTCTTTCTATCCACATATTCACGCTCTTCAATACTTTTTCATTTCTGTGGGCAGCGTATATTAACTGAATCGCCAGGCGATGGCAGAACCGACCAACGCACGCTAGCTACTTCGTTTCAACATAGCATAAGGGCGCCAATCACGGTTGCTCCCACTTCGCAGCTTCTGCGGTTGTCATAGGCAGGTGCCAGAGGATTCAGTCTATCTGATGAGTCCACCTCTGCCGCCGGGACGAAACAACTCACCCCAAAAGCGCGCCGTCCTTCAGATGGCGCGAACGAGATCAGCCAAATTTCAAAGCATTAGGTACTCTCTTTCATCATCAAAATTGCTGTGTCCATAATGTAAGAAGAGCCACTTGCACTGAAGTCAATGGGAACCATCTCAGTAATTGTCGAGAATTCGTCGCACTTTTAGTTTTTTTACAAGCGGTGGCCCTGCTAACTTAATATTAAGTTGGCCAGTGCCATTCTACAAATGCATCGAATTCGGTCACAATGGTTATTACTAATTATCGAGTATTTTTCGAAGACCATCTAACGTGAAAAAAAGAAGAAATTTTTTTTATTTTTTTATAGCTTTTTTCATGTTTCAATAGAATTTTTTGGTTTCTGGGGATACCTCGCAAAGTCGGCAACACTGCATTGGTATACTGATACTTTAATTTTTTTTCGTATCGTTATTGACTGATATTTGGTTGTTCGTTAAATTTCTCGAAACGATCAATTTGTGTTTGAATACTGATTAATGTCTTTATTCCATTCTCACCAACATATACCGATATACTTTGTAATATGGAAAAGTAACTTAGATAAACGTTTTTTCTTTCAGAAATGAGCTGGACGATTGAGGGACGATCAAAGTATATTTGTCGTGAAAGAAAAAAAACCGAAGGCACTACAAATTTCTTTTTTTTGCGACAAATGATTTGGTCGTCTCCCAATTGTTTAGCTCATCATTTCTGAAAAAAAAAACGTTGCAAATTTCACACAAAGGCTTATTATTTTTCCAGCTTAATGTGCAAATTCATCAGCGATATTTATCACACTTGCATCGTCGTGAGTACCACAAGTGAGAAGTTTGACAGTGGAATCAAACAATTTTTAAGATTGTCCGCCATATAGACTAGTAAATTTCAGAGCGGGATTCAAAGTTCTTCTGAAGAAAGTTCTGAAATACGAGCAGCCGTATCAATCCTCTTGCATTTCGGAATATTCATTCAGAAAACTGCGATATTGGCGATCAAACTGTTTAATTGCATTTCTTACTTCAATTCCAACCTGGCTGGAAAAATTGGAGCTTTCCAAAATTGAATCATATAGAACTGAAACAGGTGGATCATCGGCTCCTACCTTAGTCTGAGGCTCCTACCCTCAGTATTAGATTCTCGACAATTGATGAGTTTTCCGGTTTGTTATTGATTTTTTTGCATATATCCTCCTATTTGTCTTATCGTATACATGCGCATTATCTTTTATATTCATCCTTATTTCAAACTCTCAGTACGAAAAATATAGGATTTTTATTGAAACCAGTAACGGATATCCACATGTTGACGCTGATTGTATTACGCAAATCACAATTGATGGAAACCTCCAATCAACCGAACTTCTTGGAAATCTTCATTATTTTAAATTACGCTACGTAATTCATTGAGATTTCAACGTTTCGAATGAATTTTTTGATGGAGTTGATTATTTTCGTGCTGTGAAAAACCAATGATTCATGGATAATATATAAGTTTTATTTAAGATGTGAATGAGCTTCATGAAGAAATTTAATCTCAAATCCCGTAATCCCCAGGTTGATTTATATAAATAATAATTTTATCCGATTTTCAGTAATTACGTTTGGAAGAAAACCCAAAAATGTTGAATTTTAACTACTTCGATTATGAAATTGTTAAGAATATCGATGGGGCATTTGCACATTGTGTTTATAAAATAATAAACGAGTCTGTTGAAAATTTCTCGATATGTGTTGAAAATTTGGTGATCAATCTTTTCATCTAGTGATGCCTAAGTGACCAACGAGACGAGACTCTCCTTAAGTCTCGTCTCGTCTCATTTTTGGAAATGTAATCTCGTCTCGTACCCCTCAGTCTCGTCTCGTCTTGAGTCTCGAAACAGTCTCGTGCCACTGTATTTAATGTCGGTTGTACTCCTTGACGACATTGGGACATGATACATCAATGTTGGTTTTCTTTTTTATCATATCTTTTTAAATGGGAGAAGGGCAATTCTCCAGTGAATGAAGAAAGGAAAGTAACAATTTTGTTGTCTTTCCACACAACAGATGAAATTTCCACCCTTTCGATATCGCTCACAAATTCGAATGATTTTTCACGTTTTTCTTCCGCCATATCTTTCTCACTTGGCAATTTACAATTAGGAATTCTAGGTCTCCTAACAGTGCCAAGGCAATGTATACCACTTTTACTCAAGTGAACCATAAGGAGTATAGAGGTGTAGAAATTATCAAAATTGATAATTTTGGTTCTGTGGTACATTACTACATAAACGAAGCACGATATTTGCACTTAATCCTTAATCTGGTTCGGTTGGTTGCCTGATTTTGGGATTATTCTCATCGCCAGTGAAAATTTCAAACTCATATGCAAACCCATCGGTTCCACATAAAGCACATAGAGCTTGTAAGCCGATTTAAAGGGCTTCGCTGGTGAATATTGTTTGATGTAATGCCTGCATTTTGTCGCACATTTTTGCTCATCCACGCATAGATATTGATTCAGCGGAACTGACTAGAATCTGCTGTTCAATTTTTCAATCACTGGCCTCAGTTTATGCAGCCTGTCATATTCAGGATGATCTCTGGGTTTCATATTTGAATTTCTATTGAAATGGATGTACCTCCTTATTTTGACGAACTGGTTGCAACTCATTATTCCTCTTATCTTTTCGAAACCAAGTGTAGGTGACCTATAACTTCGCACATCAGGCATATAGAAAAGAGACATATATATATATGCAAATTCCGATAAACTTCTTTATATTTAGCTCAGTAATATTGGCGGGTTTACTTACATCCTTTTCTAATGAATACAAATTAGTTTGATCCACAATCATCTAAGTGAGCTCTCCATCGAAAAAATGTGTGAAAAAAAGCTAAAGGGGTCAAATTTTCAATTTCAGGTGGAATAGCGGCCATGCCATGAAATGCTAGAGCATTTTCATTGATCAATAAATTTTTCTTAAGTCATAAAATATTCTGATATTTTTGTTTCAACTCCTTAGTCTCTCTTTTAGGGTTTCTCGTTATCTGCTTCGAGCACACTTTCTCTTCTGTCAGATTATCAATATTCGATTTTGCGTTCTCTTCAACATCCTTACCATTTTCATCAAGAAAAGAATAGTTTTGTAGCACCATTCCTTCCTCGAATTCAATCGGCATATTATCTATGGAATGTTCTATTTTATTCTGCAAAGTGTTGTCTTCTTCCTCTCCATTTTCTTCAAAATCAAAGTCGTCTTCACTATCTGATAAATGTGCGATGATTTCTTCCAATTCTTTATCGGTTAGATATTTTCTATGCCATTTCTGCGCCATATTTCTCCTACAATGATAAAGGTTCACTCACACACAATGTATCAAATATGATACAGATAAATCAAATTACATTTCAACCAAAAAATAATAGAATTCTTGCTGACATATCATTCAACATAAATCACTCACTTTTTTTGTTCTTGTTTTATACATCAACTTATTATTACTGCAATGAATATGAATACATCGAACACTTTTTCAAGCCCGAAATATCAACACTTGTCGCAAGCACAACATGCACTGACAAATTCGTGAGAAAGTCAGCGAAACCAGACACTTCAGCAAAAGACGCCTTATGTATGTATGTATGTAGCAGATCATGTACAATGCACTACAACTGCAACTCCCGCTCCGTGATTGTAATAAACGAGTAGTAAGATGGTTGTATCAGATCGGCTACAACGTGCAGTGTAGGGTTTTAAGGTCCAAACCTACTCTACAAATATCGCGTTTCTAAGTCGTTTCTTCTAGAAGTTATTGTGTTTGCGGTAGTCTGTTGGGCTAATTTTATTTCAAGAAATGGTCCAATTAATTGGCCTCCAAGATCATGCGACATAACTCCACTGAATTATTTTTTTTTTGGCCCATGTCAAGTCATTGGTTTGTGCTGATGAACCAGAAAAAATAGACGCTTCGGTAGCCAAAATGACTCGTATCATTGATGAAATAAGGCCTGAATTACTGAAGCCAACTTCGTGAACTGGAAAAATCCACCCAATGATTCCGTTGATATACCCATTCAAAATTGTATTGTCCCAATATTTCCAAAAATACAGATTAGATCGAATTAAAATCTAGAACTTTATCGAAAAACACGGTTTGAAGATTTGTACAGAATTCAATGAGGAAAATATGATGAGAGGATCACAGAATATCAAATATTTGAAAAAAAATTTGAAATCTTTTTTATCAAATTGTTCTACCCAGATAGCACAATAAGATCCTGAGGATGTTCTTGGGATTATCGAGCAGGGATATTAGTATATCCCAGGGAAATCCGAATTCGTCTATACATCATCCTCAGGATATCCTGAGGATATAGAATGTTACTAAGTGGGAATCCCCCAGGTGGTGTTTTTGTATATCCAGAGGATATACTCCACAGACCATAAGCTATCAGGAGGACATGCTGAGGATGACTTATTCAGAAAAGTGGGAACTCCCCCAGCGGTCTACGCATATATTCTAGGGATATAGTTTCAAGTTGACTATAGGGCATCCCTAATTTAGAAAAGGGGGAGGAGGGAGTTTCACATTACAGGGTCATTGGACTAAAGCAATGTACGTAATTTCAATAATTTTTATTCTAAAAGAAAGCCTACAAAAAAAAGGGATATTACATATTTCTCAACTTATCACAGGGTTCAATCATCTTCTTACATCTCTCTAGCCAGCCAGCAACAGATTTTTTCGTCTTTCTCAGTGTAGAAATTTTCGCAATTTCATCAGCGTCTGAAACAAAATATATAAATTGAAACAATAAATTAATTGCAGACTTATTTTGCTTACCATTTATCAGTTTTGTAATATACAATCTCCCAAATTTCCTCTTTTTCTTCGCCAGTTAAACTGCATTGCCGTTGTCACTGATTGGGGGAGTCATTGCCCCTCCTACAAATTCATAACTATTGTTTCTTCCGCATTGTGCAATCTCTTTGGCCTAAATTTAAAAGTCAGCAAGTTACATAAACATTATGACAAATGACATTCAGACAGTTGCATGTACTTATCAACACAAAATGTGATTTCAAGCGATGGACCAAAAGCTCTGGTTATCCGAATTGAAAGATTATCCTTCATCTATGTCACTTTGGATAACCGTAACTATAGCCAGAGCTTTTGGTCCATCGCTTGAAATTGATTATGGTTACGGTTATCCAAATTGACAGATTATCCTCTGTCTATAAGTCAGTTTGGATAACCGAACGATAACCAGAGCTTTTGGTTCATCGCCTGAGATTGATTCATGTCATCCCATTTTGACCATTTAAAAGGACATTATTCAACCCATAGCATCAAGGGTAAGATGACAATCAAATACTCAGTGACCTAGCAACCATTAATCAAAGCAATACATTTGATCTTATTTCCTAAAATACTTTTTTTCTGAGAAGAAATTATCATTTAAATCCTCATCAAAATGAATTGACACTTCGGGCTCATAGGTTGAACTTTCTATTCATGAATTCATTTAAATCACTTGATTAACAAACTATTAATTGAACTCACAACTAGATGAAAAATTTGCTCATCACTTAAAAAAAACGCTGCAAATTTTACACAAGGGTTTATTATTTTCTCAGTTAAATAACCCAATATACCATTGATATCTAAAAAAATATATTATGCATAAATCATTGGTTTCTCACAACACAGAAACGAATTCCATGAAATAATTCATGCGAACATAGAAATCTCAATAAATACATTAGTATAATTGAATAACATTTCCACATGCAGAACGCTAACTGAGTAGCAAAATTTAAAATAATATTTTGAATGAGAAGAGAAGTTCCACAGTCGTTTAACCTCTTTGAAAATCTAACTATTTTCTACAATTATCAAATTTCGTGTCGGTATTCTACAACTCAAAATGAACTTCAAATCAGATAGGGTTTGCCCTTATTGAGATATTAGGGAAATAACCTCAATATTCAAAATGGTCACGAAATTTTTTGCCAATATCTGCACAAATGAATATCGGTCAAAACTGAAATTTGAAACACTGTTTCTAAATGTTGACTCTGAAACCTGTACCAAATTTCATTGAACTTTGATGAATATGTATTCGAAAAAAAAATTTTTGAAAAAAATTCGATTTTTCCACTATACAATTCCCACGAAATTTTGCATTAAATCGAGTGTCTATATTTCACAATTAGTCATGATGTTTCAATCCGAACGCGTTCATTTTTCTTGACACTGAGGAAATAAACTCAATCTTTCAAACTAACACCAATACGTAAAACAAAATTCAAGACTTTTCGCTAATATCAAATGTGTAGATCTGATTTCTACTAGGATTCAACTTTGTTCTGAAAAATATTAATGAAATGAAAAAAACTCAACCTTCCTGTGCAATTGATCTGAAAAAAAAATTTTCCACAGCAGATATCCGATTCACTTGATTCACGAAGTATTCATCACACAAACTGAAAAACTAAAGTTATTTTCAGTAACATTTCTGTAACAATTAAATATATCGTGAACCTCATCAGGTTGCATTCGAAAGAATAATTCTAGATTATAAATTTCGTGTTTGCCGACAACCAGATGATGATACGTGGGGTATATTTTTGTCTACGCTATAGCCCTTGTCTTAGGTCTAGACCCGGCACAGTCCCCATTCAGAACAGGTAGACAGATGATCGGCTCCTAACTTCAGTCTAAGGCTCCAACCCTCAGTATTAGATTCCAATTTGACTCCAATTTGATTTATCATATAAATGCTCATTATTTTTTATATTCACGCTTATTTCAAACTATCAGCAAACCGAAATTGGTGGAAACCTCCGATCAACCGAATTTTTTGGAAATCTGCATTATTTTAAATTACGCTACTTAATTCGCGTTCTGCATGCAAAAGTATTATTCAGTTATAAAAGAGTATTTATTGAGATTTCAATGTTTCAAATGAATTTTTTCATGGAATTGGTTTTTGTGTTCTGAAAAACCAATGATTTATGAATAAAATAAAAGTTTTATTCAAGATATGAATGAGCTTCATGAAGAAATTTAATCTTAAATCCCGTGATCCGCAGGGTGATTTCTATAAATAATAATTTGACCCGATTTTCAGTAGTTATATTTAAGATATTGGAAGAAAAAACCCAAAAATATTTAATCTGAACTACTTACGATTATAAAATTGTCAAGAACATCGATGGGGCATTTGCAAATCGTGTTTATAAAATAATAACGCATCCATTAAAAATTTCTCGATATGTGTTGAAAATTTGGAAATCAATATTTTCATCTACTTTAAGATGTATGACTCTGGATTTCAGTGAATTCCAATCTTAGAACCGAATGCGATGATGTCATTTTCGACATAATTGGAAATTTGCAGCGTTTTTCTTTATAACTCAGGAACCACTGGTCGGAAATCATCCGGATGAAACTTTTTTGGTTAAGTTTTGCAACAGTAATCAACGTTCAGAGTTTCATGAAAATTCGGTGGTAAGTTTTCGAGAAATAATTTTTTTTTCCCCCCAACCCCCCATTTTGAGCCCTTAGGGTACACCGATTCTGCTGAAAAGCTTGGAGGATCAATCCCGAGCGACACACGATTTTTCTACCAAGTTTCACTGATTTCGGTTCAGTACTTTCTGAGAAAAGCCCCGGACAACGGACGGCGGACGGGGGACGGCGGACGGCGGACGGGGGACGGCGGACGGCGGACGGGGGACGGCGGACGGCGGACGGACGGATTTTTTTTTATTAGTTTATTCAAATCTACATACTCCAAAACGTAAACTGTGAAATTTTCAGGGGGGGTTAAAATTTTTTTTTTTGTGGTCGATCACTAAGGTTTATTATTTGATTTTATCAAATAATAAACCAAAATCTTAAATGTCCCCAGATCTAAGCTATTCTTTGGAAAGGTTATATCCAAAGAATCATAATAATTGGTTGATAATAATAATAATACCGTTCTTTATTCTTTCTGAAAAGGGCATATACCGAAGTCCTTCAGCCTATTGGTTGATATTTCATTGTTTACTGGTTATTGGGCTTTCTTTAGGTTTTGTTTCATCTTCTTCACATCTTGCACAATATCGAACACAATACTTAGGATGTGACACTGCGTAATCAGAGTCTTAACCATACTTTGATCACCTTAAATGTTTCACATATTATACTGTCTTATCGAACTGCACCTGATCAACTCACAAATGTTCAAATTATTTTGTGTGCAATGCTTGTTGCATACATTATTTCACATTCTCTTGGTTTGATTTCTTCCACTCACTGTATTTGATGCTGGAAATAAATAAACATATAAAATAATATAAAGTGCAATAAAATATTCAGTGAAATGAATAAAAGAATCAAACATGAGTTTACAAAAAATTCAACTATGAACAACACCAACTTCATGTTATATTCTGATCTTTATGTTAGGTCCTATACCAGATTTTATATTCCGAGACCAAACGCTAATTGGAACAGAACTAAATTTATGAACTAGGCGTTCTTGATCGAGCTTCGATTCCAGTTCTGGTTCACTTTTGAATTCGATTTCCTGATTGGCTGAGTTGCATCGACCAGCTCTTGAGTTTCGTAAACAATTGTATACTCCAAAATAAATAGAAGCCTGTGTTGGTACAACACATATTGTACCTGGAAGTGTTCGGGTATCCCTCCACAAGTTTGAATGCATACCTATTAGTATACCTACCATTAATTGATTTATTTCCAACATTGTGATGTATCGTCCATCTAGCTAATGAAATAGAACAAATATCTGCTGTACTCACCTTAGAGTAGTTAACCAATTTCAATCTTTGACAAACCATGGGTTACTGAAAGTCTCCTTCGGTGAAGTTTTTTTCTGAAGAATAATAGGATAATGGAACATCATTTAACTCCTTTATATTGCAAGAACTCATGAGATTTTCAGATGTGTCGGTTCCATAAATCATACCACTTCCATTTTCCATTAACTGTACTGAATGCTCAAAAGTATTTCAATCTTACAAGCTTGACCTTCAAGCTCTTGTATTGAATTACTCCTTTTTGTCGTTGGACCCCTATGTTATATTTGTTAGCTAGTTAATGAATTTTTTATACTTACATACCACAGGGTATAAAATATAGCACAAAATCACTGCCGAAATCCACTTTCGAAATTGACGAATTCAGAACGAGTTTACTGAAGACGAAAAGTATACCATTTCTTCAGTTCTTGTATTTTGTGATGCCCATAATTAATATTACTCCAAGTCAAGAAAAGAAGCAAAAAAACTGAAAAAATATCGATCAACGCAGAATCTGTCAAATGTCATGATTGACCGATCATAGATTATGAACCACAGAACATAAAGTAATATGAACTTATAACTTCCTAATCTGTATGATCGATGATCAATGATCTAATAATATATTATTACATTATTCACATTGCTACATTGAATTTTCTTAATTAGATTATTTCTGATTTTTTCATAACCCACAAATGATATTCATTGGTCTCAGCTTTCAGATATGCACCCAGATATATTAAAAAAGGGAATAATTCGATTTCACACCTCAAGTTGGATATTTTTCGTTATTAAATGATACAACATAGATCCAACCCATAAACATTCTGGCTCTTATTCGTATTTGAACCAGCAATCAACGCGAAGGCGTATTTCGAAAAAATTGTCGCAGCATTCGCAGCTACTAGAGGACATAATTGGGATATACGTGTCCTAAATCGTAGGGATATCCCAAGTTGTACATCCCAAGTATGTCCTCTCAATGTCGAAAATTTAATGTGGGTTGTAGTTACTCAGAGGACATACTTGGTATATACGAACCTTAAATCATAGGGATATCCCCAATTGTACATCCCCCGTATGTCCTCCCAATGTGCTGGGACATACGCCACGAATAGGATATTGAGAGGATATACTGGGGATACGGTGTGCTATCTGGGTAATGATACGATCATTACGAAATTTTGCTCAATGTTGTCCTTCAACATCTTCGAATAAGCTGCGAAGTTTTATCACGATTGAATTAGTATTTCTCGAGTTATACCGAAAAAAACAACGATATCGAGAAGAAAACCACGAACTTCTACACATTTTTTCCCAATATCTCCAAAACTAATAGCCGTATCGAATTGAAATTTGGTACACTACTGCGAAATATGAAGCACCATATGTGAGCTATTTTTTTCAAATTTGAATAACAGTTTCCGAAAAAAACTTTTTTCGAAAAAAAATTTTTAGTTCCCGAATAATCACGGAAATAACCTAAAACTTTTGAAAGGCTCTAAATCTTAAACGATTTGGCCCATTAACGAACATAACCGTCGTATTTCGAAATGCAACCTTCCCTGGAAGTAATGGTGCATACGGACGGCCGGCCGGACAGAATCGATTTTGACACCGGATTCGTCATCAGTGAGTCCAACCTATTCGTTTGAGACCATTTTCAGCTCAAAATTCGAAAATTACAGACATTCGGACAAAACGATAACACGCTGTTCTCCTAAAACATGCGCGCAAAAAAGGATTGTACCAGGTAGATACCCGATTGAACCACTTTTATTTTTGCAGAAATCCCCATGGTTTTTCCTACACATCAATTCGAGAGTTTTTTTTTCTCTTCAATTTGTGTAGGCCGATAATATCGATGGAATTTTTTAGTAAAAATTCTGTGCTCGATTGTACCCGGTAGGTACTCGATTTTGCTACAATTCTATACAGCCACAATTACTTTTGAGCACACCAGCACCCTGAAAAAAAATTTCAATTTCATGAATACTTGGTGGAGGATTGTACCCGAGTGTACCGATTTTATTTTGGCTAAAACTCTCATGGTTTTATCCTACACACCAATTCGAAAGTTTTTTTCACTTCAACTAGTGATTGGCTGATAAATCGATGGAACCTAATTATTGTTCCTACACATCAATTGCCAATTTTTGAGTGAAAAGTTGTGGTCGACTGCACCCAATTTTACCACAGACATATTCGTTTCTTCTATCTAGCTTCTCATAGAAAATGTAAGACTTATCCCAAGCTCAAAAAGTTTCACCGTGAAAATTCGGCAGTGGATCGAAAATGAATTGAATAGTATCAAATAGTATATTCTTTTGAAATGTAGGCTTTTCTTTTTCAGCATTTACAGAAATCTTTTGGCGACCTATAAAATGCCAACATTCGAACGAAAGGAAAGATTCCCAATGGATCAGAAAAAACCTAGAAAAGCACTGCCGTGAAGGCAGCAGCTTTTGCGCTCATGTTCAATGGAGCTGACCGCCTCGACAACAAAAATAATTTTTTTGTCCGAATTTTTCTATGAATAATTCTTCTTATTGATACTGTTAATTTCCCAACCAAGTTTCATTTCGATCAGAAAAATATTTTTCGAGTTATAGAAAAATCAAAATTTCAAATGGCTGTAGCACAAAAACCATCCGGCAGAATTTGGTCCATTAACAAACTTAACCGTGGTATTCAGGATCTCAACCTAACCTGATAATTTGAAGGCTCTGGGTTCTTTCTTTCGAAAGTAACAGCGCACACGGCATGACGGACAGAATCGTTTGAGACCAATTTCGGCTCAAAATTCGAAAATTACAGACATGGTGACGAAATGGTAACGCGCTGTTCCCCAGAAAAGGCGTGCAAAAATTTCATTTATTTTTCTTGGGGGCCGGTGGATTCAAGTTATAATGGCTGTATATACAAAACGTTAGGGATACAAACGATATTTTTTGTGGTACAATCGGGTACCTACCGGGTACAATCGATCACAATATTTTCACAAGAATAATCCGAGGTCAATTGCTAGGTTCACATAGTTGAAAGAAAAAAATCTAGAAAAGCACTGACGTGGAGTCAGCAGATTTTACGCGCTTGTTCACATTGTGAAATGGTGACTTGGAAATGTCAGTGAAATTTCAATAAAATAAAAAAAATTTCAAAAAAAAATTATTTTTTTTCCAAATTTTCCCATGGATAATTCTTCTCATTGACACTATTCATATTCCTACCAAGTTTCATATGGATCAGATGAATATTTTTCGAGTTATTGAAAACTAAGCGCGTAAAAACGTTATTATTATATTATTCCGCGCTTGTTATACAATGAACCTGTATATTTCATTCTGAAATGGGACCCTACCGAAGCTAAACTGGAAAGGAATACATGAACAAAATTCTTTCGACCATATAATGCTTCCGATATGAAGCAGGAGATAACCACAACGAAGAAAATCGCCTTTTGAGGTCGGTAATCGAACAAGTCACTGCAACATCAACATGCAACATCTGAAACACAGTATAGGGATGTATGTACCCACAGACTGGTAGATCAATTGAACGTTATTGGTTATCAAATTACAATGTTAGCTTGCAATTTGGTGACGGGATTAATTAATTGTTGAATGACTTAGGTAATGATGGTTCGTGCTCCGATGGATTGAAGGGCGTCCATTCATTATTGAATGCAGATTGTCTAGTGACCGGTGGGACAGTGCTTCGGTGAAGATAAGGGATATATCTTTGCCAATTAGGAAATGATATTCGCAATCTACTCATGATCCTTGTCCAAAGTTCACCAGTTTCCAATTTCACCATAATAAAATATAGTTCGCACGGTCCTGAAATACCAAAGTTACAAGAAAAATCTAGAAAAGCACTGCCGTGAAGGCAGCAGCTTTTGTGCGCATGTTCAATATAGATGACCGCTTCAGCTGCTGCCTTTACGACAGTGCTTTTCTAGATTTTTTTTCGATAAATGACTGGATTTCAATTCGATCTAATCTGAATTTTTGGAAATATTGGAAAAATAAAATCTTGAATGGGTATATCTACGGAATCATTGGGCGGATTTTACCCATTCATGAATTCGACCTTCGTAATCAAGCCCCAAACCTACTCCACAAATATCGAGTTTCTAAGTCGTTTCTTCCAGAAGTTAGAAACTCGATATTTGTAGAAAAGGTTTCGACCTTAATTATGAAGGCCGAATTCGTGAATGGGTAAAATCCACCCAATAATTCCGCAGATATACCCAATCAAAATTTTATTTTTCCATTATTACAAAATTACAGTTCGACGAAGGTTCATACAGAATTTAATGAGGATGATATGATAAGAAAATCACAGAATTTATTTTCACATTGTTCTCATGAAACGATCATCACGCAATTTGGCATAAAGTTGTCTTTCAGCATCTTCAAACTAGTTGCGAAATTTTATCAGGATTGAGTTAGCGTTTTTTGAGATATACCGAAATGTATGATTCTTTTTACAAAAGTTTCCTCATATTCTGATCGCCTTCAACCAATATTTTCATTTCTAAATAGATTTTAGTTTGAATATCCATATTACCCTTTGAAATATGACTGGCAATGCTCTATCCTCGTATTAAGACATGATCTTTATATAATACAGAATAACTTTATCCATGATGCATCAACGAAAACGTTTGAGATAAATGGTTTCACTTCAAGTTAGTTGAGGGTGGTGGACTCTGAACTAGAAATTTTAAACCTGGAGTGAATCGAAATCGACAAAATTCTACAAAAAATATATTACCTCCCAAATGAATGTCATCTCTCTATAATTATTTCATTTTATCCCATCACAACAAACAAAAATCTACAAAAACACTGACGTGAAGTTAGCATCCAGGGGATTTAAACCTGGAACCGCTGATTATAATAGAAAATCATTTCGAAATATTAAGTTAGAAAGTTGTTTTGACCTGGACTGGTTTATTCAGGTGTTTGGGGGTTTCAATAATAGAGACCCCGTATGGATTAATTATTCGCACTTGATTAATTCTGTCGTTATCAAAATGAAGACACGATCGACGAATATTTTCTGATTTTATCAGAAATGTTGATGCTTCTAAAATAAGCAGATAATTGAAGAACTTATTGACCAGTTGATCAATATCGTTGCACTTATGATACGGAGATGTTGTTAAGGTGTATTAAAAACACGTAACAAAAATGTATTTTCTTGTATCTGTATTAGATAACAAGATCAAAATGGTATACAAGTGATTTGCACAATAGAATCTTCCTTCTATATCTTATTCGATAGCAAGGTCGAAGCGACTTTCAAATGAGAAGTTACGATTTTTACAATACAAAAATTAACGTAAAATCTTGTTTGTAAATTCGAAAGCGAATTGTTGTTAACTATACAACGGTCAAATGAAGAGTGTCTAAAAACTAACTAAACCCAAATAAAGAAAATTCTTTTCTTCACATTTTAGAGGGAGAATATAAATTTTGATTGGTTTTTTGATTTAAGCGACGCCCTTCTAAGATCCGAAAAAACACGTCAGATTGGCTGGTGCGAAAGCATGCCACCCATCACGCTCCGATTCCTGGAATGCTAAGAGCTTGAATTCTATCTGAGTGTTTTCTGTCATACAAAATTATACTTTATTGTTGGCTTGAGATAAAATGCTCTTAAAGCCAGTGTCAATTGATTTAAACCAAAAATATTGAATTTCGAGTATATTCCTGGGAACCAAAAGAATTCAAACTCCCACGTTGCAGAAGCAACAAAAGTAGAGGTGAATAGTCACATATCTCGTATCCGTTTGAATTTGCAGAAGGCAATGCGCAGATTCAAATCAATAATAATGAATTAGTCGACCTTGTAGATAAATTTAACGGAGATTCACGTTCTCCATATTTCGCAAGAATATCAGCTTTGTTATTGCACAATACAAGACGAATTCAAAATTGTGACCCGAGTTCTGAAGAGTCACAGATTTTGGAGAAAAATGAAGCTTTATTACAAATTACCAATCCGAAAGCGAGCGTGGTAAGGTTGCTAAGAACATTTAACCGATCATCAGGGAAATCGTCACTCGAATTGGCCGAAGTAGTACCTATAACATCTACTAGTGGATCAGAATGTGATTCAGAATCAGAAAAATTATTTCAATCTACTCCAATAAAAGCATCTTCCTCGCACTCATCCAAGTCCACTCCTGTAGTAAAGTGGAATTTGAAATTTTCTGGTAGCGATAATATGTCCCTGAGTGCATTTTTGCAGAACGTTGAGGAACTTCGTTTAGCACGAAATGTGGATCTCAGCTTATGATCTTTTCTCCGGAAGCGCGCTTTCATGGTTACGTGCCAATATTGAACTTGCCTCAAATTGACATTCATAAGTGAAAATACTGAAAGAGGAATTTCAGGCAGCAAATTACGACGAAAAATTCTTTGAAGAAATTAAATCTCGCACCCAAGGTCTAAATGAGAGCATTGGCACAGACCAACAAGACAAATCACTTCATCGTTTACGGGAATCGCGTCTTTCCGACCTTGAGGAATACAACAGACATAACCACACTTTCTTCTTCCTCAAAACAGCTGTCAAATTAAATGCTTGACTTTGGAATATCTAAAATCGAAATGTAAAAACGGATTGGTCGGGATTCAGGAATCACAAGATCAAAGTCAGACTAAGATTTTTCGATGGAACCATTTGAAAAGCAAATTTCCAATACCAAAGCGAGTGTTTTCTCACATCTTAAATTCCTATAGAAGAACTCGGTTGGAGTAAATAAAAATTTGGAAAATGTTATGGAAAACCAGTTTACCTTAATCAGAGAATCTTTGTAGTGACACTTATAGGTCTCTAGGAAAACCCCCAAAATCTTCTGGGAGTTTGGTTGTGTTCTATTACATTGCAAACTTTTTTCTAACATGTGTGAATACAATCGAATTAATGTGTAAGAAATGAAGAAACTTTAAAAAACAAGTAATAGACTTCCTTTAAAAACTACATTGGCTTATCTTTTCCATAACACTTATCAATTATTACTCATATAAATATGTTATTCGTTAAGTTTTCAATAATTATATTGTAGTAAGTATACCATGTTTACGTGAAGTCTGCCAAACTGTTTCAGACACTGAGTTTTACATAATTTAATTCAGCACGTTGAGTATAATTCATAATTGCCCCACTATTTTATCAATAAAAAATATATACAACAGTAATTCATTAAAAGAGGAATTTTTTGGCGAAAACTTGTTCTTTGAAATCAATTTATCAAGCAAACAAAAACATACTATTGTATTAAATGGAAAATGTATAGGTTGTGATACTTTCACATCAAGTGAGATTTATTTCAATTCAATATAAAATCAAACTATGAATAGACCAACTTTGTTCGATTCCAATCCTCGTCGTTGTGCAAACCTATTAACATTTTTTAGATATCCCATCGTTCTAACTTAATAATGGAGGTTGTAATTCTTTTACTTCAGTTGCGATTCCTTCATATTATATAGAATAAACATTATGAATGAGTCCACCTAAGTTCGATTCCAATTCTTGTTGTTGTACAATTAAAGCATATAATGAGGACTGTCATCATAAAATAGAACCTCAGAGATGACTAAACAATTGAATTTGTTGTGAAAACTGTTTGGATTATATTTTAAAATGGAACAGATACGAAATCATTCATCAAATAAATAGGACAAAAAATTAATTTCAGTTTGTTTATAACCTCTTCAAGGGAGTCCAAAAGTGGCGAGAGTGACGTAATCTTATTCCTGCAATCTGATTGGCACCCCAAAGCACCCCAAACGCCTGCCAAAATTCTGATTAGCTCGATTTAGGGTCATATCTGCGTTGACATAGATTTCCTAAGTAAATGACGCGAGTGGTTTATCTGGTTAGTCTGTGGTATTGGTATATATTTAGCTATCATGGACGGTTTGTTCAGTCGACTATCAGTTAAAATTTCAGAGAACCAACAATTAAAAATATTGCTTCGTAATATCTCCCCTTTTTACCAAACCCAATTGGGACTTACTGAAGTCCAGAGCAAAGCAGAGTTACTAAAATTATGTAGGTTATTGTAGTATAAAAAAAAACACTTGGAAGAATTCAAGGCACCTCCTTTCAGCGACAATACAAGATTGTAAGAGCCAGATTTGGCATACCTGCATCCCTCTGTAAGTGGTACTTCATCAAGTCAAGATGTCGACAGTGACATTATTTGTTTCAATTGTGGACAAGCAGGTCACAAAAAATTCAATGTGCAAAACCTAAATCTAGAAATTTGAGATGTTTCAGGTGTGGCAAAGATGGTTTCACAGTAAAATCATTCACTTCATATAATAGATTTCAAAAAAACCCGTGAACAGGTTGTTAATTCGAGGTGCAACCTTAGATGAAAAAAATTCCTCGAATGCCATCAACTTTCCGGGTTCAGATAATAATATGAGAGCTTATTTAGATTTAATTTTAACGAGTGTGTAAGGCGATGAAAGACCTTATCTGACGGTGAATATTCTTGGGAGACAATTTCAGGGTCTACTAGATTCCGGCGCATCTACAACCATCATTGGTCAAAAAGGTTGGGATATTTTGAAGTCCATGAATTTCTTCAATAATGGTTCGAATAAATTCGGCAATGTAAAGGTTGCTAACGGCCAACAATGTGAAATTTTTGGTAGTGTCGACGTTCCGTTTAATTTAAGACGTTATATATAAGGATCATAAATATATTGATAGTACCAGAACTACCACATACCTCAATTTTGGGATCGGAATATCGAAATAGCGCATTAGAGTTTCAAATTTACATACTATATTTTATTCATTGAATCAGTAGGCTGAAATTGAAGTGGCCACATTACAAAAGCATTAAGGCATTGACCACCAATAAAATTTTTTCCATTTTCCGAAAAATATAGGCTTCCAATTTATGGGAAACATTCTTCAAATGTAAATTCAGAGATAACACCTTACATAAGAATATGTATCAATTTCCATTTTGACATTTTTACTTTCCATTTCTACATCAACCACAATAGGGTCTGCCGAATATTTGCAATACCCGAAATATATTCATTATTGGCTTCGATTTTCACCAAATAATAAAAATCATATTCATCATTACTGTCCTCATTGGAGACCACACTATATTCATCGTCTAATTTTCTATTTTCTAAAATATTAACATTTTTTTAATTTCTTCTGAAGAAAGCATTCCTATGTGACCTTCCGTATGGCAATAATTACAAACCCGATACCTTAATCCGTAATCTTCAGCATAGCGAATTCTTTTTCCACAACAATAACATGTAACAATATTTGAGGTTACCTTCACACTAAAACTACGAAAACTGTTTGCGCTACTACGTCTGCGGTAATTGTTAACAACGGTTGTAGTGTCCCATTTCTTTCTTCTTCGTATACTACTCTATATTATCTACTCGCTCTAATTCCGTGACTGCGTGGTCCATCTTCTCGTCCATCCGTTTTTTCTCCTGATATTCTTCGAAATTGCCGCTGACCCGTTTCTGACTTCGACTGTATCTGCCTGCCTTTTAGTGGACGTATTTTTTGAATTTTTTTTTTCTACAATGTGTAGAGTTTCATCTTCCCTTTCAAAACTCAGGTAATTTTTAACTGCATTCTCTCGCGCTTCTGCAATTGCTACAGCATTTTGGAACGTCAAATTTTCTTGGCAAAAATATATTTTCGTTTCTTGCTGGAAGAGTCCACAAACGAATTGGTCTCTCAGGGCAGTATAACTTTCTTTGAAATTGCAATATAAGGAGTTTTCCTTCAATCTAGAGACGAATTCCGATACTAACTCGTTAGGATATTGTTTGATATTGTACAACTTACTGCGCCCAGAGATTTCGGACGGCGTGGGGTTCAAATAAGTTTTCATGTATCAAGCAATTCTTTGTTTTTGAAGTTCTCAGTTTCTCAAGGTGCCACTAAATTGCGGAAAATGACATAAGTATCTTGACAAACTCGCGTTAGAAGCTCATCACTGTATTTTTTCGCATCAATGTCTTGCGTTTGGAAGTTAAACTCAAGTCTTTCGATGAAAATATACCAATTGTATTTTTTCAGCGTAAACGATATCTTATTGTAGCTCATTTAACTGCGTAATCTATCTTTCGTTGAAACTTTATTCTTGTCCCTTTCTGATTCACTGTCTGAAACGTCTGCATAGATTTGGCGCCACTTTTCATTAGTAGTCGCCTCAACACGTTGAAACTTTCTTCATCCGCGACATTTACACCTAATTTTCGTAAATGGTTTTTTAATTTTTGTTTATTCAACTCATAAATCCACGAAACTCTGTTCGAAGCCGGAATCTTTCTAGGGTCTCTCGAACAAAAATTATCTTGTTGCATATCACATACCTCATGGAGTTCGTTATGCTAATAATCAGAAAAGATGATGACCTTGATGAAATAAATCAAACAAATCAAAGCAGTCACCGATTCTATGAGCATTATTAATCAAAAATCATGTCCCTTTTCACCCCAACAATATGGAGAAGCCGAAAGAGAATTACGTACTCTCGAAGGTAAATTCCTTCATGCAGCAAACTTGTCAGAACAACTGTAGACAGGAGCAGTTAATTATGTGACTTACAGTTTAAATAGTACCTATCCATGAGAAGGTGGAAAAACTCCTGGTGAGGTTTGGTTTCGAAAGGAAAATTACTCACGTGAACAAAATGAATTTCATGAGTTTGGTGCTGGGGTTTTCGGGCATATCCCTAAACAGGAAAGGAGAAAATTTCCTAGCAAAAGTAAAAAAAAAGTGATGGCGAAGAAGTGAAAGGGTATTGAATTTATTTACAGGACTCAAACACTGTTGAAATTTCTAGAGACGATCTTTTCAAACCTAAAGGAGGTTCAGATGAAAGATTCTCAGATAAACCAGGAGTTATATCTGAAAATGAGCAAAACAATGAAGAAAATTTCAGTTTCATCCGAATTGAAAATCCAAGTACCAATAGTATTGAAGTATCCGCTGATAATGATCAAACACCAATATCTGACGACAACGATCAAATTAAGTTACTAAGGTCCGGTACTTTCACATTCCACTATCTGACAAATATCAATCTGTCAAATATTTGTACTAGCATTTGCAATCTGGAGAATAGCTTATATCGGTACTTTCATTTGAAGTTATCAGACAAATAACAATTCCATGAATATCGCATCAAACTATAGATATCCAAGTTCGTCTGAAATAAGACACTTCCATACGTCAGAACTGCGAACATACAAATATTAGGAAAATAGAACAGTTGTCTATTTTGAAAAGTTAAAGAAAAATGGATTCAGAGGTGCCTATATGGAAATTAGGAACAAAACCCTGGAAACTCATTTGAGTGGAATTTGCGAAAATGCTTTCTATTGTCGATTTTATATATGTTTAGTTCAATACATATAATTACATTCAATAAAGTTTCTCAGGAATTTGGACATTTATTAGAATCTATAAGTACATTGACAACGTTTCGAACCTTTCGTGGTTCTTTTTCAAGGCTAGTATTCAATTTGATTCAGAATGTGTCTGGTAAAATAAAACATTAATTTTGTCTCAGTGAAAGACAGTCGAATAACTCCAATTTGACTTCCAAGAAGTATTCCGGTGAAATCCTAATCTTCGACGAAATTTCTCTCATTTTGTTTAACTGCTATCTAACACGGCACTAGTACTATTATCATATTTTGGGTTAACTTCAAATCAAATCTCATTCCCAAAATACTTCTTCCCATAATCCAAACGGACGTTTTGTATTAGTTTTTATCATCATTTCAAATGTGCCCGATTTCTGCCTTCGAACATATCTCTTCAATGTTCAATCAGGAACTATGGTATTTATGGAATCAAGATCAAGATCATTTAGTGACTCGAATATAATCCATTTTCAGGTCCAGAGTATTCCTTTTCGAAGGAAGCACAATTAAAATCATACAGAGTCGATATAATACATACGAAAGTGTCCTACTGACATTTATATCTGTCGAATGAATCCTTATTCACGGGTTCGATCAACGTATAACCTATTTGGAGGATGAGAGCTATTTACATGAAGGATATCATTGTCTGTCAGTAAAGAGACGTCATTTTGACTACTTTGGAGATAAAAATTCATTCGTGGAATAAATTAAGTTATTCGTAGGTAAAAATACCTGGCCTTAGTGATAATAACGAAATTGTTATGTTAATCAGCAGTAATGAAACTGTAGTATCGAATAATATCGATGAGAGCCAAGAAACCTCAGTTCAACATTTTTCTCGAGAAGGAAACACAGTTTCAGGACAAAGATATAACTTGAGAGACAGGTCAAATTTGAAAAATGATATCTTTAATGATTACGTTCTGATTACATCAGATGAGTTACAGAGAGGCATTGAAATCAGACAGTACCAAATAGAAAATTGCCGTGACTAAGGAGCTCAATGAACTAGATTTTTCTACTTTAAGATTCTTTCCAAATCACCACCACCTATACACTTTACAACATCCATGACCTCGTCGGGATTCGAACCCGGTACCTTCAGCATCCTAGAACATGTTTCCACCCTCTAGACTACCGAGGTAGTAGAATACAATAACACATGGAAGGAAATGATGAGAACCGAAAAAATGGATGTTGTGAGTTCAAAATGGGTTTTTGAAAGGAAGACCTATGGTGATAATATAATTTACGAGGCAAGGTTGGTAGCAAGAGGCTTTGAGCAAGCTTGAGATTTTGATTTCACCGACCTATATGCATCTGTTAATAAATAACAGACCTTGGGAATTCTAATATCAGTAGCAGTCCAACGGAATTTTAAAATGCATCAAATGGACGATGTTGGTGCATTTCTAAATGATGAAATTAAACAGAAAGTAGGTATATATAATTCCACCAGATGGGTATGATGTTGAGGGAAGCACAGTATTTAAACTTTGTAAGTCAATTTATGGCCTTGAAAATCTCCGAATATTGGAATGAGAAGTTTGATGATTTTATGGTAAAAAAGTCCATGAGCTCGAAGCATGACCTATGCTTGTATACGAAACGTGGTATATACATATATTGGTTTATGTTGATGATGTCCTCATGTTTTGTCAAGACGGATACCTAATTCAGGAAATTAAGTCCAGATTACACAGGTGGTTCAAAATGGAGTATTTGGGCTCTATATCAAGATTCTTGGATATAGGAATTAGCTAATGGAGAAGAAAGAGCTCCAGCAATAATAACGTTATTCTTGGGTATAAAGATCAGTCAAACGGAAGACGAAATTTTTATAAATCAAATTAAATTCATCCTAAGTATGCTGATCAAAATTGAAACGGCAGAATGCGACATCAATGAAAACTAATTATGCACACGAGGGTGAAAAGTATCCTAAGTACGGCCACTTATGTAGAAGTCTCATTGGTGGCCTGTTAAACTTAACTATGTGCAGTCAACCAGACATAACTGTAGCCGTGAATATCTTGCCAAGATATCAAAATATTGCATCAAACTATGGAATTCCCTAAAACATGTTCTTAGATATCTCAAAGGAACTGTCAATCCTAGTTCAGTCAACACAAATAATTCAGATCCCATGATAATCAAATGCTGTTTGGGGAACTGGAGATACCGTAGTATGGAGGAGCAGGAGACAAAACTCTGTTGCCTTCTCGACCGCTGAGGCAGAATATATGTCCCAACGTGAATCAACGAGCGAATTCATATAGGAAGATAATATTTTTGCGCGCATGTTCTAGCGTGCTATCGTTTTGTCCGAATGTCTGTAATTTTGGATGATTGAGCCGAAAATGGTCTCAATCGACTAGGTTGGACTCACTGATGACGAATCCGGTGTCAAAATCGATTCTGTCCGGCGATAACGGCGATAATCGAACGGAGTGAGCTAGCAACTTCAGGGTAGGTCGCGCATTGGAATGCTGCGGTTGAGTTCGTTAATGGGCCAAATCGGTCGAATAGTTTCGGAGTTATAGCCACTTGAATTTTGAAGTTATTTATTTTTTATTTCAGAAACTACTTAAGCGATTGAATTCAGACTTGGCAGTTAGGTGGAGTATATTGACGCGCAACTTTGAGCCTAATTTTGTCAGGATCATACTGTCAGTAAATTGGAAAATAAAAATTCCCACGCGGATTTTGAGCTTCATATTTCACAGCAGTGTACTAAATTTCAGTTCGATACGATCATAAGTTTTGGAGTTATTGGGAAAAAATTTGTCAAATTTCGAGCATTTTTTCTCCATATCGTTGCTTTTTTCGGTATTACTCGAGAAATACTGATTCCATCCTGATAAAACTTCACAGCTGATTTGAAGATGCTGAAAGTCAACTTTATGCAAATTTTCGTGATGATCGTGTCATTAGAACAATTCGAAAAAAAAATTTCTGTGATTTTCTTATCAAATCATCCTCATTAAATTCTTTATGAACCTTCAAACTGTAATTTTCCGATGAAGTACTGGGTTTCAATTCGATCTGATCTGTATTTTTGGAAATATTAGGAAAATAAAATTTTGAATGGGTATATCTGCGGAATCATTGGGTGGATTTCACCCATTCACGAATTCGGCCTTCGTTATTAAGGTCCAAACCTTCTCTACAAATATCGAGTTTCTAAGTTGTTTCTTTCGGAAGTTATTGTGTTTACGCAGTCGGCCGTTAGTCCGACCGTAAACACAATAACTTCCGGAAGAAACGACTCAGAAATTCAATATCTGTAGAGAAGGTTTGGGGCTCAATTACGAAGGTCAAATTATTGAATGGGTAAAATCCGCCAAATGATTCCGCAGATAAACCCATTCAAAATTTTATTTTTCCAATATTTCAAAAAATACAGATTAGATCGAATTGAACTGGATAGTAATTTATCGAAAAAAAATCTAGAAAAGCACAGCCGTGAAGGCAGCAGCTTTCGCGCGCAAGTTCAAATTCGTTGCCGAAGCGGTCATCTACATTGAACATGCGCACAAAAGCTGCTGCCCTCACGGCAGTGCTTTTCTAGATTTTTTGTTCTGTTTTTCACTCCCAATATCTGGAGCAGAACTATTGAAAATTAAATAAAAATTGTTTTTGTGCGCATGTTCTGGGAAACAGGGTGCTATCGTTTTCTCCAAATGTCTGTAATTTTCGATGACTGAGCCGAAAATGGTCTCAAACGAATCCGGTGTCAAAATCTATTCTGTCCGGCCAGCCGAGCGTCCGTAGACACGATTACGTTCGTACAGAGAATCCTATCGACCTGAAACTTTCAGGGTAGGTAGGCATTTCAAAATGCGACGGTTGAGTTCGTTAATGGGTAAAATCGGCCAAACGGTTTAGGAGTTAGAGCCTTTGGAATTTTGACGTTATTTTTGGCGATAATTCAAAAACTACTGAATCGATTGTACCTAAACTTGGCAGTTAGTTGGAGTACAGCAACGCGCAACTTCTCGCGAAATTTCGTTTGGATACTACCAGTAAATTTAGAAATTTGTTTTCATTTTTTTTTCGCGAACTGTTTATCACATTTGAAAAAAAAATTCAGCGCGAACTCTAAGCTCCATATTCAACAGCAGTGTACCAAATTTCAATTCGATACGGTTATTAGTCTTGGAGATATTGGGAAAAGATATATAAAATTTTGTGGTTTTCTTCCCGATATCGTTGTTTTTTTCGATATAACTCAAGAAATACTGATTCAATCATGATGAAACTTCGCACATAGTTTGAAGATGCTGAAACATAATTTTGTACAAAATTTCGTGATGATCGTGTCTACAGAACAATTTGAAAAAAAAATTTCAAATGTTTCCTTTCGAATACATATTCAATATTCTGTGATCTTTCTATCATATTTTCCTCATTAAATTCTGTAATACCTTCATATTCTGTGATCTTTCTATCATATTATCCTAATTAAATTCTGTATGAACCTTCGAACTGTTATTTTTCGATTAAGTACTGGAATTCAATCTGTATTTTTGGAAATATTGGGAAAATAAAATTTCGAATAGGTTAGAATTAATAACTTCCGGAAGAGAAGACTCAAAAAACTCGATATTTGTAGAGTAGGTTTGGGGCTTACTTACGAAGGTCGAATTCGTGAATGGGTGAAATCCGCATAATGATTCCGTAGATATACCCATTCATAATTTTATTTTTCAAATATTTCCAAAAATACAGATTAGATCGAATTGAAATCCAGTAATTCATCGAAGAAAAAATTGAAAAGCACTGCCCTGAAGGCAGCAGCTTTTGCGCGCATGTTCAAATTCGTTGCCGAAGCGGTCTACATTGTACATCCGCGCAGAAGCTGCTGCCTTCACGGCAGTGCTTTTCTAGGTTTTTTTCTTGAAAAACGCCCTTTCGGATTGCAGTATTAAACTATTTGCCAAGGGCAGTTTGTTGCAAAACAGATTGCCTAAAGAACAATACAGGAACAAAACAAACGATAAACAGAGCGAACTGTGACGGAGTACAGAAGGTTGATGATGATATTGCAGATGAGCATATGGTTACACTCATTGACTCTCACGAAAAGATAATAACCATAAAAATACAAATTAGGTTTTACGACTGATGGTTGCATTGCTATGATTTGGCAGCATACTTCTCTTCAAGCTTAACAAAAAAGAGATTCCTGATTTACTCGAGACTATTTATCAATTTTAATATTAAAATTAATAGCAACAATTTATGAAACATTATAAGAATTCTATTTGAAGTCCGAATATAGAACATATTGACATATTTGACATTCGGACATATCCAATCAAGTTTGATTCAAAATTGATTCTATCCAGCCGGCCGTACGCACGATTGCGGGCGTACGGAAGATTCTATCGACTTGAAAAATTTAGGGTTGGTTGCATTTAGAAATTCGAAGGTTAGGTTCGTTAATGGGCCAAATCGGCCGAATGAATTCGTAGTTATAGCCATTTGAAATTTTGAGGTTATTTTCCTGATATTTCGGGAACTACTGGAGCGGTTGAATTGACCCTTGGCACCCAGTTGAAGCATAACGACGCGCAACTTTTGACGTAGGTTTCGTAGTGGTGGTGGTTGAAAGCCCGCAAGCTGGGCTAGAAGGGGGCATTCCCCATTCGGCGTGTGAGTTGCGTCTTCAACTCGGGTACTAATCTGCAAAGCAAGTAGGGACTTGAATAGGGTCTCCTCCCGCCATTGAGGGTGTAGGACTCAAGATCTGAAAACATACTGGTAGCAGAGCACTTCGTGTGTTCTGTGCGCTGTTTTGGCGTATCCCAATCCCTCGCCCATAGGGGCAGTGGCCATAAGCCCTCTGGTGGGTAGGCTACGTGAAACAAATCCTCCTTGTTGTCCATGAGGCAATCTGTTTTCCAAGAAACTGCCCTTGACAAAAAGTTCAATCCTGCAATTCGCAAAAGCGTTCATCATAGAAAAACATTTTTTTTTTATTTTTAATTGTTCTGTTTCAGGCAATGGAAGTGAAAACCAATAAAGAAACCAAAAAAATGATTTACGTGTCACCATAGGAGGATCTCAGTTGGTCGGATCATATACAGTCTACCTGTTCCAAAGCCTCCAGAATTTGCTATCTGCTGAAGAGAGTGTTCGGAAGATGTTCCATCCATCCAGTACATGGTGCGATCTATATTGGAATACGCTGGTCCTGTTTGGGATGCGACACTGGTTGGCGATAGAACTTCCTTGGAAAATGTCTAGAGGAGGGTTACAAGAATGGTTCTTGGTTCCTAAGGGAAGATCGGCTTCGAATGATGGATTTGTCCCGTTTTGAGGAACGTCTCATGCGTGATGACCTCATAACAACATATAGAGCCTTGAAGTGTATGTTTGGTGTTGAACTTACCAGTTTTCACGCCTGGAACCAGGGACTCCCGGTAGTAGTGAACAGTGTTAGTGTGAATGATTTAAGAACATTATGGACCATTTCATATCCGTCTAGTTAGAAAAATGAAGTCCCTTTCTGTATCTTGTTGGAAGTTTGCTTTGCCAGACGACAACCAACAATACACTCGTGGCGTATCAAAGGCCACCATGATCGGTTACTTAAATTAATGTTGGTAGAAGAAAACGTATCTCTGTGATTGGTTCTCTGTGGTTATATTTGATGTTCTATGACTTAACCTATGATCGTTCGATCACATATACATGGACAGTGGTTGCTGGTTGACATTATTGTTGTTGAATTATTTTTCGTTGTGGTTTTAAAACGACGCTTCGTGAAATCCTTGGAGTGTGAATAAAGAACTTCTTATATTCAAGCTGTGTTGTTATTGACCAGGTGTTGATTGCATAATTGGTAAAAGTCCAACAGGTTATTGAGACCCAGTGCACGCTTTCGAAGCACTTAAAAGAAAAATTAAATTCATACAAAGTAAGAAGGTTCACTACGTATTCAATTGTATTCTGTATTGCCACGTGTTTGAGGTGAAGTTGAACTATTAGAGGTAAGTTCATACTTCCATGTTAGATGATTTTAGAGGAAAATAAACTGCAGTATGTAATGAACCTCATGGAGGTCATTTCTGTATATATATGCAATACTTAGATGTCAATAATATAGAGTATAAGAACTATATTCACTCAGATGTCTCAGGCATAAAACACCGAAGATGGAGTTCTAATGAAGTTAGTTCTTTGCATTGAGAGAAATTTAATTGTTAGAGGATGAATTCTCATTATGAGCTTTATGTGCTTCGAAACACTTCAGATGTTGTATGATAGAGTACTATTACTTTAATGCATTAAAACGACTAAGATGTTTACCTATTTCGGAGCTTTGTTCATTCAAATCTTGCTGTGCGGTGTTGTGTGTTACCTGAAGGCTTCCCTAAGCATGGTAACAAAGTTTGCGAACTCATAAAATCACCGTATGGTTTAAAACAAGCACCCAGGTGCTGGAATCGGAAGTTCGATGGTGTATTGAAACAATTTGGATCTGAGCAATGCCAATCCGCAAATTCCATATTCATTCATCAAACGAACTATATCAACCGAATCATTGATAAATTCAGAATGAAACATAGCTATCCTTCAGAGATACCAGCAGACCCACATACTGATCTTTTGAGAACAGATTAAGATATAAACTTTGAAGGCCTTTATAGGGAATGTGTGGGATCACTGATGTTCGCGGCCATAGTCTCAAGGCCAGACATTGTACATTCAGTGGGAGTTGCAAGCAGATTCTCGAATAATCCCACTGTAGCACAATGGAATGCTGTCAAAAGGATCATTAGATACCTGAAAAACACCTCAAATCTTGAAATAGAATACACGAGAAAACCAGAGTATAATCTGAGTGGTTTTTGTGATGCTGATTACGCATCAGACAAAGAAACCAGAAGGTCTACTACTGGGTATGTTTTCAAAGCTTCAGGAGGCCCAATCACATGGTCCAGTAAAAGGCAATCCGGCATAACTTTATCAACAATGGAAGCAGAAAATGTAGCCGCTTGTCAAGCAACTAAGGAGGCTATATGGTTACGCCGGTTGCTGAGTGATGCCGGTATATCTGTAATTGGTGCAACTCCTATGCATATAGATAACCAAGGAGCTATCAAGCTTATGCACAACCCGGAATTCCAAAACCGTACAAAGCATATGGACATTCAGTTCCACTTCGTACGCGAAAAATACCAGAATGGTGAAATCTCTCCGAAGTACGTCCCAACAAAACAAGAGGCTGACATTTTTACGAAAGCTTTAAGTGAAAAAACTTATAACGAATAAGATTTTTTTTTTTAAATTTGTTACTTCAACATATTTAGAATGTTTTAAAGGTTATGTTTATTTTCTTTCAAACACTCAAAAAGTGGGAGTGTTAGAATTATGATTTTTCGTATTCGATTATGTACACAATCATATTGTCATTCAATGTATAGATAGAACTTTCTGTTGGTGTTGTCTAAAAATTAATATACTCCATGAGATGATGACATGTGACAATCGAAATACGGCGCAATACATGTGAGATGCTAAGTTGCTCTTTTTTTTTGCTGAAATCGTATTCCCTCATCAATTAGTTAACTCGTTTGTACAACGAATTCTTACAATTTATGCATACTATTTCTACCATTGAATGTGTTTTATTCCTCTTGGTTATTTATTGAATGTACCTACATGAATTGTTTAACAATTTTAATTAACTTGAAATTGAAATTTACTACTATCAAGTGCTACAAAAAAAGCTAAGTAATTGAATAAACACCTCCTGCTTTCTATTTGTGAGTTTTAATAGGAAACAACTTAAATTGAACTGGTTTTATAATTGGTATTTCCTTTTCAATGAGTTTTTATTCTCTGTGAAACTCCAACTCTTGATGAGTCTCAGTCTGAATTAAAGTAAGGATGATGCTTGTTCGTTATCAACCTCCATAAAATTCCCGCCGCTTCACCACATTCCGTTGTATATGTGCAAAATCTGGAGAAATATGAATATATTTGAACAAGCTATAGCATGATATCGTTGTATCAGTAGATTCTGTAAAATAATTTCACATTGCTTACCTAATAATTTCACTCCTCGCTTACTATATTATAGTAAAACATCGTGAGATAGTGTATTAGCCGAAAATTAATTTGAATTCTTAGAATATATTCCACTGAAATTTATGCAAAACATAATATGGTAGAAATTTATTCATCCAGATATTTTTTACCTTATATGTTGTCTGATGTCCATTCAGTTCTGACAGACAGTTGCCTTGACGACCGGTCGTAATTTCCAAATAGCGCCACCTTCAGTTGAAAAAACGAATTCTCCAACATTGGCGAAACAAAAGCGCATCTTTTCATTCACCTTATCTTCTGTGCATCCTGTAGACGACCCAATCTGCTGGAGCAGTCATACCACAAACCAACAAGACAAATCACTTCATCGTTTGCGGGAATCGCGTCTTTATGACCTTGAGAAATACAACAGACATAACCACACTTTCTTCTTCCTCAAAACAGCTGTCAAATTAAATGCTTGACTTTGGAATATCTAAAATCGAAATGTAAAAACGGATTTGCCGGGATTCAGGAATCACAAGATTAAAATCAGACTAAGATTTTTCGAGGAATACACTTGAAAAGCAAATTTCCAATACCAAAGCGAGTGTTTTCTCACATCTTTAACTCCTATTGAAGAACTCGGTTGGAGTAAATGAAAATTTTGGAAAAATTTTATGGAAAACCAGTTTACCTTAATCAGAGAATCTTTGTAGTGACACTTGTTAGTTATCATACTGGAACACAGTTTGTGTCATCTCTGTGTTTTCTAGATGACAGATGTTCAATATAGTCTATGATTGAGTCTGAAAAATAAAGTTGATAGAGAAGCTGTGTGTTTTATAGTTATTACTAAATTTGATTCCTCTTGCCAACTTCCTACCAAAATAAGTAGAAAGACACATAATTATCAGGTTATGGGCCCAGAGATCGCCGAGTGCAACGACAATAATATTTGAGTAGGAAATTGAAACAATATCCAATATCGAAGACGAGGGACGCCGAAGGCGGAAAGAATTCACAAAATGGCGTCAGTGCCATTGCCATTTCCTCAGTTGAGCGGCATGAATTTCTCCAACTGGAAATTCAGGGTGACCATACTTCTTCAGAAGGAAGGAATTTGCGATGTTATAAAATTCACTGATGCAGAAGTTCAATCAATGGAACTAACTGTAAAACGGCTTCATTTGGCTAATGACAAAAAAGCCAAATGTATTATAGTCCAATGCATAACAGATCGTCACATCGAATACATTAAGGATTCCAAAACTGCCAAGGAAATGATGACAGCGTTAGAGAATGTATTTCAAAGGAAAAGTCCCCTATCGAAACTTTTCGTTATGAAAAAGTTGTTGAAGCTCAAGTTTAAGAATGGAGTACTTCAAGATCATTTTGTTGAGGTAGAGTCTATGTTGAGAGAATTGGAATCATTAGGATCCAAACTAGATGATGATGATAAGGCGTGTTTTCTACTTTTAACTATGCCTGAAAAGTATGATGTAGTAACGACAACGCAGGAAACTATGTCTGAAGGTATAACGTTCGAGTTTGTCAAGAGTAGACTTCTAGATGCTGAACTTAAATGCAAAGATTCATCGGATGTCAATGTGAAATTAGATGAATGTTCATTTACTACATACAGTCAAAAACCAAGGAAATGCTTCGAGTGTGGCGATAGCAATCATTTTATTAAAGATTGTCCTAAAGGAAAGACAATCTCATACAAATTCATGGAATCGAGGCAGAGACAAATCAAGAGGAAGAGGTTATCGAAGAAGATATGGAAGAGGTTCTCAGGTAGAGAGAGCTCATGTAATAGAAGAAGAGGAAGAAGTGGCATTTATTGCAACAGAAGAGAAAGTTGAAACAGCCCTTACAGTCACAGAACAGACAACCGAAACTATAAATTTCCTCCTAGACAGCGGAGCGACAGAACTTTTAGTCACAGAACAGGTTGGTCTTCTAATGTCAAATGTAGAAGTACTTGAACAAGAACTTGTTATTAAAATAGCTAATGGTGATAAGCTGATAGCAAGAAGAAGAGGAAAACTAACATTATCAGTTGGTTCCAACCCTGTTAGAATTGTGACATTGAATGCAGTCATTGTTCCAAAATTGACACATAACCTCATCTCTGTCAAGAAAATAAACAATCAAGGAAATGCTGTTACATTTCAGAACGAAGAGGCTATAATAACAAATAGCAAAAGTTTCCAAATGAAATGTAAACTAATAGGAAATTTATACATAGCTAGTTTCAGAATTATTAAAGGAAGATGCAATTTGTCGAGCAATTGTGGGGATACGAGAAGCAGAAGTATATGGCACCAAAGACTTGGTCATCTTAATGTAGAAAGTTTAAAAAGAATGAAGTTACGACACAGCGATCTGGTATGTAGTCCTTGTCGTCAAGGAAAATCTACAAGGCAACCATTCCAGAGTGTAATACAACCAAGATCACAGAAGAAAGGAGAATTTCTGTACACCGATATTGGTGGCCCTGTGAGAACTCCTACTAAAGAAGGAGAAAGATATTATCAAACTATTACTGACGATTACACACACTTCATGGTTGTATATCTTCTAAAAACTAAGAATGAAGCGGAGATGAACATTATGAACTATGTTCGTCAGCTAGAAGCCCAAGGTAACAAGTGTTGTAATAAATAAGAGCAGACAATGGAGGTGAGTTTAGTTCACATATATTCAAGAATTTCTGCAAACAGAAAGGAATAATGCTACAACAGACATTGCCGTACACTAGTCAACAGAACGGTGTCAGTGAAAGAGCTAATCGAACACTGTTTGATAAAGTGAGAACATTATTTGCAGAAACTAATCTTCCAAAGCATTTATGGGGAGAAGCCATAAGATGTGCTGCTTATCAGTTGAACAGATCCCCAACTTCAGCATTGAAATATAAACTTCCAGCAGATTTATATTCAGAAAAGTTGAACTTGTCAAAGCTTCGAGTTTTTGGGTCTTTAGCTTGGTATCTCATACTTCCAAAAGAAGATAAATTGGATAAAAGAGCCAAAGAAGCTAGAATGGTTGGTTATAGTACAAATGATGAATCATGAAGACAATGATGCAACGCAAGCGAAAAATGAAAAACGCCATGAAGAAAATCAGCAACAAAATGAAGAAGGCTCACTGGATAGTGAAAATACAGAAAAAGAAAGGACACCTGGTATATCAACCCGAACCAGACAAATAAAATCTCCTGGAAAATACTCAGACTATGAACTTTATTCAGCTTATTGTTTTGTAGCTGAAGAACCAGGAAATTTCAGTGAAGCAATATTTATTGGTAATGGTTGGAAAGAAGCAATTGAAAATGAAATAGAAGCTCACGAAAAACATGGAACTATCGACACAAGAGCAAAGCAAACAGTGGACGAAGGTTGTAGAGAGCTTTCAGAAGAAACTCAGTCAGATATTGCTTTAGCTTTAACAAACTGTTTCCTCGATATGTCAGGATTGGAGACACACCACTGTGAAATGGATAGGAAGGAAAATTTGAGGAGAATCTGTATCAGTTCTATGTCAGATAGGGCTTTTAATGTCTACACTGAATTTTATACTCACACATTGAACATGTGCTGGTTTTTAAGAGGACAAATTTGGCAAGAAACTATTTCAGAAAATACTCTTAGTGTGGGAAAACAATTGGAAACATCAGCAGCAAAACAGGAATTACTTCTTGAGATCCAAAATGAAAGTTTAGAAATACAGAATAAAGTACTTCAACATGGTAAAGATATAGAATCAATTTTATCAGATTTAAATAGAGCTGCTCAAAATCACAAGGAAATGTTGCTAATGTTAGGGCAGGCTATTAATAATCTTCAGTCTTGGTTGATAGGAGAAGTTTCTTGGATTAATACTTTAATATTTTATAATTCGCTTGCAATATTTTTTATCATTCTAACTTCAACACCTCGAACTATACCCTCGAGGCTACCAATATTGATACTGCTAGTGGTGAACATTTCCACAGAAAGGATTTTATGTGCCTTCATTCTGAGTAAAAGTGAAGTTCCTATAAATGCCAAGGAATTATTTGGGGACATACAAAATTACATTAAATTTTTAAGGTATTGCTTTGTGATTATTAGTTTGTGCATCTTATCTTATAACGCATATTTTTACGAAGACGCCTTAATGAAAAATCGAAATATTCTGGATAATATTTTCAAACAAAACCAAGTAATAATAGACACTTTAAAGAAATCTAAAACTCTTGTACCTGATAAGGCATATTTGGTTTACAAATCAGATGTCTCATCTTCTATAGATATAAATTCACAGAGTTATGAGGAATTCGGGGAAAAAGTTAATTATACTAGTGTAAGAAAAAAAACTGATGAATATAACAATTATTGTCATCTATCTCCAACAAGAGTAACATCTACAAATTTGAAATATAATCTTAGGAGTCGACAAAATACACCAACAATATCAGATTGAAATACTTGATTGTCTCAGTCTTTACTTGTCGGAAATTCATCTTGATGATTAAAAAGTAAAATAACTTATTTCCGCTTTATATATTTATTTTCACAACAATTGTTTCGTCATGATAACATGACTTCATCAGGTGAGTATGGTAACTGACTACATTTTTGGGACACAGTTCTTTAAATAGTTGAAAAAAAATGAAAAAATATGGTGCGAAATACAAGAAATTATGGAAATTCCTGGGTTTCAAGAAAGGTTGAGTAAGGGATATTTATTCAGGTCCGTTTGGTCGTTGAGGAGAATCTGTTTTTTACTCTAAATTCGTTAATCTTTCAAGTGTAGAATTTAGTCAAAATGAAATAGAATTACTTGAAAAAGGTTACAAATTCAACCTGAATAGTCACAATCAGAAGGATTTAGAATACCTTGCTATAGATTCAGAAATTGCATTAAAAAACCACCAAAGTTCAATTGTAGATAAGTATGCTTTGATTAAATACATAAAAGAAAATAAACCAAACTTTAATAACAGTAAAATCAATAGTGCGGTTAAAACAATAAGAACGAAAATATCAAATAATAATTTAGTTTTCACACGCGCGGACAAAGGAAACACAGTAATTGCAATCCAAAGAAATGAATATATCAACAAAACTAACACATTTTTAGACCCTAACAAATACAAAATTATTAAAAATGATCCTACTACCAAATATCAAAAACAGTTAAAAACAGTCATAAAAAACTCAACAGCCCTTTTTGAAAATACGCCAATCTATAAATTAACTATTATGAATCCACAACCCCCAATTATGTATTCTCTCATAAAGTTACATAAAGAAAACCGACCTATTAGACCAGTAGTTTCATTTGTTACAGCACCTTCATATAAATTGTCAAAAGAACTAATTAAAATCATTCAAATAGAAACAAATTTCCAAGCTGAGTTAGCCGTAAAAAATGCATACCACCTCATAGATAACATAAAAAATATACATATCCCGAACAATGCCAAACTCATTTCTTTCGACGTGCAAAACTTGTTTCCTAGTGTACCTGTTAAACAAACCATAAAACTTGTAGATATGTTATTGTCAAAAAAGAGGACAAACCCAGTTAAAAAACAAGAGATTATGGAAATCTTGAAAGTTTGTCTGGGCCAAAACTATTTTTTGTTCGATGACATATTGTATGAGGACGATGAGAGTTTAACCATGGGAAATCCACTTAGCCCGATTTTAGCCGAAATATTTATGGACTTCCTGGAAACTAAAATCAGAGAAAGCCCCTTTTACAAATTGTTCATTTATTGGTATCGTTACGTAGATGACATTTTAACCCTATTTATCGGTACCAAGAGACAACTCGCGATGTTTTTAGAATTCATAAATTCATTATCCCCCACAATAAAATTCACATATGAGGAGGAACAAAATAATAGTATTAATTTTCTTGACTTAAAAATCACGAAAATTAATAATAAACATGATTTTTCAATTTTTCGAAAACCAACATACACAGATCTCACAATTCATTCCTCCTCTAACCACCCATATGCTCAAAAACTGGCAGCTTATAATAGCATGATTTTTAGATTGATCAACATACCCATGACACATGAGAACTTTGATATAGAACTAAATACAATAAATATATAGAACTAAATGCAATAAAGCATTTAACAATGGTTTCAATCCATCCGTCATTAACAAACTACTTAATCGAATGCAACTGAAAAAATCCATTTCACTTGTATATCCAACAATTTCACAAAATAATAAATATACTTCTCTTTCATACATCGGACATAAATCTGAAAAAGTAGCAAGATATCTAAAGAAAAATAATAATTGCCATATTTCATTCAGGACTAGAAACTCATTAGGAAATTTAATAAAAAACAATAAAGATAGAGTCGCAAAAGATAAAAAGTCTGGAGTCTATAAGTTGAACTGCGGTACTTGCCCATATGTATACGTTGGTCAAACGGGTAGATCATTTGGAACTAGGATAGGAGAACACCAGAAAGCATACGTAAACGAAGCTCATAATTCAACATATGCAAAACATTTGTTGGAGACCGGACATGACTTCGACAACAATTTCGAAATTTTGCACGTGGAAAATAAGACCCTAAAATTGAACTTCCTAGAAGCAATGGAGATAAATAGGTACAATAAAAAACAGATTCTCCTCAACGACCAAACGGACCTGAATAAATCTCCCTTACTCAACCTTTTTTGAAACCCAGCAATTCCCATAATTTCTTGTATTTCGCACCATATTTTTTCATTTTTTTCAACTATTTAAAGAACTGTATCCCAAAAATGTAGTCAGTTACCATACTCACCTGATGAAGTCATGTTATCATGACGAAACAATTGTTGTGAAAATAAATATATAAAGCGGAAATAAGTTATTTTACTTTTTAATCATCAATATCAGATTGATGTTCCTCTATATACTATACTAATGGACTAAGGTTGATTTAATACTAAAAACCTTAGTTTGTGAAATGAATTCCATTAGAAAAAGGAAACACTTTTCATATAGCCATGTGATATAATTTATTATGCACAATAAATTGAGAGGCTTATGGAGAGTTTCAGAAAATTTGATTTCTCCATCAAACAATAGACTTCATTCATGAAGATATAAGAGTATACAGTTAGTCATATTACATGTACAATTATGGATTCATTCTTTTACTTGTAGCTATTAAAACAACTATTCAGAATGGGTTGTATTGAACTTGCCTTATAGATTTCATAAATTCAATAAATACTTATGCATTTCTCAAATATATACAGTGTGACGCATTTAATATGAATACACCTTTATATTTTCGCCATTTCAAGGACCTGAGGTTTGAATTTTGTAAAATCATACATACTGTCAATACACACTGTACAATATATAACTGGAATTTGATCTTTAAACACTGCCTACTATGCATTTGTAACACTTGTTCTGAACTATATCAGAAATACGAAATACTGCTAATGAGTTTGAATGAAAACTACAATCTGTAAATACCTACTCATTGTCCTTTGAACATCTTTAGTGTTGTTGATAACTTGCTTGAATTGGTCCCGTGTTTGAATCGATTAGTTACCTGAAAATTATGTCTTCCCATAATCTTGAAAATTGTTTTGAAAATGTGATGAAGGGAATAACTTGAAAAGTTATAAAATTTTCAGTTTTGAGACTCGTAATATGTCAAACGAAAAAATAAATTTGTCAATGCGCAAAAACACGGAAAATAAGGTAAATTTTCTCATGTCACCATTGTACAAAGAATCTTTACACACTGATGTCACTCATCCTAGGTTATAAAGCAATTTGGAACCATTTTTTTCATATCTGTAACATAAAGCAAAATGTTGAGAATTGGCCTCTTTACTCTTTTCTTCGTTTACTTACCTGGCACCATTATTATATAATAAACTTCCTTCAGATTTGAAAAACTGCAGTCAAGAAGAAAATAAAAGACTGGATTAAAAAGAAACCTGTATCATTTTGGCATAACTTTTGCAATAGGAATTGCTTTACTTGATTCAATGAGAATTCTTGATTTTTTTCATGCTGTGCACCTGATTACTTTCATTTGTTAAGATTTTTTTTATTTGGTGTACTGCCCATGTACAAGTTTAACTTTTGTGGGAAACAAATGTTTATTTATTTTAGTTAGACACAATGTAAGGAATACTTTATTATTTGGAAATGAATTTTATTATTATCATTGCTGATTGCTTCAAATAGCCAAAATACAGGAGTGTGCTCATCAGATAAACCCACACAGTGTATATTGATGATATTGATATTTCCATGCATCAAAATAAAATCCATCGGAGCTCGCCATTTTCCTGACAATTTCAGGTTGACCATATTTTCAAAAATTGTGAAGAATTATATACTTATATGTAATAGCAATGGAAACATCTTTATGGACCCTTCAAAATTCTCAAGGTCAATCAAAGATGTTGGCACCCCATCAGTGAAATTTTGACTGACCAATTATACTATTCGAAGGGTCGAAAAAGGTCAGGTATTTTTATTATTTGGTCAGCAATAGAAAATTCGTTATGAACGTTTTATAATTTTCAAGGTCAACCAAAGATGTTAGTAACCCATTTGTGAAATTTTCATTAACCAATAATACCATTCAATAGATCGGAAAAAGGTCAGATATTTCTATTGGTCAGCAACAGAAAAAATGTTATTTACGGTGAAAACCTCCCAAGGTCAATCGAAGATGTAAGCACCTCATTTCTGTAAAATGAAAGAACCAAATATGTAATTCGATAGATAATTTCCTACTGATAATTGGCCAGGCGAAATAAATATTTGGTCAGGTCGATTTCATTGAAAAAATAACGAATAAAGTGGCAGTGATAACAACACGCATGCGTTGGGTACGCAGCGGAGTATCGGGATTTCAGCAATGATGGAACCAAAGACAAGATATACCTACTGGATCGAACAGGGATGGGCTCTTTCGTAACTCCTACCTTAGTATAAATTTATAATTTATAAATTTATACAATGCTCCTACTGCGGATAATTTTCATCCAATCCACGGTAAATCCATTTGATTTACCGTTCACTTTCGTGAAGGAGTAAAAATCGCTTTATGGTAGGTACTGTAGATGAACCCATTCGTTCTTTTCCCAGTTATTCAAAAACACGGATCCGATTGATCCGAAATTTGAGACGCGGTTGAAAAATATCGGTTGAAGCGAAATGATCAAATTTTGAGATATCGAAGTGAAAACAAATTTTTAAAAGCACTGGCGTGAAGTCAGGATGTTTTACTAGCTTGTACAAATTCGGTTCACCATCCAAGCATTAATCACGTCCGATGTAGTTGGTTTCTTGATAAAACGATTTTGCGATCTTCTTGTGATATGAGGCATGATATGAGCTTACGAAATTCGGCATAAATCCAAGTATTAGATTTATTTTGAAGCTGATTCGGTTCGACTAACACCCGATCATAAAGCAAAATAAAAATAATGAAAAAAAGGCCAGACTGGTAGCGAAGGGATACCAAGAAAATACAACATTATGTCTATGCCCCAGTTGCAAGGATGCCAACAATTCGATTACTTTTATCATTTGCACTGCAGAATGAGTGGAATATAAAAGACAGTTAGATATTCCCACTGCATTCTTAAAAAGAGAACTAGACATCGATATCTATATGAAGATTCCCGAGGGTGTAAGAAAAGAATCTGGAAAAGTTTTAAAACTGGAAAAAGCGTTATATGGTTTACGAGAATCACCACGAAAGTGGAATGAAAAGTTGCACTACTTTGCAGAAAATAATGGTTTGAAACGTTCCGCAAGCGATTTCTGTCTATACTATGGAAAGCAAATATTTCTAGTTATTTGGGTGGATGACATTTTGATAACTGGACATAAAGCAGAATGTGAAAAGCTTGTCAATTCACTGAAAAGAGAATTCAGAGCTAAAGATTTTGGTGAACTGGAGAACTTTCTAGGTACTAAAATTATAAAGAACACTGTAGTATATTGGCATCTAAATTAAATTCAGTAATATATACAGGGTGATTCATTAAGGGTGGCCACCGGCCGTATCTCGGAAACCGTTTATCCTATAACTTCCGGAAAAAAATTCTAATGACAAAATCAGACCCTAGAAAATGACTAAAAATATTTTTAAGTTCGTAGTTCCCCACTAGAGGGCGTAATCTATCACTTGTAAAATATAATCTCATTTTTTACGAAATATTCTCCAGCTAACAGTGGCAAAGAATAATAAAATAAGAAAATACTCTTCCTATTAAACAACTTTTGTTTGAGTAATTTTTCCATATTTCCTTTTTTTTAGTGATGGGATGGAAAAACTTTTCTTCAAAAAAAAACACTCCTACTTCTGTATGCGCGAACCGATTTTCACGTAATTTGATTTTATTCGAATGACATTGAAAGCAGATCACAGAAAAGTATGACAACAAAATACCGGGTGATCCAATTAAAAACTACAGGCTGTTTTATGTCACTTCACTCTATTGGCGCGTTTTACTGGAGAATTTCAAATGCAATGCTATGATTCTAACCGACTGAGAATAAGCTAAGCATTATCACCTATTGACTTGTTAAAACCGGAGACAAATATCTCCGGTCATTCCGAAGATATTAATATTTTTGCAGATTTCGATAAGTGTTGATCAACCCTGTGAAATTCAGGAGGAATTGAGTTATTTCATCATCTAAACAATCAAATGAAGGAAAAAACTTATCAAAAATGTATGTCACTCACAAAACAAGCTGATCTAGATCCAGTAAGCTTTAGTGTTACTGTTTATTCTCGGTTTCTATAGCTGTAAAATTTATTTAGGTCGATTGCAAACTACTAGTTCATGAGGCCTCATAATTCAAACGGAGAAGCATATGATATGCTTAATGCTTATGCTGAATGTGCAGAAAATGCAGTAGCTGAAAGGGAATACCCGATACGATATCCTGAAAGACGTCGTCATTCCAGAAAAGTATTCAAAATATTGATACGAAGACTGCGACAAACTTGGAAGGTTCAATATGTTGGAAGAACAAATGGGAAACGTAGAAGCCGTAATGAGGATAATATCATAAAAGTTTTGGCTTATGTTTATGCTGAATTACATTTAAGCATCCGAAAAATTGCAAGTGATTTGGGATCGAATTATTCGCTAGTTCAAAGGATACTAAAGTATCATAAACTGCATCTGTATCATGTTGTCTTGCACCAAGAATTGAAAGGGACGGTAGGACTTTTGCAATTGGTTGAAACGAATGCTTAACGGCGAACCTAACTTACTTCATAGAATATTATGGACTGACGAGGCTACTTTTTCTAGCAATAGTAAAGTAAATTTACACAACAGCCACTACTGATCATCTAACAATCGATATTGGCAAAGATAAGTCAATGATCAGAATCGCTTGAGTGTTTACGTGTGGTGCGGAATTTTTGATGGAACAGTTTTCGGACCATCTTTCTTCGATAGTATCTTAACGGGACGGAGGTGCTTGAAATTTTAACAGAAAATTTTCGAAATCTTTTAAAAGATATTGCTATTCAAATCAGGTTAGATATGTGGTATCAACAAGATGGTTGCCCGGCGCATTATGTTGCTAATGTTAGGGAATAAGATACCGTCTTCTCAAAGAGGTGGATTGGACGAGGGAGTATTTTTCCAGCCAGATCACTCGACCTCACAGTATTAGATTTTATTTTTGGGGGAGAATGAAGACTTAGTTTTCCGAACACCCCCAACTACAAGTGAGGATATGAAAAATAGATTTCGACAGGCCGCTGAAACTGTGACCAGTATCAACTAAAGACAGACTTAATTTATCTATAGAAAAAAATGGTAGACATTTTGAATATTTGGAATGATTATGTATAAAGGTTGTTTTTTGTTCAAATATTTTCGTTGTTGCTAATTTTTGTTTCATTTTATAGTATTATTGTTATTTCATGTGTGTTTAGTATTTTGCTGCGTTGTCATGATGACTAAAGTCACTTCCTTGTTGTTTCAAGCTCACAGGGTTGATCAACACTTATCGAAATCTGCAAAAATGTTAATATCTTCGGAATGACCGGAGATATCTGTCTGCGGTTTTAACGATTCAATAGGTGATAATGCTTAGCTTATTCTCAGTCGGTTAGAATCATAGCATTGCATTTGAAATTCTCCAGTAAAACGCGCAAATAGGGTGAAGTGACATAAAACAGCCTGTTGTTTTTAATTAGATCACCCGGTATGTTGTTGTCATATTTTTCTGTGATCTGCTTTTGATGGCCTTCGAATAAAATTAAATTACGTGAAAATCGGTTCACGCATACAGAAGTAAGAGTGTTTTTTTTGTGAAGAAAAGTTTTTCCATCCCATCACTAAAAAAAAGGAAATATGGAAAAATTACTCAAACAAAAGTTGTTGAATAGGAAGAGTATTTTCTTATTTCATTATTCTTTACTACTGTTAGCTGGAGAATATTCCGTAAAAAATGAGATTATATTTTACAAGTGATAGATTGCGCCCTCTAGTGGAGAACTACGAACTTGAAAATATTTTTAATCATTTTCTAGGGGCTGGTTTTGTCACTAGAATTTTTTTCCGGAAGTTATAGGATGAACGGTTTCCGAGATACGGCCGGTGGCCACCCTTAATGAATCACCCTGTACAATGAAGGCTATTTGAAATCAAGTGGATGTGAACACATTAAAAACTATCTATTACGCAAACTTCCAATCACTATTGTCCTACGGCATTATTTTTTGGGGATCTAGTTCACAAGCTGAGCATATATTGATTATACAGAAGCAAGCCATTAGAACCATGTTCAATATGAAATTCAGATCATCATGTAGAAGTGTTTTCAAGTCAAACCATATTTTAACTTTGCCAGGGCTGTACATTTACCGTACATTACTGTTTTTTCGCAAGCATCCACATTATCTGGAAGAATATAAAAATAACAACTCGACAAGGAGAATTCACGAATATTTTTTTCCAATTCATAAATTTTCGATCACTGAACGAAGTACTTTGTATATGGGTATAAAATTGTATAATTCTCTGCCAATTGTCATAAGAGTTATTTCTGATTACAATGCATTTCGTAGGGCACTATTTGTGTTTGTATTGAATTGTGAGCCATATTCCATCGAAGAATTTATAGATTTTTGTAAAACATAATGGTAGTTCCAAATTGATTATTTCCCATGGTTTGCTGTATTGGTTGTTTGTTTTTGATTTTGACTTGTTTTCATTTCATTATTGTAATTGTATAATGGCGATTTTGAGAATAAATGATGTTATTATTATTATTAAAGACTGAAAATGAACTGAAAATTTCTCAAAGTGACTTCATTGAGAAAATATTGGTAAAATTCAAGATGAAGGATTGCAAAAGTATGAACACACCTATGGAAATAAACTTTCAAATTGATAAAGAAAACGAAGTAGACAATGACATCCCGTTCAGACAACTTATCGGAAGTTTGATGAACGTTGCAACCACTAGTCGCCCAGATATTTGCTACGCAACTTCATACTTGAGCCGATTCCTCAACAATCCAACAGAACAACTCTGGAAAGCAGGAAAGAGAGTTCTGAGATATCTGAAGCAGACTCAGAATAAATCCCTAACGTTTCACCGAACCAACAATGGTAGACTCTATGCATATTCAGATGCAGATTGGGGTGGTGATCACTATGACAGAAAAAGTGTAAGTGGAACAGTGGTATACCATCGAGGAAATGCAATATCATGGTGTTCAAGAAAACAAGTCGGTGTGGCACTTAGTACTTGCGAAGCAGAGTATGTTGCTTGTGCAGCTACGGTGTCAGATCTGCTATATTTGAAAGCTGTTCTTAGTATTTTTGATGGTGATGTACAGGATGTGCCTATAATACATATAGATAACTAATCTACGATCAATATGATAGAAAGCTATGAAAATAGCAAGAGATCTCGCCACATTGACATTAGGATGCATTTCATTAAAGATCATGTAGCTAAGAAACAAATTTCTCTAAAATACATCGTTAGTCAACAAAATGGAGCCGATATGCTCACACAATCTTTTTGTCATGTAAAGTTCAACTACTTTTGCAATATGTTGAAAATTATATGATTTTTGTTAATTAAAATATTTTTGTAGGGCAAGTTCAGTCGATGCCGACTTAAACTTGTGGGGGGGTGTTAGTTATCATACTGGAACACAGTTTGTGTCATCTCTGTGTTTTATAGATGACAGATGTTCAATATAGTCTATGATTGAGTCTGAGAAATAAAGTTGATAGAGAAGCTGTGTGTTTTATAGTTATTACTAAATTTGATTCCTCTTGCCAACTTCCTACCAAATATAAGTAAAAAGACACATAATTATCAGTAGTGACACTTATAGGTCTCTAGAAAAACCCCCAAAATCTTCTGAGAGTTTGGGTGTGTTCTATTACATTGCAAACCTTTTTTTAATATGTGTAAATACAATCGAACTAATGTGTAAGAAATGAAGAAACTTTAAAAATTTATAAACAAGAAATAGACTTCGTTTAAAAACTACATTGTCTCATATTTTCCTTAACACTATCAATTATTACTAATATAGATATTTTATTCGTTAAGTTTTCAGTAACTAAATTGTAGTAAGTATACCATGTTTACGTGAAGTCTGCCAAGCTGTTTCAGACACTGGTTTTTACATAATTTAATTCAGCAAGTTGAGTATAATTCATAATTGCCTCACTATTTTATCAATAAAGAATATATACAACAGTAACTCATTGAGGGAGGTATTTTTTGGCGAAAACTTGTTCTTTGAAATTAATTTATCAAACAAACAGAAAAATACTATTGTATCAACTGGAATATGTAAAGGTTGTGATATTTTCACATCAAATGAGATTTATTTCAATATAAAATCAAACTATGAATAGACCAACTTTGTTCGATTCCAATCCTTGTGGTTATGCAATCATATACAATTTCATTAGACACTCATCGGTTTAACTGAATAATGGAGGTTGTAATTCTTTTACGTCAGTTGCGATTCCTTTATATTATATAAAATAAACATTATGAATGAGTCCACCTGAGTTCGATTCCAATTCTGGTTGTTGTACAATTAAAGCATATGAGGACTGTCATCATAAAATAGAACCTCAGAGATGACTAAACAATTGATTTTGTCATAAAAACTGTTTGGATTATATTCTAAAATGGAACAGATACGAAATTATTCATCAAATAAATAGGACAGAAATTAATTTCAGTTTGTTTACATGTTTATAACCTCTTCAAGCGAGTACAAAAGCGGCGAGTGTGACGTAATCCCATTCCTGCAATCTGATTGGCACCCCAAACGCCTAGTACAATTCTGATTGTTAGAATGTGTAAACTAATGTTGGTAACATTGAGTGTCTTTGGGTTGCCAACACTGATAGAATGTTCTAGAAGTTTATCTATGTTTATGACATTTTTCAACAATTGTATTAACGAATGGCGGTGCCACATGTATGCTGAAGAAAGTATTAGATATTAAAGTTATTAAAAATATCTGCAGTTTTTTTTAATGCGATCCACAAAACTTTTATACTGATTAGCTCGGTTCAGGGTCACATCTGCGTTGACATTGATTTCCTAAGTAAATGACGCGAGTGGTTCATCTGGTTTGTCTGTGCTCATACCGCTTAAACTGCACGGTAAGCGCTAGGCAGTTAAGGATCTCAGTTGTAAAGCAACGCATAGAGCGTAAAATACACATAAGCGTGTCATAAGCCTGAATGCGTTATTCTGTAAAATTTCGTGCGCAAGAGAAAAGCAATCATACTTAATATTATAGAATTGTACAGGGAAATGCCGTATCTGTGCAGAAAAAGAACAACAAAGACTATGTCAATTAAGACTTGAAGAATAATGTTTATAAGGTGTTATTAGAAATCTATAAAAACTTCGATGAAACGGCAACAGTCAAGGTTATTGAAACAAAATAGAAAACACAGTACAGGCTACGCGAAAGAATTGAGAAAGGTAAGTAATAATTCAATATTCACATTGACATCATTCATAACTTGCAATTAGAATAATAGAGTAAATGCATTGAGCTGGTATCTAACAGATATTTTAATAGATGTTGAAAGTTATATGTTTCCGGTATTGATTTCTATAAATAATTCAAATTTAGGTGTTGTCATCGAAGCATACAGGTGCGGGAGCTGAGGAAGTCTACATACATCACTATGGAAGCATTTTCTTTTCTGGTATCAAGAAAGGAACTCTGCCGTCCAGTGCAGGATTCTTAGTTCTGCCGCCAGTGCAGGATTCTTAGTCCTGCCGCCAGTGCAGGATTCTTTGGATGATGAGGTAGGAAAAAGATGTTAATTTATATTGATCATTTCGAAATGCTGCTTCCTTTATGTTTTCATAATCATTATATCATTCTGGAAAATATAGTTGGTTTCGTTTCTTTTCAAGAAATTGTGCAGAGCACAACATCTAACACTATATTGTCAACGGAATCGAGATCTAGACTCAGAGGTCTTCGAAACACTCTGAAACGTGACGCTAAAATGCCAAAAGCATTTTCCACTACACGCCTGGCCCTCGATAAACGGTAATTAAAAATTTGTTATTCATATTTTATATTTTTGAATGGAAGTGGCTTGATTAAATTCTCATCAAGTGCAAAAGCACTGTCACCTGAAAAACATATGGTACAACTTTATCCGAACCAGGAAATTCTGAGGGCACAGGTAAATGTGGATAATGATTCGCCATTTTATGATAGAATTTTGTACTTTTTAAAACTGATGCATTTGCAACAGACCCATTAGTCCCAGTGTCCACGTACATGAACTCGTAATTTGCGTTGACGACCGCAAAAAGTATTATGCTGAAAAACCTCCCATAACTGTGAAACAAGGAGCTTCCTCCTTTCAGCTTTTCAACAGCGATGTGCTTTACATCACATGATCCTACACAGTGACTGAAATTCAACTTTCGTTCGAAATGTCCGGCAACTTCTTTTCACTCTTCTTGAAATGTTGGAATCTGAAAGATTACAATGAATGAATTTTTTTTCAGAATTTACAATCATCGGATGAAGATATTCCGAATATATCAACTCGAAAAACAAGAGAAACTTTTGGAGAGTGCTGAAAAGATGCTGGATCAGAATGAGGAAGAATCGGAAATACTGGGCAAATCAATTGGCCATCAGATGAAAGACTTGAATGAAAGTCAATTAACAATAAACCAAAAAATCATTTCAGACGTCACTTTTTATGCAAAATTCAAAAAACTCTCTGGAGAATCACACGTCGTTCTGTTTAACGAAGTACAATATACACCACTGCCAACACCATTGTTCTCCCCATCCTCAAATTTTCGTCATGGGCAATATTAATCACATCCATCACCTTCTCGTCCACTATCATCAAATTTACATCACCCAGAACACCATATGTCACAGCCATTACCATATCCTTCAGCATCCTCTAATTTTCAACAATCATACCATTTAACACAGGCATCATCATCGCGTCTATCACACACAAACTTCCACCAACAAGCACACCATTCATCGAGGCTATTACCATCTCGTTCAGCATCTTTTTCGAACCACCACACCAATCATCAGAGCCATCACCATCGCGTCCATCATTCTTGAATCAGATCAAAAATTAAAGGTAAAGCACGGATTTCATTGCTTTTCAAAACGCCCTAGATTGGATTTCTATTAGAGGTGCATTATTACAGAGATATGGTGATCAACGAGACGAGGATTTATTAGTATCATCACTTTCTCAATGCGTTCAGAGAAAAACTGAAAGTTATCTAGATTTTTACAGTAGAATATCGAAAAGTTTGAACGACTTTCTACAACATTTGACTTCATTTATTTATTATTTACAGTATAAAAAACATGACATGAATAAATTGGCTTTGAAAACATTTCAAATTGGACTTTTAGAACCCTATAGGACATACATTAGCAATTTTGAATTGAATTCCTTAGAAGAATGTATTAATGAATGCCAACATTATGATAACCGAAAACAAGAATGGGAATACTGCGGATTTCTCAGGAAATCACAAGATGTAAATAAAAAAAAAATTTTTCCCCCTCCTCCCAACAACCAATATAGAAATATTCATGAGTATCGAAAACCGATAAGTCATAATCAACATCAGGCAACAAATTCAACTCAAGGATTTCCGTATCCCATAAATAAACCAATTTCGAAAAATCAAAATTTCCCAACCAACCGACCCGACAAGTTTTTGGAATCAAACCAGGTTCAAATTTGATTAAAAATCAACCGAAACCTACTCCAATGTCAATTTCGACGCGGAATACATTCAGACAACCCTGCATACCTATGTGTGTTTCTACGAGACAATTTTCACAAAATCAACCACAACCAAATTTCATGTCACAGGAACTCTTTAACGTACAATCCGAAAATGAAAATCTTTATGATCTAGAACCTGAAATTTGCGAATACGACGAAATCGCTGAATCTCCAGAAAATTCGGAAAATTATAATGAAAAAGACGAAAAATTTCAGACAGTAGCCTCGAAATTCGGAAAAACATAGACTTGTATTGCGTAAAAATCAAATCAAAACTGCCTTATATTTACCTTATTGACATTTATTTAAGAATTCTTATCGATTTAGGTGCTACAAATTCTGTAATAAATCGAAAACCCACATTTGAAAAATTTTCCTAATTTTTATTTTAAGAAGAGTTTAGCGTATCAGGTTTAGGAAATACAATACAGGCGAATGATAATCTCAATTTCCCAATTTTATACGAACAAGGAAAAAATCGATTACAAAACTCATACATTAGAAATCAATGATTTGAAAATACCTTTTACTCTTGAATATTCTTCCACTAAAATCAAACCACGCAAACTTACCGCCAAAAATTTCGTAAAAGTACCTGTCACTATAGAAAACGGTTGATGTTTTATTACCCAAACTAAATTTTCAACAACTTCCGAATGCATTGCAAACGAAAAAAATGGATTTTGTTACATACCGATTGCCCAACCAATCGAAAATGAAGTACAAATTAATTTTTCCGAAAGAATACAGGTAAAATCTATTTTAGAAACTGAAATATCTAACCCTCCGCTAGAAACTCAGAATTTTAAACTCGCGAAAAATATCCGAGCCGCACACATGAATTCTGAAGAAAAAAGAAAAATTTTAAAACTGTGTAGCGAATTCAAAAATATCTTTTATGATGAAAACTGCGATCTCTCATTTAGTAATACAGTCAAACACAAAATTAGAACCAAAGATGAGGAACCCGTTTATGTAAAATCTTTTAGACACCCTCATCACAAGAGAAAAATTATACAAAAACAGATTCAAAAACTGCTCGATGACAAAATCATACGTCCATCAATTTCACCCTACAGTGCCCCTGTTTGGATTGTAGACAAGAAAAAAGATGCGTCCGGGGAAAAGAAATATCGAATGGTCATAGATTACCGCCGCCTCAATGAAAAAACTGTTGAAGATAAATATCCCCTCCCACGAATTGAAGAAATTTTGGACAACCTTGGAAAAAGTTGCTATTTTGCAACAATTGACATGGCGAAAGCATTCAACCAAATAGAAATGGATCCGGAATCTATCGAGAAAACTGCTTTTACAGTTAATAACTGTCATTACGAATACCTTCGTATGCCCTACGGATTCAAAAACGGCCCAAGCACATTTCAACGTGTTATGGATGATGTATTAAAATAATATCTTCACATATTTTGTTTTGTATGCATGGACGACATCGTCATTTTTTCTAAATCATTACAAGAACACATTTACCATTTGAAATTTATATTTCAGAAAATCAAAGAATTCAATCTCAAAATCGAACTCGATAAATGTGAATTTTCAAGTAAAAACGTACAATTTTTGGGACATGTCATAACCCCCGAAGGAGTATCTCCTACTCCTTCAAAATTAAAAACCATAAAAAATTACCCCATTCCACGTACTGTGAAGGAAATAAAATCATTTTTAGGTTTGGTAGGTTATTACCGCCGATTCGTACAAAATTTCGCACATATTGTTTCACCATTCACTAAATGTCTGAAAAAAGGCGCAAAAATAAAACCTGACGATCCTGAATATTTACACGCATTTCAATTATGTAAAGACTTATTAACAAATGCCCCAAGTTTGGTCTACCCAGATTTTGAAAAACCTTTCAAATTAACTACCGACGCTTCAAATATAGCCATTGGAAGTGTTCTTTCAACTTTAAATTCAGCCGAGAAAAATTATTCCACAATTGAAAAGGAATTACTGGCAATCCTAGATTCCACCAAACATTTCAGACCATACCTTTTTGGACAAAAATTCACCATTGAAACCGATCATAATCCCCTTGTATGGCTCTATAAAATTGAAGAACCCAATTCTCGATTAATACGTTGGAAATTGAAATTGGAAGAATTCGATTTTAACATAATTTATGCCAAAGGCAAAGAAAACAAAGTTGCTGACGCACATTCTCGTGTTGAAATTATTAATCGAGAAAACGACGATAATTCATTACTGACAGACGACCTCAACGTCGATTTAGCTTCAATTTTACCAAACACGGATGAAATACCAGTATTAGAAGATGACGAAGTAGAAAAAATTTTAATTTCAGAATACAACCAAAATCTGATTAACCAACCTGAAAATCGAAACCAAGATAATAACTCCGATGCTACCATTCATCCCACCCAAGAAGATAACGGAAAAGTTATACCAATCACCGAATCATCTGTGAACATTTACCCAAACAGAATTATTTTGAATATAGGGGAGCAATATAACTTGAAATATACGAAACCTTTCGGGAAAAATACATACAATGTATCAATAAGACAAAATCGAATGGAAACAGGCTTTTCCATCCTTTTCAAAGAAATCTTCAGACCGAATGGAACCTATGGAATTTACTTTAGAGAAAATAAGTAACGACTAACATTCGTTCGATTCTGTAAAGAGTCATTTAATTATTCAGTGAAAATTTTTATCAGTAAAATTTATTTATTGGATGTCAATTGCGACGAAAATCAAAAAGAGATTGTTTCCGAATATCATGATGAAAATCATAACGGTATCTCAGAAACCTACAATCACTTATAAAAAAAGTACTACTGGCCTAAAATGAAACAAATAATTACCCAAATTATCAATCAATGTGAATTATGCCTTCAATCTAAATACGAAAGGCATCCTTATAAATTAAAATTTTCCGGTCCCCTTCTAGCGAAAAGACCTTTTGAAGTTATTCACATGTATACCTTTTCTTTTCAAAATTCTAAGTTTTTAACAATTATTGATTTATTCTCTAAATACGCCCAATCGTACCTTGTGGAAGATGGTACTGGTCTAACTATTTTGAATATATTACGACATTTTTTTGCTCATCATAACATCCCTCAGAAAATTATGAGTGACGAAGGGAAAGAATTCCATAATAAAACATTCATCGAATTTTGCAAACTTAACGAAATAAATTTACATTTCACCACTGTGAATAACCCAAACTCTAACTCTCCAATAAAGAGATATCATTCAACTATTCTAGAAAAACTCAGAGTTCCTAAATTGAAGAATCCAAATGAGAACCCTTCCAACCTCATGATCACCGTTACTTTAATATATAATCAATCGATACATTCTGCCACTGGTTATTCGCCTTTTAATTTACTGTATGGACCCTACGATAAACCACCAGAATTCGATTTAACCATGACTGTGTATAAACAATATGATGAAAAGAGAAAACAAGAAATTTTGCCATTTTTCGAGAATATCTACGAACGAAATCGAGAAAAAGCACAGAAAAATTTAGATGGATTGAATGAGAATCGAACTGACCCTCCAAATTTAGATAAAAAAGAAGTTTATGTTGGGAGGAACAGACCTAGAAAAACTAACCCTCCCTTTGAAAAAATTACTGTCGAACATCAACAACAAAACAAAATCAGTGGTTTAACTCAGAAATCTCGAGAAACCACAGCTCATATTGGAAAAGTAAAGAAATTAAGAAAAAATATTCTCTCTTTTCAGGATCCCTCCTGATATTGACCCGAACCTACCAGGCCTTTCAGGTCTACAAAATAATTACTAACGGATACTTTGAAGAGCTCTTAAGTGAAGCAAGAATACTTGATCACTATCCTAATTTCCTTTTCACAATTAACTTAACTAATTTCATGAATAGTTACGATCAATTAAAACTTTATTTTAAAGAACTTCATGAAAAATATTCCTACGATGAATTTCATCATAAAATCTGCCTTGAGTTGAATGCAACTCATGTTCAGATAGATACTGTTCAATATTATTCTATATTATAACATGTCAGATATACTCTATGGTCAAGTTACTGGAATGTCAGATTGATATCATAACGACACTGTTGTAACATCACATGAATGTATATGTTATACCGATTAAATATTAAAGTACAAATCTCTAGTGTTCTATTAAATATCAATACCCAAGTATTAAACATGGCGCAGTCGTAACGGAATTGAGTGATATACGAAGAAAAGGTGAAGGATCCAAGAAATAAATTTAGATTTCTATTATAACCTATAAAATGGCAAGCTACACGGGGCCGGTAAAACTACCCCCAGATTTCGACTTGCAAGGCAAAAATGCCGCTATGGAGTGGAAATTTTGGAAAACTGCATTCACCGACTATCTTATAGCGACAGGACAATACGAATCCCAGGACCACATCAAGTTATCAATATTGAGAAATATTATCGGTACAGAGGCAGCAAGAATTATGTCTACATTCGTCATCCCCGAAACAGAAGTAAACAAATATAATTATACGATTGATCAGATCCAAAAATATGTGAACCCGAGGGTTAACGAATGTTTCGAAAGGTATAATTTCCTAAAAAGGATGCAAAAGGAGGATGAACCCTTTGAACATTTTCTCACGGAATGTAAATACCTGGTACGCACATGTAATTACAATGAAAGAGACCCAAATCAGACAGCTGAAGATAAAGCTCTGAGGGACAAAATAGTTATGGGCATCCGAGATCCTATAACCCGAGAGGCATTGCTGCGGATCGAAAAGTTGAGCTTGGATAAAGCAATTGAATTTTGTCGAACCAGTGAACAAAGCAAACAACAGAACGAGCAGTTCCAGAATGAATTGAGGTCAGATGTTCATGCTGTAAACAAGTTCAACCAACAACCAAGAAACACATATAAATCACAGGGCCAGAACAAGGAAAATGAAAAGTTCAAATGTAGGAGATGCCAGTCAACACATGGTGCACGTGAATGCCCTGCATTTGGAAAGAAGTGTAAAAAGTGTGGTAGGTTCAACCATTTTGCCATTTCATGTTTCGTAAAGAATATTAAGAATGTTGAGAAAGATGATCATAGTTCGGAAGATGTATTTGTAGGTTATGTAGGAAAATGTAAATGTAGTGATCCCAACTGTAGTCATGAAAAAATGTGGGATGAAACTATTCAGATTGAAGGTGAAAATTTCAACGTAAAATTGGATACAGGTGCGGATATTAGTATAATACCTGAAGTAAAGTTTAATGAAATAAAAACACAGATTTTAGTTCGTAAATCCAATTATATTATTAAAGGATTTGAAGGTACTCAGGCCAAAACTGTTGGAATTATAAATTTATATTGTAAATATAAAAATAAGAGTCTTTATGAGGATTTTGTGATCGTTGAGGGGGCTACTAGAATCCTTTTAAGTGGTCAGGCATGTGAAAGTTTAGGAATTATTAGGCGAGTAAATAATGTTAATATAAATCCTTCTGGAAAAGTCTCGGAAAGAGATAAATTCATCGAACAAAATTCGGATATTTTCTCAGGACCCGGTAGATTCCTAGGCGAGCATAAAGTAACTACCAAAATAGACTTTGAGGCTGTCAGTCATCCACCAAGTAAAATCCCCTTAGCTATAAAAGATGCGCTGAAGTGTGAATTGGATAGGCTCGTGAAATTAAAAGCAATAGTAAAAGTTGATGAAGTAAGCCCCGGCATGAGTATTAATCGAATTGTAGTCGTTGAGAAAAATAATGGTAACTTAAGGTTATGTCTAGACCCGGCTGATTTAAACCAACAAATTATACGCAAACCTAGAGCGACACATAAGATCGAAGATATTTGTTCAAATATTAGAGGTAAAAAATTTTTTACAGTTTTTGATCTATCTGAAGGATATCACCATTTAAAATTAGATGAAGAGTCGTCGTGGAAATGTTCTTTCGCAACCACATTTGGCATTTACAGATACTTAGTGTTACCTTATGGTTTATCAAATTCTCAAGATTTATTCGAAGAAGCAGTAGAAAAGAGATTTGGCGATATTGAGAATGTATTGATATGTCATGATGATATGATAGTTTCAGGTGGTACTAGGGAAGAACATGATAAAACTGTAGAAAAAGTAGTAGCAAGAGCTCGAGAAGTAGGCGCTAGATTCAATAGAGATAAATTTCAATTTTGTAAAGACAGTGTTAAATTTATGGGTCAAATTTTTTCTGATAGAGGAATGGAAATAGACGAAGATAGAGCAAAATCACTTTGTGAACTAAAAAGTCCAAGTAACAAATTAGAATTGCAAAGAATCATTGGATCATTTAATTATGTTAGGCGCTATGTTCCCAATATGGCAAATCACATACAGCCTCTTTGCGAATTGTTGAAAGCTAGTGTAGAATGGCAATGGCTACCTAAGCATGAAGAATGTTTTAAAAAGCTGAAAGAGATTGTATGTAATTCACCTGCTCTTGTTCCATTTGATCCTGGTAGGAAAATAATCCTTCAGTGTGACGCATCAAAAAATGGTCTAGGATGCTGCATGTTCCAAGAATATGAGAATAAAATTTTAAAGTTGGTAGCATGCGCTTCACGCAATATGAATGACAGTGAGATAAATTATAGTCAAACAGAAAAGGAATTTCTCGCTATCTACTTCGGTACACAAAAGTTTCACCATTTTATTTATAAAAGTATAGTAGATGTTCAGTGTGATCATAAACCGATAATATCCATCATGAATAAGCCTATATGTAAAATTGGATCAGTTAGGTTACAAAGGCTAAGAATAAAATTATTAAAATATTCTCTTAATGTATATTATGTACCTGGAAAAGATATACATTTTGCAGACATGTTATCTAGGGCCTCATTAAAAATAGACAGTTATGATTCTGAGATGTTAGAGATGGTACATTCAATATCAAAGCATCTACCCATGAGTGAAGAGAAAAAATTTGAATTCAGAAATGCTACCGGTAACGATGATACATTGGTTAGAATTTTCAATTATTATTACAACGGATGGCCTCAAGAGAAAAATATTCCCTACCAATGTAAACCGTATTATAAACTAAGAGATTCAATATATGTAGAAGCTGGTATCATATTTCTTGACGACAAGATAATCGTTCCTAAAACGCTAAGAACCCAAATGATTGAAATACTGCACAGAGGTCACACAGGCATGAATAAAACAATAAATAAGGCTAGAACTTTATTTTATTGGCCAGAATTAACAACAGATATAATGAACTATGTTAAACGTTGTAGGACATGTGAAAAGTACAGTCCCAGTAACTTCAAGGAACCATTGTTACCACACTCGGTACCAAGATTAAGATTCAATAAAGTAGGTACAGATATATTGGAATTTGGACCCAATTCCTATTTAGTAACAGTAGATTATTTCTCTCATTGGCTTGAAATTATAAAACTGAAAGATAAAACGTCAAATTCTGTAATAGACGCTTTTCAAAATATATTTACCAGATTTGGTTACCCAGAGCAAATAATTGCTGACAACTTACCATTCGTTTCGAGCAAATGTAGGAACTATTATGTTAGTAAAGATATTTCTATTTCAACATGCAGTCCACATTATCATCAAAGCAACGGACTAGCTGAGAAAGCTGTAAATATAGGCAAGCAAATTTTGAAAAAGAGTAATGAGGAAAATCTAGATTTTAGAGACCTAGTCATGAACTACAATAACACGCCTCTTAGTGGTTTGAAAGCATCACCATCACAAATTTTACAAAGTAGACACCTTAGAGACCTTTTACCGCCAACAACCGATAAATTGCAACCTCAAATTCAAAAAGGTATTTTCAAAAAATTGTGCGATCAAAAGTTGCAACTTAAGATGCAATATAATAGAACAGTACGTAGAAATCCAGTAGAATTTAAAAAAGGCGATCAAGTTGTAATTAAAACACCAAATGATAAAATTTGGGAAAAGGCAATTGTTTTAGAAAAGGCAAAAGAACCTAGATCTTATTGGCTGAAAAAGGAAATAAACGGTCAAATACTAAGACGTAATACACACCATATAAAACGATCATATACCAGACCACATAGTGGCGAATACATTCTGCAGCCAGAATTGAGCCCGAACCAACTTTCACCAGATCCTCATAACAAAGATGGTGGTAATTTGAACAAATCGAATACATCCAATATTGTGAACAACCCAATTATAGAAACTAAAACTGTAAAGGATAATATGACCCGTTTTGGAAGAATTGTGAAACCCCCTGGTCGTTTAGATCTTTGAGGGGAAGGTGTTCAATATTATTCTATATTATAACATGTCAGATATACTCTATGGTCAAGTTACTGGAATGTCAGATTGATATCATAACGACACTGTTGTAACATCACATGAATGTATATGTTATACCGATTAAATATTAAAGTACAAATCTCTAGTGTTCTATTAAATATCAATACCCAAGTATTAAACAGATACTTCATGAATTTGAAAACAATTATAAGGTTAAGAGAGATTTGGCTAATTTCATTGGAAAAGGCATAAAATTTATAACTGGAAACTTAGACGACGATGACCTAAAAGTCATAAATGATAATCTTGAAGAACTACATCAAATTAGAAATAACGAAATAGAAAGAGTAGACAAATTAACTTCTTTTGCTAATCATTTGACTAAGGGGCACTCAGATGATGTAGCTTTGTTAAATCAAAATATTCGAAAGACGAAATCACTGTTTGAAGAAATCAAATCTGAAGAATCTTTTGCAATCCTTGTACGGAATAAAATATTCGAATCAGAAATTTTACTCAATCATTTACTTATGATTGAAAGAACAATTAGTTTTTCAATCAAGAAATACCAAATTTAGAACTCATCAAAGTCAATGAACTTCAATCTATTGAGAAATATCTTCAACAAATTTATAAACCACAGGAACTATCACCAATTAATCAGGTTCATCCTTACAAAATGTTAGAATTTTCAAAGATATCTGTTGTAGGAACGAATAAAATGATAAGTTTCCTCCTTAAAATTCCCATACTTAAAGAATTCATAGCTAATTCCTCCCGAGTGTACCCTATACCTAACCTCCACGATATAGCTATTATTCCACCAAAGAAGTACTCGATAACAATCCATAACCAAGAATATTGGACCAATGAAGCTTGTCGTACCCTAGATAGTTCCATTGTACTGTGCCTCCAGCCACCTGACAAGGAAAATTGCACTTTATTAACACCAGAATATTGCCGAACAATTCTAATCGACAATGATTTCAAAATTATCCATGTTTTAAAGAATAAACAGTTACTGACTCTGTTCAAGAAATCCCAGATGGTACTAGAAGACTGTCATGGTATCATAATGAAGAAGCCTATCCAAGGAACAAATTTACTGGATTCTCCCTGCAAAATTATCATTGAGAATACAATTTTTGACGATTCCATTCCAATTTTCGAAATAAAAATCCAAAATATTTCGAAAATTTCTTTCAACTCAAGACAGAAAATTGAGCTTCAGTTGAGGCACCTGAAAGAGCCAGACTCGATCCTACAAGAAGCTGAGAAACTTTTGGACCAACCCATGTACCTACATCCAATATCTCAGTAAACACTTTATACCATAACTGGAATTTTGCTCTGTTGCATAATTACTGGAATTTTCATCGTAACGATTAACAGAACAAGGATAAGAGACCTTTTGTACAAACCAAGGAGAATTATCCACATCGATCTCAAGGACCCAGGTGAATCCGCTGACAACGAGGACGTTGCCGTCTAAAGGGGGAAAGTGTTAGGAACTCCATGTTCCCGGATTCCGCCTATGAGACAGTTCATCCCATAGCAACGATCCGCTCTTCCAAGAATTTTATTATACAAACTATTCATTTTCTTTCTTTTCTTTTGAAGTGAATATGTAAGAGATAGTTAGTTCTAATCTCACCATTGTAAAGCTTATTAGGGCTCACAAAATAAACACCTCCTTCCTTAGTGTATTCTTTCCATTTAGCTTTCAATAAAGTCGTGATTAAGAAACCCAGAAAGATGAACTCTTTTTCAAAACGGACTTTCGGAGACGTGTTACATAATTATATATTAAAAGGTGTAAAATTTGCGCTGCTTGCAAATCCGATAATTTACCTCAACCAAGTCTCATTGGCAATTATCCATATCAGTAATTGATCGGAAGTCTGATGTATTTGTTCTTACTAGGGCGGATATATAATTTTGTGTAAGTTTCCTCAATCAGTTCAATAATTGCCATACAAGTGTTCATTGTTGGAATTATGCTAAGAATTCTCAGATACTTAAAGAAAACTGAGGACTACTGTTTACGATATGTGAAGGAAGAGGCTGATCTTACAGGTGCAGCCATTTCCTGGAAAAGTAGAAAACAGAGAACAGTGGCTTTATCCAGCATGGAAGCTGAATATATGTCCATAGCTGAAGCTTGTAAAAAGGCTATTTTTTTTATTCAAGAGGTTTACTTAATGGAAAAGCAAATAATTTCTGTACTATACGTTTATTCAATGACAGTCAAAGTACACAGAAGTTGGTGGTAAATTACGGACGTAGTCGAAAAGTAAACATATAGATATAATGTATCGTTTTGCAAAAGATGCAATTACTGATAAGATTATTCGATTAGAGTATATGCCAACAACTGCAATGCCTGCTCATATGTTAAATAAAGCTTTGAATGCTGTGAAGCATTACAAATGTTTAGACACTATAGGAATGATCCAGTTAGAGTATTGAGAGGAGATAATTTTTCTGTTAGAATTGCTCGATTATTTGATTCATCAAATTCAAAGGGTTTGATTTCATGTTATTTTATGATTCAATGCCCGTTCTCATCATTACATTGAGAACATGTAAGTAATGGATTCATTTTTTAATTACAGGATCTTCTTGTGAACATCGATGGATACAGTTGAGAGACCCGTGGCGGCGTAAAAATAAGAACACTAAACCAACCAAATCAGGACAGTCATATAAATTCATGAAGAAGTGGAGATATGAAGAACAAATGAGAGTTTCTTAGAAAACAGTCAGTAACATTGAAGAACCATGTAGGGACAATATAGTAGAAAAATTTTCGAAAACTACATCTGCTTCCTAAATTAACAAAAATAGTTCGATCGCTGAGGCAGAAAATGAAGAAATGAGTTCGAATACTTGCAGCCACATTGAATCAACCGCAGCAACTTAATTATCGCGTACTTCTTTCAGTAATTCATCAAAAAAGGCCAAACGAGAGAATCTGCAAGTGCAATGCTAATGAAATACCTCGTTGAAAAGCAGAAGAAAGAAGAGGAAAAACTTCAAGAATTTCGTGATGCTGCAACCAATGTATTTTTCGAGACGAATGCCTCTATTATTGGCATCTGAATTTAAGATCGCAGCGACACAGTGGCCAGTTTGAGAACCTTAGATACAGACATAGATTTTGTTTTGATAGTCGATTTTGTACTGTTTGGTTTGATAATTTTTGATTTCACGATTAATTCGAAGACTTTTCGGACTTTTATAGTTGACCAGAGTATTACTGGGAGTACATATTCCATTCTTATAACATAGGTATGTATCATTCTTCAATCTAATTCAGTGAAGCAACTCTATAATAATGGGGATATCTCCAAGGTTAGAAAGTATTTTGAAATTATTTACTTTCAGATCCAAATGGCAAGATTGACTTTGGTGGATTTTTTAGGCTTGAAAGTTGAAAAACATACTTTTTGGAATAATAGACAAATATTCATAACTTTACTGTTTTTATAGGAAAGGACTAAATACTCAATATATTGTGAATAAAATCAATACATTCACATAAACCTAATGCTACTTGTACCGTAAGCCTTATTCATTATGGATTGACAAATAAATTATCCAACACTCATATGATTGATCTTGAAAAAGCTGTAATAAATAAGCCTTGTATAACTTTGCTTTCATCGGCAGAAGCACTTTGAGCGAAGAGTTTTCATCACCAGATATTTCCTTTGTTGAGACTTTTTTTTTCAATAGTCAGTGCTATCACTAAAACATTAACGTTGCTCCTTAATGATCAGTTCAACAGGCAGATTTCTGGAAGGCATCTAATATTTCATGAGTAATTCTTGCTTACCTCTATAAAAATGGTCATCATCGGTAAAATGCAGCTTAACAGACTCTCATAAATCTTGTTTGTTGGTTTTTATCGATTCTTCAACACTTTCAGGCCCGACTTGTTAAAGGAAGTTTCTTTCACCCAAACTCGAAATTTGTGGAAATATGTGGGAAGAGACATTTGAGTTTGCTTTTTCTCAGTAGAAGCACTTGTGAAATCACACAAACGTCAAGAAAAATACATAAACTTTCTCATTTTCTTAACATTTCTTTTAACTTGTCAATGGTAATGTCTGTACCTCAGGTTACTCGGATAGCCACCAGAGGGAGTAGCGCTTATCTTCATTCGCCAATAGCTTGGTGTATAGTCACCTATCGTATAATGTTCTGATCTGGGGATTTCATTTCGAGTACTTATAGCTCAGAAACGCATCGTTCGAATGATATTCCGTCTTAGTCAATATCCTGTAAAGAATTATTTCTAAAACATGAGATTCGAACAGATCCTTGTGATTATTTGTACAAATGTCTTTTATTCATTAAGAAAAATGAAGTGCATACTACCTGATTCAATTAAAGCACCTAATCTGTCTGGCTTTCGTGAGAAAATAAAATCTTTACTTTTGAGTGACTGTCATCATATCATATCCTATACAGTGACAAGGACTTCGTTACGAATTTGTTTCAAACAGTCAACAATAGACTTGACCTTCACAAACGAGAGACAGAAGAAATCGTTAAACATATTGAACACAGGATTGACTCACTCGAGCAACAGCTGGATAATATTTATCAAGCTGAAAAGGTAAACAACATATGCATACATGGAATCCCAGATGAAAAGATTGAAAATATATCAAATAAAACAGCTGATATTTTGAAGTGTTCTGTTCCCAATATATCAGTGAACGACTTAAATGCTTACCGAATTGGAAAGGAGATTAGGGTTGGAAAGGCAAGACCTGTTATTGTCAAGTTTAAGAAAATCGAGGATAAAAGAAGTATTATGAAAAACCTTAAGATTTTCAAGAGTAGCAGGGTTTTCATATGCGAGGATCTCACAAAGCGAAGATTGGAATTACTTAACGCCGCTAAGAACTTTTACGGGCAAACAAGTGTATGGTCTTTTAATGGAATCGTTTTCGCAGACATCGATGGTAATACGGTGAAAATAAGAAGCAAATTGCAGCTCTTGGACTGTGGACAAAACTAAAGCAAGTAATGGTGCATATATTACTGATTATGTTTTGTTGCTGAACCATCGAATCGATTCGATTAATTATTATTTGGTGGTGGAGCTTTTGTTTCGACATGGTTTGAATACTGATTAGTGAAGATTGTACATTGATTTCGTTTTTTTTTTTCCAAACTTGTTTTCATTTTTTGTGTATTATTGTTCAAGATTAATTTTGATTTTGTTGATGCTGAGGGAGTTGAGACCGGAGAGTATGAGACCCTCAATGCCCTAAAGGCAGATAATGTAGTGAATGACCGCTCGTTGAATATCATACATCAAAACATTAGAAGTTTAAATTGTAATCTTGATGAATTTTTGGTATACTTGGAAGACATTGGGGAACAAAATGTTGACGTAGTCTTTCTCTCTGAAACGTGGAACTTAGAGAATGTTGATGGATTCAATATTCCGAACTTTAATATTTTGTATAATAACTCCCAAACTAATCAGAATGACGGTGTAGTGGCATACATAAGGGACACTATTGTTTATGAAAGTAGTATCTTCGAGCTCACAGAGACTAAACTTTTAAGGTTCACTTTCGTTATAAAGGATGTTACTTTCGGGATTACAGCCTCGTATAGGTTGCCATCTATAAATAAGAACTTATATGTTACGGAATTGGCTAACCATTTTTCAGATATTTGTAATCGGGGACAGATGGTGGAACTCCTTATTGGAGATATTAACATAGACCTTTTGGAGAGAGATGATATGGGTGAGGTTGACTGCTTGAGCGATTACCTGGGTTTCCTCGGTGAGTTGGGTTTTCGTTCATATATAAATAAGCCTACAAGGAAAATTGGATCACAGAAGGGCTCAGCTATAGATCATGCATTCATCAAAGTTGACCAAAAAAATATTGACATTACTCCGGCTATCATAAGGTCAAATTTGACTGACCACTACATGATATTCTTGAGTTTTAATTTCAATCAAAGAATGAAGGTAACAAGTTCGAAACCTTTCAGACTCAGTAAAGTGAATTTCAATAATTTGAAAACGATGTTAGCTGAGGAAAATTGGAGCGATGTCCTTGGTTAAAGCTGACCCCGAGTTGAGCTGCGACAAGTTCATGCGTAAATTGAAAACATATATAAAATGTAACACTGCGTCCATAATTATTTCTAATAAAAATCGTAAATTGAAGCCATGGATATCACAGGGATTAATTGCTTCTATACGTCATCGTGATTTCTTGAAGAGACAATTGAATAAACAAAACAGTATTGAAAAACTTGCAGAATATAAAACTTATAGGAATTTTCTCACTAAATTAATCAAAATCACTAAAAATAACTATTATAAGTCAAGAATCGATAGTGCACAAAATAGTGTAAAGAAAATATGGCAAACAATAAATGATGCTACTAATAGCGGACGGAGTAACAAAACCACGAAAATCGTTTTAAGGAACGAACAAGATGAGATCTTGGAGGATGAGGGGGAGATAGCAAATTGCTTCAGCGAATTTTTTGCCAACATTGGCAAGAAAATGGCTGGTAAAATAACTAGGCAGAAAAGAAACCCAACAAGCAATATGGTTATTGGTGATTCCCTCTTTCTCAGTCCTGTCTCTGAGAGTGAGGTCGTAACCATAATTAATAATTTGAAATCCAACTCTGCTGCCGGCCCTGATCGTATTTCGGCAGGTCTGATAAAACACTGTCACGTCTGTCTCTTGAAACCTCTTGTACATATCATAAATTTATGTTTCGCAGACGGCACAACTCCAAAGCAATTCAAAGAATCAGTAACAATTCCTATTCATAAAACCGGAAGTAAAAAAGAACTAACCAACTACAGACCCATAACACTTGTTAACAACTTTGCGAAGATCTACGAGCATTGTCTGAAATCTCGGCTGACTGACTTTCTATTGAAAAATAATATCTTGAATAAGAATCAGTACGGTTTCCAAAAAAATCTCAGTACAGAAGATGCCATTTTTGAGCTCATGAAATTCGTTTATACCGCGAATAACAACAATAAAAAATGCCTTGCTGTTTTCCTGGATTTAGCTAAAGCGTTCGACACTGTCAATTACGAGATATTATTAGAAAGAATGGAGACTGTTGGTATTCGTGGAGTGGCACTGGGTGTCTTCCGTAGTTATCTTGAAGGTCGGTCGCTGGTGGTTAGGGTTGGGGAGACAATCAGTAGCCCGGTCGCTGCCTCTATGGGGGTTCCCCAGGGAACTGTGCTGGGACCGATCTTGTTCTTGTTATATATCAACTTGCTTGGTGGTCTGAACATAGATGGTAAGGTTATTTCCTACGCAGATGATACTGTGGTCCTATTTGAGGGTCAGACATGGGCAGAGGTATTCAAAACCGCCGAATTGGGTATGCAGAAAGTCAAAATGTTTCTGAATCAGAGCCTCTTGAGCCTGAATATATCCAAAACAAAATTTCTTACGTTTTCTGCTACAATCTCGGACCAGCCGGAGGTGGAATCGCTGGGGGTGCACGACGCTGAGTGCGAAAATTTTACGCACTGTTCGTGTGGACATATCTATAAAAATAAATTTGTGAATTACCTTGGAGTGGAGGTCGATCAACATTTAAACTGGAAAGAGCAAATTAATTCTCTGTCTAAAAAACTTAGATTTCTAGTTTACAAATTCTACATATTGAGAAACATACTGAAGAGAAAACACCTACTCAGTACATATAAGGCTCTCGTTGAGTCCATTCTGAGATATTGTGTCATTGCATGGGGAGGTTGTTATAATAATGCTTTGAATTCATTAGAAAAAGCGCAGAATAATATCCTTAGGGTAATTCTGAAAAAGAATCGCCTGTATCCAACTGACTCTCTTTATAAGGAAGCAAATGTGTTGTCTATTAGAAAAACTTATATATACCAGTCAATTATGTGGATGAGGAAACGAAATGTCCGAAAAGATCCTCACTACCGAACCAGACAAGCCGACTTCCCTGAGATACCATTATGCAGGACAAACTTCACTCAGAGGAGTGTACTTTATTTCGCGCCGAGGCTTTATCATCTTCTTCCTAGAGAGATAATTCGTGCTGCATCTTACAGATCTTTTACATTAAAACTGAAACATTACATCCATTTGAATGGGGAAACATTGTTGAGAGTTTTTCAGTAAGTGAATGAGAGAAAAATGATGAAGAAGGGAACGTGTCTCTTGCGTTCTGGTCTCGTCTCCTTTCAGCGTTCATACATTGGGTGGTTGTTTTATTTGTGACTCACTGTGAGCAGAATACTTTTCTTCTCCAGCTTCACTGGATCAGTTCACTTTGCGGTTTTTTCTTTTCTTCTCTTCTTTTTTGTTTGTGATTTTGTATGATCGGTCTTTGACATTCATTTGTTCATTCAGCGTAGGTAAAGATTTATTACACAAATTGGCTTAATACTGGAATTTCGATCACACACGAACTCCGAGTTCAGGTGACGAATTAAACTTTTCTCTAGAAAATGAAGCAATTAGGAGTAAATTTGTATCCTTGTTTGAGCAGAACAAGTAAAATAATTGACTATGTGAATGATAAAATTGCTGTTGTGTAATTTGATTGTACAAGTTTCTTCAAATAAAGATAAAGATACACTGTATTGTGTCTGAATGGATTAATAAAACTATTCTATTTTATTCCACTAAATTCAAATGCGTTTTCAGATTTCAGCGAGCAAGAACTAAGCATGTTCGGATCGTCGGTACCAGTTCCAACAGGATAATAAAATTTTCGATTGCTACCACAATAACTTTTTCGCATCTCAGCTACTAGCTTCAGCTGCATCGTACACGACCTCAACAATATATCAGTACCTCATAGGTAAGGTCTGTTGAGTCACATTTCTTCCAGAAACGTGTTATCTACACTATTGGATTTACATTATTAAATTATATTCAGTGAAAAACAGATTTAACTCCCTAGTTAGATCCATTCGCCGAAAGATGACGGTAAACTAGGCTAAGTCCAGTCTGCGGATCGAGGAAAACAATCTTAAGTGTATGTGACATTTCTTGTTACACCGTGATCCTATTCAATCGGAGGTAAAGGGTGATTTTCGGCAATTTGCTCGATAAAACGTCTATTATAAGCTATGAATCGTGCTAAACGTATATTCCAACTTGTTTTTAAGAACAGTAAAAAATGCAGAAACGGCCAATTTTGAACCAGAAAATGATAATACTAGTCATAACATAACCTCAACACAAAATACGATAAATGGTAAGTAATTGTTGATTTTATGTTTTAAAATAGTGGCCACTTTCATGATTCGGGGCATTTTATAGGCAGCTATTGAATTTCGTTAATGCAGTAACAACTTTTCATATGGAACTAGTTGTGTCTTCAATCTCTAGAACATCAATTTGTGACTTAACACTGTTCACTAGAGGTACACTGAAAAAGTTTTGCGGACTTAATATTTTTAGAGGTCATTATGAGTATAAACGCAGACGACATTGAATGCACGTCCACAAATAAACTTCTTAGGCAATTGGAGTTCCCTAAACCGATATCTCAATTCCTGTCTACATACCGAGTGATTAATGAGGTACAATCGGGAGATTATAGAGATATCAGACGAAGACGAAGACACTGTAATAAGAGATCACCTGAGAAAACAAGTCTTTACGGCATCAGGCATTGATTTGGAGACAGAATATTTAAGTCCTATTAGAGGAATGGAAGGACACTCGGCTAGTCCTGTAAAGATATCAGAAGAGCTTATCCCCTCAACAAGTATGTCTGAAAATATCCCTTCTTTGGCAAAAGAAATGGAAGAAGCATCTATACAGCCATCCCCACTGCCACAAAAAACCACTGGTAAGACATGCATAGTGTATCAACACCTCAAAAAAGACTGCAAATGTTACAGCCAGTACAAAGCTCTGAAAGCAGCCATTAAAGCAGACAAAGGAGGCAAAAAGGATTCTTCAAAAAAGATCTCATCACAAAAACCAGCAAGCCACCCTGAAGACTGGAAGGGAGAGAAATATCATAACCACTGGTGAATTCTCTGCGACAGGGTTGTTGTGCACTGCCCAAGATCAAGTTGAGAGATCCACCGAAGACAGAAGCACGGATAAAGAATTCGGGATTCATATACAGATACCCACAGAGGGAACGGAAGAAGGCAATATAGAAGAAGAGTCTGTCTCCATTTATGTAGAAGTAGGTGATGACATATCACAAGACTCTGGAGCTTCTCATGAGCAAGACCACACTAAAAAAACCCGTATATGAAGAAGATATGGCTGAAAGAGTGGAACCTGATTCTGATAAACCAGGACAATCCAGACACATCATAGAGCAACTACTCCAAAGGAACACAGATTTGAAGAGCACCGTAAAAGATCTGAAAGAGGAGATTGGTAGGCTAAAATATGTAAGTCCTCCCCGAGATATTTTCGTCAGATCCTTCATTAAAGGTGATGTCCTGCCAATTGGTCTTCATTGGAGAGGTAATAAATGGAGCTTCAACAAAACTAGATGAAAAGGTAGACCAGAGTGTACGCCAACAAGTGCAATATACGGCGGACATGCAGGACACTATAAAACAACATAACGATGTGATCTACTCCACTACAATGAAACTAGAGGACAACACAAGGACCCCTACGTAGCGCACTGTTACCTATAGAGACGTTGCTAAGGTGGCCCAAAAAGATAAAGATCTGAGGCACTCCTCACAGCCTGAAAAGAAAAGCCTTAGTACCAGATCTGCTAAGGTGGCCACGGAGATGTATGGGCATCTCACATAAATTCACCCAGGAGATGATTACATCGGTGTGTTTGATTATTTGCTAATGCATCTCTGTGTTGTTACATGCTTGGACAACAACAAATTCACGGCCTTTCGTAAGCGGTATCATATAACCGTTCCAGATTACAAGGTCCTTCAAGCACATTACTTCAAAGTTCTATCAGGAACAGATCAAAGAAAACATAGAGAGTTAATAAAACCATTGCTTGTATGGGAGAATAGATCTATTGACTTTGATCATCACTCGTTCAGGCAAGATACTTGCTCATTAAAAGAACTTGACCCTGCCGCAGAATATGATGGAGATCTATTCGATTACTGGGCGGACATATCTGAAAATGGCTCTGCAGATGAAACCTCATCTCGGTCAGAAAACGTAACGGTGGATACTGTCGAGGAAAAAATCCAGCCTAGAGTAGGAGCAAAGAAATCCCCCTGGGATCTTTTGAACGAGAGAAGAGAGCAAATGCGGTTGGGAGAACCTGCAACAAAAGGCATAGCTAAATCTCCGGAGAGTGACGCTTCTATGCTTCAACTACTATTGGCATCTTGTGATGATTAAATTTTCATAGAGAATTAAATAATCGATATGATTCTCCACTAACAGTCACTTGTTGACATCAAAGTTAAAGAGGTAAACTCAAGTATAGTTTACTTACAACAATACAATTTTTATTCTGTTATGTGGAGAAACTCTTGTTTTTGAAATATGATACGACACCGCAAGCTTCAATAAATGATGAGGTTTGAAAGCCACGGCTGCGGCGGTTTAATTCAGAAACAAACTGATAGTGCATAGCAAATAAGAAGACAATTCTATCAACGCCGTGAAAGTTAAAGGTCGTAAGCGTAAACGAAATGAAAAGGATTGGAAATGTAATGTGAAGAAAGAAAAACGAGCAGTAGGTCAAGCATTTGTCTCAAAAAATGAAGAAGCTGTTCAAGAAGTTGAAACCAAATTGTAAAGAAGCTTGTGAGCTGAAATGCTCACCTATTTTTACAGAAGAAAAGCTCGCTGATATTTTGAAGCATATTCGGTCAGCATCAGTGGATAACAATCAGAACCGGACGGAAACAAAGAAATACTACCTTGCATTGTCATTTTTTAAATGATTATAAGGGTGTTAGTGTTTTCCAAAATACAATGAGTATCTCCTAAACGTTTGTCGAAACAAGCCTGTCGATAAAACGTCCAAGCGGTGGAACAGTTCGGGAAGATTTAAGAGGAAATAATACACAAAAAATAAAATACGTGAAGATATTCGAAATAGGATTCGCGATTTCAGTCCAAAATCACATCACAGAAGAGAAGAAAAATTAGCAAAAAATATCTGAAATGCAATTTAAATATCAAGAAGATGTACGAATTAAATGTCCCAGATTGTCATAAAGAAAATGTGCCAGTTTAACAAATTGCAAAACTATGGCTCTGTGCCGACATATTTAATTCGGACTTTAATTATTCGTTTCAAAATCCTGTTAACGACAAGTGCGAAGACATTTTCAGGTAAAACTTCGTAACCAGTTATCGGACGAAGAAAAGCAACAGATTGAAGATCAGTATGATAAACACTTGGAAGAGGCTTCTGAAAGGTACAAGTTGAAAAAAGCTGATTAACAAGGAAGAGTCTTTCCAAAATCCATAATTGAAAAAGTTATAAATGTTTGCCCACTCCAGTTCTAATAAACGCCCAAAGCTTCTATTCGTTAAAGTTTTGGTCATTTAACAATACGATTCATGATGCAACAGATAAAGATCCTTACTGCTGCATGTGGGACGAGTCTATTTAGGGACGAGGTGCAAATGAGAGGGCTTCTTGCCTTGTGCGATATATTGAATCGTTAAATATTTCTTAAGATTTGAAAAAATATAATATGGTCAGATAATTGTCCATCCCAAAATCGTTACGTCGGGATGATAATGTGTTATTTCTATATTCTTAACAATTTTCCACAACTTTAAACAATCGAACATAGATTCCTATTAAGGGGACATACACTTCTCGAGGCCGACTCAGATCATTCTTCAGTAGAGAGGAACTGGAAGAAACAGACCCAGTTTAAAATGATGATACCTTGGCACCAGCTAGTTTAGTTCGTGCTTGCAATATGATTTACAGTCTTAGGTATGGAATCAGGACACTTCAAAAAATTTTAAAAGCTTGTATGAAGAAGTAAATGCATCATATTTATCAAGAAAAATATCCGTTCATGGCAGTCCTTTTCTTATTTCCAATGATGTCTTTCTTCAACTTGGATCAAATAGAGTTGGAATTCTTTATTACGAGACCAAATTTGATAAATAATTTCATAAGGTGGACTTAAACAGAAATCGCCGTTATATTGTAGCATCTGAAAATATGCCAGTTGTGGCGTCCTTACCTCCAGTGTCTCCATTTGTTGCTAACCTTTCCTCCGAAAATAGAGACCTCGGGCGCCACCTCTAGTATACAGGGTGATTCATTAAGGGTGGCCACCGGCCGTATCTCGGAAATCGTTCATCCTATTACTCCCGGAAAAAAATTCTAATGACAAAATCGATCCCCAGAAAATAAATAAAAATATTTTCAAGTTTGTAGTTCCCCACTAGAGGGCGCAATCTATCACTTGTAAAATACAATCTCATTTTTTACGAAATATTCTCCAGCTAACAGTGGTAAAGAATAATAAAATAAGGAAATACTCTTTCTATTCAACAACTTTTGTTTCAGTAATTTTTCTATATTTTCTTTTTTTTAGTGATGGGATGTAAAAATTTTTCTTCACAAAAAAAAAAACTGACTTCTGTATGCGTGAACCGATTTTCAAGTATTTTGATTTCATTCGAAGGCCATTGAAAACAGATCACAGAAAAATATGACAACAACATACCGGGTGATCCAATTAAAAACTACAGGCTGTTTTATGTCACTTCACCCTATTTGCGCGTTTTACTGGAGAATTTTAAATGCAATGCTATGATTCTAACCGACTGAGAATAAGCTAAGCATTATCACCTATTGACTTGTTAAAACCGCAGACAGATATCTCCGGTCACTCCGAAGATATTAACATTTTTGTAAATTTTGATAAGTGTTGATCAACCCTGCGAGCTTGAAAAAACAAGGAAGTGACTTTATTCGTCATGACAACGCAGCAAAATACTGAACACACATGAAATAACAATAATACGATAAAATGAAACAAAAATTAGCAACAACGAAAATATTTGAACAAAAAACAACCCTTATACATAATCATTTCAAATATTCAAAATGTCTACCATTTTTTTCTATACATAAATTTAGTCTTCCTTTAGTTGATACTGGTCACAATTTCAGTCGAAATATATTTTACATATCCTCACTTGTAGTTGGTGGTGTTCGGAAAACTAAGTCTTCATTCTCCCCAAATAAAGTCTAATACTGTGAGGTCGAGTGATCTTGCTAGAAAAATACTCCCTCGTCCAATCCACCTCTTTGGGAAGACGGTATATCTTAATATTCCCTAACATTAGCAGCATAATGCGCCGGGCAACCATCTTGTTGATACCACATATCTATTCTGTCTTGAATAGCAATATCATCTAAAAGAATTCGAAAATTTTCCGTTAAAATTTCAAGCACCTTTGTCCCGTTATGATACTATCGAAGAAAAATGGTCCGACAACTGTTCCATCAAAAATTCCGCACCACACGTAAACACTCCAGCGATTCTGATTATTGACTTATTTTTGCCAATATGGGTCGTTAGATGATCAGTAGTGGCTGTCGTGTAAATTTACTTTACCATTGCTAAAAAAAGTAGCCTCGTCAGTCCATAATATTCTAAGTTAGGTTCGCCGTTCAGCATTCGTTTCAACCAATTGCAAAAGTCCTCCCGTCTCTTTCAATTCTTGGTGCAAGACAACATGATACGGATGCGGTTTATGGTCCTTTAGTATCCTTTGAACTAGCGAATAATTCGATCCCAAATCACCTGCAATTTTTCGGATGCTTGAATGTGATTCAGCATAAACACAAGCCAAAACTTTTATGATATTATCCTCATTACGGCTTCTACGTTTTCTATTTTTTCTTCCAACATATTGAACCTTCCAAGTTTGTCGCACTATTCGTGTCAATCTTTTGAATACTTTTCTGGAATGACGACGTCTTTCAGGATATCGTATCGGGTATTCCCTTTCAGCTACTGCATTTTCTAAATATTCAGTATAAACATTAAGCATATCATATGCTTCTCCGTTTGAATAATGAGGCCTCATAAACTAGTAGTTTGCAATCGAACCAAATAAATATTACAGCTATAGAAACCGAAAATAAACAGTAACGCCAAAGCTTACTGGATCTAGATCAGCTTGTTTTGTAAGTGGCATACATTTTTGATAAGTTTTTTCTTTCATTTGATTGTTTTGCTGATGAAATAACTCAATTCCTCCTGAATTTCACAGGGTTGATCAATACTTATCGAAATCTGCAAAAATGTTAATATCTTCGGAATGACCGGAGATATCTGTCTGCGGTTTCAACAAGTCAATAGGTAATAATGCTTAGCTTATTCTCAGTCGGTTAGAATCATAGCATTGCATTTGAAATTCTCCAGTAAAACGCGCAAATAGGGTGAAGTAACATAAAACAGCCTGTAGTTTTTAATTGGATCACCCGGTATGTTGTTGTCATATTTTTCTGTAATCTGCGTTTAATGGCCTTCGAATGAAATCAAATTTCGTAAAAATCGGTTTACGCATACAGAAGTCAGAGTGTTTTTTTTGTGAAGTTTTTCCATCCCATCACTAAAAAAAAGAAAATATAGAAAAATTACTGAAACAAAAGTTGTTGAATAGAAAGAGTATTTCCTTATTTTATTATTCTTTACCACTGTTAGCTGGAGAATATTTCGTAAAAAATGAGATTGTATTTTACAAGTGATAGATTGCGCCCTCTAGTGGGGAACTACGAACTTGAAAATATTTTTAATCATTTTCTAGGGGTCGATTTTGTCATTAGAATTTTTTTCCGGAAGTTATAGGATGAACGGTTTCCGAGATACGGCCGGTGGCCACCCTTAATGAATCACCCTGTATAGTGTTGAGCTCACTCGGTACCGGTGGGCGGTATCCCACAGGGGTCCGGGAGCTACAATCAGAGAAGGTTATGTCTAGGGTTCGGATGTTCGTAGAAGTCGGAGTAGTCCTCTGTCTCTGAGTAAGTATGTCAAGATGTTATCCAGGAAAATAAAACACACAATAATAATAATAATAAAACTTCTATTCGGTGAATTTTTCTACATGCTGATGGTATGCAGGGTGAAAGGGTGAGCAAACGGTGCAGAAGCAGAAGCGGGATGTAACATGCATTTAAAACGAACCTTTAGAAATCTAGGGAATGAGTGAAAATAGTAAAGTAAGCAAAGTTAAATGCGGAATCATGCGGTGGAAGCCGGGATGAAGCGAAAGTGCGTGCGGAAAATAGCTACAAAGGATAGGAAAAGGTGAGGAAGAATAGAGGCGAATAATACAATAATACCAGAAAAGAGAAAATATATGTGTAATATAATTTTGTGTTCTGAAATATGTATTTCTGGAATATGTATTTTATGTTATCTGTTTACGCAGTTGCGCACTCTCAAAACGATCCTCTATAGGAATCATTCTATTAAACATTTTCAGATTGATGGTGCTTGTATGTAAATGCAGTTATAAGAAGTTAAGATATTTATAGATGAGAATTGACATATTGTTTCGATTCACTTTTCCAGGTAATGTAAAAGATTATTTGTTATACATTTAAATTGAATAAGACACTTTTCCAGTGCATCGAAGATAAGTTTTTATAAACCAAAATTCAAGAATTTGAAGTTGAAAAGAAAATTATATATGGTCTTACCCTAATACCTCGCCCATGCGGAACCTCTGGGGTTACTTACTTCTTCGGCGGTGTCGGATCGGTGGTCTGGCGGTCACACCGTCGCTTCATTGACTTCCCCTCGACCATTTTTTTTTTGTTTAAGCAGGGGGAAGGCTTCATGCACGAACCACAGGGTGTATCGATCATGATACTGCCCTGTGGAACAGTGTGGGACTCCTACCCACTAAACCTACCTGCGTCGGGCTTTTCGAGTCCCTGACTCCTTTAACCCCATCGGTTTGGGTTACGCTGGTCTTTTGACTGCTTGGCTAAGTCCTCCTCCTTTTGTGGACATTTGCGAAAAGGAGGCGTTGGTAATGTGGGGTCCTTCGGGTGTGATGTGCACTAGGTGCTGGCAAAAAGGGAATACACTTCTCAGTGGTTATCAGAATAAGAATCGATTTCTAGGGCGAGCTTGGGTCGCTTGTATCTTGACGTGGAGTTGTCGTAGTCGACGGCTTGTCTGACTAATCGATTGGGGTGTTGGCTTGCTTTCGCTAGAGTTTTTAGGGCGATTTCGTGGAGAAATTCCTTCAACGGTGGCAGTTCCGCCTCTCGATGTAGTTGAGAGTTCCGTACATACCATCCGGCGTCGAAAGCCATCCTGAGAAACTTGTTCTGTAGTATCTGTAACATATAAAACTTCGACGCAGAGGGCCCATGAGCCAAAACTGCCGAAGCATAAGTAACAGTTGGTCTGACGATCGACCTATAAACTGTCAACTTGTTCTGGATAGACACTTTGATGCAACGACAGAGCAGCGGTGCCAATTTGGCTAGCACCATTTTCCCTCTTGGAGGGCGTGGTCTAAGTGCTGGTTGAAGGTGAGTCGTTTGTCTATCAGAACACCCAAATATTTGACTTGAGATTCCCAAGGGATGTTCTCGCCAAACATTTCGACGTGATATGACGGTTGGACTAACCTCCGTGAAATGAGGAGAGCTTTGCTCTTTTCAGGGTTCACTTTGATTAGCCATTTACAGCACCATTCTTCAAGTTTGTCCACTTCCTCCTGGAGGTATTTGGTGGCTAGTTCGGGTTTTTTGTACCGTGCCATTACCGCTGTGTCGTCCGCAAAGACGGCCAGCTGGGTACGGCCGGACGTGGGGATATCGGCTGTGTATAGAGCGTACAGTAGTGCGGAGATTACACTGCCTTGTGGGACACCTGCTTCGAGATCTCTAACTTGAGAGATTTCATTAGAAATTTTCGCTCGGAAGGAGCGATTGTCAAGAAAAGAATGGATCAATAGACACATTGAGGTTGGCACCTTTGCTTCGTGAAGTTTGAAGACTAGGCCGTCGTGCCAGACCGTGTCGAAGGCTTTCGAAATATCGAGGAATACTGCGCCAGTCCCTTGCTTCCACTCGAGACTGGTTTGTGCGTATTCTACGACTCGAAGTAGTTGATCGCAGTAGTCACTGCGTTTTCCGGTAGCTTCTTCAGCATCTTGTACGAAATACAGTCAGGTCCTGGTGCCTTTCTCTTCTTCAAGCTAGAGATTATCTTCTTGATTTCAGAGGGTGTGGTCGTCTCGATGAAATCTTCGGTGGCTGACTAGGTTTCGACTACTTCTTCGACGGCTTTTTCAACTCTGTTCATATGGTCCAGGTCGGCGTCGGCGATGTTCGTTCTACTTTGGAGTTGTAGACTGTTGGCGAATTCTTCCGCTTTTTCTTTGTCGGTGTACACGATTCGACCAGCTGAACCGTGAATGGGTGGTAGGGGCTTATGGTCCGATCTAAGGACTTTCGACATTCTCCACAGAGAATTATTCTCTGTTTCGAGTGACTGAAAGTTTTGCTGAAATTGTTGGTTTCTATATTAACTCAGTGCTTTGCGGACTTCCCACTGGAGTTTGTTCGCCGCTGTTCTGTCGTCTGGGGATCCGGACCGGCGGAACGTTCTCCTCGCACGGTTCTTTTCTTTGATGAGCCTTACGATTCTGTTAGGAATCGTTCTTCGATTCGGTGGTTGGTCGTCTTTCGATGGTCTGGTTGCTTCGGCAACCGAGGACCTCAGTTTTTCCTCGAACTCGGCCACTGGCTGGTCTAGTTCTTGGAGGCTGGTGATTTCTGGCATCACTCGGAATTTTTTCCCGGCGACACTTGTGAACTTTTTCCAATCCACGTTGTCGGGTCGTTTTCTCTCTACTTCATCTTCGCTATCTCCAATCTGCATTAGCATAGGTTGGTGGTCCGATCCAAGCGCATCTATGGTTGTGAGTTGGACTTCTCTGTTCACGTTCTTCATGAAGGCTATGTCCAGCCAATCGGGAAGGCCAGTTGAATAGTTGTAGTAGGTAGATTCTACCGGTGAATCCACTACAATATCGGGATGATGTTGTGTAAATGACTCGAGTAGTCGGCCATTTCGGTTCCTAGTACGGCTCCTCCATTCCGGACTTTTCGCGTTGAAGTCCCCTGCTGCGATTGTTGGAATTGGGTCGTCGAATATTGTTCAAAGGTCTGTTTCGTGCAATGTGGAGTGTCCGGGTCTGTTGTAGCACGACAAGATCCGGAGTGGACCTCTCTTCGTGGAGACAATTATGCCGGTGGCTTCTAGCTGTTGAAGATTCAGAGTTGGGGTTAGTTGGTACCTGACTATATTTCTAACGTAGATCGCTGTTTCTCCACCAGGGCCGCTAGTGCGGTCGGATCGATGGATGTTGAATCCTTGGATGCGGGAGTCTGGGATGGACGGCTGGAGGTTCGTCTCACTCACTAGGATGAAATCTAGGTCTTCGTTGCGGGTGAGTTCCTCCAGTTCATTCCGGCCAGTCCGTAGTCCACATGCGTTCCAGGAAACAATCTGTAAGGAAAGGGGAGTTAGTAGGGAAGCCATTTCTTACCTGCTGATACTGGCTTATGGAAATACTTTGACGAAGATTCCTAAAATCTTCGACATGTCGGAGGTTGAAGTGCATTCCGCCATTGCCTTCATGTCTCTCTCCATGTAGGTGTTCCTGTCCATAGCCTGACTTGGGGGCTTCTTCTTATCTTCTTTCTTGGATTCCTTCTCCGTTTGTTTAACGGTAGTTTTCTCGGCGGAACTTTGATGTTTAGGCGTCTTGGTAGTTGCTTTCTGGGACCGTGGTTGCAACGTAGGCGTCTTCTTCTGTGGCCTCGTCGATTTTTCAATTTTCATTTTCCTCGGTTTCGGGAATTTCGGACAGCCCCGATAACTCGCCGGATGAGGACCGCCGCAGTTCGCACCTTTGGCTGGTACTGTCGGCGATTTCTTGCAGTCCGTTGTTGGGTGGTTTGCGCCGCACTTGACGCACTTCGGAGCCACTCTGCAGTTATTCTGCTCGTGGTGAAATCCTTGGCACCTATGGCACTGCCGTGTTTCGGTCTGGGGGCGGGGGTGTTCGACCTGGACGTCGATTTTACACAGCCTTTTCAGCTTGAAGATGGCTTCCTCCTGGCTAGTTCGCACTATAACAAGAACGACAGGTAAGGACTTACCCTTCCTGTTTAGTCTAGATACCTGAAGCGGGTTGAATCCCTGGTTTTTCAGGTCTTCGAGGATTTCTGCTGGCTCGAAGAACGTCGGAACCCCTCTGACGATGACCCTAAGCGGCTTGTCTTCGGGTAGGCCATGGAAGAAGTACTGTAACTTCATGTGGTCCAGGAGTTTCACGGTCGCCCGGTACTCCTCAGCCGTGTCGACGAAGATGTGGATTCTCTCGTTCGCCATCATCTTCGCTTTGAAGGTGCGTCCCATCCTCTTCATCTGGTAAGAAACATCCCTCCATTTGCTCGTTTCCACGAATATTATTGGGGGAATCCTTCTTCTTCTTGCCTCGGTTGGGACCGGGGCTGTACCGCTCGTCGGTAAACCTGTGGACGTCTTACCTGAGGTAATGCCGTTCGTCCCTAGGGTTGGGCAGTTCGTGGGCTGGCTCGTGACCGGGGCTATGATATTCGTGGGTAGACCTGTGTGAGGCTTACCTGCGAGTGTGCCGTTCAAAGCTGGGGTTGAGCAGCTCGTGGCACTGGATTGGCGGCTTAGGCCCCGGGTAGGTTGGACGGTCGGGGCGGTCGGTGTGATGTCCGATGCATTCATGGCTTCGACACCTTTCAGCAAGCTCGACCATATGCGGTGCTTGCTTGGGGGCAACATCTCCTTCTCAGCTTCAGACTCTTCGGCTGTTCCGTTCACGTCGGAACGCTCCCAGTTACTGTCCTTCTTGGCTTTTCTCCTCTTTTTTCTCTTAGACCTCCTGGCGCGGCTGTCTACGAGTTCCTTCTGGAGCTCACCGATGATCTTGGTGAGCTGGTCCACTGGATCCTTCAGGGCCTGGATGGTTTCGGCTTGCATAGCCATAACTGCTGCCATGTTCGGTTCCCCCATGGTGGGGTCACCAAACTACAGCAAAACAAAGCTTTTCGAAAAATGCGGTAAAATCCACAGTTCAGGCTTATTCGGGATTATGTTCCAACAAGAATACAATTCTGATTTTTTTTTCATTTGTGCATCTTTTTGTCAATAAAATATTTTGTCTAATACAGAATTATTTCGTTTTAATCGTATATAGGTCATCCTTGGTTGAGACATCCCATCGAAATCAAAATTTTTGATAAATTCCATAGCTTCACGTCCTTGAGTAAACATAATTGATAGTGTTCACAGGGATAGGAACCAAATAACGTACAACCAACTTGAACTAAGCCGACGTTTCGTCCATATATTCAGACTTTATCAAGGCTACACAGAAACAAAAAAAGGTGTAAAAACAAGTACAATGTATATGTATAAATACAACATTGGAATTAAAGTAAAATAAATTAATATCCGTACAACTCCTTACCAAGTCCACTCAGTTGAAAAAAGATGATATTAAGGGACACATAGGATTGAAATTTGATACTTGAACGGAGCAAAACATCGAATGAATCCACAACAACAAGGGTGATTATTTCATATGTCAATAAATTCCAACAACCTGTCGCATTGATTGGTAGATAATTGTCATACTACTGCTTTAAGTTGATTTTCAATTGTTTAAAGTTGTCAATTTCAAAGTTCTTAAAGGTGTGTTGAAATGGAAGGTTTCAGTAATAATGAATACACTGACATGATGAAGATTTACGGCGAAACACGCAGTAATGCTAGAGCTGCACAACGACTGAATTCACAGCGTTTCCGAAACCATCGGTTGCTGTCTTGTCACACATTTCCCCGAATTGAGCCAAGAACAAGTGTCCGACAAATTTTTCACGCTGTTCAAACGGGTCATGTAAACGTATGGAGAGTCCTGCACGAGCAACACTTTCAAAAGATACAACCGTTACTTCCACAAGACTATGAGCCACGATTGCAGTCTTGTCGCTGGTTGCTAGATAGAACTGCTCAAAACGCTCAATTTCCCAGATTTCCTTTACTGGTGAGGCCAGTTTTAACAGGGACGGTCTCTTTAATACACATAATAATCATTTGTTAAGTGAGGAAAACCCCCATGGTCATCAACACCAATTAAGCGTAAGTGTATGGGCGGTGATTATTAACCCTTAACTACAGTCGGGAGTTAAATTGACTCCGTGTCGAATTTATAATCGAAATATCTTTTGTTTGCGCAAGTATCAGCGCTTAAGGTTCGAGGTACCCTCGAATCTAATATCCTTCAGTACGCTTAGGAGCTTGAAGTGATCAACATCGTTGTTTTGTTTACGTTATTCGGTTTTAAAGTTTTGCGCGCATCTTTGGAGTCTAATTGACTCCCGTCTGTTATTACGTGATAAATAATTAATATATAAAATCGGTGAGTTTAAAAGGGAAATAATGAAATATTTCAAATATTTATAAAGAATTATTGTATAGGGATTCTATATTTTATAATTTTTCATAGAAATATGGATTCTAGTCCGGGACCATCCAGAAAAAGGGTTCGAGTAACTGATAGAGATTTTGTTGAAACCCTAACAAGGTGGTATGATGAAGCTGAGACGGATTACAACAATAACAGTGATGTCAGTGATTCGGAATACATTCTAAGTGATCATAACAGTGATACTGATCAAGAAGAAAGAGAATATTTGGAGGAAGATGAACAAGGTGATGAAAATTTAGAAACGGAAGACAAAAATAAATATTTTTATGGTAAAGGAAAAAAAGGAGCACCCAAATTTCGTTGGTCTAAGAAGCCATTAGTAAGTTCATATGTGAGAACACCAAAGCATAATATAATAAGGCAACTTCCTGGATTGCGCCATCATCTGCGCCAGCGAGGCCAAATATCCGAGAAAGAATCGTGGACGTGCCTTCTAGACGAGAATATGTTAGAAGAAATTGTTAAATATTCTAATCAAAAGCTATCAAAAATGAGAGATTTATATGAGGATCCTACAAAATCAGATTTACGTGACTTGGACATGATTGAACTACATGCCTTTTTAGGGTTACTTATATATACTGCGGCTTTCAAATCAAATCACGAGAATATCACATCGTTGTTTTCAACGGATGGAACAGGCAGAGATATTTTTCGCTGTGTTATGAACAGAAACCGATTTGCTGTTTTATTACAATGCCTTAGATTTGATGATTCCGAAACCAGACAACAGCGAAAGGAGAATGATCCGTTAGCACCTATTTCTGCAATATTTGAGAAATTTGTTGAAAATTGTCAAGCTGCTTACACTATTGGACATTTGGCTTATGTGGATGAAATGCTTATGAGTTTTAGAGGAAGAAATTTAAAATGTATATACCTCAGAAACCATGCAAATATGGCGTAAAACTAATGGCACTAACTGATTCAAGAAATAACTATTATCATAACGGATATCTGTATTGTGGGAAAAAGACTGATGGCAATACGCTTTCTGAAACTGAAAACAAATTGCTGATTCCAACGCAAGCAGTACTACGTTTATCATTACCTATTCAAGGAAGTAATAGAAACATAACGGCTGATAACTGGTTTTCATCCATCGAATTAGTTAATGTTTTGGAGTCCAAAAACTTGACATACGTAGGTACTTTGAAAAAAAAATAAAGCGGAAGTACCTCCCGAGTTTCAGCCTAACAAAACGAGACAAATTGGAAGTTCCGTTTATGGTTTTTCGGAAAATGTCACTTTGTTGTCATATGTACCAAAAAAACAGAAGGCTGTATTACTCGTGTCATCAATGCATTCCTCCGCAGCTCAAGATCCTGATGTCGACAAACCAGAAATGATTCACTTCTATAATACTACCAAGTCTGGCGTTGACAGTCTAGATTACGTTTAGAGCTACTTCGGAAATAACAATTTTGCTAAATCCTCTCACAAAAAAAATTGAATCAAACCCAAATTTGGAACATCGTTCTGTCAGAATGCCTGTAATTTTCGAATTTTTTCCCGAAAATGTTCTCAAACGATTAGGTTGACTAGGTAGACTCACTGAGACGAATCCGGTGTCAAAATCGATTCAGATTTTTTTTGGAAAAAATTGTTTTGTTCGGAAACAATTCATTGAATCCGAGAGAAACTTCCGCTCACATCTTGGAAATCATATTTCACAGCAGTGTACCAGATTTCATTCTGATACAACCATAATTTCTGGAGATATTGAAAAAAAAAATAGGTATATAAAATTTCGTGTCTTTTTTCTAGATATCGTTGTTTTTTCCGGGTTAACTCAAAAAATACTGATTTAATCGGAATGAAACATGCTGATGGGCAGCTGTGTGGAAAATTTCGTGATTATCGTGTCATTAGAACAATTTGAAAAAAATTTCAATTTTTTCTCAAATATTCAATATTCTGTGATCTTCTGATCATATAATCTTCATGATATTCTGTATGAACCTTCGAACTGCTATTTTTCGATGAAGTATTGGATTTCAATTCGATATGATCTGTTTTTTTGGAAATATTGGGAAAATTAATTTTGGAATGGGTATATCTGCAGAATCATTGGGTGGATCCTACCCATCCACGAATCCTGCCTTCTTAATTAAGGCTCACACCTACTCTACAAATATCTAGTTTCTAAGTTGTTTCTTGCGGATGTTACTGTGTTCTCGGTCGGGCATTTTTTATCGTTTTCTCAATCTATTTTGATAAAATATCATAATGTATGCTATCACACACTTTTAGAATTCGCTATTTTTGAATAGTTCGGTGTCAAAAATGGTGGAATCGAGAAGAAAGTTCAAATTGGTAGATCGTCAGCTATATGACAACTCACAGCACAATTCAACGGAACTTCCGGAAGAAACGACTAAGAAACTCGATATTTGTAGAGTAGATTTGGGGCTTAATTACGAAGGTCGAATTCGTGAATTGGTGAAATCCGTCCAATGATTCCGTGGATATACCTACCCATCAAAAATGTTATATTTCCAAAATACTGATTAGATCGAATTGAAAAGTTTATCGAAAAAAACCTAGGAAAACCGTGAAGGCAGCAGCTTTTCTAGGTTTTTGAATATTGACTTTCAAAGTCGGTGCCAAATTTCATTGAATCTTATGAAGAGTTTACGAAAAAAAATGTCAACAGAAATTTGCATATTTTATCGATATTTTTGTTGAAAGTTTTTACCGATATGAACTCACGATATTTTGCATCAAGTTACGCGGGATTTTTTCTGGACCCTTGGATAGCAATGAATAAAATTGGATGAAAAATTGAGCTATTATTTCCATTAAGTGATGCCTCCTGCCCAAGCTTCTCGGCCGAACGAAATTAATTATTTAATTGATAGTCTAGAACTTACCTAGAACATTCATTTCGGAAAAAAATATGAGATTTTACAGAAAATACACATTTTTCCAGCCCAACATCATGTTACAGTCAAAAAGTTCAAAGAAAGAGAAGTATCGAAATCGTCAGCTATCTAGAGCAATTTCGAACTTTTGTAACTTTTTATCCTTCAAGTCTGCAATGATGACACCTATCTAGAAATGTTCACTAACATCTCCAAATTGACATCCATAAAAAAAATTTACTTGCTCTGCTTGCAGATACCCCGTTTCACCCCTTTTCGCGAAGTATCGAAATCGTCAGCTATCTAGAGCTATTTCGAACTTTTGTAACTTTTTATCATTCAGGTCTGCATTGATGACACCTATATAGAAATGTTCACTAACATCTCCAAATTGACATCCATAAAAAAAATTCACTTGCTCCGCTTGCAGTCACCCCGTTTCACCCCTTTTCGCGAAGTATCGAAATCGTCAGCAATCTAGAGCAATTTCAAACTTTTGTAACTTTTCATGATTCAGGGCTGCATTGATGAGACCTATATAGAAATGTAACTTAACATCTCCAAATTGAAATCCATAAAAAAAATTCACTTGCTCTGCTTGCAGTCACCCCGTTTCACCCCTTTTCGCGAAGTATCGAAATCGTCAGCAATCTAGAGCAATTTCAAACTTTTGTAACTTTTCATGATTCAGGGCTGCATTGATGAGACCTATATAGAAATGTAATTTAACATCTCCAAATTGAAATCCATAAAAAAAATTCACTTGCTCTGCTTGCAATCACCACGTTTCACCTCTTTTCGCGAAGTATCGAAATCCTCAGCTATCTAGAGCAATTTCGAACTTTTGTAACTATTTATTCTTCAGGTCTGCATTGATGAGACCTATATAGAAATGTCATTTAACATTTCCAAATTGACATCCATAAAAAAAAATTCACTTGCTCTGCTTGCAGTCACCCCGTTTCACACCTTTTCGCGAAGTATCGAAATCGTCAGCTATCTAGAGCAATTTCGAACTTTTTATCCTTCAGGTCTGCATTGATGAGACCTATGTGGAAATGTTGATTAGCATGTCCAGAGTGACATCCATAAAACAAATTCACTTGCTCTGCTTGCAGTCACCCCGTTTCACACCTTTTCGCGAAGTATCGAAATCGTCAGCTATCTAGAGCAATTTCGAACTTTTGTAACTTTTTATCCTTCAGGTCTGCATTGATGAGACCTATATAGAAATGTCATTTAACATCTCCAAATTGACATCCATAAAAAAAATTCACTTGCTCTGCTTGCAGTCACCCCGTTTCACCCCTTTTCGCGAAGTATCGAAATCGTCAGCTATCTAGAGCGAATTCAAATGTTTGTAACTTTTTATCCTTCAGGTCTGCATTGATGAGACCTATGTGGAAATGTTAATTAGGATGTGTAGATTGACATCCATGAAAAAAAAAATTTTACCACTGATATCTATCGACTTCGATGGATTTGATAAGAATATTGTTCTTCTTATATACTAATTTCTGATTCAGCAGTACGATAGCGGTCGATGCCTTGTCGAAGCTTTCGTGCAATATTAGGTATTTCTATATTTTTAAGGAAGTGTGGGATCGGCTCACATATCAATATATTCTCTCTGGGATAAATATGTTTTTCGAATCTACAAGTTGACTCATATGCCTATGAAAGCGGTAAAATATCAAAGTGCCTGAGCGATTTTCGACAAGTAACACATTCTCACTCTGAACTCATCCCTGTTAGTACTTCAGGGTTTTGTAACTTTTCATGATTCAGGGCTGCATTGATAAGACCTATATAGATATGTAATTTAACATCTCCAAATTGAAATCCATAAAAAAAATTCACTTGCTCTGCTTGCAGTCACCCCGTTTCACCCCTTTTCGCGAAGTATCGAAATCGTCAGCTATCTAGAGCTATTTCGCACTTTTGTAACTTTTTATCATTCAGGTCTGCATTGATGAGACCTATATAGAAATGTAATTTAACATCTCCAAATTGAAATTCATAAAAAAAATTCACTTGTTGTGCTTGCAATCACCACGTTTCACCTCTTTTCGCGAAGTATCGAAATCCTCAGCTATCTAGAGCAATTTCGAACTTTTGTAACTATTTATTCTTCAGGTCTGCATTGATGAGACCTATATAGAAATGTCATTTAACATCTCCAAATTGACATCCATAAAAAAAATTCACTTGCTCTGCTTGCAGTCACCCCTTTTCGCGAAGTATCGAAATCGTCAGCTATCTAGAGCAATTTCGAACTTTTTATCCTTCAGGTCTGCATTGATGAGACCTATGTGGAAATGTTGATTAGCATGTCCAGAGTGACATCCATAAAACAAATTCACTTGCTCTGCTTGCAGTCACCCCGTTTCACCCCTTTTCGCGAAGTATCGAAATCGTCAGCTATCTAGAGCAATTTCGAACTTTTTATCCTTCAGGTCTGCATTGATGAGACCTATGTGGAAATGTTGATTAGCATGTCCAGAGTGACATCCATAAAAAAAATTCACTTGCTCTGCTTGCAGTCACCCCGTTTCACCCCTTTTCGCGAAGTATCGAAATCGTCAGCTATCTAGAGCGAATTCAAATGTTTGTAACTTTTTATCCTTCAGGTCTGCATTGATGAGACCTATGTGGAAATGTTAATTAGGATGTGTAGATTGACATCCATGAAAAAAAAAATTTACCACTGATATCTATCGACTTCGATGGATTTGATAAGAATATTGTTCTTCTTATATACTAATTTCTGATTCAGCAGTACGATAGCGGTCGATGCCTTGTCGAAGCTTTCGTGCAATATTAGGTATTTCTATATTTTTAAGGAAGTGTGGGATCGGCTCACATATCAATATATTCTCTCTGGGATAAATATGTTTTTCGAATCAACAAGTTGACTCATATGCCTATGAAAGCGGTAAAATATCAAAGTGCCTGAGCGATTTTCGACAAGTAACACATTCTCACTCTGAACTCATCCCTGTTAGTACTTCAGGGTTTCGCGAATAGATAATCAGAATTGAGTTTGATGTGAATCAAAGTGTTTGGATTTTTGTTTACGGGAATCTGAATCGAATTTCCGAAATTACCCTGTGGATTGAATTACCTGAATTTCCCTTATATAATACAGGCTACAGCTAAGTCCCTTATATTTTTTTATGAGGAGTTTTTTTCCTTTTCAATATTTTCTTTTAATTAGTCACGCCTTCATATTATATTTCGCTAAATTTGTCGTATTTCCTTCAATAATCTTCTGTTTTTGAAAAAATAAACGATAAAAACTTACAACGTAAAACTATTTAAAAAAAAATTATTGAAGTCGTTTCGAATGAAATACCCGATTGTTCCTTCGATGATGTTATTAAATTAGCACCACAAGATCCAATATTTGCTAAAATATGCACCTTATGTAACTTCAAGGAACTAAAATTCCCTAGTGTTGTGTATAGATATACCCGAAGAAATCAAAAAGAAGGAATCATACGGGAATTATTTCACAATGAAAATGAAAAATCAGTAGAAATCTCTCGTGATAAGAGAAATAAAATTGTGAATTTCATAAAAAGTAGTATTTCTCATGATGCTTTAAAATCCCATTATAAATGTGTACACAAGGAATTCCGAAAACTATGTCAAGAATTGAAAATAACTGATCGAAATGTACGTGGAAGAAAACAGATTTGGTACTACTTCAATAGATATGTCTCTGTATTTAATGAAGGAAATGAAAACGTAGATTTGACTGTTGATTCAAATGAACTTGAAAATGCAACACATTGTTTTTGTTCAACTCCAGAATTGGGGTTGGACCATAAAAGAAAAAATGATTTTTTTGATTCTTTTTCCCATATACAAGGTTCTGGAGAAACAGAAAATGAAAACGTAGAATTAAAGGTTCGTTCAAATGTACTAGAGAATTCAACACATTGTAATAATTCAACTCCAGAATTGCGTTTGGACCATGAAAAAATAAATGATTCATTTGATTCTTTTTACCATAAAAATAGTTCAGAGGAAAAAGTTAATGAAAACAGAGAATTTCCTTACTTTGAATGCAACTGAAAACGTTACGGATGGTATCAGTTCAACTCTAGAATCGGGATTGGATCATCAAAGGAAAATAAATTCATTTAATTTCTTTTCACATGAAAAAAGTTCTAAGAAAAACGAAAATGAAAACGAAGAATTGAATGTTAACTCGGATGTTACTGAAAACGCAACCCATTTTATCAGTACAACTGTTGAAGATACAAAAAACATAACATCTGATATTTTCAATATTCCAGAGGCCATTCTTAAAATATCCGGAGTAACATCTCCTGATAGATTTGAAGTATTACCCAGAGGATCTCGGAATATTCAAAATATGCCACCCTCTAACATTGGAGAATGTAATTTTCTTGAAGGCAGTTTTGAAATTGAAGAGGATATTTTACGACTAATCATGAAGAATAATAAGTTGGATAAATACTATTATCCTTATTTTTTGAAAAGTCGTATTAAAAGATACATCAATAACGTTTGTATGATAGCCATCAGAAGTACGAAATATTTAAAGAACGCTGCGTGTCTATCGAAGAATTGCAAGAAATTCAAAATCATCATTGATAATTTACATGTTGATGTTTTTTCTTCTTCTTTGAACTTTTGTCACAAGCAAAAAATAACTTCTAGTGTCAGAGGAGTAGAAAGGGATATAATGAAAAGCCGCCTTTTTACCAAAAAACCATCAGAGTATAAAAGAAAATCTATCATAAAATCCAAAAAGTCACTTATTGAGTTGGGAAATTTGCAGTCTGTGAAATCTGATGCTACTGTGAGAAAAATTAAATCGGAAGCGATGGCCCATAAAGACAGGAGTCAGGATGATATCATGGATAAGATTAAAATGCAGGTAGACCACGGAGAATATATTCAAGAAGTTTGTTTTCCATTTAATGTGAAAATTTATAGTAAGGAACAATTAACAGTTATGGACATGTTGTCCAAATATGAACAGGTTATTTTGTATTTCGATGCCACAGGTAGTATCGACCGAAAACCTATTGTTCTTGGGTCCATGAAAAAAATATTTTTATTTTCTGCTGTTTTAAGTTTGACCTATTCGGGGAGAGTATTTCCAGTATTCGAGATGATATCTGCGGATCATTTTTCCAAAACGATATTTAAAATATTTAATGACTTCAGAGTATTTTGCGAAGAAAATAATAGATGGCCCGTATTTGGAGCAGTCGTAAACGACTTCAGTTACGCAAATTTACACGCCATATGCAAATCGTGCAATAGATGTACCCTGTCAGAATATCTTGACAAATTTTTTGTTCTAACTAAAGAGAATGCAAACATTGAGGATTCTTTCATTACCATTCATTTGTGTTGTTCTCATTTCCTGAAAATTATAGCTGAGCATGTGGATGAACATTTTTCCAGCAAATATGTGGCAAACTTTTTCAAAGATTTAATTGCACAAGCTATAAATTTGGGAACTCTCATGGGGGTCGAAAACTGGTTCTATCATATTTCTGTTCGTTTGATTAATCCTTGTGTTTATGCTGATGTAATTAAATCTCGCAAATATGTTTCATCTTTAAGTCGAGAAGAAAATGCTAATATAACTGCCCCCAAAAAGGAAAGTATGGAGGAAAGGTTAGAGGACTGTGATCCAAAATCCAATACCCTTCATATGAAGAGTCCATTTTATAGTCACTTTTCTAGATTAATTCCAAAAATTATCAGTTCCGATGCAACAGATCCCAGTAATCAATTTCATGATGCGAAATTCCTTGATTTCATTCTGCTTCATTATATGTCATTTTGTCCTCTTTGGATAGCCATTATTTTGAAATTTAAGACTGATAAACCTCATCTGAGCAACACCTATGTGGAAAATTATTTTGGAAACTTGAAAACAAATATAATGGCTGGACAGAAAAATATGAAATGTTCTCGTTTTCTCATATTGAACAGAGAAAATGTTCTAGCACTGCATAAAGAATTCATTCTTGGAATTCCAAAAAGCAATTTGACTAGGGTAGAAAAAGTTCCTAAAGAACCATCTGACGAAAACGTTGCACAAGAAACATGGAAAAGAAAGCCCAAAACGACTGGATCTCATTTTCTTGGCAATTACTTGAAACGTGTCGTGGACGTAAACGTCCAAATGAATTTAAAGAATTCCGGCGAAATTATGGAAAGTATAGAAAGTGACAATTGCATGTACTGTGGAAAGAGCGATCTGAATAGAACCAATATTGATTGGGTTGCATGTGACGGCTGTAACGGATGGGTCCATGCTGAATGTGATACGTCAAGTTTAAATAAAACTTATTCTGGTCATTTTTACTGCCAAAAATGTTCCCTTGCAAGCAAAGAACCAAATGCTGACTTATCTTTTGAATGCGAACAATTTTTATCCTACTTGAAAAAAGAAAAATCTAAGAGAGATATTATCGAGAGGGAAACAAGACTCCAAAGGGAATCACCAAGATGGTTTGAGGAAAGGAAAATCAGACTAACTGCTTCAAATTTTGGCATGATATGTAAATCGAGATCTCCACAAAGTAGAATGAATATTGTGAGAAGTTTATTATCTCATGAAAAATTTACGAATGAAGCTATTAGGCATGGTATAGATAATGAAAATACGGCTATCGAAGAATACAAAAAACACTGCAAATTTTACACAAGGGTTTATTATTTTCTCAGTTAAGTAACCCAAAACCATTGATATCTTAAATAAAACTTATATAGCGTGCCAAAAAAGTAAAATTACTCGTCAATAATGAGTGTACGAAGAACTATTGAGGAATATCCTCGCACCCGTCGATTTTTGATTTCAAATCCAATTTATCCTGTTCTTTTTTGAATGTGATATTTCTCAGTTCACTACTTTATTTTTTCATCTGGAAATATATGGATTGTGATACATCAAATGAAAGGTAATTTGATTACCTTTTCAGCGATGTGGCTTGAAGTAGAATTGCTTGTGCCGTTTTTCGTTGAAAAATTTGGAAATAATTTAGAATTTTCAGTTAGGAGGGTACTGTGATCAGACCATTATTCTTTTATTAATTAATAATGATAATCATCATGATAATAATATATTTATTCAATCAGAGGCTTATTAAAATACAATAAGGTTGGTTTCATAGAAACAGAATACATAACTCAAAACAATTCACCTTTACAAAAATCAAAAAATGTACTCTAAGGATATGGTTCATAGTCAACACTTGCATTATACAAAGTAGTTTTGAGGTTATAAACCCCCAATAATACATTTCTCAAACTTCGAAAATAGAAATAGAAATGAAAATAGGGAAATTCTCGAACCCATGGATTTGTAATTTATATTGAATTGATAATTAACTTTCATTTTCGTTCACATAACTGAATTGGTCATCGAATGACCTTTTATGCGATATATCACATGCAATATTTTTCCGAAAAAAAACTGTTGACGTTTAAGGTTATGAACCCCCAACTCTAAAACTACATATATTTTTCAAACTTCGAAAATAGAAATCGGCGGGTAGGAGGATATTTTTCAATATTTATTATTTTCAGAATAAGAATCTAACACCAATCACATATTGTTAATTTTCTAATGAAAAAATTGCCTAACAAATTCTTTTTCAGTAACGCCACTCAAAATGCAATGGAATGTACTTCCATTTGATATATCACAATCCATATATATATATTACTATTTGAAAAAAAAAACAGTATGGGGGTGTGGAGCGTAAAGGGTGGGAGATTTCGAATTCAAAAAAGCATAGGGAGACCTGTTTTCGGAATTACAAATCCTTGGATCCGTGGATTTTCCTTAATAATAATTATTAAAATAATAATGGTCTGATTGCAGTACTCTCCAGTCACAAATTGTAAATTAATTTCTGATTTTTTATTGAAAAACGGCACGACAAATTTTTTTTTAGTCGTATCGCTGAGTAGGTAATCAAAATACCTTTTATTTGATGTATCACAACCCATATATTCCAATTTGAAAAAATAAAGTAGTGGAGGTGCGGTTGGGAATGAGAAATATAGAATTCAAAAAAACACAGGATAAATTGCTTTCGGAATTCGAAATCAACAGGTGCGAGGATTTTCCTTAACAATTCTTCATTCAAAAGTTATTGACGAGTTACGTTACTTCTTTGGCATGCTGTATACTATTCATATCCCATTGGTTTTCCCCCCAAAATTTGCTGCGTTTTTCTTTATACCTCAGGAACCAAGGGTCGGAAATCATTCGAGTAAAAATTTTTTGGTTGAGTTATGCAACAATAATAAATGTTGAAAGTTTCATGAAAATTCGTTAGTAAGTTTCTGGAAAATAATTTTTTTCCCTCCAACCCCCAATTTTGAGCCCTTAGGGTTCACCGATCCTGCTGAAAAGCTTGGAGGATCAATGCCAAGTGACACACGATTTTTCTACCAAGTTTCGCGGATTTTGGTCCAGTACTTTCTGAGAAAAGCCCCGGACAACGGACGGCGTACGGCGGACGGACGGATTTTGGTTTATTATTTGATAAAATCAAATAATAAACCTTAGTGATCGACCAACAAAAAAAAAATTTCAACCTCCCCTGAAAATTTCACAGTTTACGTTTTGGAGTATGTAGATTGGAATAAACGAATAAAAAAAAATCCGTCCGTCCGCCGTCCGTTGTCCGGGGCTTTTCTCAGAAAATCCGCGAAACTTGGTAGAAAAATCGTGTCACTCGGCATTGATCCTCCAAGCTTTTCAGCAGGATCGGTGAACCCTAAGGGCTCAAAATTAGGGGTTGGAGGGAAAAAAAATTATTTTCCAGAAACTTACTACCGAAATTTCATGAAACTTTCAACATTCATTATTGTTGCATAACTCAACCAAAAAATTTTTACCCGAATGATTTCCGACCAGTGGTTCCTGAGGTATAAAGAAAAACGCAGCAAATTTTGGGGGGAAAACCAATGGGATATGAATAGTATACAGCGTGCCAAAGAAGTAACGTAACTCGTCAATAACTTTTGAATGAAGAATTATTAAGGAAAATCCTCGCACCTGTTGATTTTGAATTCCGAAAGCAATTTGTCCTGTGTTTCTTTGAATTCTATATTTCTCATTCCCAACGGCCCGCACCCCACTACTTTATTTTTTCAAATTGGAATATATGTGTTGTGATACATCAAATGAAAGGTGATTTGATTACCTACTCAGCGATACGACTAAAAAAAGAATTTGTCGTGCCGTTTTTCAATAAAATATCAGAAATTAATTTACAATTTGTGGCTGGAGAGTACTGCAATCAGCCCATTATTCTTTTAATAATTATTATTTAGGAAAATCCACGGATCCAAGGATTTGTTATCCCGAAAGCAGGTCTCCCTATGCTTTTTTGAATTCGAAATCTCCCACCCTTTACGCTCCACACCCCCATACTGTTTTTAAAATTATAGGAATTATAGACTAATTCCGACTTCAAACTCGGAATTTTACATAATTCCGACTTTGAACTCGGAATTATACTAATTCCGAGTTCGAAGTCGGAATTATAGACTAATTCCGACTTTAAACTCGGAATTATAGTCTATAATTCCGAGTTCAAAGTCGGAATTAGTCTATAATTCCGAGTTTAAAGTCGGAATTATGTATAATTCTGAGTTTGAAGTCGGAATTAGTCTATAATTCTGAGTTCAAAGTCGGAATTAGTCTAATTCCGAGATTAAAGTCGGAATTAGGTAGAAAAATTTTTGTCGACAAAGAGTGGCCCTTCTACGCCTTCGTAGAATCCTGCTATTGCATGCAATGACTATTTCAATAGAGATGGTTCCTTAAAATGCACGAGCAACTGGTATTATCAAGTGCAGGGACTTCTCGAAATAACAGACAGGTTGTGGTGTGACCTAGTTATTTATACATTCGAAGACCTGAAAATTCACAGAATTGAAATAAATTGGAAATTCTCTGAAATTATCCTACCAAAACTCAAAGAGTTTTACTATTTCCTTTATTTACCTAATTTGATTGGTTTCGAGGATCTAGATGCAGATTCCAGAAAATGGATACCTCTGAAAAGCTTGAAATTTCTTCCGAATGGTTTGGTGAACCATATAGTTTACTATGTTCCTCAGAGTATAGTTTCGAGAGATTATACCGTAGCTGTCTTTTCCAACATAATGTGCTGTGTGAAAGAAATAAAGTCCTCTGATTTTTCTTCATTGGATGGAGAGAATTGGGTTTCCAATTTCGTTATAAATATTGCACTCAATTTAATGAATGACAATAAATATCAGATAATACCACAAGAAATATCATCTATAATATTCAATTCTGAAAATACTGTAACCGACTACATACTTGAAAAATATAAACTCAAAAAGAAGTTCATCACTATGCCCGTTCTTATTGGACGAAATCATTATTGTTTAATAATAATCGATTTGGAGAATAAAAAATTCAGTTTTCTCGATCCGTTCGGAAGCAACGAAATGAAAACAACAATATATTTGAATCTATTCAAAGATTTCTGTGAAACATACAACCGATTTCATAAGACTGAAAAACTCGATATACATGACTTATCAATCTTAGTTTATAATCATTTTATCCAACAAGATGGTTATAATTGTGGCCCGATCATATTGAATTTTTTCGAGAATATTGTGAGAGGAAGGCCTCTAAATATTGGCACGAATTGGAGAAAATATAGAACGCAAATCAAATATTTGCTACTCATGCAGTCAGAAGCCATTCATAATAAATGCCTGCTGTGTTCAAATCTTGCCTCAGTAGAAACATCTCAAAAATGTCGCTTTTGTTTGCGATTTATAAATAATGATTGCATGATGTTGAAAGATGGAAAGCCTTTCCTGAAAAATGAGATATGCGTATTGTGTAAAAATTACTGATGAATTCCCAGCCAGATTTGAGACAAGAATGCACAAAAGATTCAATTATCGGTATATGTCAATATATCCATGCAGTCTAAAACTGAATCCAGCAGGTTTTCGATTAAAACAACAAAAATTTACATAATACTGAGAAGAAGCATCTCAATAGGAATATACTTTTGTTATTCATTCTAAGGACATCTGAATCAGTTTGAGGTAATAATTTATTTAGAAAAATGACATTATTTTTTTCAACTTCACGGATTCGTCAGCTCTGATCGGACTGAAAGCTGAATCGAGTAGGTTTTTGGTGGAAACCGTGAAAGAGACACAGAATTCGTTAATGTTGAATATTTTACTATAATGGCAACTCCAAAAATATAGGAAGACAGTGCATATAACTAACATGGTTGTCCCAATAGAATATAAAAATTAATAGGTCAAGTCATGTCTGAACTGAAGAATAATTTTTCAACAATTAAATACGACAAATCTAGCGAAGGAATTCGAATGTGGCATTTTGGGCTATCATAAATATCCCTTCCACAGAATGGGAATGATGCCGCAAAAATAGAAAAGCATGGTAAGTCTATAAAGAATCCAATCAACCAACCAACGTATAATGTCTTGTTTCGAAGAATTGAAGAACACTAAAAAAAATATTTTCAAGAATAAGAAGATATATATTTATATTTTCTTCAACTTCTTGTGTTTGTTACAGATCGCAAATGGAAGTTACATAAAAAATTTGAAGAAGTGTCCTTTTACCAGACATTGACGAGTTCAAATTTCTGCTTTGGAAATCAACATATTCTTAGATCCACAAGTGAAATCGGAACATTTTTCCATTGAAATAGTTGAAGTTTATTGAGATACATATTTGTGTCTTCTCATAAAACCAGTATCAAATGCAATACAGTCAAGTTACTGTGTTGATTCTGAAACAATGGCCTTATTGAGGCCTGTGTGCTTCGAAATCAAGGATATGAATTATTTTGAGCCATAATACGCCAATACTAGTTGTAACTTGTAACACAGTTAGTGAATTATCGAAAGAAAAAAGAAGATAGGTTCATTTTGAAGATAGTTTTTTTCCAAGTCATAAAAACCTAAGATTATCTTACGATTCCCTCAATAGGTCCCTTACATGTATTTTTTTATCATCGGAATTAAATATTCAATCCGTTAGACTACTAAAAAATTTATACCGTCGTCAGAAATTTCAATTTTCAACGAGAAAACGAACTTTTGAATTTGGCTGCACTTATTGGCTGTTCAAACAGACGAATATTCGCGGCTTCCGTGACGCACCCCGATATATTCACTCTCTTTCTCTTCTCATAGCCTTGTTTGAGTAGTTATAGTGGAGAATTTTAATCGTTCCAAAAATAAACAAGACAAAATAGAATTTTCAAATAAGTAAGGTGACTTATTCAAACCTATACAAAGAAACATGAAATGGAAAAAAACCTGCTACAACAAAGCCTTCTTATTTTTACGCGCTTGTGGTGGAAAAAAATGCGTTTTCATTTTTATCTAAATGTCTGTCATTTTCGGATTTTGAGCCGAAGAGTGTTTCAAATTTCAATTTGATCCAATATTTATATTCGGAAATAGGGAAAAATTGGTCAAGTTTCGTGGCTATTTAACATTTCGAGGTTATTTCCTTCCTCAATATCAGATTTAAACTGTATTGTTGTATATTGTTGTAGAATACCGACGCAGGTTTCATTAAAACAATCGAAAAAAAATCAAAGTTTTGGTTGCCAATAAGTATTCTATATTTTGCGAGCTTCTTATCATATGCGCCTCACGAAATTCTGCATGATAAAAAGTTACAAACATTTGAATTCGCTCTAGATAGCTGACGATTTCGATACTTCGCGAAAAGGGGTGAAACGGGGTGACTGCAAGCAGAGCAAGTAAATTTTTTTATGGATATCAATTTGGAGATGTTAAATGATATTTCTACATAGGTCTCATCAATGCAGACCTGAATGATGAAAAGTTACAAAAGTTTGAAATTGCTCTAGATAGCTGACGATTTCGATACTTCGCGAATAGGGGTGAAATGTGGTGACTGCAAGCAGAGCAAGTGAATTTTTTTTATGGATGTCAATCTACACCTGCTAATTAACATTTCCACATAGGTCTCATCAATGCAGACCTGAAGGATGAAAAGTTACAGAAGTTCGAAATTGCTCTAGATAGCTGACGATTTCGATACTTCGCGAAAAGGGGTGACTGCAAGCAGAGCAAGTGAATTTTTTTTATGGATGTCAATTTGGAGATGTTAAATGACATTTCTATATAGGTCTCATCAATGCAGACCTGAAGGATAAAAAGTTACAAAAGTTTGAAATTGCTCTAGATAGCTGACGATTTCGATACTTCGCGAAAAGAGGTGAAACGGGGTGACTGCAAGCAGAGCAAGTGAATTTTTTTATGGATGTCAATCTGGACTTGCTAATCAACATTTCCACATAGGTCTCATCAATGAAGACCCGAACGATAAAAAGTTACAAACGTTTGTATTCGCTCTAGATAGCTGACGATTTCGATACTTCGCGAAAAGGGGTGAAACGGGGTGACTGCAATCAGTGCAAGTAAATATTTTTTTTATGGATGTCAATGTGGACATGTTAAATAGCATTTCCATACAGGGCTGATCAATGCAGACCTGAAAATTAAAAAGTTTCAAAGGAATCAATTGATACGATACGAACGATTATCTTCCTAGATATAATACAATTATATTAGAATTTAAAGAGATTTTTCTCCGCTGATCAAATAAAATTTACCCCAGCCCATCTGATATTTTGCAATAAATATTTCGTTCGAAGTTGTGAATCGAGACCATTGGTCAATCTTGAAAATGGCCATAAGTCATTTTGATATATCCCGTATTCCCGCACTATTAATGCTTAATTATTATTAGATGGAAAAACTACTAAAAAATTTTATATCAACACGGTCAGTAACACAAATGACATTCTAAACGTTATTCAGATTCACGAGTCGAAAATTTATTTCGTAACCCATATTTTGCTGCGCTACCGAATTAATGCACGCCACTGATCCTCTCAACCAGTTCGGGTATCTTCGGGAACTCTGTCAGCTATCTTTTGGAAGCTAACTTCACACCGGTTTAATTTTTTTCAATCTTTGAACTTTTTGACTGTAACATGATGTTGGGCTGGAAAAATGTGTATTTTCTGTAAAATCTCATATTTTTTTCTGAAATGAATGTACTATGTAAGTTTAAGACTATCAATTAAATAATTAATTTCGTTCGGCCGAGAATCTTGGGCAGGAGGCATCACTTAATGGAAATAATAGCTCAATTTTTCATCCAATTTTATTCATTGCTATCCAAGGGTCCAGAAAAAATCCCGCGTAACTTGATGCAAAATATCGTGAGTTCATATCGGTAAAAACTTTCAACAAAAATATCGATAAAATATGCAAATTTCTGTTGACATTTTTTTTCGTAAACTCTTCTTAAGATTCAATGAAATTTGGCACCGACCTTAAAAGTCAATATTCAAAAAGAAAAGAAAAGCTGCTGCCTTCACGGTTTTCCTAGGTTTTTTTCGATAAACTTTTCGATTCGATCTTATCAGTATTTTGGAAATATAACATTTTTGATGGGTAGGTATATCCACAGAATCATTGGACGGATTTCACCAATTCACGAATTCGACCTTCGTAATTAAGCCCCAAATCTACTCTACAAATATCGAGTTCCTAAGTCGTTTCTTCCGGAAGTTCCGTAGAATTGTGCTGTGAGTTGTCATGTAGCTGACGATCTACCAATTTGAACCATCTCGATTCAACCATTTTTGATACCGAACTATTCAAAAATAGCGAATTATTAAAGTGTGTGATAGCATACATTATGATATTTTATCAAAATAGATTGAGAAAACGATAAAAAATGCCCGACCGAGAACACAGTAACATCCGAAAGAAACAACTTAGAAACTAGATATTTGTAGAGTAGGTATGAGCCTTAATTAAGAAGGCAGGATTCGTGGGTAGGATCCACCCAATGATTCTGCAGATATACCCATTCCAAAATTAATTTTACCAATATTTCCAAAAATACAGATCAGATCGAATTGAAATCCAATACTTCATCGAAAAATAGCAGTTCGAAGGTTCATACAGAATATCATGAAGATTATATGATCAGAAGATCACAGAATATTGAATATTTGAAAAAAAATTGAAATTTATTTCAAATTGTTCTAATGACACGATAATCACGAAATTTTCCACACAGCTGCCCATCAGCATGTTTCATTCCGATTAAATCAGTATTTTTTGAGTTAACCCGGAAAAAACAACGATATCTAGAAAAAAAACACGAAATTTTATATACCTATATATTTTTTTTCAATATCTCCAGGAATTATGGTTGTATCAGAATGAAATCTGGTACACTGCTGTGAAATATGATTTCCAAGATATGAGCGGAAGTTTCTCTCGGATTCAATGAATTGTTTCCGAACGAAACAATTTTTTCCAAAATAGTTTAAAAAAAAATCTGAATCGATTTTGACACCGGATTCGTCTCAGTGAGTCTACCTAGTCAACCTAGTCGTTTGAGAAAATTTTCGGGAAAAAATTCGAAAATTACAGGCATTCGGACAGAACGATGTTCCAAATTTGGGTTTGATTCAATATTTTTTGTGAGAGGATTTGGCAACATTGTTATTTCCGAAGTAGCTCTAAAAAATAATGATCCGAAAAATGCTTGTGCAACATTTCGTGATGATCATTCAATGAAAGTAATTCGAAAAGAAGTTTTTTTTCAGAAACATTTTTTATTTTTCGAGCTTCTCATCATAGGTCTTAACGAAATTCCGCATGAACCTTCAATTTATCATTTACCAGTAGTTAATTTCAATTCGGTCAAAATCGGCATTTTTGGCAATATTCAAAAAAAAATATGTGCATGGAAGTATTTAGGAAATAATTCGGTCGATTCCACGAATTCACGAATTTACAATATCTTCCGAGGGAAACAACTTACAGACTCGATATTGGAAGAATAGGTTTGCACCTTGATTACGAAGATGGTAAATTTGTAAAATCCATCAAATGATGCCGTAAATACACCCAGTCAAAATTTTATTTTGCCAATATTTCCAAAAGTAGATCAATATAATAGGAAAGAATCTATTACTCGATTGAAAACTATTTACTTGAAAACGAGTACTAAAAAACGTGACCGCTCTGGCAACAAATTTGAACTTCTTAAAAACTCCTGATCTTACGTCTGTACTTTTGTAGAATTTTTGTGTATAATAATATAATATTATCACTAAATTTTGTTTTTATGTTAGTAAAACAAAAAATAGGCATTCAGGAGACACTCCTGATAAAAGACAGCAATCACACAGAAATTGATGAGGATGTTTTGACATTTTATTGTCAAAACAAAGAAGAGCCATACCTCAGAGTTTTTTTGGAAGAAGACCCTTCTGCAGACCGCTACCCTCTTGGCAGATTATCAGGTAAACTCATTATTTTTCACAATTCTCTTTTTAAATCGTACTTTTACGAAATCCAAAAGGTTGACAATTTGAATTTTTATTTAAAAAAATTTTATGAAATTGCTGCCAAGTCTTCCAGTTTTCCTCAGTTATTTTTCATACTTTCATTCAGATTTTAATTTCACTGACGCCATAAAGGACGCTGAAGTCATCTTCGACAGCAGAAGTACACCATCATCATGGACATCTGAGGTGTCGGTAGTATCTCAAACCTCAGAGTTAGATGAAAGTGAACTGGTAAGTAAACCTTGTCACAAGTACAATTCACCATATTAGCAATAGGTGGGCCATTATTCATTCAGAATAACTTCCCGAAATTGTGAAATTCGAAATGAAATAGCAGAAATTGATAAATTTGAAGTGGAATTTTGGATATAATTTTTTTAAATCATGAAAAAGGTGAAAGGTTTCAAACAAGCCAGTTATTGTAGATATTTTAAACAAGCGCTTTCAAATTATTATCATTCGTACAATATAAGGAAAAATTCTCATTTTAATATCATCCTAGGACTTGGAAAAGCTACTAATGAAAAATGGTGAGCAATACATAATCGAAGAATATAGGAGAAATGAAATGTTAACCGATAGGTGTAGAATTCAGTTGGTCAACATTGTTGCAAATATTTTATTTCAAAAATATGGAACGAAAGTTCCGAAACCAGTTAAAATGGCTTACGCTAAAAAACTTGTATATAAAATGTTTTTCTAGATACAAAAATCAAGATAGTGAAACAGGAGGTTATGTGAGTATATACTGATATAAGTTATAGAAACTGAACTCGGATAATTTTGATACAAGCACAAGAAAGATTCGCGACAAAAAAGTATCTACCATTTTTAATAATTACTATTGATCGGTATAATAGGAACAGCTTTGAAATAAAATATAAATTTTAAAAGTTAGCCAAACTGAACAATTTGTATTCAACGTTATTTCTGTTATCTCTACTCTGATTTCCAGGAAATGTTCTTCAATCCTATAACAAATGGCGGATACTTGGCAAACCGTCCGAGAACAATGAACAGAAATTATAAAGACCAACAGGATCCCTCAAAAAAGAAAAGTAGAACAGTCAGCTCCGAGAAAAGCTAAAACTGAATCGGCTGAGATCGCAGATGAAATAAATCAGATGAAGAATACGAATGATAAAGAAATAATCGAAATTCTAATGAAAGAAACATTTGATCACAGAAATGACCTGAGAACAACGATTTCAGTTACTGAAATGTTCCCTAGATTTCTGGATATGACGGGACTCGTGAGTTTCATTATTTTTGATTCCTTAGATGCATAATAAAGTTAATGAATCAATCGATAAAAAATTATCCAACCAACTTGTATGATACATTTCAAATGTGTTTGATGGGTTGCTAATATCCTATATGTTTTTTGACTCTTTCCAGATTGAACAAGAATTTGTTTTGATGTTCCCGGATCTTGAGAACAACTTCAAGGAAATTTTAACTGAGAAACAAGATAAAATTTTAGAAATTCTCAACAAAACCAGTAGTAGCACATCAACATTTTTTGAGACGATTGGTTATTGCCATAAATCCATACTGAGCCTCCTGGCTTTATGTAAACTGATTCCTCATGCACCGAAGGGAAAACGAAAGCACTGATGGCGGTAGAGAAATTAATAGTTTTTCATCAGGTGAGCCTTCATTTTTGAAAAAACCCGCTCTCATAATTTTTAACTTCCAGCCTGACATTATTTCATAGGAAACGATATTGATTTCCTTAATGCATCTAAATATTTTTCATTTTATATTTCAGATGTCCTGGCCATTAGAGGAGACAATTAGAAAAATCAAAAATAGGCAACCCTTCATAATTGCATTGGGAACCAGTAAATCCAGTGTAGAAGAGTTCTGTGTAGTTTTGGATCAGACGGTGCTTCCTCAAAGATTCGGAGATTTCGTGGATTGTTTCGATTACCTTTTTAAGGTACATTTTGTTCTAAATATCGAATATGAAGTATCGTTAGTACATTTTTACAAATTCATTCAGGTATATTTTTATACTATCGATGGGGAAAATGTTCATTTCACCTCTGCGATGTTGAAACTGAAATGTTTGTTGAACGAGGGACAATCTTTAGATTGAAAATCCATTCGAAGATAATTCTTCACCAAAGATATTTGTGATAGCGGATCTCATTTTTTTTAGATATTTTCTTATAATTATCAGAACAAATAATGTTCATTTGTCACTTGTGCAGTACTGGCTATGATGAAGTCAACTTTTTAATAAAACATTCACGCAATACTCATTCTATCTGGGACAATCCCTCATTGAAGCTGCAATGTTGCCACCAGAATTGTTCTGCAAACTTTATTACGATCAGTAGCTATCGTCGCCACTTGTTAAAATGTAAACATAATGAAGAACAGAATGAGAAAGTTGTGAAAGAAGTTGAGTCTAGAATACTTTCATCGGCAGAAACAGATAATTTGATATATAAACCTAAAATGCTAGAGTCTGAATCAGATGCGAGAGAATCTAGAGTTCCATTAGAAACAGATGATTCGGAGAGTCCAACCAAAAATGGTGCTTCAGAAAGAAAAATCGATTTAGACTCCATTTTGAATTGTTATGCTAGTAAATTGTTATCTTTAGGTTTAACAATGTCAAATAATCAGAAAATTATAGATATCACTTCTGGACTATTGGATAATATATTTGATTATTGTTTGGAAAATTCAAACTTGGAGGAGAAAATACCTTCGAATTCTTCCATAAATTCAATTGAAAAAAAAAAGATATACATTCAAGTTATAAACTTCAAAAACTAATAAAAGGAAAAATGGTCGAGCCCAAAGAAATTAAAATTGGTTACCGAACAGATAGGATCTTTCACAAGAAATTAAGAAAATACAAAGCTGAAACAGTTTTGTGTAAGTTTTCTTATGTAGGTACCTATTTTAGATACTCTTAAATTTTTTTTGAAAAATGAATCGTTTCAAAACCAGATATGTAAAGAGAATATCATCGTTCCATCAACTTACTCCAGTATTTACAGTGGAACCTATTATAATTCTAGAGATTTCTTCAAAAAAAATAAGCATTGCATATTGCTACAGGCATACTGGGATGAGTTTGAAACCGTCAATCCATCAGGAAGTAAGACTGGTGGTCATAAAATGGGAGCGATTAATTTTTCTATCTTGAACTCGGATTCATGTCAGAATTCCAAGCTGAATAATATTTACCTGTTAGCTCTATTTCATTCAGCTGATTTGAAAAAGTTTGGATTTGAAGCAGGAAATATTCAATGAAAATGATATAATATTTCGCAATCATCTTGTGAATAAACGACACCTTGTCGATTTGGCTGCAATTGACAACACAGCGGTAACGTCTATATATGGCATCAAATCTCCCTATATATTATATGAATTAAAATACTTCAAAGTTTTTGATTCGATGAGTTGTGATATAATGCATGACATATTGGAGGGAGTAGCCCAGTTTGAAATTAAGCACTTATTGAATTTTCTAGTTCAATCAACTGATATTTCTTCAGAATAAATAAACCAACGAATTTTTTGATATTATTTCGGATACAATGAGAGGCACAATTTTCCAAGTCCGATAATTTTGAATAAACAGAATAACCTTGTAGGCCAAAGAGCAGCACACACTTGGTGCCTTTGTAGGTTTCTCCCTCTCATTCTAGGCGATATCATAACTAGCACCACATCTTAATGGAAGGTTTTGTTTCTACTCATCAGAATTATTCAGATTGTATTTTCTCCCTCTATTGAAGAATGTCAGATTTTTGAATTGGAATTGTTGATAGAACAACATCATAAATTGGTAAAGAAAGAGTTTGGCGTTGATTTACTTCCGAAGCATGATTTTATGGTTCACTCTACAAGAATTATAAGAGCAATGGGACCGCTGATACATATGTGGAGCATGAGATACGAAGCGAAACATAATTTTTCCAAAAATACTATGTCAAAAATTTTCAACTACCGCAACATTTGCAAATCATTATCAGTCAGACACCAGCAGTAGATATACAATCAATGGACTAAAAAATCATTTGGCGACAATTTGACAGTTGGCCCAACTCATTCTATAGATTTCGATAAGTACATCCCCAAAAATTATTTATCAGAAAAAAGTACTGGTTCGAAAGTGATACAAGCCAAGTGGGTAAAATGCTTTGGAATATTTTATAAATTGGATTATTGTATTGGCATTTCCACTCCGACTGAAGAGGGTTTACCTATGTTTTGGCAAATAAAAGATATATTAATTGTCAATAACACTCCATGCTTCTTTATCAAGTCATTTCAGACTGTTTCTGCTGGTGAGAACTTGCACAAAATCATTATCACTGAAACTTATCAAGCTTTCAAGATGATATGTTTAGATTCTTTGAAGCACAAATTGACATATCAAATAAGTTCATGAGCGGGTAACGAAGAAATGAACATCGTCCCCAAAACATTATTTCTTCAGTATTGATAGTGCAGCATTTGTATGAAAATTTTTTTTCAAGTTTGTAACAATTTTTTTTGTTGTGAATATATTATTATTTACTGAATATTTTTTTTAAGAAACCCATTTTCATACCAGAAATAATATTTTAATGAGGCAAATATATCAATGTTCTGTTAATTGGGTATGAACTCTGAAAATTTCATTCTATTAGTTAAAAGTAAGTTAATGTATATTTTTTTATGGTATGATTCGATGGGATTATAAAATTTTCAGGGTCCTTGGCCATCAGAGGAATATGAAATATCATTTTCATACAAGTTTTTCAGGATATGGATTTAATTTTATTAGTTTCTGAATGCTTTCCCACCAATCCATATTTTTTCAGAAAAAAAAATCGTTCATGGTATATATATTATATATAATCATGTTTCATTTTATAACACTTGCAAGCTTCAAAAATTCAACTATTCATGTAATTAATATCACTCAACAAGGTATAACAGTTGCACTGAATTAGTTTAAATTCTGACTGTATTAGTGTTGAATCGAACTGAACAAGTATTTGAAATTGCACCAACTGACTACAATTTTGCACTGTTCGAATGATAAATCCCATTGAACCATGTCGCATTTGGCACTGAAAAGGTGTGTTATTTAATTGAGCAAGTGATAAATAACACTAAATAAGTATTTGAAATTGCACCGAACGAATACAAACTCGCACTGAATCAATTTTTAATCACACTGAACCACGTCACATTTGACAATACGAATGTGTGTTATTTTACCGAGCAAGTGTTAATTATACCTGAAAAAGTATAAGACATCGCACTGAGTGAGTTATAATTCGCATCAATACAATTAAAACCCGCACTCAAAAGGTTATGAAATTTCAATTATTCTAGTGTGAAATCTGATTCCTCATCATTGGAAATGCAATAATATTAAAATCATGAAAAACACCTTGCTAATGATAAATGTCGGTGTTATTTGGTATGGTGTGCAATAACAGTGAAAGATCAGGACCTCTGAGGAAATACTGCTGGTGTTGGATGGTGTTGATTGGTGTTCACTGGTGTTTGAAAATTTCTTAGAGTGTACAAAGGAATGTGACAATGGGCGGTCGCGGAAACTTGATCGGATTAACACGGGTAACTCACCCGGGTCGCTCAAATGACAGATAGATAGTTCAACATCTGTCATTTGATTGACCCAGGTAAGTTACCCGTGTTAATCCGATCAAGTTTCCGAAACCGCCTATTGTCATTCCTTTGTAGATAAATTGTACACAGTGAAGTCATTCCGATAGAAGGTGAATCAGAAGATGGTAATGTTATAAATGGATACACACGTGTATAAACGGTTCAGAATAAACACTTATTTTATTGTATACAAGAGTGTGATAATCCACTACTACAAATCAACCAGTCTAACAGGTTATGTGCCCAGTGCCGGCAGTGTTTTTGCAAGAGTGAAATATTGCAAAAGGAAACTCGTGTTAATGTTTTGTGATACAGTGAAATGAAATGGAAGGACATCAGAACATATCCATCGAAAAACACAAGTGCAGAGAAAATTTTAGGGAATGGAGATTCCAGATGAAGAATTGTCTTATTCATGAAAATTTATGGTGCTGCATTATAGGTTATCAAGCTGATGACAAAACCGATGAAGATGTCTAAAAGAAGGTTCCAGAAGGAAAAGCCCGCCATTTTTCCCGCGAATAATTCTGTCAACTTTCAAAAGTCTTCTCTTCTTCCTGTATCAACCACATTGTCAATCGATATTGGTCTGTGGTCTTCGAACTTCAAAATCCTAATCTTTTTCTCGAAATTAATTACATTCAACATTGTAACATTTTCACTTGATCCAAGATGTCCAAGATTAAAGAAGTGGATAGCATCACAGCTAAAAGCCGACAGGTCATGAATTCCTTAAGAAGAATTGAAGAATGTGTAATGGAAAAAGGTCAAGAAGAAGTAACTACTGCGATTTTGGAACAGTTTAAGGTCAGAAAACTAACATTGAAAGAATATATCAAGTTGATCGGTGAGTTGGAGTTGGAGTCATGCTGCTTGGATGAAAATTATGTATCAAACCTAGAAGAAATACAGAACGTTCTCTTTTCGACGTCTGCAAAAATAAGTGAAATATTGAGTGCCTCGAAGTTCACTGAAAAACCTGTTAGTTTATTACCGGTAAATGAAGGAGTTTCTACCTCAAAGTTGCCATTGATAGATATTCCTACCTTTGATGGTGAAAATTTAACTAATTTTAAGCCTTTTCTCGAAGTTTTCACCGCAGTAGTTGATAAGAATGCGCAATTGAGAAATGTTGAGAAACTCTTTTATTTGAAAAATCATTTAAAACGTGAAGCCTAGATCCTTATTGATAATCTTCCGCTCATAAACAGTTAATATTCTGAAGCCTTGTCAATTCTCAACAACAGACACAATAATGAAACAATGTTGGTAAATTTTTATGTTTGCTCTATTTTTGGCATACCTCCTATTCAAAAGGGTAACACACAATGTTTAAGATAATTCAAAAGTAGAATAAGACAACAAACAGGTGCATTGAAAAGTTCAAAACAGCCAATGGAAAGTTGGGACGCAATTCTTATTTGCATATTGTCGAGAAAGCTTGATCACTTTACTAATAGAGCTTATCAAATGAAAAGGGACACAAGGACCACCAAAAACTAGAGGGTTACTAGGTATAAAGTGAAACTGAATGCGTTATCCATAGTAGTATTCTTCAATTTCTGTACTTTTTTGATGAACTCTTGATAATTTATTGTTAGCTCCTTTAAATGTAGCACCATTGCCGCAATACACGTTAGAAAGCTTGCCCCTTCTGGCAATGAATCTTTTGAAAGATGCTAAGAATGTTTCAGTTTTTTTACTGATAAAAGCTCTAGGTATATATATATATATATATATATATATATATATATATATATATATATATATATATATATATATATATATAAAATTGAAGGAAATATTGGGTAAAGCGGTCAAAAGACAAAATTGATGAAGTTTTAACAGTTTTCAATAATTATGATAAAAATATTCAATTCACTATAGAAAAAGAAAATAACAATTCTGTTCCATTTTTAGATACTAAATTAATTAGAAATGAAAATAATTTAATAAAAGTTGATTGGTATACAAAACCTACATTTTCAGGCCGTTATATGAATTTTCACTCTTTCCATGATCAAAAAATGAAAATAAATTTAGTATTCAATTTACGTCAAAGAATACACCAAATTTGTCATCCTGAATTCATTCAAAATAATTTAAATAAACTCAAACTAATTTTATAGGTAATTCATATCCTAAATGGTTCATTAATAAATTTTTATTCAATACTACCATGATAAATATCAATTTAAATTCAACTATCTCTCACAATGATAATAAAACAAATGTTTCTTCCTCTCAAAATGTGAATCCACCTATTATTTATTTTCCTTTACCCTTTATTCCTGAACTTACTCATAAATTAAATAAAATTTTTTCAAGAAACAATAGTTTTAAGATTTGTTACAAACAAATATTAAAAATTGGAAATATATACTCTAAATTAAAAGATACTGATACGCCAATGAAAAAATCTAGTGTAGTTCATAATATAAATTGTTTTGATTATAACAAAAATTTTATAGGACAAACTTCAACTGTTTTAAAAGAGAGAATTAATAGACATAAAAGCGATTGTAAGCTTGGAAAAAGAAGCTGTGCTCTCTCTGAAAATTTTAATGATACCCTTCACAATATAGATTTTTCTAATGTCAAAATTCTTGATAATGAAATTAACAACACTAAACGTAAATTCTCAGAAATGGTTGAAATTTTTCTTAATAGTAATTGTATGAACAAAAGAAAAGATATTGAAGATTTGAGCATAATTTATTCCCAAATTCTATTCAATATGAAACTACATTAATCCAAAATTTATGTTAACATTCATAGAGTATTTTACCTCGATTTTCTGAAATATAGGGCGTGTTTTTAAATTCACCAAACTGGTGTGGTGGATACAATAACTCGTTTTTATATTATTGTGGTGGAAGTGACAGGGAACCATTTTTGTTTTTTAATTCAATTTTTTGGTCCACCAATCTTTTAATTTTCCACCGGTTTGAAACGTCAGTGGTTTGACATTTGTCTCACGTTGGACCGCTTGGTTTATGTTACGAAGTACAGCATTATGAACAATTTCAGAGTGAACTCACAAGTTGAAATGACTTATTCTAATAGAATTGGTGAAGCACTAGGCCAAGTTATTGTACCGTTGTGAAATGCAACATAAATGCACAGAGAGACGAAGGAATACAATTTTTCAGATATGTTGTATTGTAAACTTTATGTTTGGACCTTTGACCCATTCCTCAAAGTTTTATCTGTTATTGGAGGAAAAAGAATACTATGAACTATCCTACAGAAGGAAAACATCCTACATTCACGCCATAAATTGAGAAAATTGTCCTGACGAAGTAACGAAATATGGTAGAGTTTGTTGGAGACATTTCCACACTGGTGAAGGAATTATATATGTTCGATTCGTTTGATAAGATGAATCATGCTGAGATAACTATGATATGAATTATTGGTGTTAAACACATTTTTTTCATAATAATGAACCAGAAAATTTTCTCTGTTCTCAATCGAACATGTTTTGATGTGGATCTTCTACTCAAAGATGGAACTTCTACATAATGTTCGTAATATATTTCGAATTGAACTTATAGTCATATGAAAGCTCTAACGTTGCATTCCCATAATAAGAAAAATATTAATATGGATAGTGAAGTATTTTGTGAGGATGAATCGAAATCTGTGTTCATTTGAAGATCGGCTAATACAAGGATGAAAGTTTGTTTATATTTACGTTTAAATACTTTAAATGACTCACGAATATGCTGCTTGAATCGTTTTGAATAGGGACGATGTCGAAATCTTATGACTATTATTTTTCCAGAATCAACCACTGGTTAACAGTATGTTTTTGGGAAGATCTATTTGGAAAAACTTCTGCCCAGTTGAAAGCATATAGGGTTTGTGCTGCTCATTTCGAAGTGCTCTACAGGAGGAACATGCCGAGACCGAATGTCCTAGGAAATCTCCTATTCATACAGGTTTCATGACATTCGAGATTTTCTTATTTATATTCCTTATACCCATTAGATAAGAAATTCTATTATGTATATTTATTTTGCAGCTCTAGGAATTGTATTTATTTCAAAGATCAAATACATGATCTGGAGATTAGGGAATATCCCTTGCCATAGACACATAAACAAATGGAAAATTTTAGAGTGTATATAAAATATATCACTTAAAACCCATTTTATCATTTCAGATATGGTCATTGATGCTGATGTAGATCTGTCGACTAGTGCCAATACAGGTGAACCAGTATAGTTTGTGCGACTGTGTTTAATCTGAAATCTTGTATGATTTATTACAATCTGTTGAACAAATTCACCATTCTGTAATTTGTCTAATAGAGCTTCTAATTTTAGGTTTGAGTTACATGTATTCTAACATCCCTCGATGAGATTTCCAAAATAGTGCCTTGAACATTATATTTGGTTTTTTTTCAGGTACTGACAGTACCCTACCTTCAATTGCAGACAGATCATCAATTGATGACGGACCACCAGTTGGTGAGAGAATAGCCTCATCAGTAGGAACACAAATTGCTGCTTCTTTGAGTTCATACAGGCCAAGGAAGCAAAAACTCAAGGAAAAAGTGAGAGCCCTCGAAAGAAAAAAAAAAAGGAAAACATCTGAAGGAAAAGAGGAAGAACTTATGTCTCTGGATCAATTCCACGAAATCTGCCTTAGGTTTCTGCCTCAGGAATTAGCAGATTTTGTGAGAATGCAAGCGGAGTTGAATCTGCTTAAGGCGAAGGGTGGGAGATATAATGCAGAATATGAAGAAATTCGCTTCATCTCATTTCCTGGGACCAAGCGCTTATAGTTTTTTGAGAAGCTCTTTTATTCACCTTCTGTGAAGAGCCTTGAAAGAATCGCCAAGGGAATTCGTTCTAACCAGGTCAACGTTTTCATAATTTTCATCAAACTCATTGAACATTTCATTGTCCAAAAATTATTATCAAATGAAAAGTTATATGCACACTATGATGATATATTTATGTTGGAGTATATGATTTGAGTGGTTTTATTTGTTGAAAGATATATAAGAAATAAATAGGTTGTGTTAATTGTCTGGAAGATGCTGGGTTCCTTAAAGACTCCTACAAACTTTCATTCACAACGTTTAATTGAACATTACTAAAGTGGTATTAAAATTTATTAGGACTTTGTTTGCGTAGATTATAAATTATCTCTTTTGAATAAAGAATGGCATAGGAAGTTGAAATTGATAAATAATATACGGTGAGTATAGTTGTAAAGTTCATTTGATTAATACAGAAACTGAAAATCACCAGATAAATCAGGCTGCATTCGTCCTGGATTCAGGAAATATTCACCTCCTGTCCAGAAAGCATGTCGTTCAAGCAAGATAGTTTTTCTATGAAATGATTGAAGGCTTCTTCATTTCAAATAATTAAATTGAGTCAGCGTTTACCTTATCAGTATGATTTATAAAAGATTATTGTATAATACAATAAAAGCGATATTCGTATTTTAGGAAAGATAATTCAAATGAGGTAATGAAATTTAAAATAAGGAGACAGTATTTAGTTTCCACGAAATGTTTTGTGGAAACCAAGTACTGTCTCCTTATTTTTAATTGAAATGAGTTTCTACCAAGTAAAGACAGAATCTATCAAACACAAGGTAATAAAAGTAACACCATTGTTTAAGGAGAACAATGATAACACGTAGCACATTAACTATATCAATTCTACAAATTTTCGCCGAAAAGACTTCGAAATAAAACAACTACATTCATAAAATTATTCAACGCAGTTATGTCTCAAATATCTTGCAGTAATAATACATATAACATACAAAGTATCCATATGTAATTTCAAATTCGCCGCCTACCAGCCATTTTGGTTGATCTTCAAGGTCACGAATTTTGGGTACATCGATAACAATGGCAATTTCAAGGAGACCATAGATATAGGGTAATTGTTTTGTACCATAGACATATTATCCTATCTTATGTACTTAGCGTAATTGTCAAATTTTTGCTTCGCTTACAAGTGGAAAGTAGAGATATTCCAAAATAATGGCTCAGTCGGAAATAATTCACAAATATCTGGTTAACTTGGAGGTCGATGGTGAAATTTTTTCTACCGAGTTGATCGCGGAGGAAATATAAACACTTTCGAATGGTAATTATTTATACCTCAGTAAATTCTAGAAAAGCACTGATGTGAGGTCAGTAGCGCGCAGATTTACTTTCTGATGGAATGATTTTGCGATGTTCAATTCATTCGGTCCTGATGAAATTCTGCATGAACCTTCCAGCAGTCATTTTTCTATGAAGTACTGGATTTCGATACGATCTTATCTGTATTTTGGAAATATTGGGGAAATAAAAATTTAAATGGGTTAATATCTACGGAATCATTGGATAGATTTTACCTGTTCACTAATTCTGCTTTCGTAATGTCCCAAAGTTATGCAAATACCAGGTCTCAAAGTAGTTTCTGAACTAGAAAATTTAAATGGTTATAACTGCTAAATTAATGAACTCAACCGTCGTATTTTGATACGGAACCTACCCTGTAAGTTTCAAGTCGCGAGCTCGTTCCTTTTGACAGTTATCGGGGCAACACAAGGACGGACGATGGACGGAATGAATTGACTTGAGCAGGGAATCCGACCTAATCGATCAACAGCGTTTTCGGCAAAAAACGCGAAAATTACAGACATTTCGGTGGAGTGATAACGCGCTGTTCCCCAGAACAAGCGCGTGAATTTCTGTCCATAATCTGATTTCGGATTTTACAGATGAAAATGCGTACCTGCAGAAGTTTCAAAAAATAAAAATGATGGGGAGTTCAACTGGGCTTGAACAACCGAGCGGATCCAGCGGATCCCAAGAATCGAGAGCAAAGTGGGGCCCTTACGCAACGAAACTATTGATATCTTTAAGGCTGCAAATGGAGGAGAGTTTCTGCATGCCAAAGTGCAAGAAAACCAAATTTTGGAATGACATATCAACGAGCATGAGACAAAATAATTATTTTTATTCTGGCACTGAGTGCCACGCGAAACATAGAAACCTACTCCAAACATATAAAAATAATAAAGACAAGAGATTGAAAACTGGCGGGTCGAAAATAACTTGGGAATACTTCGAGCAGTTCGACGAAGTTTTGGGATATAAAAACTCAACCATTCCGGCTGAAAACCTGCTCTCCACTTATCTTGAGACAGAATCTTCAACTGAAGAGGCAATTCCTAGTACTATTAATGAATCTCATGATAAGAATGAAGAAAAAAAAAATGTCGGTTACTCAGTACTTCTATGAAAAAAATAAATCTAGAGTAGCACGCGAAGCAAAGGACGACATGATATGGGAAGAAAAAAAAGATTGAAGGAAAAAGAAATTGAGGCCATAAATAATTTAGCTGATGCCATCAGAGGAAGTTATAAGAGAAGAAGGTCGACTCATTCAGATTCTGAATAATCTGCCATGTTACCCGTAGCCTATGTTTTGCGTTTCTAATATATAATATTTAATTCTCTGAAAAATACTTTATTTGCTCTGTTTTCATAATCTCGTTCGTTGAATATATTTGATAAACATTTACTGCAATGAATTCTTTATAAAAAGATTTTAGAAAGAGCATCCACCATAAAAATATCTTTCAAACCAACAAATAGTATTGGGAATATATTGATGAATAATAGGGACAAAGATGATAAACTGACCAAGAACGGAGTATATAGGTTGACATGTAACACATGTGGGGCTTATTATATAGGAAGAACAGTGAGGACCTTTGAACAGAGAATAAAAGAACATTTGAGAATTTTAAGGTTAGGAAATAACTATGACAGCTCGCATTTTGGAAACCACTTATATGAGTATCAACATGAATTTAAAAAAGAGGATAATTTTGATATCTTGCATGCTAATGTTAGTGGTTGGATCATTGATGGTTTAGAAAAATTTGAAATTTTAAAACACAAAAAATTTAATGATGGTTTGATGTTGAATGCTCAGATGGATTTTGGTAATGATTGTCTGATGAAATGTTTATTATAGAATAATATGTCAAAGAAAAATCTGTATTGTTTCTGTGATTCCAGTTTTTTTGTTTTCTATGTTAGTTGTAGCCATTTTGAGAGAATAAGAAATTGACAAAATTGTAGACGAGATTATGTTATGTTGTACTGAGAATAATACCTGTACCTTTTTAATAATTATTGACGAATCTGGTTGAGAGTTCAGGTGAGGGAATATTGGTGTGTAATATGTAATGTCGAAACTCTTGTATTTTGTGATTTTTAGTGGGACTGGTCTGATGATGCTCACATGTTCTTGAGTGAAACTAGTCACCAATAAACGAACTAGGAAGTAACAGATTTTTTTATTTAATAAATAACTTCCTACTTGGACATTGTTATTTGTATCAAGTATGGCTGAAATAGCTAAAAAAGTCCATTACTACGAGAGATTACAGTGCAAGAGGATGAGATTACAGGAAGATCTATTTTTCAATCATGAATGTTTGAGAAGAGATATCATTCCGAATTACATAAAGAATCAATTCAACAAGAACCACAATAGAATTGTTGAGAGATATAGATTCTGGTTAGCGAAGAAGTTGATTAAGAAAGAAATAAAATTGATTCACACTAAGCTTAACTCCTTGAATATCCAACTGAAGATAACATATGATATCATAAAGGGATGTTTAGGTTTTCACGAACTGAATAGAATAATTGGAAGCATTTTTGCTAGATTGGAATTTGATAGAAGAGTTAAAAGATCTAAATTGAGTAAAAAGTTGAGAAGATTGGAAGAGGCAACATATGAAGAGAGAAGACAACAGGAGGGACCACATAGTTTTCATGAGGTTGTGGTAAATTTCACTGATATCTTGTTTGACAACAATGAACTGGAATTGTTGAGGAAGGGATTGAAATTCATTCCAAAGGTGGAGAAATCTAGATTGGATGATCTGGCTAAGTTGGTAGTTGAGGTAGAGAAGACAATAGAAAAAGAAATTGTCAACAAGGATGAAGTAAGGGATGAAATAAAACCATTGATTAGAAAAGAAGCCAATAGGATTAAGAACAGAAAAATGAAGAGAAGTAATGATGAAAAAACTTTGAGATCCATTCAGAAAAAGATGAAAGAAAAAGATGTTGTGTTGACAAGGGCAGATACAGGTAATAGCATCACATTGTTAAAAAGAGAAGATTATGTTGGGAAGGTTTCTGAATTCATAGCTAAAAATCAGATAATAGAAAAGAAAATATCTATTTCAACAATCATACAGAGAAATAAAAATACTCTAAAAGAATTATCTGATAGTGTAGATTTGGAATTTTTAAAAAGTTTCAAAATAGATAATACTAAATTACCAAAACTATACGGTTTATTGAAGATTCATAAAAGTGAGATATTAGAAGAAATCCCAATTAGACCAGTGGTATCGCATATCAAGAGTCCTACATATGATATAGCTAAATGGTTGAATAAGATATTAAAAAGCAATACAAAATTTATTGCTTCACATACTGTAAAAAACTCTTTGGACCTTATTAACAAGATTAAAGATGTACAAGTGGTAGATAATTATAAGATTGTGACAATGGATATAGAAAATTTATATACAAATGTTCCTAGAGATGAAATATTGAATATAGTTGAAGAAGAACCTTCTGATACGGAAATGAGTGATCAAATGGTGAATGCAGTGAATCGTCTTTTGGAAATGTGTGTTGGTCAGAACTTCTTTATTTTCAATGGTAAAATATACGAACAGCTGAATGGATTAGGTATGGGGAATCCTGTCGCTCCAATATTGGCAGATAAGTACATGGATCATTTTGAGGGTGAACACATATTTAAGAATAATCCTTATGTAGCTCTAATAGTTTATTATCACAGATATGTAGATGACACCATAATGTTGTGGAAGGGAACAGAAAGAGAACTTGATGAATTTTTAGAGTACGTTAATAGTCGGGTTCAATCTATTAAGTTTAAAAAGGAGGGCTTTGGTAACAAAGTAGACTTTTTGGACTTGGAAATTGAGATAAAAGAGGGAAAACATTTTTTTGGAATATATAGAAAGCCAACTCAAACAGGCATTTCAATTTCAACAGAATCACAACATAGTTACACACACAAGGTGGCTAATTTGCATAGCTTGTTGGAGAGACTATTGAATGTTCCTATGAATAATGATAAATTCAATGATGAACTAAAAATTATAAAACAAATAGCGAGAATTAATGGTTTCAGGGAAGATGTGGTGGAGAAGATTCTGAAGAGTAAGATGCAGAAGAAAATCATTCAAGAACACTTTATAACACAGAATAATCAAGAAAATAAGAAGTTCATTCCGCTATCATATGTTGGGACAATCTCATCAAAAATAAAAAAGATTTTAGAAAGAGCATCCACCATAAAAATATCTTTCAAACCAACAAATAGTATTGGGAATATATTGATGAATAATAGGGACAAAGATGATAAACTGACCAAGAACGGAGTATATAGGTTGACATGTAACACATGTGGGGCTTATTATATAGGAAGAACAGTGAGGACCTTTGAACAGAGAATAAAAGAACATTTGAGAATTTTAAGGTTAGGAAATAACTATGACAGCTCGCATTTTGGAAACCACTTATATGAGTATCAACATGAATTTAAAAAAGAGGATAATTTTGATATCTTGCATGCTAATGTTAGTGGTTGGATCATTGATGGTTTAGAAAAATTTGAAATTTTAAAACACAAAAAATTTAATGATGGTTTGATGTTGAATGCTCAGATGGATTTTGATAATGATTGTCTGATGAAATGTTTATTATATTATATATATATATATATATATATAGAATAATATGTCAAAGAAAAATCTGTATTGTTTCTGTGATTCCAGTTTTTTTGTTTTCTATGTTAGTTGTAGCCATTTTGAGAGAATAAGAAATTGACAAAATTGTAGACGAGATTATGTTATGTTGTACTGAGAATAATACCTGTACCTTTTTAATAATTATTGACGAATCTGGTTGAGAGTTCAGGTGAGGGAATATTGGTGTGTAATATGTAATGTCGAAACTCTTGTATTTTGTGATTTTTAGTGGGACTGGTCTGATGATGCTCAGATGTTCTTGAGTGAAACTAGTCACCAATAAACGAACTAGGCAGTAACAGATTTTTTTATTTAATAAATAACTTCCTACTTGGACATTGTTATTTGTTATTTGTTATTTGAATTCTTTATAGTATTTCTTTTTGTGGCTGCAGTCGTAGGTATATTTTCTACTGAGTGTTTTTGTTCTTCATCATCTTCCTCTTCAGTATCAGTTGGCTCATAATCAGTATTTTTTCTGATGCCAATGTTGTGCAATATACACGCATCAATCATTATATATTTCATATTGGATAAGTTCAAGGTATTTGAATACTTCAATATCCTCCACATTCCTTTCAATCTGCCAAAGGCCTGTTCTATAATTACCCTAGTGCTGCTTGGGGTTTTATTAAATTTCTTTTCTTGATGTGTTAAGTGTCCATTGTCTTTGAATGGAACCATAATGAAGTTTTCTAGAGGATGAGCAGTATCTCCCAAAAGATGGAAGTCGGCAGGTATGAGATTATCAAGTAATTTTTGGTAAATAGGAGAATTTCTCCATACTCTAGCATCGTGCACAGACCCACAATAAACATCAATAAACTATATAACATATAAAACTATAAATAACAATGTACAAATAAACATTTTTGAATTGCAAATACCCTAAAAAATAGCATCGATTATTAAAAAAATTATAGAAAACCACTGACGTAGTCAGTGCTGCCTTTGCGCGCATGGTCAAATTCATTGTTAAAGTCGTCAATTTTTCACGTATTGGTCCCACAAAACCACCACTTCCTGATGTCAAGCTGCATTCAGAATCTATTCGAGGGCGAAGTGCGACTTCGCCACGCGTGCTATGTATTTTTCTTATATTTGCAACAATAATTAACTACTAAATAAAGGAAACATGGATTAGGACTATAAAATTCTTCAAATCCTCTCATTTAAGATATAATCTAAGAACATAAACCATAGAATTGTCAAAAATTTCGGATTCCATTGTGAATGTTCAATTTCGTGCCGACTTGCGTGCTGAAGTTGCACTTCGCCCGCGAATTGATTCTGAATGCAGCTTAAGGATTTGGTGAATTCATAATCATCAAGGTCGTCCTCGCGGCCGCCGTTAACGAGTTTCAATCAGTTCACACTAGTTTCTAAAATATTGAAGAAAATAATCTTAAAAATTCAAAGGACTATAACTCCAAAACCGTTTGGCCTATTAATTAAGAGCCGCATTCTGTGCGCGACCCACCCTTAAAATTTTCAAGTTACTAGCTCGTAACTTTTGGCAGTGAGTGCGAGTCCACAAATGGAACACGAAGCACTGACCATGGCACCGACATCGCAAATACACAAATTAAATCTATAAAATATGATGCTGTGTTTATGGAAAGACAAAATGAATTTTGAGGAAAGACGCTGGATTTAGTTCTTCGGTTAATACAAAGGTCGATTACTTGAATCGAGGATGTTTTGCATTTTAAATCGAGGCATAGAGTTTTACCGGTGCGGTGCTTGGTTCGATTCTGCGGTTTGGTGCGCCGTTGTGGATGCCTACTTATAGTGTATCCGGCTGGTCGGACAGAATGGATTTTAGCACCTGATTCTTCATCAGTGAGTTCAACCTAGTCTTTTGAGAACATTTTCGGCTCAAAATTCGAAAATTACAGACATTTGGACAAATCAATAGCAAGCTCTGCTCTGTTCCCGGAACATGCGCGCAAAAACAAACAAAACCAAAAAAAAAACCTGGAGGTGGATGGAATGATAGCCCCTTCTATTATAGAAGGAATTATCTCCTTTTGGTCCTGG